>JAOPTO010002416.1:0-670262 GCA_033822845.1 Tetrapedia diversipes
TCACAGCGAATTCGTCCCTTTCGTTTAATACGCGATTCGACGTATTAGGGGGACCGAAAAGTTATGTCGCTTCTCTTATTTCATCTATAGATACTTTGCTCAAAAACCAATTGATTTTTATCGATCCGGTATTGAAAATTTGCACACTACATTGGCAAAAGTTTGTTGATAACGAGGGTGATTACACCATTGATATAAAATGAGAACTTGTTAAAAATTTATGTGTTTGAATTTAATGTAAGAAAACGATATTACTTTCTGGTCCCCCTAATTTGTTACGATATCCGTCTTATTGGAATACTTTTTCTGCACACTAAATACTGTGCACTGGATCCAATCGCATCGCATGCTTAACGCTGAGTTCTTGAAGCTTGTAGCACTTGTGTTATAGTTATTTGTACCTTTCGTTCTTCAGAAGTTTGTTAAGTAATGTTTAAGTGCCAAGAGAAAAGAATGCGATCGAGGTTGAATTTTACATGGTTCAATCCTGGAAAATCTTAAAATGGATGCTCGAAAGATCTAATCTTCAATAAATCTTCAATAAAGGAGCATAAACCAATAAATGCATAAAGGAGCGCAATTGTCCCTACGAACAATTTTCGTCAGCACTAAAAGGATAACGCTGAAATGTGTGACCAAGGAAAAAGGTCATAAGGTGAAGAAAACAAAAATTGACAAACGCACATATGCGTCCATAGTCCCTACTACGAGCAACTTCCATCAGACGCACATATGCGTCCATAGCACTCAGAAGGTTATACTGAACACATACCGCGTATAGCATGACAAACAGACAAGGAACGAGAAATTCTACTCCGCCCCAAAGTTACTAGAATTTCCCGAGTCCTCCCACGAAAGTAAGTATCTATCTCAGGAGCGCCGGGACGGGGAACCGACAATTTTCAATGGGGGATACAGGCGAGCGTGGGAGCAGCGGAGAAAAAGGGGTGGGCCATCGATTCCACTTTTTCTCCCCCGAAATCGGATCGGTTCTGCTAACTGCAGAGGACACCCTTTCCTCGAGCGAGCCGGATACAGGATCTATCGTGTAGTAGAAGGTCTAACCGGAGAAGGACGAGGTCGAAGAGGAAACCCAATCGTTGTTTACCCAGCGCGCCGTTCACTGCGTAAGCAAAGCATCCATCCATCCATCGGACTGGGCAAATACACCACCCCCTAGCCCGTCATTACAACGGCGCTGTAAAACCTTCGTTTAGCCCCTGAACCGTTTGAAACTGACGTCCTTGCTTGATGTAATTTCGGAAATTTACTCATTTTCTTTGTATTTAATAAGACACGAGCACTATTTTGGAATTGTATACGTATTTATTGGAAGTATTTGAAAAATACACGAATGACAGGGTTTATTTCTTTTTAAGTAAAACATAAGATATAGTTTTTTGGAATTTGCCTTTTCTTTGTATTTAATAAGACACGAGTACCATTTTGGAATTGTATATGTATTCATTGGAAGTATTTGAAAAATACACGAATGACAGAGTTTGTTTCTTTTCAAGTGAAAGATAAGATATAGGTTTTGGAATTTACCCCTTCTTTACATTTAATAAAATATGAGAACTGTTTTAGAATTATAGAGAAATATACGAACGATTGAATTTGTTGTTTTCGGGTAAAGAAGGAAATTTTTGAACTCCTTTTCATTATATTTAATGGTACCATTTTAGAGTTATAGAAATATTAATTTGGAATACTTGTAAATATGAACCGGTACTAATTAGAACTGTTAAGACAAATAATAGTTTGTTTAACCATCGCTCAAAACTACCAAGATTTTTTAATAAAACACGTTTCATAAAAACGTCTCGAAATTCTGGATTCACGTGTTTCATCCCTGTTTCAACCCCCATCTTTTTCACCCCCCCAATCAAATCAATACGTATTTCACGAACACAGTGGAAACAACGCGTGCAAATGAAAACAGAATTCAACCCAAGTTACAGAAAACGTCCACCCCTCCAACGAACTAACCAACGAGCAGCGACCTGATCGATACCGATCTTCATCAATCTCGATAGATCAACCAGCTAAAAAAACGAGTCCATCCACACCTTCGACGAGACAACAACAGCAACTAATATAATCCAACCCGATTATCCCTCCCCCCCACCCTTTTTACAGTCACTCCAGCAACCTTCCCCCGACGCGTGATCAATGCAAACATCCAAATAATTCCTGCTCTCTCCTTCCCGAACGTCTACCTCAGCTTTTCAACGGCGCGGAATCAGCACCCAAGAGCGGCAGGGCCAAGCATCGATTCATTCGGCTCGTTCTCTCCCGTTTGTGTCCCGCGACGGAAATAAAGCAGGGGGCGTGTTTGGTGTTTCCGTTTCTATGGACGCTTGACCTATTGTCTCAGAGGTTTAATTTCTGGCCTCTTCTCCTGCGAGGCCCCCTCCCACTGTTCCAGTTCCTCCCACGTCATCGGGAATACGCTTGGCGGCGGTGCATTCAACGCTCGCACGCGACAATGCGCGTTGGTTCCCGGTCGCGGGACGAGGCTCGACGTACAATGCGACAACAATCAGCAGTCGCGCCCCTGTCGGCGGCCATCTCTCTGTCTCCCTCCCTCCGTGCTCTTCTTTTCACCTCCGTTGCCCGTCTTCCTTTCTTCTTCCCGTTTTTTTCACCCCGCCGTGTGTTTTCCTCCTCTTCTCGTTCAGAGCCCATGGAAACACGACGCCACGTCGCTCAATGGGACAAACGGGGGACAGATAAGAACGATCTCCTTCCTCTCTTCTCCGCAGCGGGAGAACCTGGTGATTTCACCAGTCAATACCGGGGCGTAAGAGATTGCCAGGCTGGACGACGGATGATGAGAAATATTTTTTGAAATCGAGGAGGCCGCCTCGCGCACGGATTCATTCTGGACGCAGACTTCGTTCATGGGCGAGGGGGGTTGTTTGCTTCTTGGTTTCTCGTCAGATTGGATCGGAACGAGTACGATTCGGTTTGGGAATCAATGGAATTGCATCGGAAGAGACGAAAAGAACGGGAGTCGTGTACGATCCGGTCACAATGAAGAGATGCATGTTTCTTATGGTGCTTCATGGAGCTCTGGAACTTCGTTTGATATTTGCACGGGAGCTACGTGCCAGTGCGAAAGGGTTGCAGCAAGTTATTGAGAAAATACGCAGAGCTTGATCGTAACCGACGAAGACGAAAATTGAATTGATTGAATTGAATTTGGTTTTTTGTTTAACCTTTCGATTGCTATAGTTGCTCGTAGGGACTATGGACGCATATATGCGCTTGTCAATTTTTATTTTCTTCGTCTTATGGCTTTATCGGCGTTAACCTTTCGAATGACAGAGTTTGGTCTTTTGTTTAACCTTTTGATTGCTATAGTTGCTCGTAAGGACTATGGATGCATATATGCGCTTGTCAATTTTTATTTTCTTCGTCTTATAGCTTTATCGGCGTTAACCTTTCGAATGACAGAGTTTGGTTTTTTGTTTAACCTTTTGATTACTATAGTTGCTCGTAGGGACTATGGACGCATATATTGTCAATTTTTGTTTTCTTCGCCTTATGGCTTTATCGGCGTTAACCTTTTGACTGCTATGAGCGCATATATGCGTTTGACAAAAGTTGCACGTAGGGACCATAGATAAATAAATATATGCATTAGGCAATTTTTTCAATCTTTCGCTCACAGCAACGCGATTGTCAGTGTACTAATAACAATACTCCGTCTCCAACAATTGCAACCACTGATAGCGTTAAAATTTATATCAAAATTTCGTTTCACTTTTACACACAATTTATCGAAATACTTTGCTATTCTATTGCTCATTCAACCTTTTGACTGTAAAATCTGTATTCAACACAAACCCTATACATAGCACAATAACTTCCGTTACTTATTTAACCCTTAGCGTTCCGTGCATTTCTTTTCTTCATATGCAACAGTTCCTTCACACAATTTTGATTTTTTCGTAGAAAACACTTGTTTACCATCGTTCAGCTTTACGTTCTCAACGTAACATTCTTTCATGTCTTTAACCATAAGAATAGGTCGGAAAATAACTTAATGACAAAATATTTGGAACCTAATCATATTAAATACAGAACGTCTCCGCAGCGGAGCCAATGAAACACTCAAGGGTTAATTTCTTTCACGAGTAACCAATCTCAACAATAAATTCATCAAATTCGTTAACCTGTTTTCCTATTTACATTAACAGAGAACTAGACCGTTGGTCCGTTATTAAAATTTTTGTGTAACCACGCTAAGGTTTAACGTTTTATCCTAGAACCAACTAAAACTCCCATTTCTAGCGTTCTCCATCAAAGACCTCGACGAATCCTCACCGGATCCTTCGCTTTTAATGACGCCGAGGAGAATAAAATTTTATTCGACGCCCATGAAACTTCGTTCCAGGCGCATCAATCCTGAAACCACTTCAGCCCGAGGTCTTTACGAGCGTCTGATCGGACGACAAAGTGGTCATCCTCGATAACGGGGGACAACGAAGCGAAACATCTTTAAGGAAAGCACCGTCCCCGGCAATCGAATCACCGGCAGGGTCAGCCGGCCCCGCCGTGGCAAACTTGTAAAACAATAAAAGCTTCCGGTGACCCAGCGAACCGGTACATCGAGTTAGCCAACTCGAACTTTTCACCGGAAACCATCGCGAACCCGAGGCGTGTAACACCCAGGATGGCCGATCGTGGCTTCCTCCGGTTCTTGTCAGGCCCTGGCCGGGAAACCAGGAGACGACGTGCTTCTAATCGCGACAAGTTGTGGTTAGGATGGCAAGAAATTGTATTTACTACTATCGCATACAGTGTATTTGTGGGAACCAAGATTTTGCCGGGTTGGGTTAGGTTTAAAATCCTATATATATCATGATTACGAGCTTCAACCTAATCAAATTGCTACGTCATATCCACAAAAATGGTAACCTCCCCATTAATCCAACGCTCGTTCATTCATCAGACCCAGAAAACTCGCAGAAGCACACCGCCCATCGTTTCTCCGTATCTAAACATCTTCGATCCTCCTCTATTTTTACCGCACTCTATTTAATCTTCGTTCATCCTAAAACACCTTCGCGTGCGTCCCCCCAGGGGCCGGTCACTCGATCGAGCCCTCCTTTTCCAAGCGGAATACACGTTCACCCCCCTCCGTGTCCCCCTTTCAGCCGGTGCATCGAAATAAAACGCGAGGCATAATGAAAATAACGCCGTCGTTGGATAGCGAAAGGAATAAACTCGGGGCTGAGAGGGACGACGGGCCTCGCGCGAAGCCCAGAGGGTTGTAGATGGGCCAGGGGTGGCGGAGGGGCGCTGCGGGGCGGTTGGGCGTTCTCACGATTATACGAAGCAACCCTTTGCTGCGTGAACACGCCGCGGCGGTCGTTGCGAGGAGGCGAGGGCATGCGTGCAGGCCTGCTATATCCATTACGCTTATTACAACCCCGACCGCCGCCACTATCCTTTAACCATCCGCTCCCTCGTGCTGCCGCCCACCCTTTTACGTGGATGAACATCGATCGACACCCGACCTGGAACAGTCCGGCCGCCAGGTAACCAAATTGCCCCCATTCTAAGGGATTCTCTCTTTCCTTTCGTAGGAACGAGCTCTGCCCGCCGCTTTTCCTGCGTCCACGAATTTTTTCCGGAACGGAGGTGGAACCGATCACGCGGAACGGTAGCCTCTGCTCGATCGACGATTGTTTTTCGACGATCGTGCCTTGACGTTTGCGTTGGGGACAGTTTCTTTTTTCTTTGTTTTCGTTGATCGTTAAGATTGGGAGCTGCGACCGGAAGTGTAACGAGTCACTGGCACCCCACTTTGTAAAGGTGTATTTTTGTTACGAATATTTGTGTTACGGTTCGCAATCTTTTGGCTTCGCTTCTTTGCTCGTGTCGCTTGGATCGATACGAGACAATTTTTTTTTTTTTTTGTAGGTTTTATGGTACGTGACATAGCTAGACATTGGGTAAACAGAATCTTTCGTTCTTCTGGTGTTAAAGAAATGAGGACAACAGAAGAGTACGCAGAAAGTAAAAACGGGTTTCCTTTACTTTATGGGTGACAAAATTCGCCCTAGTGTCTTTTACACAATTATCATTCGTTTACTATTAATCTTTCGAAATTAAAACAACCTCGGTCAACCATTACTATCTATCTTCCAAACTTAATCAAAGAAACTTACGTTTTAGCTATTTTCTCCATTTTTCCACTCTGTGCTTTACAATCCCATCATTGAATACAGCAACGATTAATTCATTGCTAAGCCCTATTTCCTTCATACGTTAAAACAACCCCATCCGCAGGCTATATTTTATCCACCATTTTTTTCTTCACGTTATCATAAATAGATCTATTCATCGTCAATTTTGTCTCGAGAAATCTAAACAACCCCTGTCATAATTAATTCACCCCACACCAATCAACCGAGCAATCCACGCTATTTCTGCCATTTTTTTCCCCTATCACCTCGATCAATGGTATTCCACCATCTCGTATCCTTCCGTCTCAAGAAAGGATCTCCTTCGTCAGTGACAAAAGCAGCATCCAGTGCACGTGGTCGCGTATAGCAGCGCGCGAAACGCCGTTCCACAATTCACAAGGTAAAAGCAACCGCGCGTGATATATTGTACGGTCCAGTTAAGTGGAAGCTGGCTGGCGCTCTTCCTCTTCTCTCCTCTCCTCTCTGCTCTTCTCGCCTCTCATTTCCTCTCCTGTCCTTTCCTTGCTCCTCCTGTTCTCTCCTCTCTTTTCCTCTCCTGTCCTCTCTTATCCTCTCTTCTCTTCTCCTTTCCTCACCTCTCCTGTTCTCTCCTCTCCTTTCCTCTCCTGTCCTCTCTTATCCTCTCTTCTCTTCTCCTTTCCTCTCCTGTCCTCTTCTATCCTCTTTTCTCTTCTCCTTTCCTCTCCTGTCCTCTTCTATCCTCTTTTCTCTTCTCCTTTCCTCTCCATTCCCGTTTTCTCCTCTCCTTTCCTCTGCTGTCCTCTTTTATCCTCTCTTCTCTTCTCATTTCTTCTCCATTCCCGTTTTCTCCTCTCCTTTCCTCTCCTGTCCTTTCTTCTGTTCTCCTTTCCTCGCCTCTCCTCTCTCCTCTGTCGTTGGCACTGTTCCCCGCGGTGTGCACAAGGGACAGAGGCGACGAAGAAAGCAGCGCGAAGGAAAAAGGGGGTGCCAGGGGAGGTTGCTCGGACGAGCAGCTGTATTAAGTGCGTCTATAGATTATGGCCGGGGAAAAAGTGGAGGCCCCAGCGCGCTAAAACGCTCCGGAAAAAAGATTACCCTATGCACTCCATACGTCATTCGTTGCGCGGCCTGCTCGAGTGCACGCGCGCGCGCCTCCGCGACGCGACGCCGTTCTTCCTTTTTTTCGACGGAAAGACGCCCAACGACGCCGTCCTCGATCTATCGGGGGACGCGTTTCCTCCGTTTCGTTGTTTCAATTTTTGACGCATCGAGGGTTTCGATTTCAAAAAACCCGATCGAATGTCGAGAATGCGTGGCGCAAACAGGCTGGAACCGATATTTTCGTTTCTTTCTTTTGACCTTGTTTACCTCTGTTTTTCAGCGACGGGGGAATTGTAGGTACCGGAGAGTTTTGGGAAAAATTGGAAATTCTGTGGATAAAGGTACTCTTTTTTTTACAAACCACAACACTGAACTTTAAAGTTATGCTCGTTGATGTGTGTGTGTGTGAGTGTGAAGGGTATTCGTTGGGTGAAGCATAACTTTTTAAGGATTTTTAATTTTTGATGAATAATGAAACGTGGTAGTAAAAAATTGTTAAACAAATTCCTAGTACTTCCTATCGTAATCACATTACGATATTAAAAAATAAAATTCAATAATATCGATTGACTGAAAAAGAATTGCAAATCAGATACTAGCATTGAGACGATATTGGCCCTTGAAGGGTTAATGGCAAAATAAGACTTTCATAGGCTTCTATAATTGTGGGAACTTTTTTTAGTTGAAATAATTTTACTAAAACCAGAAGAGAAAATTTTTCAATTTAATCTGAATTTTCATTTTCAAAGCTGAGTTAGAAAAATCTTCGAATCAAGCAGGATATTTTATTTACTTTAAAGAATTCTTTATGAATTTTATTCGCCAAAATTTTTTTATTACATCCTTTGTAAACATACTGAAATTAAAGAAGAGCTAAAGGTACGCATACATGCCAGTATCCCTTAAAAATTAATGAGATGGCGAAACGAGTGTCCACTGCTTATTACCGTTCATTTTAAAAGGTGAATTTGAACCGCAGGGAATGTATTATGTTAGTCAGCATTTTCGGGACTGGGAAATTGTGAGAATATTATAGAACTGTGGAATGGATGATTGTAAATTTGGAGGGCGAGCGGTTGTAATTGCGATCGGACGCAATACTGGGAAAGGAAGCGTGATCGTTTGAATGTTTCACTAAAAAAAGGGTGGAATCATCAGTTGTAACTACCATTTTATTTTAAGCTATTATTATTGGTATTAGTTACGGAGATAATTGAATTGAGCAAGTGTAACTGCAAAGCCGTAGGGTGAAAGTTTTCAGTGAATAACACGATTTCTTCATCTTATTCAAATAAATATTTGAAACTGTATTAACTGTTTTGCATAAATAAAATCTTATTTTATTCTTATTCGAATTAATTCTTGACACTTATACCAAGATACCTTGAGAGCCTTGCGACAAAAGAAGCGTAAATCCAGCATAGATTTATTGCAAATTTTGGAAAGTAATACAATAATTTAAAAAATATTTTTTTTAATTTATTCCAAATTAATAAAAATGAACCTACACCCTTTTAGCTGTAACATCCTCGATTTTCTTCTTGATGTAGTACAAGTAAAAATTGAAAAACAAGATTTAATTGCAGTCTAAATAAAAAATGTTTGAATAAACAAAATATGGTGTTTCAAAAGTACCATAGAATTTATCCAATTAATATTATTTATCATGTACAAGGAAATTAATATTTATTCGTTGAAATTATGTAGTATCTATAGAAAAATAATCTTAATTTCGGATTATACGGACCCAAGAAGAATAGCAGGATTGAACTAACGCTATTCCACTTCCGTTCTCTCAACCAACAAACACATACATCATCAACACAGAAAAAAAAAATGGTGAAACGAGACCAGTGTCTCAAGGAAGAGGAAAATGACGATGTTCAAGAATAAATCAACAACGTTATCTCTGTCGAAATTTATTAGTTTCAGTTTCGTTGCTACTTCTAACGAAACGTACAAAGCGTATGCTCGAATTTCATCCCCTAAATTAATCGGGCTCGTCCAAACGAACGAGTCGAGCGGGTACAGAATCGCGAAAAATACGAACACGTGCTTGGCCAAGTACAAATTGTTTTTGTATTGTATGTGAATCGAAATCTCTACGAGATTCGCTTTTTTTTCCCTTTATTTTTCACGTTTGTATCGAAGCTTGTAGAAAGCATGAATTTGACAGACATTGAAAAAAGTCGGCCACAAGAAAGATCGCCGACGACCAGGCTAAGTCGCTTCTAAAAAATAAACGGATCCGTGATTACTCTAATTAGAATATTTCCCCTTAAACGTTAATCATTTCGCGATGATATAACAACATCATTCCCTTTGCATCGTTGGTTCTCTTATCCCGTTCTTTTTTTGATTCAACTGTTAGAGCTACGCGACACCGATATGAAGACGAACGCACGTGAAAGTGAAATTTTCGTTTGAAAGTGAAAATAGCGGTTGCTTTATTGGTTTTGGTTTCTCGAAGCTATTTTACAGAGCTCGCAAAACGATGCGATACAAAGTGGTTCGGCACGAAAACGAAGAACGTTTACAAGCGTTAGTGTTTAGCGACTTAACACACCTAGCCAATCGAATTGGGGAGGATCTACCATTTTTTTTTTATCGACAAAGCGCTGCCATTGATTCTATTTACTTTTGTTATTAGTTAATCTTGGACCAGCGTTGAATTGATTGAAAATTGTACTTTGGGAAAGCAGAAAATGCATTTGATGAACCGTGAGCAACGCCAGTTCACAATTCAGAATATTAGTTATATAAATATTATACATTATAAACGAACAACAACAGTTCAAGACTAATTAATAACAAAAGAAAATGGAACCAATTGCAGGACTTTGTTGAGGAACAGATGGAAGATCTTCCATTTTTTCCTCTGCCATTAATTCTATTTTCTTTTGTAATTAATTAGTGTCGAATTGATTGAAAATTGTAGTTTGGAAAAGCAGAAAATGCATTTGATGAACCGTGAACAACACCAGTTCACAATTCACAATATTAATTATATAAACATTATACAATATACATTATACAGTGTAACCATTACAAACGAACAACACCAGACTATTTAATAACAAAAGAAAATGGAACCAATTGCAGGGCTTTGTTGTGGAACAGAAGGAAGATTTCCCATTTTTTCCTCTGCCATTAATTCTATTTTCTTTTGTAATTAGTCAGTGTCGAATTGATTGAAAATTGTAGTTTGGAAAAGCAGAAAATTCATTTGACGAACCGTGAACAACACCAGTTCACAATTCACAATGTTAATTATATAAACATTATACATTATACAATATACATTATGCAGTGTAACCATTATAAACGAACAACAGCAGAATAATTAATAACAAAAGAAAATGGAACCAATTGCAGGGCTTTGTTGAGGAACAGTTGGAAGATTTCCCAATTCGGTTGGCTAAGTGTTAAGAACAGGAACAGAAGTTGCAAGAGAGAAACGAATAATCGGCGTTGTTTCGTTGATTTCACGATACAAGTCGGCTTCACGACATCGCGTGAAATTAAGCTCGCTAACCTTTACCATTTTCAGCCACCAACAACACTTTTATTCGTTCCTGGAATAAACGGTGACCAAACGAGCGGTCCAATCTCAATACTTCAAGCTTGTACAGTTTATTGCAATATTACGTAATTAATTATTACTCCTACGTCGCGTTTGCCTAAAACTTTTGTCGTTTCGTACAATTCCAGCTGTCACTTCGAACCTAGATTACCCCTTTCGATGGAAAACTTATAATAAACTGCTACGCGTTGACTTCTGTCCGATAGAAACAAAAAAAAAAAAAATTAAATTGAACAAACTTTACTGGAAACCAAAATAAATTACATTTTTCGTCGATTTCATTCGACGTGTAATAGCGGACAAAAGTTTAAGACCAGAGAGTCGACAAAAGTAAAGTAATTGGTATATGAGAAACAGTACAGTATGCAAATTTCGTGCTCTGTATTAATCAATAAGTACTATATTTCTTTATTAACCCTTTGCACTCACAAGTTTTACCATTGCGCTTGTATGTCTCAGCGTATGCGACATCGTACATTTTACAAGGGATTATAAAGTATGATTTTGTGTACATATATGTAAATATAAATGTGTAACCATTATATTTTTCGATTGCTCTGCTGGAATGAATTTTATAAAAATTTGTATCTGTATAAATAAATATTTTGTGGAATTTTCATTTTTTTTTAAATTATACTCATGAAATGTTACAGCTAAGTATGTTAATAACGTATTGGAAAAGTTTTGTTTTGATTGAATAAAAAAATAAATTCCGAATTGGCGGTAATTTATGGTCATATTAAATTTGAGTGCAAAGGGTTAACAATAAAAATGGAAGTACAGACAATATTTATAAACCATGGTACTATACTTTAGCTCGTCTTCTCGTCTTAAACTTATGTCCGTTACTGTATCTAGTATAACATCGTAACAGTAGCAACAAGAACAAAAAATAATGTTATTCTATTATTTTTGGTACAATGTAATTCCATTTTCTCCAACTTGATTGTGGAACGACAAAACTTTTATGGACAAAATTACAGAATACCGTTAGTCTACACGATTCTCGATCGCCTTTTTTTTTTCATACGTCATTAAATATTCGCTAAATATGTATATATACTATATATGTATAATACTTGAATATTAATTGCATTGGCAGGACATTGCACGAGTGCGTTCGCTGCAGCCACGAAAACCTGTACCTCTCTAAGTACTCACTTTCATCCTTCCGACAATAAATAATCATACATTGCACCATAATTAATCCATATCGGTAAACAAATAAATATCGTTACGGAGAACGTTTCTTTTCTACAACGTTGATAAATATTTCACGTGAACGCGTCCAATGCCACAACGCGTTCAAAACAACCCCTTTCGTAATGAAATAACAAACTCATTTAACCCTTTGCACTCGAGAAGTGACCGTTAGTCGTTTAACGATACCAACTTGAAAAATTTTCAAATTCGAAATATTTACTATGATTCCCTTATATTAAACTTCATTTAGTTTAGTTAAGTCGTATATTAAAATTTACATATATGACTGTTTAACGTCTGAACTAACGTCTGAAAATTTGCGAAATTATCATATGCTAGGATTACGATGTCCCATGAGAGGGGATAGCCGAGTGCAAAGGGTTAAAGTATCATCTTTTTTTTATTTTTTCTGATATTTGCGTCTTGCACTACGTTGGCAAGAAAAGCAAAAAGAACTCTTTCCAAGCAGACAGACTAAAGTGGACGATAGAAACTTTTAACAAAACGCGTTCAACTTAGAAACAATTAAAATATTTCGAAACAATTTCAGTAAACAATATACATACAACAACAAAGAAATATAAATCGATCGCTGTGATCTATATCATTAATACAGCAAGCGTAAAAAATAAGTGATACAAAAAGAAAAATTCGAAGGTTCCATTCTTAGGAAGACGTTGAAATTCGTTAAGAATTTTAAATCTCAAAAAAATGTTCCTTCATATTTGAAAATTAATAAACAATAATGTAACAAAAATATTGTCTAAACACGTATACACCACAGAGTGGTATTTTGTATATCTAAAATAATAACTTCAAATTCACCAAAAACTAAATACAACTCGTAACAAACGGATAAAGAATAAACAAAAAAAACAAGTGAAAACTCGTGTATAAAGTAAAGAAAAAAAGAAATAATCTAGCGGATCGTGGCATCGAACGCGTTGCTTCGCTTAAATTAAAATATATCTTCGACTTTTTTTTATAAATAAACGTTTATCAATCGATGGTGATTAAATATTTATACACGCTTACGCGTGGCTAATTCGTACGACGAAACAAAAACGTGAAAGCAACATTCTCCGGTCAAAAAGAAAGCTTCGCAAATGTTTTCAGATCAGTGGTTCTCAATTAACCCCTTGACTACTGGTCGGCGCCTGTAGGCGCTTAGAAATTTTGCGTTTGTGATACTGAGAGCGCCTATAGACGCTCGACACAGTTTGACTTTCTGACACTGAGAGCGCCTATAGGCGCTTCACGCAGTTTGGCTTTCTGTCGCCGTTCTCGGCGCACATCGTAACTCAATCCCTGCCGTATGGTACGACCAGGTCTGCCGTAGTCAAGGGGTTAAGCGCTCCCGTCGTACCGTCTCGCTTAATATGTACACGCTTATTCCGTGTAACACTTTGTTATCTGAAATTTTCCGTGATGAAATAGAAATTGAAAACCACCGCGTGTCATCAACACACCGCAACCCTAAGGGTTCATTCTCATTCGTAACGAAGCAGAAAAAAGAGCGTGCGCTTTTCAAGCACAGAAATGTCTGCGTTTTCGCGGCGTAAAATGCGTCGAGCATTTTCAAGAGAAACCAATCGAACAGATCTCGAGGTTTGAAAGAAGCAACTGTCAAAATTAACACTTTACCGACGAACAGAAAGCCATATACTGCAAATAAATATTAACCCTTAGTGCTCCGTCAGCTCTGCATGCGAAAACATTCTGCATTTAACACTAGGTTTACTCAGTCAATTTGACGCGTTTCAAACTCCATAAATAAAATTTGCAAAAATAATTACTATTATCACTAGCGATTTTTGCTAATTTTTATCCATGGAGCGACACAAGTATACCCAAACTTATTTCCCTCACAGTTCTGCAATTTCAGATTCTGTTTGATGTATACCTTATTCCTTAGTATAGGTATACTGGAAATAAATATTCAAGAAATATCCGTAAATCTAGTGTTAATATGGTTACGTTCCAGATGCTTTGTCATTAATTCATTTTTCGATTTTTATAGTTAAGGACATGAAAGAATATTACGTCGGGAATGTGAAGTTGAGCGATGGTAAACACGTGTTATCTCGGAAAAAGTAAAAATTGTTTGAAAAAGAGACTGTAACATATGAAGAAATAAAAACTCACGGGTCGCTAAGGGTTAAGCTTTCGATTATACAAAGAGACTCATTGCAATCAATTCATTAGCGATGCATCAACGCTAAAATGAGCCGGTTGAAAATGCTTATGGCATCAGTTGAGCCACGAGCGATCGGTAAAGTATTAATTTTCCTTTAACTTCTCAAATAATTGCATTACACTTTCAATTATTGCTTCTTGCTTTTTCATCGATTCATTTCCCTCGTTTCATCGATATCATTTTCACGTGATCCTCCACATTCGACGCATTTTACACCGTGAAGATAGCAGAAACGTTCATTATTTCGGCACGGTTCACGTGGTTCCGCATACGCACGGAATTATATGAATGTAACACTAAGGAATCGCAACTCGATGGTTGCGTCGACGGCTAAAAACGTTTAGAAGGCCCGTTCAAAAGACACGTTCATTTGCATGAATTATTGGCACGCGTGGAAACAAGTAACGCCCTGTACTGCACGTACAAACGTGATTACGATCGTAAAGTTTTTAAAAGCTTGTGAACCGGCAACCGGATTCGATTCAAAAATATGCAAGTCCGTTTTAAACTGGTTTTTAAGCGATCCTATTTTTTTTTTCTTTCCTTTTTGTTTAAAAATTTTCTGCTGTGTTTACGTTACTTTGCCGTAAATACCATAAACAATCATAGCCGATGAATTTGGAGAGTGATAAAAAATAAAATTTGAAAAGTTTCTTTGGTAACTAACGAAGATTTGGTGCTTAACTTATACAAGTTGAAATTTCCTATCAATCGGTTTCCTTTGCTTTATAAAAATTATATTCTATATTACTTATAATTTGATATCACAGATATCACGTTAATACCAAATCATTGTATTGCAATTATTTTCACTGTTCCGACATTAGTTTCTCTAAGAGATATACAATCTTAACACGTTCGCGGACGCGAATGCTATGGCATTCAAATTTTTAAACCAATTATTATCGATTTAATTTTATTTTAATCTCGATTCAAATATCTTCGTGGACGTTATAGCATTTATTCAATATAACTGTTGAAATGTGATATTCCGATTGCTCTTACAAAATGTGTCCTAATCACATTTCGAATATCACGATTAATTTGGAAAAAAAATGATCGCGTGTCTATTTCTGCACCTCACGAAGCTTTTTACTGTCCGCGAACGTGTTAAATATGCGATTCTAATTGTTCGAAGAAAGTACAAATTTTAGTTCATCAAACATTAAACATCCGGTTACGTTCCAGAGGAAAATATTATGTATGTTTCACAGCCAATTTCAATGAAACCTTTTAGACGCGATCCGGAGTGGGTGTTGGTTTAAAAAAAAAAAAATTAAAATTAAAACTTGAGGTACTTCGTAGGGTACATTTCATTAATGTAAAACGGACTTGTCAGGTTTTGCGTCTTGGAAACAGTAACGAACGTACGGCTCTGTCACTTTAACAGATTGCAGTTTTACGAACAGAGTCAATTAGGTTTACCAAACTAGTTGTAATATCAACGAAGATCTCGGAAACATGTACGAAAATTGTTTTCTTACGTGCGTCCATCGGGAAATCGATTAAACAGAACCGAAGAGTTTTTGTACAGAAACAAATATTTTTCGATGAAATTAGTAAGCGATTTCTATTTATAAATCAAAGAAAACGTTGAATAATAATCGTTCGAATTAAAAAATTTATCGATACAATCTAGAAACAGATTTCCTTGATGAGCCTGTATTTTTTAATCGTTGAAAATGTTATCACAAGCATAAGCATTTCAATTATATTATAATCGCTAGAGTGTACTAAATGTTTTACATTTTTTAACGTTTATCGTTTTTTTTTCTTTTTATTTATAAAAATAGAGAAATTTTGAAAAAATCTGCTAATGAGTTTCAATATGGACCCATATTACAGGCTTCTTATTAGTAATTTTTTTTTTTTATTCATTTAAATTAGTATTTTTTAATACCTTTAAAATCCTTTCACTTGGCTAAAATACTTTTCAATCTTCTACGTGTAGTTCAACGCAATTTTTGGCAATTCATGTTCTTTCTGCTGAATATTTTAATTTACAAAAATAGACAACAGTTCCTCGTTGAAAAACTGATTCACCGTCACAGAAAATGATTCATCCGAATACAGTGAAATTGTACTATTTAAAAAACAACTCCCTAATTCATTTTTTTCTTTATGCTAATAACATTTTATTTATTCCTTCAAATTACTACTTTATTTCAATTTACGCTGCATATACACTAAAATCCTATAAGGATATAAGCAACGAATAGAATGGCACAGGCCTGAGTTTGAAATGAACAGAAACGTTTTATAGTGATTTCAATGCTCGCATGTGCCAACAACGATAATGAACAGATCTGAGTACCATAGACGCGTTTCAATAAATCAAAAGTAAACGATAGCAGTGAAAAGTTCCCTAGAAAATAGCGATACTATCGAAATTCACAATTTATTTAGACTTTTTAGAAAAAATCATAATAAAACAGAACAAAACCTTTACTTTACGTCTACTTTCCTACAATTCGCAATAATAATTTAAACAAAAATATACACGTTTACGTGAAACTTCCTTGTCGCTTCATTTTCCAATCAATTATCTAGTCGACGATCGTTAGCAGCACCGTTAACACGCGACCAACGACGATACGTTCAATGTTTCGCGAAAAAACACGCGTTTCAATAAATCAAAAGTAAACGATAGCAGTGAAAAGTTCCCTAGAAAATAGCGATACTATCGAAATTCACAATTTATTTAGACTTTTTAGAAAAAATCATAATAAAACAGAACAAAACCTTTACTTTACGTCTACTTTCCTACAATTCGCAATAATAATTTAAACAAAAATATACACGTTTACGTGAAACTTCCTTGTCGCTTCATTTTCCAATCAATTATCTAGTCGACGATCGTTAGCAGCACCGTTAACACGCGACCAACGACGATACGTTCAATGTTTCGCGAAAAAACACGCGTTTCAGCGAACTCTCTCTGTGTAATTAACTTTTTCTGCAAAAAAAAACCCTTCGATTGCTTGGTGATAAAAAATTTAACCGTTACGTTTCCTCCATCCGTTTACGAATGCATTTCGTTCAAGTTAGACATCGTCGAGGACCAGCCTCGAGACGCTGCGAGAAACGAAGCGTTTCAACGATGGACGTACCTAACAACAATTTTCCTTCGACTGTCCCTCGACCATTCGAACGGAACACAAGCAATGATTCTTCGATTAACGACGCTCGCGAGGTTGATCGCGTACAATGAGAGAACTCGAAGAAACTTATACGGACTAATCGAAAGCCGATCGGAACGGTTACGGACCGGTAGAGTCCTTCAGCAAACGGACCAACGGATTCAGTTTGCCGTTCTCCGAATTTTTGTACTCCTCCAGCAGCTGTGAATTAGAACATCGTTTTTGTTTTCTTTCGTTTCCTGTGCAAAATGGCGATTGAACACGCGAGTGTAAAGCAAGTGTACAATTTACGAGTTATTAAAATTTACTGGAACGAAGAAAACTATTAAATACAAACGTAAGAAATGGTTACTGTTGCACAAGATTAGGAATCTGTTTCACGCACGATTGAATTAAATGTTCACTGTGAATGATAAGGGAGGAAACGTACCTGATAAGACAATTCGCAGGACAGAATCGCCGTCGCCTCGGGATTCTGATGCGTGATCGCCAACAGCGTCGGGAAAATGTAAGATGTCAGCTCTGGCGCGCCGTAAAACGGAAACGGTAGAGTGCACAGTTGCTGAAGAACGCTTGGACCAGCCCCAGCTGATTGAAGTACCAACTGCAACAAATTTTCATTAAACATTTCACTTAACTTTGATACGAGCTACATCTTTTTAACGTATGAAATCAGAATTTATACACTGTAAAATAAAATTTTATATCAGATACCAAAGCGAATCTGAGTAAGTATCTTGGCACTTGAAAATCATTCAAGTTAATATTCTAAATTTTAGTATATGACTTAACTAAACTCAATGAAGTTTAATATAAGTGAATTTGAATAAGTATCTTGGCACTTGAAAATCATTCAAGTTAATATTCTAAATTTTAGTATACGACTTAACTAAACTCAATGAAGTTTAATATAAGTGAATCTCAATATCTTGCACTTGAAAATCATTCAAGTTAATATTCTAAATTTTAGTATATGACTTAACTAAACTCAATGAAGTTTAATATAAGTGAATTTGAATAAGTATCTTGGCACTTGAAAATCATTCAAGTTAATATTCTAAATTTTAGTATACGACTTAACTAAACTCAATGAAGTTTAATATAAGTGAATCTCAATATCTTGCACTTGAAAATCATTCAAGTTAATATTCTAAATTTTAGTATATGACTTAACTAAACTCAATGAAGTTTAATATAAGTGAATTTGAATAAGTATCTTGGCACTTGAAAATCATTCAAGTTAATATTCTAAATTTTAGTATACGACTTAACTAAACTCAATGAAGTTTAATATAAGTGAATCTCAATATCTTGCACTTGAAAATCATTCAAGTTAATATTCTAAATTTTAGTATATGACTTAACTAAACTCAATGAAGTATAATATAAGTGAATCTTAATAAGTATCTCACACTTGGAAATCATTGAAGTTATCATTCATAGACGACTAACAGTCACCTCTAGAGTGCAAAGGGTTAAAGTTGTCCAAATTTATTGTACAAATCTCCCAAACAATTGAACAAACACCACAGAAGGTTGTTACAGAAACAGAAAGCGAGAAAACAGCCAAACGTTCGAATCAATCACGAGATTTGCTTTCCACATGCAAAGCACCCACATGAGGGAGTTGATTAGTTAAGTTAGGTTCGCGGTCGTTACCCAGCAAAGACGGTTAATTAAGAGAGCCTAAGCGTGTCGCGGGGTCATCAATTTCCTTGAACATCGTGGGAAACGATACAGCTAATAATCCAGGTGTCCGAGGGTAACAAGTTCAAGGAACAAGACAACGGTGCCGGTGCATCTGCGGTTCAACAAGTGTCTTCGAGCAGGTTCGCGCACCTGTGGAAACTGTCTCCTTGCAGGAAGTACCCACATCACGAATTTTTATTGCCTCACCTTACCCACTACCCTCATTGCACGTCACTGTCCTACGGTTACGCGTAACGATCATCACCACCACGTGTAAAAATTCGATCGCGTTCTGATCAGACGAATCCGTTGTGGTGAAATGGTTATCATAGAGTACGGTATTTTCTTACATGAGAAAGAATGTTTGTATGGAAGGACGAGTGTGGCGAATGTGTATGATAAACTATGAAAGTAAACGTTAACACTTTCACGTCTGCATGGTTCACAAAAATTTAAATTTCCTCTGTCGCTGGAACTTTTTGCAAAATTGTTCATTAAAATGTACAAATATAAAATATAAAATTCATTACAACATAATAAACTTAGCTGCTTGTTATTAAATGACACGTATAAATAAATGTTATTTATCGAGGTTATTGAAAAAAAAAACATTAAAATATATTGTAGTTTAATTATAATTAAACTTCTCTTGAAAATGAAATATCTCCTCCACTTTAATCAAATTTTGCATGTATTTAATATTTTCCTTTTTGATGGTAGGTAGCGAAACAGTTCCCCACCCAAATATAACGCAACAGCTAGAAAACTCTTTCTCCATCGAAATATTGATTATATTGCAAAATTTTTACGGCAATCTTAATCTAGAATATTTGAAGATGTTGCATGAATTTTCTTAGATCTTTTTAAAAGCTGAAATTTTATTATTCGCTGAAAAACGAATCAGAGTTGAAAGACTGATCGAGTCACAAGCTTCCACCAATCCAATTTATTCTCTCTTCTTTTCTATCGACGCCACATTCCTACGATGATATCTCGTGGAAACGGTCGAAAATAGAGGAATACGCATTAAGCATAACAATTAGGCTAACGGTAGGCAAAGATTGTCGCGTCGAAACGCCCGGGAAGCATTTTGTATCGGAGTCTAATCTTAGCCGGCCGTTCCTTCTCGATTATCCTCCAGCATAGGTCGAATGCTTCGGGAATCTCTGAGGGCTCTCGATATCTCGAAAAATGGGGCTGAATAGCCACGCAGAATGAAAGGACGTCGCGACGTTCCAAAAGGCGCCAGACCGTCGGATATTTTCACGTAACAGCCAGTCTCGACCGCTGGAAATATCTTGGTGAACGCGAAGAAAAAATGTTTACCTGGCTGTTTCCCCGCGACCATAACTGCGCTTTCCCTATACAATTCTGTTCTATCAATTTTTCGATTGGAGTTATAATGCAGTATAACAACAATTTTTAATTTCTCTTTTTCAGAGTTCCCGTGTAGCCTTTTAGTACGGGATTAAATATTTCTGATATTAAAATATTACGAAGCATACTTAAATATTAGCAGTAAACACGGTCGCTTTCTCTATACAATTCTCTTCTATCAATTTTTTAATTCGAGTAAAATTTATAACAACGATATTTAATTTTCTTTTCTTTTTCTTAGAGAACTCATGTAGTCTTTTAATACGGGATTAAATATTTCTGATATTAAAATATTACGAAGCATACTTAAATATTAGCAGTAAACACGGTCGCTTTCTCTATACAATTCTCTTCTATCAATTTTTTAATTCGAGTAAAATTTATAACAACGATATTTAATTTTCTTTTCTTTTTCTTAGAGAACTCATGTAGTCTTTTAATACGGGATTAAATATTTCTGATATTAAAATATTACGAAGCATACTTAAATATTAGCAGTAAACACGGTCGCTTTCTCTATACAATTCTCTTCTATCAATTTTTTAATTCGAGTAAAATTTATAACAACGATATTTAATTTTCTTTTCTTTTTCTTAGAGAACTCATGTAGTCTTTTAATACGGGATTAAATATTTCTGATATTAAAATATTACGAAGCATACTTAAATATTAAAAGTAAACACGGTCACTTTTCCCATGCAATTCTGTTGTATCAATTTTTCGATTCGAGTAAAATTTATGACAACGATATTTAATTTTCTTTTCTTTTTCTTAGAGAACTCATGTAGCCTTTTAATACGGGATTAAATATTTCTGATATTAAAATATTACGAAGCATACTTAAATATTAAAAGTAAACACGGTCACTTTTCCCATGCAATTCTGTTGTATCAATTTTTCGATTCGAGTAAAATTTATGACAACGATATTTAATTTTCTTTTCTTTTTCTTAGAGAACTCATGTAGCCTTTTAATACGGGATTAAATATTTCAGATATTAAAATATTACGAAGCATACTTAAATATTAAATACAAACACGGTCACTTCTCCCATACGATAGCTTTTTATCTTTTTTTTCGTTCTTGTAAAATTATTAACATCAATTTTTTCTTACTTTTCAGAGAACCAATTTTAGTGCGTGAGAAGTTTTATAATATGTTTATATATTGAGAATAAATTGTTTCGCCGCCTTAAATTCGTAACCGTTTGAATAATTATAGAAAAGCAATGGTGTAGGGAATGTTACATACGCGTGTTTGTCGTATGTCCGCGAATGTAACAACAAAGCTGGTGAAACAGGCAGAAATAAATTGCGCCGGATGCAGGAATATTCGTGAGGAATTCGGTGAAGAGCCGATTAGCGGATGTACCGCGACAGTACGGCAGTTTCCTTTATACGACGACAGAACATAAATCGCAAACAAATTTTGAAGTCTAACCCTTAACGAACGAACGAACGCATTTTTCTAGAACAATTTTTTAAAGAACAAACAAACTTTCAATCCCTATTTAACCCCTTTATGGGTGGAATATGAAAAAATCCTTTCTTAGTGGGTGTCTACGTCACAAAAGGAACCCATTGTTCAAATTTCATGTTTTTAGTTAGCTTTAGTAGTTCATGCTTTGCGATGATGAATCAGTCAGTCATTCAGAACATAAGATGAACGACCAACAAATAAATAAATCTAAAGATCTTTGAACAGTAATTTCGTTTTGAAATTTGAAAAATCATCGATCATGCTTCACGTTGTTAGTCGTTAATACTATCGCTATCGTATGCATTTATAACCATTTTCATCGTAATATTAAAAAAAATTACGAGAATTACAAAATTATTCACATCGCAATCTATCGCGTCAAGAGTGTCTCCAGTTATATCACCGACTAAATCGGTGGATCGTTACATTAAGAACTATCCCGCAGAGATCACAACAAACACCGATCCCCGGATCGTTTCCTGAACGACGGGGCCATTTTAAATCCGGCACCAGATGCGAAAATAGAAGTAGATTAATCGAAGATCAAGAAAACGAGAAACGTGCTCCTAACTTAGAACCCCATTCAAGAAGCGTCTCCCGTTCAGAGTAATTACAGAGTGTTCGCTTAATCGCCTCATCAACTCTCGATCCCGTGAAACAATCCACGAGCGCGTAACTCTCTCTCTTTCTCTCGGTCAACAAAATAAATTCACCTTTTTTCTACGAGCCTACGTGTACCGAAAACCTCAAATAAAGAAACGAACGTGTTTATGCTGTTTATGTGCTTAGCCTCCGATAAATTCCACGGTCGCGATTTAGGGTCATCGCTCGCTTATCAGGACAACGCCAAAACAATATCAGATCGTAATCGATAAATTCACGGCACCGCATGTATTTTCATGGAAATGCATTTGCTTAACGAGATCAGTACAAGATTTGACACTCCTTTTATTCGTCTTGATAACGACACAAATATTTATCTAATCAAAGGGAAACGTAGATGAGCGACTTTGTCCGAAATTGTTTTGCGAAATTGTCCACATTCTTGTTCATTGTTTTCGATAGGGAAAACGAGGAAACATTCATGGTTTTCCGTCGCGTGGACAACCGAACAATGGTGTTTTTGCGTTCTATTAATAGATGAGCTGATAATTGATACAAAAGCGTTGATGCTGGTCTGGTATTGTGTTTAGGTTATGATTATTACAGTGCAGATATTATTACAGTCAAACACTAATGGTAGGGAAAAGATCTTCGAGTTACAGAGATTTCGTCTTACCAGAAGTTTCGACTAAAGGAGGTTCGATAAAGAAAAATTCGAATTACAAACGGTAACGAGGATGAAACTTCGAGTTACAGAGATGAAACTCAATTCGCAAAGGTGTCGAGCTTCTTTGAATTCGAATTCTAAGGGCGAAGCAATGCGTTTACCTGGCTAGCAAGTAATTCGAATTACAGGAGGTTTATATTTCGCATTGCAAAGGTTTCCATAGCGAAATGTAAGAAAATCTTCGTCTTAAAACACTTTGACTGCCACGTTGGTCATTGGTGACTGTAGGGATTCAACTGCTTACTGATTTTTATTGGAACGTCGAAAATAAAAGATTAATTTCTATGAAATCTTGAATTTTGAAACATGTCAATCAAAGGATCAAAGAGATTTCCGAATTGTAGAGGTTCGACCGTAAAGTACTACCCTACTACCCCTATCGATCAAAGTATCGATCGACAAACCACCAACAGGAGTCCATTGCCCAAAACCACCAAAAACATTTGAAAATAAAAGGTTAAAAGAGATTTTCGAATTATAGAGGTTCTACCATAAACTACTACCCTACTACCCCTATCGATCAAAGTATCGATCGACAAGCCACCAACAGGAGTTCATTGCCCAGAACCACCAAAAACATTTGAAAATAAAAGGTTAATTTCTATGAAATCTTGAATTTCGAAACATGTAATTTCAGCGTGGCAATCAAAGGGTAAAAGAGATTTCCGAATTATCGAGGTTCTACCATAAACTATTACCCTACTACCCCTATCGATCAAAGTATCGATCGACAAACCACCAGCAGAAGTCCATTGCCCAGAACCACCAAAAACATTTGAAAATAAAAGCTTAATTTCTATGAAATCTTGAATTTCGAAACATGTAATTTCAGCGTGGCAATCAAAGGGTAAAAGAGATTTTCGAATTGTAGAGGTTCTACCATAAACTACTACCCTACTACCCCTATCGATCAAAGTATCGATCGACAAGCCACCAGCAGAAGTCCATTGCCCATAAACATACCCAAACCAAGTCCGTCCCTTCATTCGTTGATGAACCATCGAAGTGGGCACAGCTCGAGTCACCCGGTACATACGCGTGAAACGCGCGGCGAAGAAGGAAGAGAAGCTGTTAGACACAACACACTCAGCGGACCTCCCATCAATATACGAGAGAGGCCGAATGCAGTTAAGATATATTTACTCGGCCCCGTCCCATACGTCAGCGGGGCGCGAGATGCGCCACCAAAGGGGAAGGGTGCATCAATCCAGCCCGGTTGCATCGGGATGTGTACCGTTGAGTGCACCGACGACGTCGCGCATTCGTCTTTCGCCGTCTTTTTTAAGGAGGCTCGCCCTGCACCGCCGAAAGTGCATCCGATATACCGGGACGGGGAAACCGGCGGAAAAACGCTTTTAACCTTTAACTGCCGGTCGATCCGGCCCGGTGAGTTGTGACGGGGACCGCATCGAGGAGGGACGACGATCTCTTTGCAACGATTTACAAGCGTTGACGCTGAGGACTACTCGGAGACGAATCTTTCGGGTGGGGTTCGAGAACAGTTTCAAGGATCGTGCAAATGCTGGATTCTTTAATACTTAACTTAACGACAGGTAAGGGTATGCTTAGGTGTGACGAAGAAATCAAATTGAAAATTATATTTCAAAAATACCTAATAGGAGGGAAACAAACCGTAACGATTAACGGTAAAAATCACACTAAATTTTCATGGATGTAGGAATCGTAATAAATGTACAAAGTGTCCATGAAAAATTACGAATTGGTTATTTTGACCTGCTCTGGTAGTTATAGTGTTAATAATCACGAGTTCATTTATGTATCGATTAATCGCGAACGTTGATGAAAGTTTTCGTTTGGGATACGATGAAACGAGAAAGAATACAGGGAGAGAGGGAGAGAGAGAGAGAGAGAGAGAGTTTCATTTTAGATAGGTGATATCGAACTAGAGCCACGGAACGCAATTTTATGAAGTTCGTCATACTTCCACGATTTGCAATATTTTAAGAATGTTTGAGAAATGATAAATATTTCTCGAAAATTCCAGTTTAACATTTTAATACAGTTTAAGTTTCGAGCTTTCATCCGTAAATCGCGTGTCTGACACCATTGCTCTGGATTATTAACATTTTGTGGATTAAAAATTGTCCATCTTAGAGTACAGTGGTTAACGCTTGATTGTTTTGTTAGGTGTTCATCTAATTGTGTGCTTTTAATAAATCAAAAATTGAGCGATCTCTAATTCATAATTAACGCTTGCCATTTTATTTGCACGGGAAGCTGAACCGTGCAAAAATAATACACGTCTATCATTTAAAGCTCAACGAAGGCGCCTGAACGATGCGCTTACCTGATTTTCCGGATTGTTAACTGCAAAATAGCCCAGAACCTGGAACAGCTCTGACAGGATGTAAGTACCACTAGTGTTCTGCGCAGATTCAATTTCCGGCTTGTGCGATATTGGATCTCGTGATAATCGGGTTATCACATGACTAGCTATCAGTCGCCATTGCAGGCTGGTACCCTCGGCTCCTAAGAGATTCTGAAATCAGAAGATTCGGATTTTGATAAAGCTTGTTGTAACACCCGATAGAATTAATGCGATTATTCATAGCCGTTCAATAAAATAAAATCTATAAAAGCGAATCACACGCGTTATAAATATTTATTTCTTAAACTTTGTAATTTTGCTTCCTGTTTTCGAATATTTAACATCCATTTTGGATACTCGTAACTGAGCCTTCGAAATAAATCATTCCTTTTTAACCATGGATTGTCAAACACACTCTAGACCTACTTCAATTTTCATTTATAAAACAGCAGTACGATTGAATTAAAAAATTGTTGATATATTGTTTGAATATAGTAAAATATTTTCTGGCGATAAAAGATCAACCCCTTGCACGAGAAAAACAAAAAACGTTGTAATGTTTCCTTCTATTAAATAAAAAAATTAAAAACAGAACTTATTACGGAAAATTTCGATTGAACTCTTTCGATGTAAGAAAAAGAAACGTTGGAGTTATAATTAATTAATGTATTGATTTAGAATCTTTCAAATTTAACGTTTTAAAGCTACTTGAAGTTTTTAAATTACCAGAATAAATATCAACGGTACTGTCATTTCAAGCGCAAACGGTAAGCAAATGAAGTAACGTCACGGCAATAACTTTGTCAATCTCTGAGTCACTTTTGTCCAGGGTTAAAGTACGAATTTAAAGTATTAAGTCAGAGCTAAATTAAAAATATTAGAAGCATTTAATTTTAAATATTACTGAAACGCTTTACTAATATTTCAAATACTGTATTTTAATCTCTTTACTAATATTTCAAATATTTTCAATTATTCCATTGTATTCCCATTAAATACAACCCTTCCACTTTCACACACATACCCACACATTACTTTCACCAAAAATTCGCATTAGCTTCCCAAGTTCACCCTCTAAGTGCCTAATCGGGCAATTAAAAGATTAGCGCACATTCGACGCGCGTAAACCCGAGCGCACGACGATAATTCTTGAACTATCGCCTCTGTTCGACGGATCGGGGGCCTCTTTGAAGCGTAACAAAAGACGGATTCCCGTGGAGACCGAGGAACAGTCGGATCCGGTTGCCGAAAAGTCAAAGGGAATAGATAATAAACGTTGGTTTTTCGGCAAACGCAGACAGCAGGGACCGCAAGGATAATCGAGGCTCGTGCCCCATGAGACCCAGCAGGCTCTCCTGCGGGACACGGGATAGCCCTTATGGTTTTTGTGGACGGGGGCACCGAGTTTTCAATTCAATTCGTGGTTTGATCACTGCAGCCTTCACGGGAGGGCATGACAGACCGAACCCCTGGCGGCAGCGCACGATATATCTTTATTGCGCATCCTACGTGGCTCGATCTAACGAGGAGACCACTGATGATGGATTGGGATAAGAACAATCCAAATTTGCCCTGTGCCTCTACAGTTTAACGCTATTCCTACCGCGACATTCCCACGTAAGACAGACTGCAAATTTTTCTCAGAAAGTGAACAATGAAAAAAGAAGTGAATATTGAAAAATGTATTATACGTATATTTGAGGAAAAGTCTAAAGTTTAAAGGCGATTCAATTATGTTGTATACATGAAATTCTAATCGAAATTTTAAAAACGATCATTTGACCGGTCGTGGTAGGAATAGTGTTAACTGTGCAAGTGTTTTAGTTGTACTTGTTATCAACAGAAATTAATGATTTGCATGTTGAATCTTTTGAATTAATACTATTACTTGAAATTAATAAAATGAAGGAAGAACTGAGTAGTTGCACTACTCGTCGTTAGCGGAAATTAATTAATTTGCATGTTGAATCTTTGAATTAATAACTGTTACTTCATATTAAGGAAGTGAAGGGAGAAGTAAGCAATTGCATTACTCGTCGTTAGCGTTAGAATAAATTAATGAATTGCATGTTGAATCTTTGAATTAACATTGTTACTTAAAATTAATAGGATGAAAGAAGAATTGAACAGTTGCATTACTTGTTAGAATAAATTAATGAATTACATGTTGATTCTTTGAATCAATAACTGTCACTTGATATTAAGAAAATGAAGGAAGGATTTATTCAACATAATTGTATTGAAAACAGGGATGCGATTTAAAGTTACGATACGAACGTGGCTGATTAGATGCGTTCCAGATTAAGAGTTTAATAGTTGTTCTAAAGGGTGTGTTGAATTTCTGCATTTATGAGTGAGAACAATTTAAAATTCTAATCAGGATTAGAAGATGGCGTTATGTTTATGTCCAAGTTTCTTGAAACTGAAGATATGTTATTTTTTTTAAATTTACGTATCCTTTTGGACAATAAATAATGGAATTGAAAAACAAAATTGAAGTTAACGTTGGAGCAGCTTTTGAAATTATAATTATTTATAGATATTATATGGGAACGAGTAATAGACAGATATATAGCTACGAATAATGAGCGTCGCTATAAAGATTTCAGGCGATACGCGGGACAAAGTGAAGGAGCTAACTGAAGAACCTTTGTTCTCCCCCACATCAAACGAAAGCCCTGTTAATTAATTGAATATACGAAAAGACAGTGAGGTTACATGTCGCACCCTATCGCCCGGAGGAGCAGATAAAATCTCGCTTTCCTCGCTTCCCAAGACTTTACCCTTTTTTTTGTACATTTTTTACAATTACCACCTGCTACAGAAATCAAGTGTTCATATTATCGAAGCTACTACCATTAATTATGCTGTATACATTGTATTTAAAAAAAAATACAAAGAATAAAATTTTTTAATCTTGCTGTAGTTTTTCAGTGATTTTTTTAGTTTTATTTAGCGCGAACAATAAATCTCAGCCACTGGTCGCATTATTTAAATTTGTACCACTCGAATATTCAAAATACGGTATGGAAATATACAATACAAAATATTAAATATACATTTATGTACGTTTATTAAATTACGATTATAAAAGCATCTTTATTATTTTTTTGAATATTTCAGTAGTGCAAACTATGTTCAGTCGAACTTTCGTTCACATTAAACACGACCTACACGTTTGAATTCACATTAATCGAGACCAACCCCTATCACATAATCAGAAAAAACAACAAAAACGTTCGAGTTGTTGTAAACTGTAATCGTGAAAGCCTTCGAGTGGAAAGGGATAATAAAAAAAAAAATAATAATAATAAAAGGTCATATCCAATCTCACCTGCAATTTCTGAAGGTTCAATCCAGCGATCGATTTAAGTAACCTAAGACTGCGAACGATCAGAATCCTCGTGGATTGGGACACCGTGGTCTGATTAGGTGTCGGCGAGGACCCCTTCTGATTTTGCAACGTCAGTGTGACAGCAGAGTAAAGTGCACCGATTGCACCAGCAGCTTCCGTCGAGGAGAGCGTCGATAGAACGTGCGACTCGACGTTCGGTTGCTCGACGTTATTGTTGCTCTCGTGAATGGTCCCAGTTTCCTGATCCGTCGACTTCGTCAGGTGGCAACACAGACGATACAGGAGATCGTACGAGGACAACAAAACTGGTGATTCGTGGTCCTGATCGACGAAGAAATCGGTCTCGATCAGAGCACGGCTGTGACGGAACACTCGATCCACCAGTCCACCTGCTATCAGATATCTGAAACGTAAACAATATGAGAATTAACTAAAGACGAAAGAAGCTCTATCTACTTTAACCCTTTGCACTCCTTTGTCGAGTATGACTCGGGATCAGTTTTTATCACAGTAACTCCTATGCTGAGTTACAATCGACATTTTTAAAGTGCCATTTTAAATACAGTAGCGGACAAAAGTTTAACACCAAAGTAAATTTCAAATAAAGCACCTAAAATACTAGGGAGTTATTGGCAACAAAATTGAAGAATAATTCAGAGTGCAAAGGGTTAACGATGTTATTAAAGTGTAACGTGGGTTGTTTGAAACATAAATTTAATAAAACAGAGATACTTGAAGAATAATTTTCAAGAATTACTAAAATCAGTGATCGTCGCTTCAAGACGTTGCTTTGTTAGAAAAAAGAAACAAATACATCTTTACATTATAGTTTGGATAATAAAAGTTTCACTGTATCGTTAATTTGTAATTTTTTCTGTAACATATAAATAAGTAAAGAATTTCAATTTTAACCCTTCCACAATTATGCAATAATAACCACAAATGCAGATTTTTCGAAGGAATCAACGAGAACCTAGCTTACATATCTTTTAAAGGCAGTATTCGCATTATGCATCACCTTCTTCAATAAAATCTAAATCGAAAGCTTTTCAAGAAATTCAAGCACACTCTATTTCTCTTTCACGATCCATACTCCTTAACACCTAGCCGTGCAATCTCCGTACAAACAAAAAAAAGCGCCGGGTTCGACCCGTTTGAATTTCCAGTCAACGATTACAAAAGCAAAGCTCCGTAATCCAACTGTCGCCTATCGCGCTATAGGCGCTTGTCAATGTGCTCGAATTCCCTCGCCGCTCGCGCCGACAACGGGCTAGCAAAGCTAACGTCAATTGCTCGTCGATTCCGGCTGTCTCTCCTGACGCAACAAAGATCCGACCGGGTCACAGCGAACGATCGTCCGGTGTAACAAAACAGGACACCGTGTCTCTGGCAGCAGCGAAGTGTGCATATGGGTACTGATAGATCTGGCCAAAAAAGGGGCAACAGAGAGAGAAAGAGGGAGAATGAGAAAGACAGAGCGAGAGAGAATGAGAAAGACAGACAGAGAGAAAGAGAGAGAATAAGAAAGAGAAAAAGGGAGACGGAATGAGAAAGACAGAGAAACGGGGAGAGAGGAAGAGAGAAAGAGGCGGAGAGAAAGAAAGAGAGAATAAGAAAGAGAAAAAGGGAGACAGAATGAGAAAGACAGAGAGACGGGGAGAGAGAAAGGGAGAAAGAGACGGAGAGAAAGAAAGAGAGAGTAAGAGAGAGACAGAATGAGAAAGACAGAGAAACGGGGAGAGAGAGAGAGAGAAAGAGAGAGAGAAAGAGAGAGAGAAGGGAAAGAAACAATTGTATTGCTTACAGGACAGCATGTGCGACGGCGTAACACGAGAGGATTATAACATCAGTGGGTAATTCTGCGCGCACAGGGCACACAGAAGAGGGAACAAGCGTCGGCGCATGCGATGCTCATTCTATCGGGTTGTTGTATATGTTTTTCTTTTCTCCTACGGCACCCTTCCGCCCTTCCTTTCACTCGTGACCCCCCAGCGACCGGCCTGTCGAGGGTGCGCGGCTGTCAGTGCGTATTATCGCCGGGGACTCCCCCTCCTTCCTTTTTCCAACGAAACACCGACATGGCCGCGCCGCCGACGAGTATTGGAATATGAAGTAGTCCGGCACCGAGGGCCAACTGTCTCCTCTAATCATAACTAGCTGGAAGCTAATCCGACGCCACTGAGCTCGACACGCACACGCTCCCGCGTAAACGGGAGGCCGTGACCGACCGGGGAGCTTTTTGAGAGAAAGAGCAACCCTTGCCGGCACTATGGGACTTGATAATGGCACGGTCCCGCCAACGTAACCGGGATTGATATGTCAGGGGTTGGGTCGTCGGGACGAGCTATTAATTACGAGCGATTGAAGGTGCGTCTGTTTAAAACGACGCTCAATGAGGCGGCTAAGAGCGGAGTCTGTGAGCGAACCTGTAGCAGTGAACACTGGTAGCCAGGTTATGAATAAAAGGAGTCTTGTTAGAGGTGAAATTCGTTATTCAGACCTAGAGTAGCGGACGAAAATTTAAGGCCAAAGAGTCAGCGAAATTAAAACTAGAACTACCGACGATTAAAGTGTACTTAGTTGCACGAAAGAAATTAAATCAAAAGTTACAAAAAGCAAATATCGAATACACATAAAACAAATCTTTATTTGCACCTTTTGTAAAAAATCAGTAAATTTTAGAAGCTTCACTGTGAATTTATAAGGTTGCCATAAGTAATCACCAATTGGTCATTTTGAATGGTCTGGTAGTTCTAGTTTTAGACTAACTAATTTATAAGGAACAGCATGATAAACGAAATTTGCATTGTGTGCTAATCAATAAATAGTGTTCTATCATAATAACAATGAAAATGAATCTACAGTCAATATTTTGAGACCATGAAACTATGCTCCACATTGTTCTCTCGTGTTAAACTTTTGTCTGCTACAGTATACACCTCGCGTTGTGACATTTTATGCGCAAGAATTCCACGATTGTGGTAACATTTGAATGGTGTTAAATTTGGCTGAAAGTTCGCTGTCCTGATATTTTATAAGCTGAAAATTTAACGGTTGTAGCATTAAAGAATTTTAAATTTGAAATGCATTCGATTCTGTATTCCATGGACGTTTGAAAACGGAGTTGAAGCTTTAATGTTCGTTTTCTGAGAATATTAATCAAATTTCTTTTCATGCAAGTCAGAAGAGCCAACGTAAATTTGGAACTAAATTACACGAATGCTTTGTTAATCAATTGATAAAAATGATTGGATTAGCGAACCATTAAATACGTCGAATAAATCTGATTTGCCGTGGAATATCGCGACGTTAATAAAACGAATTGAACGAGAAGCTTCGAGGAGCCCTGATTCATTTCGTCGTTGCATAATTCATCGATACGCATGAAAGTAAAGGAGCTTAAGCTCTGTCACCCCGACGACAGAAGCGACGAACAGGATGGACGAACACGAGCAACCGATAATACCGATACTTCCGCCAGTATTCCGAGGGATTCGGTAAATACGCTAATAAAATGCAGCGGGATGCGCGCGTGGATTAGAATCGACTGAATCGTGGCTACACCTCTTAACCCGTAATAACATGAGTGATCGTCGGTAAAAGGGGACCGTGTCCTTGCGTCGGGATGTGCGCACACAATGACTTCGCCGGGATAAATGGGACGCAGGACGCAGGATTTCGCAAGGTCAATAGAATTACACAACAAAACGAATAGTAGTGCTTGAATTAATAAACTGTAGATCCTTTTACAAATTCATATTTTTATAAATACAACTGATGAATTTCGTCTCGCACCATTAATATAATGGCACCTATTTTGCATGTACACTGTGTACACCATTCGCAAGTTTAAATTTTCCATAAACACATCGAACATTCGTAATAAGCTAAACGATCAGTTTAAGAAAAATACTTATTATTGTTGCAGCGTTCCTCCAATTTTTATTAAAAATAACCTCTAGCTTGTAGAAAAATGGTACTTCAATAGAAGTAAAATTGATAAGCCACTAACAAGAGTTTCTTTATGAATCCACTTAAAATTAATGAGATCTTTTGATGAACTGGAAACATGTACAGAACAAAAATGTCCCGAAAACCACAGCAAGATTAATGGCTATTTTACAATCATATTTTGTTTCGTTCAACGTCCACCTGATAACAACTTGATAACAAATTTTGATCGTGCCCACGGTACAATTCTACAAAAGCTACCAGAGATCCCGAAAAAATGGTAACCACAGAATTCCATCGAAAATTGAAATTCATCGTCGGTCATCCAATTAGTTGGCGTACAGTAAACACCGACAATGAGCCGCTACAAACGGAAGTCACCATCTGTGAATTCGAAGCGGGCACCAGTCACGCGACAGCCCACGCGTAGGAGCAATCCTGAAGAAGCTCGCACAAGATCCGATCTCCCGATCTTCACGCACGTCTGACCATTACTAGGGTCAGGCGCATGCATCATCGCTCCCTCCCCCTTCAGATTCCGATCTATCATTGAATGTTTGCGGAGGGTTCGAGCAAATACATTGAATTTATTTATTATTCCCCCGGCCCCCGCGAACGCCTTATGGAGGCCGCAGCGGCCCGAGCAATCGCTACCCCCGGGCCGCCATTAGCTAACCATATGATTATTTTATAGCGAGCGCGCAGGGGTGCATATCTTTGGTCGGACCGGCGCTCGCCTTCGTTGCACCAACTTGTGCAATTTCTCGGTGCAGCGGGAAAGCACGATCGAGTGTGACCGAGAATGGCTGATCGAACGGATTAATCTGCATATTCACGGAAAGGCAAACTTTCGCTGTGGGGGACCATGATTTAAGGTGCCATTTATGAGTTCGTGCGTGTATATACGCTACCGGTGAAAAGATTAGAAACACTATTTGGTGCGAATCGAAAGGTGAATTAGAAATTATTGTTTCATGCATTGATGATGGTTTTTTTTTTTTAATTTCGTCAAGATTTTAGTGGAAAAATTTCTAAGGTAACAGCATTCTAAGTAGCGGACAAAAATTGATGAAAAAGACGACAGGACAATGTAAAACATAATTTTATGGTTTGCAAATATTGTTTATCTATTCATTTTTATTGTCATTATGGAAGAACACCATTTATTGATTAGCATAGTGTATTAGTATAAACTTTATTTATACTGTTATTTCTTACTAATTAATTAATTTATTTTCTTTCACCCTTTGGTCTTCAACTTTTGCCCGCTACTGTACGTTCTTTCCTTTTTTTCTGAATTTTTGCAGTGATTAGAATACACGATGCTTTCGAAGTTTTCGCCGGTGGTATGTATTGATTTTTATACTTAACAAATAGTATGGTTTACGTTTAATTTAACGTTGCTTTAGAAAAGCGTAACGGAGTAACGTATGCAATATTAGTTCTGTTGTTTCTTCGGCTTGTTACTAGGCTTGATAAGGAATATGCAAAATGGGTGTCTATGCCTTTTAGAGGCGGGAAAATATTATAATAGAGGACAAGTAGTGCGCGTAGCACTTAGGGGTGCCTCAGCCTTTAGGCTTGTGCCTGCTAAACCAACGTTTCACCCCAACGCTTCATAACTACGGAGAATATTGAGCGGAATAATTAACATCGCCGTCTTTTAATCAATTCATTCGGCTAGGTGACGGAAAAGTAGTCCTGACTCTTTTGCTCGTAAGAATGTTTATTCGTGGAATCTTTTTGTGTTGATACAGATTACAAAATTCACTCACAATTAGTAAAACAAAAAAAGCTATAAATAGTGAATAAGAACAGAAATACAAATAACAACAACAAATGAGAAGGATCGATAAACATCAAATTATTATAATGTATTTCTAAATTTTATAAAACATGTGTTTTATGTTATACATATTTTGTTGATTATTGTTAAGTGTTTCTTAGAATTCGTCCATCAGAACTTATGATTTCATTCTTCAAGCACTACTTAAACGGGTCTTTTTCTACAAACGACAAATGCGCCTGGCAGAAACATCGTTCGCTGTATCCACAATGGACGATGTTTGCCTAACGAAATGGCAAAAGTGTGAAAATGACAGCCAAGTATCGACGAGCTGAGAAAATCGGCAGAAACGATAAATATTATTCGTAGTTTTTATTAACGTTCTATCATCCTCGATTGTCTACAGTTACGAACAACAACTGTAACAATGCATAATATTTATTAAATTGAAAAATAATCCCCTATAACCAGCTTTTTGTTCGCTATTAAAATAATAATTAAAGTTACTTAAATTTTTAAGAAAAAAGTAATGAAGTATACCGTAACATAATAAATGAACAAATCAGTATTCAGTATTATGCTACTTGAACAAAATCAAAGCTGAAATTACTGAACTGAAAAATAACCCTCTTCTACTTTTTGTTCGCCATTAAAAAAGAAATTAAAGTTACTGAAATCTTTAAAAAGAAAATAATGAAATATACCATAACATAATAAATGAACAAATCAGTATTCAGTATTATGCTACTTGAATAAAATCAAAGCTGAAATTACTGAACTGAAAAATAACCCTCTTCTACTTTTTGTTCGCCATTAAAAAAGAAATTAAAGTTACTGAAATCTTTAAAAAGAAAATAATGAAATATACCATAACATAATAAATGAACAAATCAGTATTCAGTATTATGCTACTTGAATAAACCTAAAACCAAATTCTTCTCTCCTGCAACGTGCCAACAAGTAATTCTCACAAGCATCACTTTTTTCAAGATTAAACCGTAAATTTGCGGAATGAACGGAAGCAGTTCATCGCGACAATTAAAAAATAAAATTTCGGGTCAACCAATCGATTAACCAAGCACATCAATGCGACGCGTGGCAACGATGGCACACTTGTTACAATATTTACAGAGTCATCGTCTAGATCTACCCCTGAAACCGACCCCCTGCCTGCCGTTGACAAGTGTCTGCAGCTACCGAATTTCAGCATCCCCATTCCGCCCCTTACCTTCTATTCTCTGGTATCAGAGGCGATCTGTGTAACGCATACGACGTACGTACAAGTGTGTACTTTACATATTTTTGCAGAAACACGCGGCAAAATATTATTGCTTCGTCGAACGCCATTTATGTAAGATGGATGTTTGTGTTGAAATAAAATAGATCTTCTATAACGATTCTCGATAAAAATAAGCAACACGAATTATTGCGAACAGGGCAATACAGTCTTGGTAGAACTTTCGCTAATGATATTAATAATAATAAACAATTTACCGAATTTTTAATAATAACGAAGCTCTATTAGTAAAATGTATTGTTTCAAGGAAAGAATAAAAAATATCGGTGAATTGGCGAAAAATTCTTCTATAATCCACTGTTACTCGAAACTTAATTTTAAATTTCGACGGTTATTCTATTTCTGTGAACAAAGTCATTGCATTTAATTTATAATTGTTCATTTTCTATCCCAATATATTTTTCAATTCATTTTCCAAACTTATCGTCCGATTTTATTGTCACAAAATATTTATGAACGTAAACGTTTGAAACGTGTTATTTCCTTTTAAATCGCACTGCAACTATTGGGAATGGGGTTTTATATTGCTAAATGAAATAAACTCTTATTTGTGAAATAATACTTAAATAGTTTATTGTATATATTATATAGCACGAGGAAGGGCAATTATAACCGCACCTAGCGAGTTTTGTCACAAGACTAGCAGAACGCAGTGGTCGAAATTCTTACAACCCCGTCCGGGTCCTTCAGCCCCTGCAGTTCTGTTTCTCGATGTTTTCGAATTTTCTAAAATGCCAGATGTGGCTTAACTTCTTGGAAGAAGCCCTTGAGAAAGTACGTTAAGAGAAAGCTGATTTATCGTTAATTTTTGCTTCGTAGTATTTCTGTATTCAATTTCGAACAGTAACAAAACACAGAAGTATCTCGTAAATGTTTCATGAAACCGCAATTGTTTAATAAAAATCGCGTCCCGTCACGCGTTTACGCGCCGTCGAACAGCACAGAACGTTGAAATCTAATAAACGAGACAGACGCGCGAAATAAAGTCTGAAACAAGGTCAAATGGCCGAGGCGTTCGTCGAATTGGTAATGTATTATAATCCCCGTACTCTAACATCCAGCAACTCAGGATATTGCTACTCCGGGTTCGTTGACGCGTAATGCATTCACGCCGGGATTTCGGTAGCCCGAGGGATGAGGCGAATCCTGCTACTCTATACACACAATCGAGTCCTGTCACGGCCGAGAGTCAGAAGCACGCGAATCTATAGGGTGCTTTAAAAGTTCATCACCGACCGTTCCGCTTCCGTTCGTTACGTTTCACTGTGCACACCAATTGTTTCGCTTGCTCGAAAGACGACGAAAATATTTTCACTTTAACGGCTCGCATTGGCCGAATTTTTGTTTTAAATATAAACAAAATTGACGGAACGAAAAATCAAAAATTATAATCCTATATATGTAAATGAAAAAGAATTTTCCAGTTTAAAAAATTTCACATTATAGAACATTATATAATTAATATTTATGCGCCATCTCATGGAAAAAAAACAAACAAATTATTTGTTAAAATGTCAATAAATTAACGTGTGACCTGAAAGTTACACGGGCCTATAGAGGGTTAATTTGTAGAACAAATTTTTTACGGTTTAAACAGATTTCAAATTTGTAGTGACAATTTTCCTGATAATGTATAATATACATAATAATATGCACAGTAAGTCTCACAACCGTATCACTCGAGTTTTTTCGTGAACCATTCGATTGTACGATGAAATATCTCAAATAAATGTTATTCGATATCAAGTGGAGCCTACAATGCAATAATTATACTTTCTTATTTCTCACTTTCGTTTGAAACAGTCTTTCGTATACCAAATAACTTATAAGAAAGCTCAAAGGACATAGTTATGCGACTTGGTCTTTATACTTAACTTTGTGAGCATTGCGAATCTAATAAAATTGCAATAGTGGTAATTAGACTGTGAGAATACAAAATATCTCTCCTGAGAAACTCAGATTTGATCAAAAATTTATTGAAAATGAATTAATTTGCATTAATATTTAACAACAAAGAACTATCGTTTCAGAGCATCTCAAAATATCGCAAATATTTCGCGAAATATCAATTTGCATCGATATCGAATAACAAAAGCCAGCTTGAGAACAAATTGAAACGTCGCGAATGCTTCGCGAGCGAAGTCCTGGCGAGCGGTTTTTCTCGCCCCGTTTAAAGCCGCCTCTGTCAACAAGGAGCATTACCGAAGGATAATAGACAGCAGTGAAATTTGGCACTTAGCAGAATGGGAACAGGAACAGCCGTGCCGCCTATTTCTACTCACGACCCTATCCAGCCTGATCAAATACCTCTCCAATCCCGCAGTTCCCATTACTGTTGTCATTACTGTCATTGACTATTATCGTGGAACGTCTCTGTCTCGTTCAAGATTTTCGCCTGCCAATTATTTCATTGCTCAGTCATAACGGTACAAGAATCCGTTTAGGTTTTTCTCGAGAACAACTGTCGCGTTACTTCATTATTTATTTTATTTTATTTGCTTACAGGCAATTGTCCATTATAAATTATATTGTAGGCGTTTTAATGTCATGACTGAAGGAAGTAACGTACACTGGTGGACAAAAATTTAAGACCCAAAGAGCGAAAGAAAGTAAATTAACACGTTGAACCTGGTGTCGGTTCCTGGGGACCGACAGTGGATATTTCGCTTGGATAGTATTGGACAGTATCGAAGTTAAACAATAAATGGAGTAATTTTAATGATATTTATGGAAACTATTGTAATTGGGATTTCATATTGCTTAAATAAAATACACTGTTATCTATACATATAAAAATGAATGTGTGTCTGTCTGTACTCGATAGATTCAAAAACCATACATCCAATCGCCGTGAAAATTTGGGAAATTATTAAGTATATCCCCGGATAGATTTTTGAAAATTTTTTTTTTAAATCAGAGTTGGGGTTCTAGGTGCTCCCGAACAATATCTATGTTTTGTACACATGTTATATTCAAATACACATATATGTGGGGATAATTTTATTGTTAATTTTCATTTTGATGTATTGTATACATTTGATCGTTAATAAATTATGTTTGAGGTATCAAAACTGCCTTTTTGTTCAAACACAACAACGTGTGAACGGGTGCAGCTAGTTTGAAATATTGTATACCTAAGATATTAAATATATATATATATTATCTACACGATTTTTTGAAATATTTCATGATTTGTAACTATTTAACATAATTTAATGTTGGTGTACGACAAAACCTGAGCCACAGCTAAAAGATTCCCAGCGTTAGAAAAGAAAGCCAAAGGAAACCTGGTGACGAAAACTTAATTGAAATTGATCTGATTTAAACTGTCGACCCTCTTAATCCGAAAGTAATTTCATTGCTTCGTTGGGGGCATGAAAAATTCAAAGTATACGATAACTGTAAACCAGAAATAGAAAGATCCGATGAGTGGAATAGAATGTTTAGAGGCGAAGCAAAACGACTTATACATCGACTTAAATGAAGACGGTGTTTGAATTATTTTACTCCCAGGAATTGAATTAAACAGTGTTGATATAGACGATGATCGTAGACTTGTTAATTTTAGCCTGAGAAATCAGCTTAAAAAGGAAGAAACACGAGATCGAGCTCTCGAGGATGCTATTCACGAATTGTTGCAACAGATACGTTTTCAGATATCTAAACGATACTATAAATTTAATATCAGCCTAATCATCGGAAACAGAACGAAAAATTTAGTTAATTTTAAAAAATTAACTGTGAACAAATATCGACCCTTAAGACTACTACATTTAAGTGTGAACATCTTATTAAACTGAATATCTTGCATAATATCTTATGCAAATTTTTAAACGTCAGACTTTAAATGCTATAATGACGTGAAAATAATAATATTAAAGTCATCATTCAAAACAATCTTTATTAATTTCAGAAGTAATGTAATTTTGATTACAATATTCATATTATTAATTATATTGGCGGTGCTTGAGAGGCACACTTGGAGCCGTAAGGGTTAAATTTGTAAAAGATTAAACTTTTGAGATGTAATAAAATTCCAGTAAATCACTAGAATTGCACGATCCTTTACGCGTGATAAGCATATATTTAAACGATTCGGGTTTAGGAATTAGACAGCAGATGTACTCGAAGCATCAGCTGGCTTCATTCAGCCCGGTGTTAGTGATTCATTCGTCAATTATCGACTGCCTTAGAATTTTTTCGAAGGTTCAAGGCTCAGAACTGCGGCAACAGCAATATCGATGCATCGAGCATTTCTTTGATCTTAATTATGGAAAACAGAAACTACACAATCGGAGAAACGTATCGTCGTTCATGCAAATTGCACAAAATTTTGTGTAATATAAAAAAAAAACGGAAGAAAACATTCGTTTCAATTATTTAACATAAAATATTGTTCAAAATGAGAAAAAACGTAATTTATTATATTCAGTAACTTGCATGCTGTTCATTCAGCTTCAAAATTAATATAAAACATCAAATAATAAATTTTTCCTTATTACAAAACAATTTATTCGTTCATAACAAATTTCAACGAAAGAAACAACATAAACCGTTATGAAAGACAAAAATCCATCGCATCACAAAATTCGTCAAACCTTAACACTAGATTTATGGACATTTATTGTGCATCTAGTATACACATACTAAGAAACAAATATACATCATACAGAATTTGAAACTCCAGAGCTGAGAGGGAAATAGATTAGGGTATATTCGTCCATCAATAAAAGTCAACAACAATTATTAGGAATAATAGTAATTGTTTTTGCAAATTTTGCTCATGAAGTCCTGTAAACCTAGTGTTAATCACAAGTGTCAACAGTTTACCAAAGAGTTTTGACTTGTATAAATTCTTGTTTTCACTTGCTTACGCATCCATCATCTAATTCATAGCATTGCCGACCGAATGAAAAACTTTGAATAAAATATTAAACTGTTTGACTACGAGTAACCTCAACTTTTCCAGCCGAGTTAAACTGTATCCACCACCGCGTGTATAAAAAGCTAAGCAAAACGTGGGATCAGTTTCAACCCCAAACAGTTGAAGAAGGTTTCCACGTCCACGAAGTTTCCAAACACGAGTCCAAAAATCCCGTTGCCCGTGGAATCAACCCTGAACGAAAGCCTCGGCAGAGCCATCGAAAATCCACGCGATAATCGCGGCCTACCCCCTTCTATACCTTGAAACACCGTTTCGCACGGTTTCGAGTGGCAGCAACGCGTGGAGAAACAAAGGAGAGAGAAACGAGGGGGAGGGAAGGTTGAAAAAAAGAAGAAGAAGAAGAAGAAGAAGAAAGGAGGGAAGAAAGTAAAGGGAATCGGAGGATGAGTCGAGTCCCGAGACTAGGAGGGTCGAAGGAGGGTTGGGGGAGGGTTGGAGGCAGCTGTACGCCGAGTGAGGGTGAATTTGGACGACGAAAGAGAAGGAGAGAGGGAGAAGGGGGGAGAGAGAGAGTCCATTAGCAGATTACGTACCCAACCCGCCTCTCTCATTCACCCCAACCCACCCCCCACCCCCCGCGATATTTTTTCTTCGTGCCCCCCGTCCTCCTTCGACCGCTAACGATTTCTCCCTCCTCTGTCTCCCTTCTAGATTCGTCCTGCTTAAACTTCTAAGCTTTTCTCCACGGCAGGTACACCGCGTCGCCGTTTTAGACCGTTTCCAGAGAGATTATTCGATTTCGAGCTTAAAAAGCAACCGAACGAACGTTCCACGAGCTCGATCTCGCGACTGGAAAGCTTTCGTCTTTGTTTTTGGGAAATCTTTTGGCACATTCTCGATGCTTGCGAATGGTGTTCGCTCTGTAACTCGTTTGCTTGTTGTATTTTTAATCAACGAGCTGTTAAAATTTTTGTACGAACGAATTAAGGGTGCGTAATTCTGTTTTGTGTAATAACACGGTACGGTTACGTTAAGGCGTTTAAAAATTTAACCCAATTAGAATACTGATCCTTGAAGTCTTGTCGTCGTTTATACGAGCTCGTGTTATAATTTTTTTGAAACACTTTCACCCATGGGTCGTTAAACGTATGCGATAAGTAACCAATAATCTCTTTTCTACGAGGGATGTTTAATAAGATACGCGAAACGGGGTTGCACAATTATTAGCAATAATTGTGCGACAATAAAATTACAAGCATTATATTACAGAGCGCATTTTATCGCGCAAATAAAAAAATTGGTGCCCTTCGATGCGACGCGATTAAAGTGGGAGTTGCGCGAAACAAAGTTAGATCGAAGTCGACAAGGTCCCTCTTTCCTTCTTTGAACACCAGGAAAATCTATTTTATTAATATAACGGCGCTGCTGTTTGATCTGATAATTTCGTTTGGCCGTCCTAAAGAGCATCCTCGCTTTTTTCCCCGTGTTTGCCGCGGAAAAGGCGCTTTCTGTGGCCCATTTTCCCAATGGGACACATTTCGAATGCATCGCTTCCTTTCTAGGCTTTCGCCACGATTATTGATTTAATGAAAATACAGACTACGATGTCGGTCGCAATGCAAACCTACGAAAGGAAGACGAACGAAGAGACGGGTTCGATGTAAACGTTGTGCAAAAGTTAACAAATGTAAATAAGTTAACGAATAGAAGTAACGAAAATACGGTACACTTCACCCTCTTACGAGACGATAACTACAAAGACTCTATTGACGTTTAACGCGTTAAAAACAGCTCGATCACGTGTTCCTTAATTTTTTACGATACAATAAGTCACAGACTTTTTCCTTTTTTTTTAGATTTTGAATTGTTCATTTCGATGACGTTTAATTACGTGAACGTTACAGTCTTGTTTTATCGTTTCTGTTTTTCGAATAACAACAATGATTCGAGGGAAATTGCACGAAACGATTGGTGGGCAGGTAATCCACCAAATGACTAAGTATCGCGAAAAATTAACAAGCACAACAGCAACAGGAGCAACATTATCGGCACGCAAACAGCAATATTTACAACAAACAAGCTGTTTATATTAAATCGAGTACACATTTGTAGACGTAAATGCCGATAAGCTGATCGGAAGCCTGGTTAATTCTATCTCAAAGGGAAACAAAAATTGAAAGCGTTTCGTGTTCCTTCCGCCGTCGTTCCAATTAACAAAAGTAAACTGTGATTTACACCGGGAGAGAAATCGGTTAACTGTAACGAGGGTAACGACTTTTACAAGTTGACACGTTTCTGTTTCCTTTCCGTTACCATCTCAGGAATTCTTACGTTCTAAATGGTGTCCCAAAATTCACCCAACAAGTAATTTTAATAGAAAACATCAGGTTTATAATTGAAAATTGTAAACCCTTTAATTGATTCATAAAATATACAGTATAGAGTTATGTATGGAATAGCATATCGAGTAAATGGCCTCCACAGCTTTACTCGCCCATATGCACTCTTTTATTAACCCTCTATGGACCGAATTTTTGTTTTAAATATAAAAAAATTTATGGAACGGAAAATTAAAAATTGTAATCGTATATATGCAAATGAAAAAGAATCTTCCAGTTTAAACAATTTTACATTATAGAACATTATATAATTAATATGTATGTATAATATGTATACAGTTTTTCAATTATAAACCTGTGTATTTTCTATAAAGATTAGTTCTTGCATGAATTTTGAGACTTTTAGCATATATACAAGAATATTGTTTGGCGCTCAAACGGTTAATTCAACGGGCACCTTGTTAATTTCGAAGACAAGGGGAATCCGCGCAGAAGGTCGCCGCGAAACGGTCTCACGCGTCCCATAAGTAAATTACCAATCGCTCGGTTGATCCTACCCCGATTAACGCTGTACAAACATCTCAGAAGACGAAAGGGAATGAGCCCGGTGAACGCTCGTTCGATCAACTCATCGGGATTAATAATGAGAGTGTTTGCCTAACGATTTTTCTACGAGTGTCCTAGCAATTATCTCACCGATTGCCACTTGAGCCCCGATTATCACCGCCTTCGAACGTTCTCGATCATGTTGGATCGCGAGCTGGAGCCCCTTTGTCATTTTCCGTACACCTCACCGGCGATAAACAGCGTTTGAAACGATATTTATCACCGTATGTATTTACAGTAGAGGGCATACGTCTAAGACGAGAAAATATTACAAAACAGAGCACACCATGGCCTATAAATATTGTTTATTCATTCGTGTTGATCATTAATAGAGTAGCATAGCAGTTAAAATTTGTTCGAGAAATTTATGGTCCGTTCTTGCAACCTTTGATGCTGTTCATAAGGTCATACAAGACGAAAAACGCTATACATACAAACAAAACAATATACAATATTATGCTAAACGCAAGATACGAAAAATGTAAAAATCTCAGTTTAACACTAGGTTTACGGAACCCGCCAATTTGACGGGTTTCGGACTTCATGAGTAAAATTTGCAAAAATAATTTTTATTAATCCTAGCAATTTTTGCTGAATTTTATTGATGAAACGACAGAAGTATACCCAAATCTGTTTCCCTCTCAGTTCTGCGATTTCAAATTCTTTTTGATGTATACCTATTTTTTAATATATAAATATTAGAAATAGATGCACAGAAAACATTATATAAAGAAATATCCGTAAATCTAGTGTTAAGCTTGACATGAGTAAAGGTATATTAACCCTTTGCACTCGGCTGTCCCCTCTAATGGGACATCGTAATCCTAGCACATGATAGTTTCGCAAATTTTTACACTTTAGTTAAGACCCGGACGTTAAATAGTCATATATGTAAATTTTAATATACGACTTAACTAAACTAAATGAAGTTTAATATACGTGAATCATAGTAAATATTTCGAATTTGACCATTTTTGAAGTTAGTACCATTAAACGATTAACGGTCACCTCTCGAGTGCAAAGGGTTAAAAAAAACAAAAAAAAGAAATTTGTAACAAAAAAGAAAAAACGATCGCAAGGCAACGAGTCAGCGTTATTAATTATTTCCGTAACACTTCCGACGTCCGCCATCTTGCGTAAAAGCATCCGCGGCCGTCGCGTTAGCCCCGAACTTTTCGCATAAAAACGCGCCTCCTTTGCGCAATAATGAATCATTTAAAATTCGCAGTAGGCACCGAGTGCATCACGTTTTCAGTAAAAGCGGACAACAAAAAGGGAAACGATGGCACGCGTTACGGGAGGCTCGTCGCTTTGTGGCGCCGGTTTATTACGAAAGGGCCATTTGCCGTATCTCGCCGGAGAACAAGAAAATAATTTCCGCGAGAGATACCTGGCGCGTACGACTCTTTAATCATAGATTGCAAAACCGACGGGTAAACGGTGATAGCTGACCGAGCCAACCGACATTTTCCCGCGATCTACTTATTTAACAGCCGCACAGCAAAATTAAAAGCGTTGCATGATTTTCCGCAAGCAAGTACAAATAAAAATTAGTTTTCTATGTATTCAGTATTTTTTTTCGTGTAATTTTCAATTTCTTCACTTCCATGCATATAAGTATACTTTAACCCTTTCGCTTCGAGCGCCGCTTATAAGCGGCGTCCATGAGATGACCTGTGGGTACGAGCGCCGCTTATAGGCGGCATCTAAATATATTTTGTATTTTAATAATTTTATATTTTAATAACTCTGTATTTCAATAATTTTGTAAGCCTTTTCATATTAAAAATGTAAATATACTTGTTACATTAGAGCAGCGATTGTTTTATTCAGCACAATTGTTATTTAAGACTTAGAGAAACGCATACTGTGCATATTTCTGACGCGTGCTTCCGTTCAGTGACGGTACTTCGGCGGACTGAACAGCCGAAGCGAAAGGGTTAAAAGAATTAAACCTTTTTACGAGTAACAGTTAGCCAACAAACATTGGCACACGTGATCAATGTGAGAAATGGGCAAATGAAAACCTCGCTTCTCCCGTGTCGTATTGTTTTCATTCATCGTTGCCTTCGGTGAATTCACGATTGATTAAACGATGAAAATCACCGCCGCGAAATCTCAATCACGATACAGAGGAGTAAGGCACACGCGTCGATTTTTTTTAAGGGAGTGAACGGCGGTGAATGCACTTAACGATTCTCAAATACGTATTACGAGGTACGAAATGATCGATCGCCCTTGGACATCTGCGCACTTTAAAGGTACGAGCGAAAAAGCAATCTTGACGGTGAGTAAAAATCGTGACTAGGCCATTCTCGCATCGGCAGGAAATTAATCATAATAATTCGACTACCGGCGACCGGCCGGCAATCGTTCCTGATCGCGCCTCCATCGTTCATTATTCAAAGTTGGACGTTACAGTTAGTAAACTCGAAATTTGCAGATTCACTGAACGATGGAATACTAGGCATTGCCGATCGACTAGTCCTGCTGACTAATTTTCAATGAACAAACCTTGCAGAATCGATTATTACGTTGGATTGCGGAAAATTGATCGAAATCGAAATTTTGGGAAGTATTAATTTTTTCATGGTTCGCCTGAGAATGTTTTTAACGATAAATTTACAACGATCAATAATCATCAATTATAATACAAGTGATAAATAACGAGCAATAATCGCCAATCGGAATAAATCGATTATCGATCAATGATCGTTATTCGATATAAAACGACGACGCAAGATTTTTACGTGTATTCGAATTTTTATAAACAAATTCAAAGAAACGGAAGCCAAATAGGGTTCTAATCGACCTTCTAAAAATAATGAAAGTATACTATACTTGAAATATTTTGCATACTTTATAGCAAATGTATCCTGTATCCTTTAACGATCAATTATCATCAATTATCAACGGACGTTACTGATAAATTTAAACGCTAAATTTACGTTCGGCTTATCGTCACGATCACTCGTGGAAGAAGAACAATAAGAATATTGTAAAAAAAAGGTTCTTAAGATTATTTATTATTAATATGAATAATGACAAAAATATCCAGTACATATACAGTAAATTCTAATTCAACTCTGCCACGCGACTCTATGTTTAATCCTCGACTCTTTTTACGACTTTACAACTCGGCTTTCTATTCAATACTAGTATTTTTCCTCTTCCAATTCTGTGCTCGCTAAATTTTGCCAACCCATCGATGAATTATTTTTCGCCAACGGTTTTTCCCGATGAGCCTGACTTCCGTCTAGTCTACCCACACTTTCACTGTTCTGATCTTTAAAACTACTATACCATAATATACACGATTCGAAGGATATGAGGAAAACATTCGAACAACGAGATACAAGAGGAGAAACACGATTTCGTGTGAATAGGAAAGGATTGCTGAAGCAACTGGGGGGTCCCTGAGGAGGAAGTTGACCCAGGTGCAACGCTTCCTCCTGGCGAAGATCGAATCTCGGAAGATGCAACGAAAACAGCATGCATCTTGTCACTTTGCCGTGACTCGCGTATTAAGTTCAGCTCGCACGACAGAACAGTCATGTTTTTCCACGAGGGTGGTCCATGAGCGTCAAAGTGTTAAGCTTTTTTCCGGTTGCCCGCCTCAAAGAAAATCGTGCGCCGCGTTATTCGCGTAACAGATAAACGAAAGAGACCGGGCGACGAAAATTTCGACGTCGGAATTTAAATGGACAACGAGGAACGCGAGTGCCGCAGCTTTTCCGATGGATTAATTAAAATCTGTCTGCAACGGGATTATTGTGAATTTGAGTAATGGTGTAAGAAAAAATTCATAGCGCCGTTAAAAATTATTTTTGAGGTCATAAAATATCGTATTTAATTTAAGTAAATATCAGGAATGTAATTTTCACCCCCTATAAGCAAATATCAGGAATACAATTTTCACCCCCTATAAAAGGGACATTAAATATTTCTTTTATAAATTTAATTATGTATCGACTCCAAGAAATAATTATAAAATATTAAAACGACTTTCGTTCATTTGTAATAATTAAAATATTTTTCTTTTTTATTTTTGTATCAAAATCTGGTTGCATTTCATTATTGTACTTGTATGTTTAAGCTGAACCCTCCTCCCTTCAGAGAGTAAAAAAAATCTAAAACTATTATGCGATGTTCTAACAATCTTGTTAAATAGGTACACACTTAACGTGTTGTCAATTTAAGTTTAACTATTTAAACCGCGACATTAAAATATAAACACAGAGATATTAAAATAAAAATTGAGACAAATTTTAAATCATGTAAAAGGCATAAAAATATACGTACTGGTGATTGTGAAAGTGGTGTAAGTGAAAAATTTGAAAACGATTATTTTATCGATGAAATCATATAGAAACAAGCGAAATTACAAAAAGTGAAGATATCAATTTTGTAAAAAATCTTTTACTCAACTTCCCTTCATAATCATCAATTCATACAGTAGTACTTTTACATATTTCTCCCCCCTCCACAAGCGAGACTTCCGGATCCGCCCCTGACAGAGCACTGGCGTGCTCCTAAAAAGTAGCCTAACGCATTCTAAAAGTTATTTTTGAAAAACGAAACACGCCTCGCTTTTCCTTCTACACCGACCTAATAAAATAAAACCCACTGTGTCGACCCTGTTTCTCAACTCAACGAAAACATTTACGGTGTCCGCTACTTCGATGCACGCCGCTACTTTAAACGGCGCGTTTCGTCGAGAAAGGTAATGACACGAGCGCATAAAATTATGATCGAAGCGCGGACGTCAAATTTTTAAGGTTTTCCCGTAACGCGGGAACATCAAAAAGCTCGCAAAAGCGTTTCAGTTACTCACCCAGCGATATCTTGAACCCGCGTTTGCAGTGCCGATTTTTCGAAGGGCTCCTCTGGGATCAAACTGCACAGCAATTGCATTAGGCCGCTGACTACGATTCCGCTTCCGGTGGAGCTGGCGGACGCCTCCTGTACCTGGAGTTGGTCGTCGAGCTTCGTCAACGACTACGGGCAAAAACATATTCGTATGCTCATTCCTGTTTGTAAAATAGATCGTATTTTTTTTTTGTTTCAATTGGATTAACTTTCCGTGAGTTCGATATAACATTTGTAGTATCGTAATTAATTTTAGAGCATAAGATAAAGTAAGGTGTGAACAGCGGGATTTCAGACCTGCTTGGGGAAAACCCTTGGCGACGCGCGAGGCCCTCGGAAAAATGCCCAAATATGGTTATACTTGAGGAATTTTTCCGAGGTACGTGGTGGGAGAAAGGCCAAGGGTTGGCAACAGTTTTCGCTGGTCGAGTAGAGTTGAATCGGACGTTATACCGAACAGAGTTGAATTAGACGTGATACCGTGTAGAGTTAAATTAGACGTGATACCGTGTAGAGAGTTGTTAATTAAGTAAATTAAGTAAAATTTGTACATAGTACTGTAATTATATTCCTATAATCAATAAATAAATATTATTATTATTGTAACACTACACATTTGTAACGGTATTATTGTTCATTGTTTATTTAACGGGTTTTGTTCCCCGTTGTACACGTTATGTGTGATTTACAGTAATTGAATTAACGCTGAATGGAGTTGGTTTAAAAAACAGGTGAGATGAAGTCTAATCGATCGGAAAGGTTGTTAGCGTGCATTATTGTGCGATTAATACAATTTTGGATTCCGTGGATAGTACGGAGTGCCTCTTGACGGAAGAGGATATCGCGAGTTCTGAAAGCTGGTCTATGTATTACCAGACTATACAAAAATTTATTATTAATATATTGGATAATAACGGTAGTATCCGCAATTTCAAACTTTCGATTCATTTTATCGTGGTAACTATAGTAATTCTTGTCACTGTAGATAAAATTAAGAACAATAGGACTAAGTATAATTAAAATTAGATATTTAAGTATTGGCAAAGAGATTTATGTATTCTAGTAGTAGGTTAGGTTACTGGGTTCTCGTTTTTGTTTTTTATGTTTGTTTTATGTTGTTTTATGATAAAATAATAACTAGAATAGGGCAGAATAAGGAGAAAAGAATAGGGTAAATGGGTAGCTTAGGTTAAGGTTAGATATTGTTAACTATTAAGAAAAAGTGTAGCTGAAAATCATCCAAAACGGAAAGGTATGGATTATGTATAAATAAAAAAAAATAAATAAAAATATAATAATTCTTGTCTTATTGTACCATATTGATTACTATATATTATACTACTACTTCTATCTTACATTATTATTATTATTGTTATTATTTCAATAACATCGTATATAAAGTGTACCTTATGCCTTTAAATTTTACAGTCAAAATGATGGAACCTAGTTAATAAAATTTTTAAAAAAATCCTACTCCAGAGTACTTTTATTGTTAAAACCAACGTTATCACTGTATCATCAGAGATCATTAAAATCGAGTTAACGAAGAGTGCTCACAAGGCCGTCGATGGATGTGCTGAATAATTTATAAAAAACAATATTAAAACCACGTATTCTTCAAAAATCGATCAACCGATTCCAAACCCGGCATTCTCTACCACGCTCTTTTATCATCTTTTCTTGTAACATGCAACACAGAAACAGAAACGCGAGGACTGCTAATGCTCGCAGAAAAATCAGCCTATAAAACCGGAGGATATCGCAGTAACCACCGTTAAGGAAGATATACTCCGTGTTCCACAAGCCGATCGACCGAGGATCGAGCAGAATATACACTACCAGCCAAAAGTTTGGAATCGCCCACAGATTTTAAGAAACTATTGAATTCAGAAGGAAAGTTTAGAACGGTGCCATCTGAAAAAGTTCTACCACGACAAAGGGAACATTTAGCACGGTGCCACACTTAACCGAACGCTGTCCATCACGTATTAAGAATTGATTAAAAATCGTACTTTGGAAAAGCAGAAAATGCACCTGACGACCTGTGAACGATACTAGTTCAGGACTAACTAATAACAAAAGTCAATAGAATCAATGACAACGCTTCATCGAGGACGCACGAACTAGTGTTGAATTTATTCAAAAATATTAAAAATACTTTAGACAAAGGAGCATGACAAAGGACCTGAACTAGTGTTGAATTTATTAAAAATACTTTAGAAAAGCAGAAAATCCATCTGTAGAACTCTGTAGAGGACGACTAATAACAAAAGTAAATAGAACAATGACAACGCATCGTCGAGGACTACGAACTAATAACAAAAGTAAATAGAATAACAAAAGTAAATGACAACAATGCTTCGTCGAGGACCTACGAACTAGTGTTGAATTTATTCAAAATTGTACTTTAGAAAAGCAGAAAATCCATCTGTAGAACTCTGATCAACACTAGTTCAGGACTAACTAATAACAAAAGTAAATAGAATCAATAGCAGCGCCCTTGTCGCGAAAAAAATGAGAGATCTGCCCGTTCGGTTGACTAAGTATTAAAATTAGCGATGTTCGTTTCAAACGAACGATAAATCGTCGCAGGAGATCCGACGGGGCTGCAATTCTGAGAGTGATTCCAAAACTTCTGACCGACAGTGTACATACATGTTCGCCTAACTCGTCCTCCCCTTTGAAACGGCGGTATCGCTTTTTTCTAAAAGGCTTGTCAACCGATCGTCGAAAGTTGACTTCGACGAAAACCGTGATGTCGAAACTCGTACGGGTAGCTACCAGTCGGGTGGTCGCGTGTATCGAGAGGGCCAAAAGATCGGCCGGTTGCCGGAGAAGGCGAATTCCTGGCGCGTTAAGTCATTGATACCGGGCCCTGCCGGGTTGGGACCGATCAACGGACGCATTTCGTATAGGCGACATTTAAAATGCTAAATTAGAGGTAACGAGTCGGAAGGTAACGATAAGAGCCCCGGAGAGTATGGCCCCTAAACGGTTCATCCTCGACGAGCTCGATAAGTCCTTCGGGGAACACTTAACGGCTCGCGTTTCCGAGTATTCGTTCAAGTTTTGGGTAGAAAAATTGTTTCGTTTGGCACGATTCGCTTCTCGACGGGAGACACGTCCGTTTCGTCGAACGTCATTTATCGGATTGCGCAGAAAGTAAAAGTTTTACGCTTTTCGTTCGATTGTACAGGCAGGCCCATGCGACCAAAGATCTTGGGTAAGCTCGGAAAAACTTAGGGAAAACCAAACGTTCCAGGTAGGCTTGAGCTGTGTTTCGAGTTGAACCCTCTCTTTGCACGCACGTTGAAAAAAAAAAGAAAAAGACAGTCTCATGAAGTTCGAAACCCGTCAAATTGACGAGTCCTGTAAACCTAGTGTTAACACTTTACCGACCGAGAGTCTATTAATCGGCTTTTTGCCACAACTTCAAAAATTTTCAAATTCGAAATATTTACCAAGATTTGCCTATATTAAACGTCACTTAGTTTAGTTGAGTGATATACTAAAATTTACATATATAATTATTTAATCCCTGAGTCTAACTAATAAACAAACTAATTAAAGTTTGAAAATTAGCTAAACTATAGCTTTGGTGACTAACAGTCACCTCTCGAGCGCAAAGGGTTAATCGTGTGATGAAAATATCGTTTAATAATAAAATCATTAGCAATGTATCCACGGCAAAAGAAGTCAATCAGGAGTGCGTATGTTGAACCACTAGCGATCGGTAAAGTGTTAACATAATCGTACTGTTTTCGTTCCTAACGAAATTCAGTTTCTATATTCCTCACACGGTGAGCACGTCGAAAACCAAGTAATTCGATACGGCAACCAAATCCGCTTTGCTTGTTCTCGACCCTTTCGACTCTAAGTCGACTAGATTAACGGGGAGAATTTTTCCCTACTTTCTTTTTTTTTTTACGAGCAATCGGTTCAGACCCGAATCATCGAATGCGTCCGCTGCCTCCTCGCGATTTCCCTGGATGCGAACGCATGCACGGACGAAAGAAAAAAAAAAAAGGAACGTACGAAAGGGACAGAGCAACGAGGGGTGAGCAACGCGGCCTCCAGCGATTTACGGGAAATTGTAAATTTGCTTGGCCAACGGACGAGATTGAAAAGCATCGGCAGACCCCACAGGACAATCGATCTCTGAGTAATGGCCCAAACAGTGATTCCTCCTGGACTCTAATGGTACAACAGGCCGTATTTTTCTGAAAAGTTTCCTCTGCGAAACCGACGAATCGATAGGAATTATTGAAGACCCGAATGAGGTAGATACATGAGACGTAAAAATTAATTCTACTTCAAAAGTCAGTGTTGCAAGTTTTTGACATTAGATGAAATTGTGTGTGAAATCGATTTTCGAGTTTCTTGTCCTATTAATTGGACTTTTTTCAACGTCTATGTACTGATTTATATACCGATACGGATTAACCCTTGGAATGTTAAGGGGTGGCTACTTCGTGTCCACTGAGTTGTTGTTTCAGCAGAAAATAATTGCTTACATGGTTCCTCGATTTTAACACTAGATCTACGCACATTTCTCGTATATCTATTTCTAATATACATGTACTAAGAAATAGGTATAATACATCGTACAGAATTTGAAATTGCAAATCTGAGAAGCAAACAGATTAGGGGTATATTCGTGACGTTCCATCGATACAAGTCAACGGAAAATTGCTAATAATAATGGCAATTGTTTTTCCAAATGTTGCTTATGAAGTCTGAAACCCATCAAATTAACAGGTTCCGTAAGTGTTAATGGAACAAACTTCACCAAACTCCCGCGAAATTCACGAAAAAAATGCCCGCCACACGTGTAAGACCACGGGGAAATATTTTTTTTAAACACTCCCTAAAGCAACATCGCGAAAATTATACAATTTCCTAACCCGTAAAATCTTGATTGCCAAACAAAAAAAGAAAAAAGCGAAAACGCTCCCGAATAAATTGCACCGTGCAGTCACCCCAAACAAGAAGGCTTTTTCCTGTGTTCCCCGCCTGTAAACTCGAAAATACCGAGGCGAGAGTGCAAGTCGTAAGAACGTTCCCCGCGCGCGGACACCCAGCTAAAAACCCTCTTCTGTCGAGCGGGGAAAGCTCGCGCGGCGGTGAAGTATGAAAAGCGGCCCCGAATTCTGGAGCGCGCGAGGAGGCCGTTGAAAAAGCATCGATAGAAGGACGAGACAAAAGATTAGGGCCCGGGCTCCTCGAAAACGGAGCTTGATGGAAGCGGCAACAGAAGTACCCACGCACATTCTACATGGAACACGCGCTCCTTTCATCGTATAACCTGATTCCTCCTCCTCCACCCCCCTGTCCCGTTCATGTGTGAGCAACCGTGTATCCGCGTGTTCCTGCAACGTGTGCGTGCAGGTGTATATGTGTGTTCGAAGCTGTGTATGCGTGTTCATGTGTACGTGTATGTGTGTGTGTGTGTGTGCGTGGGTGACGTCACTAAAAGCTCTCTCGCCGCTAATGCATTTGCGGAGGGGGATTCCCGGGGGAGGAACGGGAGAAGGAAGGCGCCAGTGCCGTACCTATGAAGCGTGAAAAGCCGAACCTGAAATCACGACGGTGAATTCGCGAACCAATCATGGACGGATCGTCGAGCAAAACGATTGACTTTCGACCGTTTCAGAAGCCCGATTGGCCTAGGTGAGAAAGATTTTGAACAGCTGCCAGGAAAATTGTTGAATATAAAACCGGTAGGGAGAACGTGCTTGTGGGAGGGGACGTGGGAGTGGAGAACGTGGTGGTAAGTAAAATTGACGAAGAAAGGGACGAAGGGGTGGAAAGGAATACAGTAACGGTGAAAAGTTTAAGACTGAAAAAGTAATTCGTGTATGAGCCAGTGATTAACAACAATTTTGTTCTATAATTTGTACCTGCACTTTTTATGATTTGGCTCGTTTCCATGCGACGTAACTGATGAAACAATGTTTTCTAAGTTTCTGACTTTTTTTTGACTATTTTCATAATTTCATCGAGATACGAGGGAAATAAGAGAATAAACAAATTTCGTGTTTCGTATTAATCGATAAGTACTTATGCCACTCCGTTAACGAGCAAAATGGATCAATAGACAATATTTATAAAGCAAGGTACTCTGTTCCGTAATGTCTTCTCGTTTCAAACTTATGCCCACTGTAAGTTGCGAATCAGAAAAGTGAACGTTTGTGAGAAATAGGAGAAAATGTAAGGAACGAAAGATAAACGTAAGAACGAAAGAAATAATGAACGTATAGAACAAGAAAAGCAACCAGGAAGGTTCTAAAAAATTAATTTGTCGATTTCATTACAAAATATTAAGTATCAGCTTCTGATAAAAATATTTATAATAGGTTCGAAATCGAACAAACAACTGAAATTTCTATCATTAAATCGAATATCTATTATTTCATACACTTTTATAAAACTATTATTAAAATTACTAAAACTATTAGTAAATTATTAAAGTAAAAATTCTTGGTCTCAAAACTAACTTTCCAAAACATATTTCTATTCTCATCGGATAACAAAATTACAGTTTGAAATCTAGTTACAAAATTAGTTTATCGTTAAAATCACAGTATTTTCGAATCAAATTGTGTCCCACAAAAAAAAGAAAAACGCGAAAATACAAATATTGCGAATACTATACGCATGATGGTTTACTTTAACATTTACGAACGAAACTTTTCGAAGAAACTTTAAAATTCAGCTTACCGAGTTGCGTTCAGCTCAAGGACGATCAAAACAAGAGTGTTAAATATTCGAGCGGGGCCGAACTCCAAAACAGAAGACGCGAGCCGAGGCCGAGGGTAAGGCCTACTAATCCTTATTTTGACAAGTCGGACAGGACAGGCGCGACGGTCCTTGCCTTCGTTTATTTACCAACCGCAGAACGAGCTCGAAAAACGAACACAGTGAAAGAGAAGTCACTCGCGTATCGCTGTCCCATAAATTTCCTGTTTATTCAACGCTGATCGCGCGAGATCGTTGCTTATACGGGGTGTTTTATAATTGGTGATTTAATAGGAAAAAAATTTTGCGTAACATAAAGGATTAAGGATCTAGAATTGCTAATAACCCTACAAAGAGTTGAGAAACGTAATAACAAAAAAGAAAAGAAAAATGTAGAATAAAATACTTTTATCAGAGATTCCGTAATCGTGTCGATCGATTTTAAAGATCAATTAGATTAATTATGCTTCTGTTTTATGAATTTTGTTCTGTCTACAAGCACATGGTAAATTTTTATTATTTATATGTTTTTACGTCGAAAACATTTTGTTCTGTAACACTAAAAAGCGCGAGATGTTTCAAGTGAAACAAAAGGAATCACCTTTTAATGGTGAGATGATATACACATACGAGTAACCCACTTTCCACCATGAAATAGGTGGCAACATAAAAATGTAGGATATAACCAGATGGAAAGAGGCGCCGACGCCTCTTAAAATGCTTCTGCTATTAACTACTCAGAGATTTTATATTTACACGTTCGCGGTTCAGTAAATTTAAAAGCATATGTACCACGTAAAACTGCCTTACGATGTGTAAACCCAAGAACTGTTTCGAGAAAAAGCAAATAATAATTATAAAACGGTAGTACATCACGTACCTCTAAATGCTGAAGTAGAAGATCTAAGATGACGAGGATTTTCTTACTTGATAAAATTGCTTCGATATTGGTGTCATTCTCGCAGACACTCAACTTAAACACACGGCATACGGAGAGAATGCTTCTATAACACACAAAAACGTACAATTAAGATATAAAAATAGAACGCGTAATATAAAATATCGCGTATATCCCTGCTGATCAAACAGTTAACATCATAAAACTACACTGAATGTTATTTTCACCTATTAATTTTAAGCTATTCATCGAAAAATATGAAAATTTGAAACATATAAACTATTACACTTACTTGTTCGGTAGGTTATGAGATACATTCTGTGTTTGCAATCCCAGATTTAACAAATTGGTCAAAACATCGAATCCATTCAAAATTCGAAATACATTTTGATCGGACGAACACTGAAACATTGTTAAAAATATAATTTTAATAATAATAATTTTTAATAAACCATTCGATTTTAACATTACATCTAATATTACTTAACATACTCATACCTCAATATTCGGTATAATATCAAAATATAAAATATAAATTATACATACGTTAAAAATATCGATATATCGAACACTGTTTTACTATGTTATTCATTTTTATTAATATGATACACATAAATCAGTTATTAAAAATTAAGATCGTTATTATATTCTTACCTTTTTCAGAGTAATGCAACATCTTTCCACTTTTGAAAAAGCTCTTGTGATTTCACCTAGGCAACGTTCCAAAGCGGCAATAGCGACGCTTGCCCAAGCAGTCTTCGAATGATTATTGTATAATCGATCCAATTCTTTCAAATTTCGTCGAAATTTAGCTTTATTAGTGGACTCAATAAATTGATTCTCGTCTGTCTTATGATTGTCTTCCCACTCTTTACCACGTAGAGTCATACGCTGTTTCATTTTCCTGCATCGACGTTTTAAGGCTTTTTGTTTCTCTTTTGCAACTTTAACCTCATTCGAGTTATTATTATCAATAACCGAGACTGGTACATCGCGAATTTGTGATATATTGAAACGTTGTAATTCATCCCGTGATGGCTCACGACCATCATGTATATTTCGCACTGCTTCAATATGGGTTTTACCCTTTAAATGACTTAATAAATATACTTCATTGGGTATCTATAAAAAGAAATCGTAAACACCGTGTTAACTACTATTTAAGATAACGCGTGTAAATTAAGTTTAATGAACTGAAGCTTACAATTGCACCGCATAAAGAACACTGCTTTTGCGCAGGATACGATTTTAACGTAGGCGGAACTTCCTCTGATCTTAAAATCGAAGATTCGACCGCTCTTTGTCTAATGTGTTCTATATTTTCAACGTGCCTTCTAGCTGACTCTTGCTGTTTCTGAGCTATTTTCTTTTGTAATTCTTCTTGATTTGCCAATTGTGCTGCATGAAGCGCTGACAAACGCTCCTCTCGATCTCTAGCTTTCTCCCTCGCGAGTTCCTACAGATTTTGCATTAACATTAATTTAACATTAATATAAACTTCAAAGTTTCAGGTCATTACATATAATTACCTGGCGTTCTTTTTCTCTTTCTAACTGCATTTTACCAACTCTTTCTTCGCGTTCACGGCGAGCTTGCTTCATTTTTTGAATACGTAACTGTCTTTGCGCTTCCAAAGCCCGTCTACGTTCTTCGGCGGCAGCTTCTTTCGCAGCTTTTTCTTCTTGTCTACGCTGACGTTCTTCGTGTATTCCCTGAAAACAATTATTACACATAATACAAACATTTACAGTTTCTGAATAAAAAATTTAAACACACGTAACACACTTGCAATCTTTCTTCTTGTTCTTGACACAACGCCATAAAGTCGTGTCTCTTGTTTTGTGCTTCAAGTTCATTAATAAATGCAATTTCTTTTAACTTGGAATCTTCGTCATGAGCTTTCCTTACTACTTCCAATAAATGTTGCGTTCTATTCTCTTCTGCCTTTTTTAATTTCATTTCCATTCTAATTCTTTTATCTTCGATCAATTGATTTTTTGCACTTTTAACATCTTTCACTTTATTTAATAATTCTCGCAATTTTTGCGATTTTTCCATTAAAATTTTTTGACGCTTATGTTGCGCACAAGCCTGCTTTGCTTGGTACCGTCGTAACGTTTCGGGTAATGACCTCTTTCGCGATGGAGACGACAGTTTTTGATGCAATTCTAAAGCTCTACCAGGATGACGAGCAACTAATGCCCGTAACTGAGCAAGCGTATCTACGCACTCTGCCCAAGATATGCCTTCTAACATATTTTCACATCTGTAAAGAATTCTGTTAAATTTAATATACAAAACAAAAAATAAACATAATACACACCTATCTTCTGAACTAACATCATCAAGTATTTCATTAGGAGACGTCTCTTGCTCGTCTTCTATTTCAAGAACCATTTCACCATCAGTTTCATCGGTTTCAGTATCAACATCAGTTTCAGCGCATTCTAATTCTAAAATCTGCCTGTGCAAAAATGCCTCTTCATCTGACAATTGCTGTGATCGTTGCGAGTCGGCTTCCTCGGTTCTTCTTTCCTCTTCTAAAATTATTCTCTCTCTTTCTGCTTGAGCAGCCATAAATTGTTGTATGCGCTTCTCAAGTAATTCTGCATCACTTTTGAAAATAGCTGCGATCATTGATGTGGAATTTATTTCATTTAAATTAACGGTGTTCTTGAAAACTTCTTCCACCTTATCTTTAATAGTAAGGTTCACAACCGATTCTCCTTTGACTTTTTCTACCTCGTTGCTTATATTCTTCCCTTCTTTTTCTACGATACACTTCTTTTTCTGTTTACCATTCCCATCTGGAGTTAAACAATTTTTTTTTATTTTCTCCAACGGACTTTCTATCGATAAGGCTGGCAATGACGTAGCAGTACTCGGTTTGTGAAATCTTGTAGACATATTTAAGTTATGTGTACTCCCTCTTCTACAACGACCACGAACCGTTTGCCAACCATCAACTTCTTCCTTTGATTTTACAACATGTGTCTGTTTTGTTAATACTTCTACTGAACCATTTATATCTCTATTTTGATCCTTTTTTAAAGAACTTTGTTCTGAAATCTAAACCAAATTTTTTATTATAAATCTTGTATAGAGTAAAACTTCATTTATCTGACACGATTGAAGGACTGGATATATCGGATAAGTGGATCAGTCGGATAATAGAAGCCTACCAGTTTCTCTTCCCTCGCTGTTCGTACAGTCCAAACTAATATTCATATAAACATATTTTGCTCTTCATTCATATGAATGCAAGATGAAACGATAAATTTACCATTACATGTTATGTATGTACGATCTATTTCGTCAAACTGGGATACGCATACACTTTAACATAATTAAACGAATAAGATATATTATGTTGAAAATATTAACTCGTATAAATGACACATCTCATAGTATAAGGTCGAATATTAGGAGCTCAGAAACGTATTCGTCGAACCGAGTGTAACAACATTAGTTCAGATAAACGAAATACTACCGTACCAAATTAATCTTAACAAGGTAAAAAAATAATAGTACCTTATTGTCAATTGGCTGAAACCGTTGCCTAACGATTACAGATGTTCCAGGTCTTATTTTATTTGAAACTGATATATTTTTATCACTTAATGTAGTTTTACTCCTAATAAATTTTGGAGTTTCTGAGGGACTCAATTGCTTCTGCTTAACTCCCATTTGTGATACTGTAGAATATGCTGGCTTATTTACATTAGCTAATCCCTTAGTTGAATTACTAGGTGGCATATCAGATATAGATTTTGTTAAGGTTTTATTGTTTGATCCATCACTGATACTTGATTGCCTTTTTAATTTTTGGTTAATTTTATTGGAAACTTTTGTAACATTTTGTATGTTTTTATTTACTACAGCACTACTATTCTCTTTTATTACACTATTGGATTCTGCTATTTTATTTTCACTTACTATATTCTCTATACCAATAGCCTTAATATTCTTCCCTGTGTTTTGTTTGTTCATTTTAGCATTGATTTCATTCTTTGCCACACCTAAATCATTTTTAGGACTTAATGGTTTCACATGGAAATTATTTTGAGAATTCAATTTATTATCCAATTTAGAAAATTCTTTTTCTACAGTTGTACAAGTAATTAATTGCATATTACAAACTGTTTGTTCATTATTTTCAGTTATCACATTAGAATCTGTTATTTTTATAGTAGTTTGATGCGTACCAGTTTTAACTGATTTTGATGCACTTTTAGTATCCATTTTATTTTTTACATCACGTAATGAACCTTCATTTGTCTTTTGGTCTACAACAGTGCTATTACTAGTTTTAGTGGCTACTGCATGTTTTACAAAACTTTTATTTACTTTTATTGAAGTTACTTTATCTTTATTCAAAGATTGATTTACTCCCTTATCTATTGCATTTTTGCATTTTTCATTTACATTTGTAATATTATTTTTAAGAACATTACTTTTATTATCCTTTATTAATTTTTGTACAGATTCTCCTTTTACATGACTTCCTTTATTATCCACAGTAATAGGTTTATTTTCTGTAATAACTTGATCAACAGGACTTCTACAAATTGATTCTGTGGGACTCATTCTTTGTAAAGGACTAGTAGATTTTGGAATCATTGTTGAATTCCAAATACGACAAGGAGAAGTTTTACGAACTTCCCAAGCTAATGGAGTACGTCTTAAGGGTGGTGGTGAATTTTCATAAGCCCATTTGACTTTAAACCATTCAATCAAATTGTGAAAATCCCTGGTATAATTTTCTAAAACTAAGATCACTTCTTTACATTCAGAAATATTTTCATCTTCTTCACAAGTCTGATAAATACCATCTACTGCTCTTTGCAAATTACCAAATAAAAAAGCCCAGTATCTTGCCTGTAATTCTAATATAAAAAAGAAATTTGTACTTTCTAAAGAAAAATCTCAATAGGCATAATTTTATTCTAAATCCACTAATTATACTTTCTTCAAAAAATTTGAATTTACCAGATTTTTTATCCCGACCAGTAGAAGCTGATCTTACTCTAGTTGTTGGTTTCATAGATCTTTTAGTAGTATTTGTCTGTGATACTCTTGGAACACTAGGAGGTTTTCGGGTAACCTTCTCAATATTATTTGTTCCAACTGGTACATTAAAAGCTATCAAATTTCTAGCTGCTCTACCTTCTTCTTGTATAAGTAATCTTACATCAGCCATTTTTAATAAATTTCTATGAAGAATTCATAATTGAATACTGTGAGCTAAATTGTGAAAATACACTGAAGTAATGTATAATTAAAACAATTAAAAAAAACATGAAAAAATTTTAAAAATCAAACTCTAATAACTCAGTGCTTTCATTAGCAGACACAAGCAGATATTTATATATTTTAGATAAAAAAGAAGAAAATAATATAATAAGAGTTCGCAAAAAGCAAATTCTACGTATAACTGTAATATTTTAACCATTTAATGTACAACTTTAAGGTTATATTACTGTCACTTACATATTGAATATCACAAAGCAACAAATAAAAACTACTTGTTTAAACAACGAAATTATCAGATATAAATGATATCATCAATATTAATTATTTACAATATAATCAATGAATATAACCATGTTTACACAGTCTATTTCTATTCAACTCCAAAGGTTTCAAATCATAATAACGTTTACGTTTTGAATTCAGAACTTACCTTTTTTTGTAACTACAATGATAAAATATCAAAGAACGGCTGACTACAAATTGTTTTTAAATAACGAGAACTTCGAACTGACATTTCAATAACGATACAAGGTATTTTATGACAAATATCTTCTAAGTTTCGCGGCACTTTGTTGGTTGCACTGTACTGCTGCATTAAAAACTGCATCCACAATATTACATAGTGCACATACATAATTATTAAAATGACTTTAATTCATTGTTATATTAAATTGTTATTACAGAATTTTGAGTTATATTTTTAATTATATAACACTTCCTATTCAAAATTTAGTCAAATAAACGATTTGTTATTTTTATACATTTCTTGTATTTAATTTGATTTTATTAAACCATTTTGTATATCATTTTCATAACTATAGAGACTTATAAATCTTTCTTTTGTTTCTTTTATTAAATATGTGCGTGCATTAAATAAAAAATAAAAATGCTATTTATCATATTTTGAAAATATGTGGATTAATGTCATAATTTATTTGATTATTTAATAGAGTTAATCAAATTATCAAAAACTGTACTGTATAAAAAGAATATAATATTTTAACTAAAATTTCAAGAATAGTAAAATATAATTCGAAATAATAACTTTTATTTTTGAGTTTTGTAAAGTCTTATTGGTTATATAGAAATTATTAAAGAGAAAATTATAGTTACAATAAAAATACCCAGACTGTTATATAAATGTAAGGACTCTTTTCCTCTTGAACAAATATAAATTAATTAAATTAAATATCATACTACATATAGAAGCACGGGAAAGAACTATTTCTTTAAGAAATTATTAAATTGGTTTATACAATGAATTCGTGTGCAGCGCCATCAACGCGTGATAAGATGAATCGCAAGAAGCGGTTGCGAGGGCTGTAACACACATTTACGTGTGGAAATTTAATTAACACTTTGTTAAAGTGTCTTTTTGGGGTTGCACCATAGATTCCAGACAGATTTTTGAAATTGGCTGCGAAGCCAATTGTTACAAAAAGCAAAAGTTTAACGGAAATAAGATTCAAAATCGATTTCGAGGTTTCTAGAAGAAAAGGCTACCAGTGAGGCGGACGATCTGCCACATTTTGCGGGGCGACGCGGGGATATTTTCAAATAATCGTACGTATTTCACTGCTACGCGTAGACTACCCATATTTTAGATATTTTTATACAGCGGAAATACCCTGTGCAATTTAGTTTTAGACGATACATGATTTCGTACACGAATTCGTTGTTTACGCATATGCAGAGATCTTCTAACAGCTTTAGAGGTTGGCAGATATATTACAACGAAAATTGAAATATTACACTATTTTTCGCTTTTTGAACGATTTATTTGCTTCTGTTATTGATAATATGCATCGAAAATATTTGTATTAAATCTTTTGTTTGTCTGTGTACAGTAGTATAATGAGTACTTATTTTAGCAGAATTGTACATAGTATAATAAACTGTCAATTAGCGGTAAATCCACATTAAGTATTGAAGTTATGGAAAAGCTTTGTGATTTTCATTTTTAATCGTTTTATGGGGTTATTATATACTTACAAAAACCAAAAAAAAAATATTCTTTGATAACCTAAATCTTCTTTATCAGTCATTTATAAACTGTGCTATTGTGTATCTATGTGCAGGTATTTTATATTCTGTAATCAATTTAACTAAAAATATCAATATATTTATTTGGTTTTATATTTTTACGTATTGATCATTACAATATATTATGATTTAACTTATTATATTTATATCCATGTAAATTGTATGTATTAAACTACGTAATAAACTAATTTCACATATCTATTTGGTTTAATAAAAGGTGTTATAATTAATACTACTAGTTTGTTATTTAATAGCATATCTGTATTAATACAATTTATATTTTGAATTGGTAAATGTATAAAATTATTTTTGAAACCTCGTGTTTTCAAGTAACTTAATAAAGTTTACTATCTTTAAAAAAGAAAAACTAATATAGATAAAAAAGAGGTAGACATTTTCAATACAATACATCACAGTTAGTTAAAAGAAGCAGGGATTTTCTTTTAGAGAAGTTCTATCAAACATGGCTGCACTACCAAGAAGGATTATTAAAGAAACACAGAGACTAATGCAAGAACCAGTTCCTGGTATCAGTGCTGTGCCAGATGATACAAATGCTAGGTATTTTCATGTAATTGTAACTGGACCTGAAGACTCACCATTTGAAGGTGGACTTTTTAAACTTGAGTTGTTCCTACCAGAAGACTATCCAATGTCTGCTCCTAAAGTTAGATTCATAACAAAAATTTATCATCCAAATATAGACAGGTACTTAAATACGTTTAACAAAGTTTTTGATTTCTTCTAGCAATGTGAATATTTTGCTTGATTATATTATTTTTGTAACCTATTATTTTATGTTCTATGTAAAAAAAAAAAATAATTTTTAATGTAAACTGCAAGTAATATCTAAATTTAAACATTGTATGTGTTTATTTTGTTTACGTATCAAAATTATTTGTATTTGTCATATAGATTGGGCAGGATTTGCTTGGATATTCTCAAAGATAAGTGGAGTCCAGCTCTTCAAATTAGAACAGTTTTATTATCAATACAAGCACTTTTGAGTGCACCAAATCCAGATGATCCATTGGCAAATGACGTAGCTGAACTCTGGAAAGTAAATGAAAGCGAAGCAATACGTAATGCCAAAGAATGGACTCGGAGATATGCTATGGACAACTGATCTTAGATCAATCAAGATGCGAAGTGACGTTACCCTTATCTTTCCGAGTTTACCGATCACTTTACCCGCACCAGCTGCGTACCCTGCACCTATGTCCACAATTTTGCTATAAAAATAAAAGTTTTGTAAGAGTAAACAGAATGAAACTGTATTTTCTATATTGCGGGGAATACAAAGATGTCATGTTTAAATTTCTTCAATGGTTTGTCAAGCAGATTCGTAAAGAATCTTTTAATGTTGAGGAATATCAATCATAAGAAGATTCCTATTTCAGCAAGAAGGTATAATTTTAATGGATTACTAGATTTTACTTAAAAACATACCTTTGTAGTAAAAGTAAGTGAATGTAGTATCTTGCATATACGTTTCTTTTTTTTTTATATATGATTACAGAATGGCTTGTGCAATCAGTAATTTATAGCTTTTATTTTGATACCTTTAATGTATCCCTGAAAAAGAGGCATTACTGGGTCGTTCATTATACTAATATTACATTTTTCTGTATTTTATGTCTACTAACTGGTTGTCTGATAATCTTAATGTATTTATCATTTTCGCGATTGTATAACGGTGAATGAGAGATATGATGTCGAATTAATTCAAGATTAATATAGCATTTATTTATAATTAATCTTCTTAAATTGAGTATTAAAAATTCATAATTAATTATTGTATTGCAATTATCCATGAGTGCGAAGTTCCGTCTTTAAGGTGTGTAATTATTATAACAATATATATCTATTGCAGGTGTTTATTTGAGTACTGTAAGACAGAGTGTTTTTAATGTTTTCAGAAAACACTAATTATTTAATTTTGAAATTTTTAATCATATAAAAACTCATTTCTCCCACGATTATGTTAATCTACAATTTTACTGTGTAAATATATATGTTTAAGTGAAAATTCTCAGTCTATTTTTCTATTCTTTTTATCGAAAATTGGATAAAATGTAACAAAAATAAGTGTTGAAAGATTGGGTAGCTATCTTATTTTATGCAGTTTGTATTCAATAATTTAAAAATAATTCGCAAAATTTCCTAATATGCAGCTACCTTTCATAATACATAAAATTTAATTTGAAAATTAATATTCCCGTTAAATCTAAAATAAAGTAGCTTGCCTGCTTTGAACAATATCTAACATCTATTAAATTATTGTCTTCTACATTTCGCAATTTTTAATTTAGGTAAAAGAAGTGAAAACTGGGGAAGAAGTTTGATAAAGACGAGAATAATATCTATAATAATATTTAAGTGAGAAAAAAAAGTAACTCAAGGAGAGTCAGATCGTTTCATTAAAATCTTATTACTAATCGACTAAAATATCCCATTATGCTTCTTTCTGTTTTGGTTACATACTTAAATAAGATTAATGTTGAATACCCCTAAAAAAATAATACTTGATGGCATTTTTCATCCGTCCGCTAAATGAAAGTTGTGAGTTATTAAAAATGCTTTTTCAACATTTTAATTTGAAGACCATTTTCTGTCACTATATTAAAGTGAAAAAAATAACATTTTTTTCTACATCTCAATGCTTGATGTTTCCGAAAAATAAATCAGGATGTTTATGTTATTTTCGATTAGTAGCGAAATAATTAAATCCTTCATCCTCATATTACATTCTTTAATACTGGACTCCTACTTTCTATTTGAATAAAATTTAATATTTTCAGCATTACAGTAGTTGGATTAAAAGTTTCACTCATATCTTTGTTGATACAGCAATTAAGAAATATTTTAGCTATCATCACTTTGATGCTGTACTTATTTACTAACGTTTTTTCAATTCTATCTCAAACTACTTACTGTGATTACACTGTTAATATATTCAAAAATACGTGAACAAAATACTTTCCAGTGTTTTTAGATTGCTTCAGTAATCCAGAAACAGATGCAATTAAATTAATTCAAAGAAATAGAAGTTCTAAGAGAAATCTGAAAATTTATTCTACATATCTGGAATATATTTTTAGCTGTAGTTATTTTAGTAAAGCTAATAAAAAAAAAATATTTAATGAATACAACGATACAACAAATGAAACGGACAATACTTAAGTAATTTAGTGCTTTAATAAATATAACTAATTTATTTAATGAAAAATATTAATTATGAACATAAGATACTATTGAATCTATTTTAGAAAATGATACATGTATTATTATAAATTATCATAGATTGAATATAATTAAATAATTTATTACTTCGATTATTGTTTATTTCATTACATTAGTAATTACTATGTAGTAAAATCAGTACATAAAAATTGAAGAGCAACATGCCTTAATGAGCGCATAAATGTCAGAAAAGTCATCATTTATCTTGATGATAAACTGATATTTACATTAAAAAACTTAAACAACCAGTTGGTATGTTTATAAAGAATTGAAAATTTGTATTCATTTAATATGTTGAATAATAATGTTTTAATGACAATTTAATTGAATTCAGTTCAAATGTTATTAAAGGACATTAGGATCGGTTACGCGGAAAGAAAAAAACATGTGTAGATAGTTTGCAATAATAAAGAGGTTATTATAAATGTGTTATAAAACAATATTAACATGACAATGTATTGTCGCCAATGTTCAAATGTATAATTAATTTAAAATTGTAGATAGGACAGACCAGAAAGCTAGATAAAAGTTACTATATGAGATGTTAAGGTGTAATTTTCTATTAAAATGAACAAAAAAGTAAAAATAATATGCCTTATTCAAGTTCGGAGAACCATAATTTAATCAAAAACAAGTTGAAAAATATTCTGTAGCACAAGTTTTGTAAACGTTTCAAGTAGAATCGTATTTTTAAATTCTAAAAGTGTAATAAACGTAGTACAATATTTTCCAATTAGAATTAGTATTGTTAAATTACAGAAGTACAATATTAACGTCAGAGTTTTATTAAAAACCAAGTTCTTCAAAACGTTCCATCAAAAATACTTTTTTTTCAAATAGGTTGAAGAAAGGCACATGTTAATAAAATAGCGAGAACATAGTAGCCAAAACGCTACTGAAACAGATTTGAAGTTTGCGCCTTCACTTTAATGACGTAACAGGGCTGCATCCTATTCGTACTGTTCGTTTGGCGTCGCATTGTATAACATGGCGCCTGGTGTGGTATTCTTCGTTTAACACAGTTAAACCTAAGCATTCACCGTCCAAGAAAATTACAAAATAACATCGAATTTAACCCGCACACTACCTTCCATATCCACAAAACAATCCTGAATTTAATCTGAATGAGGAGCGAAACTAAGTACGAACCCAATTCAAATTTGAGTCGGAAAAAAACGGGAAAAACGTGCTCAGGTAATTCGAAATTTTGCAGAAAATAAATTTGTAGTATTAATTATATAATTCGTAAAAAGTTGAAGACCTAGAAACTATATAATTTTGTACAGATATCTTCGATTATCTTAACCTATTTTTACCTGTATTTTTATACTAAAATCATGAAATTGAATGCATCTTAAATGTGGTGCACAATTTTTAACTTGGTATCGTTTTGCAAAAATTGTATTTTGAAGAATGATATCAGTTATTAAGTGTTGTTGCGAGAAAATGACTACACAAGAGATTCGATTGAAATTCAACCGACATTTTTCAAAATCTAGAAGAATCTAATGAAATCTAGACTTATATATTAAGATATACAATTCTAATGGCAGCTCTCCTTGTGAAAGATGCGGTTGTTTAATTTAAAGTAACGAAAGTAATATCTTTATTATTTATAATTAATATATAACGACTTGGAATTTACCCCCTAATGGGTATCGAAAGAGAATATGAAGGACGCTAGGAAGGAAGAGTAAAAATAAGGCTGCGATTCGACCAAAACGAATTAGTTCGCAATCGTTCGAATCAAAAAGCCTACACAACGTATAGCTATCTACCGAGTAACCCCGTGTCTGACACGTTCAGTGCAACTATCGAGGAGAATCCCCACTTGCTGAAAAGGCATTGACTGAGGACGCCACAAAACTTATGCGACAATTTCTTAGACCCTGTACCGAATGCGTCAAAGTCCAACGAAACGTAACTTATACGAGAGCAATGATAAAAAAGCCCAATAAAATAGGATTAAAAAAGAAGAAACAGTTGGAAGCCCCAGTGGACAGAATGAAATAGAGTAAACGGAATATCTGCAAAGTAAAATAAAATGAAACACATTTAAATAAGATAAATGAAAATGTAACAAGCCAGCAACTATAATTAACTAAAAATACCAGTTGCACTCTCTCATTCCCCCTGTTCGCCCATTGAAATCACCTAAGACTTGGACAATGCCTCAACTCAATCATTTCATTCGCTTTTTATTGTCAAAACCGTTTGAGTTAAATTCCTGATGTGTTCCGTATAAAGTTGGAACAGCGAATGAGTCGCTATAATTTTTTTTTTTTTAATTAAATTGATTATGAACCGTACCTCCCCATTACAACTGACTAACCGTTGTTATCATGAACAATAATTTACACCTTTCCGTTATCAATTTATGTTTTTAATAAATTATTATAACAATAAACGCAATAATTCACATACGTTGTGCAAGTTAAAATTAACTTTATGTAATGTTATTTTTCAATTTAAATTTATGTTAACTCATTCTGGCTGTTTTTTTTTAAGGTAAGAGTAAATACACAACAGCCAAAAGTAATGACCACTGGTCATCGACCAAGAATAATCACGTTTCATACACAAAAAAGAAAGTATGTATTATTTCAGCAAATAATCTCTTATTGTTAATTACGGTTTTTTTTCTGTTTTTCAACACAAAAACACTTTTATCCGTGAAACTCTCTAAAGACATTGACCCGTTCTGAAAAACAAGTATTTCTCACCGTGAATTGAAAAATAAAGAAAAAAAAGAAAAGTATGGAGTATAAAAGGATTCTTTTAAATTAATTAGGATCACTAGTTAAAGTGTTTTCGGAATTTGTTCAACTCAAAAACAATGTATTTTTATCATCATCATTCAATTTCATTCCATTTACATACTTGTTTATTGATGAACCAACGAGAAGTTTTATTATCAACATGTGCAAAACACGCTTCGACGAATCGATTTATGTAATTGATAATAATCGTCGAACGAACGAAATCTCGTGGCTGGTAATGTGATGAAAAATGGACGATATTTAATTTGTTTCGCTTACTGAATAGAGCATAACACTATTTAAAACGCAAAAAATAGTCATTACATGCTAATCTAACAATGAATTTTTTAATTTTGCATCAATAAAAGAACTGCATTATTTATCAGATAAATTAGTATCCAGTGTGCTTTATATTATATTTCAATTACAACAATATATAGTGATATACAAAAATTTTCAGTTGCATAATTTCACAGATGAAACATGAAAATTAAAATTCAGATATAAAAGATATTTATGCGTTTATATTCACATATATTTTCACTTACATTCAAATTGTTTCAGACTTATAAGCTGAAAAATTGATACTTACAAATCAGATCTGATTGATAGTCAGACATTTGATTCCTGTATAACGCTATAATGAATACAAATGATGTATGTATAATTACAAGCATAATTTTCGCCCCTGACCCCCTTAATTATCTCTTTAGAGCTATTCCCAGAAAATTCCAATTTATTTCTTAGTATCATTCAACGCTCAACACGTACACATGTATAGCGTGTTCCAAAAAACTGGTAATTTCTGAAAGATAAGTGAAGCACGTACGCTCAACATCCCCACTTTTCATTATGTTTCATCATATGTCGTACTCAAAAGTTTTTCCACTGTTACACGACTATAAGTAACCATAAAGATAATATGAAAATTACTCTTGCGAAATAATTTTTTCTTCCGCGATAGATGATCATAAAATATGTTCCACCATATACATATATACACACAACTACAAAAATATTTACCTACAACTTCAAACAATCGTTGTTAATAATTATTTTCAAAAATTTCGACTGCATTTTCTCAATTTTAACATAGGTGAATATTTACCTAATGATTTAAGAAATTCCATAATGTACAGGAAAACGAGAGAAAATTGCAAAAATAATTGGTTCTTATATTATAAAGCAAATCTTTTCACGATTGATTCAAAAGATTTGATTCTTCCACCTTTTGTTACCCTACATGCTCCTGTTATGCTCGTTTCAAGGTTGCAACTTATCTCATACACAAAGAGTTTAACATTTCGTTTTTCAAATCCACGCATAAAACAACCACTATTCCTTCGAGTAGCTCCATTAATGCAATGTGCAAGCACGATAAGGATTCGTTTTACAGGCACACTGCCAAGTAGGTCGAACGGTTTAGCTTATTATTGAATACCGTGGTTGTAATTTCTGGCTTGTTAGTTCAATCCCAGTCTGTTTCGATACACACGATTTTTCTTGCGAATTAAACACACTTTTTATTGATGGAATCGATTAAATGGAACAGGTGTCGTACGATGAATTACCAAAAACGTGACTCTTTCCTCGATAAACCTCATTGTCCCGATATCAGACTTCGTTTTCATTATTTAACGCTTACGATTCGGCACACGTATAGGTCGTATTATATTTATTGTTCTATGAATCATTTGAGAACTTTTGACTCGGGGCGATAAACGAATAAAGTTCATAATTAAGATGAATAATAGGTCATGCAATTGACCGCAAACGGTCGCGTATACGATTCGATTAATTAGATATTGTTCGACTTTTGTACGACAAATTGGTAATTTGTATGTTCAATCAGCTGTTAGATGCAGACGTAAGTGTAACATGAAAACGATTAAGCGAACAATAGGACGTTGAAGTAACGTTGCATAAAATTTCGAACAATCTAAAAGAAATATTAAGTTGTAATTATAAAGTGGTCGAAACGATGAATTCGTAATTTATCGATTCACCATATTGCATTTTTGGAAATTTTCCTAATTTTTGGTGAGAAAATACAAATATTGATTTGTTTCTTTTATATAAAGTATTTGTTCGCAATAATTTTCGATTTAACTTCATTAGTGTAAACAAGGATACCAGCTATCAGAAAGTATGTATCCCCCTCACTGTGTGAAGGAGTTTCTTTTTATAGAAACCATAAAACGTAAAACAAAAGATACATTACCACTAATAAATTAGTTACCCATCTATCGAAGATGTGATTAGTATAACAATCTTGATATAAAATAAATACTTTACCAAAAAAGGTGTTAAAAAACGTATCAATACGTATGCATAATTATTCGAAAGAAGGATTTTTTCCCTTAAATTTTAAGGTGATCCAACAGCGTTTTCATTATTTCTACATTTTATAAAAAATAAATGAATGTAATTCTGCTAGTTCAAATCACAGATAAATTTTTGAAATAACAAGCTTTAAAATAATGAACATATAAAAGACAAGTCTCTGTTTTGTTAATACTCAAACTTCGACTCGTTATTGTTATCATCGATATCTGGAAATTTTGGTGGTGTAAAAATAGGAATAGTGGACCTAGCAATCTTTAGCTATCCGGACCTCACAATCTCTAAGGGTGGCACTGGGGTGGACAAATACTTGCTAGTAGTAGTGTACATATATTCTAATCGTTTCCTTCACGGTTCATCAGCAAACCGAATAACAACCCACGATATTCTAACCGATGACCCAAACACCGTGGAAAAGCATCGATATCGTGTGCTTTCTATAAACAAATGACGCGCTTTCCTGGAAATTGAATATCAACGAAGATATACAGTCAGCTGCGAAAGTCTATTAAATTTCTATTGCTCAAAGAGAAGAAAGATTTTTAACATTTTACACATCTTAATGCATTCGTCGAAGTTAAATAAATCTTGAAAAAAACATTAACTTTTATTACGTTAGCTTTCCTGAAGACGATCAAAAACATAAAGAAAATTACAAAAAAAATATAAGTAAAGAAAAAAAAACGATTTTACGAAAATTTATATATGTATATACTGTTACCATGGACAAAAATTGTCATCGTAATCGTTATGATAATTACGACAACAAATTTTCTTGGTTTATTTATAGTTTCTTGTAAACAAATAAAAGAAATAGGGATGGAATACTCAAAAATGTAAGTAAATAATAATTTACTTAAATTTTCACTTTTGTTACTAAATTTCATGAAACCAGAAATTATATTTCGATCCACCTCTAAGAAAAAACATCCTGAATTTTTCCAAATTTCTCCAATTGTAATTAATGTTCATAAAACACTGGATTACATTTATTGTTTCGTTTGAAATATGTATTTCAAATTTAACAGGTGCTCGTAGACTTTCGCTACGACCGACTGTATGCAAAGTTTCGTCGAGCCTGGGGAAGTTGTTCTCTTTCGTAAACCCGCGATACCGATTCGATTACGAGATGCATCCTCGTTTAATTGGGATGAATAAGGATGATCGTTAACATTGAAACCGCTTCCCTTCGAAGCAGCCAATAGCGTGCTAGTGACGAAATAAGATACGTTGCATTCCGCATAGGATCGTAAATAAATCATTGCACGTTGTTTCATTAATTTCCAATGCAGATGCGACACATGTACATGTTTGTTCGAATTGCGCAACGATTTAACGTGACATGTCCCGTGATGTTGTTTCTTTTTTTTCTTGCTGTATAAAATGCAAAGTGAAAAGGAAAAACAGAAAAAGGTAAACATAAAACATGTACGATAAAACGTATACGTGCGTACGTATTTTGTAGCATTTTTCATTTACCTTAAGGAATTTCACTGTAGCATTTAATTAATAATTTAAGAACTTTATAAAATTATATTTAATTTAATTTTGCAGCGAACTCGTGAGTAAATATAACTCGTGAATAAATATACAGCAAAAGTTTCTAATTATACAGTTACAATTATGTATATAGGATTGAAGGTTACTTAAATTAATTAGTTGCGTAGTTTACAAATATTCACACACACACATAAGTACATGCTAGGTATATATATGTGTGTAAGCATGTATATACTTAGATCATTGAACATATATTTTTTATATTTATTTTTATACTCATGATGAACAATATCAACTATGCGTGTAGGGTAATTGTGAACTAATTTTTGTTTTCACAATTACTCAGCTCTACAGTATTTCCTTAGATAAACCGAGTATGCGTTATTTGAACAAATGACAGCAGTACTTCCTAAAAAGATTGTCAAATACAGGAAATATATGTATTTGCACAGCTTCTTCTTGTTTACTGAACAAGTAAATAAAAGGACCTAATAGAATAGACATATTCATCCAGTTGCATAAAGAAGGAGCACCACCATTAAACAATTTAACGTTTACAACAATCGTTGTTGTTCTGTAGCATAATATTTCAACGAAACCTGGACTACCGAATAATCACAAATATTAATCACAAGCTATTTCCAAACCTAAAACGAGGACCCATCATCGATAATACGAGTGTCTCGTCGGTTTCAACACCTCTAACATTCGAAATGAAAACATCCTTTTAAAAACCGCAAGGGACGTAGAAATTCGTAATGCCTTTAACGCGAAACCAATTAAATGAGCTACAAAAGATGAATGGAAACATTTCGACATCAACGAAACCTTCCTCAACAGGAATTCCCAAGTTCCTTTTTATCCTCATATCGTGTATCATCATAAATCAGCAAGAAAGCGGTTCACTGTCACGCAGCAAACGACAAATCTGCAAACTGAGGCAAAACTCTTAAGGTTCTCAAGTTCTTCTAATTCAAAGTTCAAGTTCATTGTCTTTCAATCAGTCACGAGCAGCGGTATACCGAAGTTCGAGTAACAAGGATTTCACACTTGAAGAGAACAAACGAAGGAACCGTCGTTCATCCATCGGTGAACAATAACGTGTTTCTCAGCATAGACGATGAACGTTTGTTTCGGGGTGGAGATCGACCCGAAACGACCCCGTGACGATCACGTTGAAAGAGGAGTACACGATGAAGTGGCCAATGAGAGTGTCAGGCAGGGGCCTCGCTATCTAGAATCACTTGCTGGCCGATAGAGCTCGTCTTCGTATATAGTTGCAGTTGAAAAGCGAGGATCGGTCAGAGACGCATCCGAGGTGGAACGAATACAAGCTGCAGTCTAATATAAACTAGTCAAGGTGCTTGAAATCGGCGGTCAACCAAACGCATCCGTGAGATATCCAGCGATCATCATCGCCATCTTCTTCTTCTTCGAATGACCGTGAGTATCCTTTGACATGAACCATCGGTTCTCAGAATTTTAACTCGATCACCTTAGCTTTTCGCTCGGATCAATGCAGTTGTTGAGAAATCATCGGCATGTGTGTTGATAAGCGTTTAATAAAAGATTGTCTTCGAAAGCGAATCGAGATCGTACAGCTTCAGGGCTTCAGGGACCATCAAAGTCGTCCCCTTATCGTGACATTATCGTTAGGTTCTGCTGCTTGTCTTGATAAATGTTATTACATGGAATTACGAGTCATTGATCTACACCTTCTTTTCATTTCTCAGTCGTTCTCTCGACACGTGATAGGGGTGTTGTTCCAATTTTTGTTGGACAGTAAAGAAGAAACTGTTACGCAAACATGTTACTGTTACAGTTAGAGTAGATGATTCTACCTGTTCGGATCAGGTCACACCTGTTTTTGTCGAGTAGGAAGATAAACATTTTTCTTCTTATTTACACCTTAAAATGTTGACCCGGAGAACGTATATTATTGATTACCTGTATGGCAAATTAAATTGTTTATCTTGATTTAGCGACTTGTTACGAGTAAATAGTTCTTTGTGGCATAACTTAGCTTATAGTCAATTTGATTATTTTTGAAATTTTTAGAGATTACTCGATTCTTGATCTCTTGTCCAGTTTAGCGGGAATGTTATTTTCGCTGTGGAAATAGTTGCTGGTCTGTGTTAGACAATTTGAACGTGGCAATGGGAATGCGAATATAAACTTTGCAGTGGCTGTAGGGTAACCTAGATTCAATAGTTATTTTTAAAAGCAACGGTGAACGTTGATAACGGAGTACTATGCTGCAGTTTTATTATGAATGAAAATTTTATCTTCTTGCTTCTCTTGGCTGTCGAGTGCAATTGACAGTACCAAAACAATTTTTCGTTGATCGACTTCTTACATCTCGTGACGAAACTCATCTGTAAAATCTTTCAAATTTAATTTATATACATGCAATTCAATCTTTCTATGTTCCGTTTGCAATGGTAATTTTGCCATTTTAGTTTTACGCGTAATACATCATAATCGAGCTATCATTTTTAATGCTGTTTTTTAATGTTACTATTGCAGTTCAAAATAAGATTATACTTTGTAAAGGTAAATGGCACGATGGAAACTTTTAAAAATAATTATCGAGCACACTTTTGCTTATGCAATTTTATTTTTATCGTCTCACGTCATTCAAAATATTGCTGAAACGTTACCTGTGCCATTAGTTACGCGCTTTTCAATCCTGACTTTCAATTTATATTACTGTTTTGCATAATACAATTGTTTTATAATTAATTGTCTCCTTTTTTTTAACTTGTACTGCAGTCGAGAGTGAAACGTCCACGCTACCATAATCGAGCATGCGCGTTCGTGGTGTATATATTTTCAAATTGAATGCTCCCGCTAAAAACATTGTATTCTCTTTTATCGAACGAGCAGCATCGTATCCAGTTTTGTCGTGTAAATAACAGGTGACGCATTTGTTGCACTTTCTCGATCGTCATTGGAAGTGTTATGCAACGAGGCGATTTTTTTTAACGAAAAAAAAAAAAGGATCGAAGTAGAGTGCATTCGTCTTCCGGGTTACTTAATCGGTAAACAGCATTTTGAAACGTATGCGACAGATTATACCAGGGATTCATGATTTTACGTTTACTTCAATTATAAATTGGTGTAAAAAAATAATTTTGTGATACGTAAACATGGCCTTTATTTTGATGACGATTGTTTACCGCTTAACGTGATAATAAATGCATAATTACAAATTAAGAGGATGACTCAAATAACATAAAGATAATAGTAATTTTTGGTTATCTTATAATAACAGTGATAATGCAGTGAATGAAAATAAATCGAAATAACAGCGGAAGTATTAACGTAAAGATTATCAATTATCATTAATATCAAATTCATAAAAATTATCAGTTTTTAATTTTAAATATCATGTAATAGTAGTATCTGTATTCCCGCTAAATAATAATTTGTAGAAATCAAATTTATGGGATATTTATCTACGATTACCAAAAAAAAAGAAAAACACAAAATATCTATATAGGATTTTACGTTTCGTCGACTGTTTTTGATTATGTTACAAATATAGCCTATAATAAAAACGATAATAGCCTAAATAGCAGAGTTTAAACTGCCCCAATTACTAAAAATAACGTGGTTGAAAATAAAGCAGTATATACGATGAATATCTACACAAGTATACCACTCTATCATAATATAGGAACAGAAAAAAGGTCCTCGGGGTTATTAAACCTTCCATTTACAGTATTTTACTAAATTCAATTATAAATAATTGTATTCCATTTTTCAGTTTAAATAATTGAAATGTTTCACCGTTTATTTCTTACAAAATACTATATTCATTCATCGAATTTCTTTCTTGAAGTTTTTTCCGAAATAAAAATTTCTATTCTTTTTCTTCTGCTTTAAAAAATTGAGTAACCTCGATATTGTAGCTTCTTCCATTTAAACATTTTTGTGACTTAAACACGTCACAATGAATGAATGTCAGCTCTTACGAGTAAGGAAGTAAAGTGACCAGTAGTTTATGTAAATTATTCAATGATTATCATATTTTCTACTAAACGTAGCGTATCTTCATTAAAAGAAAACACGTATTTTTCTTCGATAAGCCTTTTTTCTGTTACATATGCATATTTTGCTTCGTGTAGAATAAAACTGTTCCATATGGAATTTTTTCAACAAGAACAGTTTCGTCGCAATTTGGTGATTCATATTGAATGACACTACCGTCTTAAATACGTAGTAAATTTTTATTTCCATGTGAAAAATAATAATTAACTGCAATTCAGATTTCATCGCTTATGAGAACAACAACAAAATTAAAACTGAATAGGAAATCAAATTATAATATATGCATGGTATCATGTAACTAAATGATATAGCTATATTCTACGTGAAAAAAAAATTATTTACATTTCATAATATAATCGTGAGAAATCAAATTTACGTTTAAACTGCGCAAATTTTTTGTTATTGATCAATTGTAACATCGTACGTATCGATTCCTACGAATACATTTGAAATATCTATATTTGGAAGATTCTAAACTTCACTTATCTCAAGGTCTGCTTAAAAGGGGGCGCGCGTGACTGAATTGTTTAAAAAAAAAATCGTCGTCCACGAAATTCTATCCAAATTACAAAACAATTTTACCTACTACTAGTAATAACGTTTTCCGTGTATCGTTTCAATCAAAAGAAAGCAGTTTCAATGTTACGCTGAAATGCAGAAAAAGCGCATCTTCGTGGTAAAGGCGAGAAACGGCAAAAATGGCCAGTCGAGCGAGCACGTGATACATACGTGACGGATAACCGTTCCGTACGATGGCTTCCTTCGTCCTTTACCCCCACCTCTCAGCGAAACGAACTGCTGGTTTGCCATTCCGTTCTCCGTTGCGCGATTTTTACTGGCTTTCATGACAGGCTGGAAGCGTGAGCAAGATAGATAGAACGAACGTATTCATTTTCGTTTAGACCATTCTTCGTATTGCAACGCGTATTTTTGGAGAAAAATAATATATTTTTAACATATGGACGGTATATAATGATCGGAGTTCGTGGAATTCGAAAAAGAAACAAATCTCACGAAAAACCAGGAATTTCGTGTTGATCTACATAGGTGTTTTAATCAGAATATGGAATATAGGTTGTAGCGTAAAAAGAGGATATGATTTTCTATTCTTTCTGATTCTCTATCTATGTTGAAGGTACAATTTGATTTTCAACGGATTAAAATTATGGTTTTAAGACAGTAGACTTAATTATCACAATAGAGAATGTTTTCAATAATTTGCTTGAAGTTAAACTCAAATTTAAAGAATGAAAATAATGGAGTCACTATGAGAAAAACCTCTAAACTATTTTAATTTGCTTGTATGTTGGAATTTAAGGAATTGTTTAGAAATTGAAAATTTCTTAAGGTTAAATGTGAAGAAGATTTATTGACAAATAAGCGACTGTGTAAAAAACAAGTTCTCTAAATGCTTAACAAACGAATGAAATTATATCCTTTAGTTTCATTAAGCGAATCAGTGTATTCTACAGCTAGTGATAGGTTTGAGTCGCAACAAATCATATCATCGTGTCAAACAACATTAAATGAAACCAGACATTTATAAGGATTTAATAAGTTCATAGTGTACTTCTATTTTCCAAGAAACTTAATTATAACTAAAAAATTCCTCAAGAGCCATACATTTTCCATAGAAATAACTTTTAAGTATCGTACACAAAAAGTGTTAAATTTCAATGATACACTTTGATGACGCGTTGGAATGTTTAAAAAGCATGAAACTTATCGTTACAACAATTATGCCGCAAATGTGTATGCGACTTTAAGTAACCAAATCGAAACCAGCAAAACGAATAAACGAATCGAACGTTGGTCGCCTCCAGAACGTTGCTCGTTTCGTTGTTGGCACGCATGGGCGCAGATACTGCGAATCCATAGGGATAAGCGCATGCGCTTAGCAGAAAAACGTTATAGAAGGGAAGAAGGGGAGTATCCGGGAGAGTCGAATTCGGTTAGTCGATCGTACAGGAAGTATATAAGTCCAGTTTGCAAGAGTTCATTTTACATCTAATTCTTTTTTTTTTTAAATTCACCTTCTTCCAGTCGTTGCTCGACGATCACTTTTTTTTCTCCACTTTATTACCCTCTCCATTTTTGATCGATCGATCGTCGGGGCAAGGAAATTACGTGAAAAGTGAACGAGAATTTTCGAATCGCACGCCCGTGAAGCATTATCGATCCTGTAGAGGACCACCAGTTCTGTCGCGGTTTCCCGATCTCTTAAATAGGCCGATACCATTGGCGTAGGGCTGCAGTGGCCCGATTGTTCGATCTTCTAACGAAAAAAAATGGGCGTGGACGTGTTCACCTTCCTGTATGCGAACTTACGGGTCGAACGTTTCAAGAAGTCGTATTTAGGTAAGTAATTTTCGAGTGAACGTTGTATTTCACGTATAACGCAGTATTGGATGTGACAACTTCAAGATTGGGTTCTTCTTGCATTCGTATATGTTTAGAATTTGTCTTTTAACGAGGTTAGACAAATGTATATAATATAAAGGCAATAAATTGGTATAAATCAGCAGTGGAGGTTTCATACTTTTGAATGTGTGGAGCGCATAACGTACTGAGGGAACCGATGGCGAAAGCAACCCTCTTTTTCCCGCTCCACCTGGCCCATACGCTTGTCATTTCTCCACTTTATTTTACTCGCTTTAAGATTCACTTTAACCACTCGTTTTCTAATGTTCCTTATTTTTGTTTGCAATTTTATCGTCGTTACTCGCAACCAGAGATACTGGTCTAGATGAAACGTTTAGCGAACGTATTGTAATTTTGTTTAATAGAATTTAATGCGATGTTGTTAAATAAGAAAAACAATTGTTAAGGTGTACGATTGAATTTTATAATATTTGGATTTATTCTCCATTGAAAAGATGGATGCATATGATTTTTCTCCTTTGATCTAAACAAATATGTTATTTTGTATAATTATAGGAATAGAGAGTAGTTAAAATGTTGGCTAATTTTATTACTAATACGAAAATGTTATTAAATTGTTTTGAAACCCAAATTTGATCTTTTAAATGGTTCATCACTAAATTATTTCGCAATTAATTTATCTTATCATTAAAAAACATAAAAAACACTATAAGCGTGGGAGTTACAAATACGTAAAAAAATCAGTAAAGAAATAATTACTAATAATAATTATTTGTTAAAATAATCATGTATTTCTAAAACCTTTATAAAAATTTTTTCTCAAAGATAAAGTTCGGTTTTGTAATAATTTCAGTCAGTAACTTTTATTAAATTTTATCCAGGAAATGAATATAAATTTATCTTCCACATAGCAGTATGGTATTTAAAAATATAGGTATTCCAAAGAAAATACTTATTTACTCAAAAAGCCATACAAAGATAAATGATATAAAATAGTTTGGAAAAAAACAGAATTTGATTTTTGGAATAATTAGTAAACTTACAAAAGATAACTTCTATTTAGAATTTTCTCCTGTTAGCATTTATCACTATTTTATATTATTCGATATAATGATTAAAATGTTGAAAATAACCAGAAATAATTGATGCAGCCAGTTGTGTCTGCGCCTACATCTGTATCTACTTCAAATTCAATCAATACTATGACGTTGAACGTCGGATAAGGACATTCTTACGTCAAAACTATAGTGGAAGTTAAATATTTCCTACAATAATGATGAAAGAACAAATATGCAAATTATTAATAAAAAAAGGTCTTGTATATTTTGTTAAATGAACTACCATCGTCATAATTTTTATCATCATATTATATTAGGATTATCACAAAGATGCAGTTTGAGAAAAATTTCTAAATTTTCTTCACGCTTTTTAATTAACAAGCAACGTGTCTAAGAAGTGGAAAATTTTATGATGATAAGGGATGTCACGTAATCCACGCAGTCTTTCAATTTTCAGTCAGCAATATTGTTATCGCTGGTATTTTTCTAATGAGACTGTTAGCCGTAGATTTAGATGTTAGACACTAAGAGTATGTACGTAAGAGGTACAAGATTTCAATGTCAGACATTGCTTTCATAGAAAGTAGACTTTCTTGAACGCTGAGAATTAATTTACTATGACTAACAATGAATGATTGGATGCGATGATAGAAAATAGATTTTTCTTCTTTGAAGTTTCTTTTAACACGGCAATAATAAACATTATGGTTAGATTAAACAAATTTTACAAAATTACATTAAACTGAAAATTTTTTTAAAGTTTACAAGGACTTAATAATTAAAAAATTTTTTTAAAGTTCTAAATAATTTTAAATACGATAACGTATAGTAAAATCAATATCATAGTATAGGTAAAAACTGAAGAATAAATTTTGTTTGCAGAAATCTTTAAAGTTAAGCCAAAAGAAATTTGACGTTATGCAATTTATTAGAAATGCAAAAAAAAAACAAACAGAAATAAGACATTTTAATTTAAAAATGCGTTTCTAGGAAGTGTAATCGTTACAAGCGTAACTGTTACATAAATGTGCTTTATAATAAAGGAAAGGAAAGAATGCTGAAAATTCTTCTAATTAAAAATTTTAATTTAGTGAAAGTGTAATAAAGTTAGTTAAAAATTATGCGGTGAATTTTTGAAATGTTTCTTTAGTTTCATTCCTTTTATCTATAAATTCGTTTGAAAAGAATTTAGAAAAAGAAATAATATTTTAACAATTTGCTGTTATAATTGTTTATATTCATCGACTATTGCGTCACTTATATTATTGGCTATAATAATTGCTAACTGAAACATTGTAAACCTTCAATCTTTTTCTTAATCTCAGTATTTACTAAAATGTCCAAGTGACGTAACATTTTGACACATTTTTCTCGAAGAACATTCAAATTTTATATGTTCAAGATGACTTAATACGTGTTAAACTTTTCACAAACATTTCGTTGTTACCTTATAATTTTATTAAACAAAATTTTTACATAAACATACAAATACTGAATCAAAACAGATGAAATTTACCACATTCATTGTTATTTTATGTTGTGCTGTGCTACATCTAGTGAAAAAGAAGTCTACGTTTAATGTTAGGATTAAATCATAAATATCGAGATAAAATTTATATCAATATTATCTTTATATTTGATAAACGTTTTGGCGTCGAAAGTTGTTATATTTTATTGCAATATAATAACTACGACATTTTTTCAATAACACAAGCCTGTATTTAGTAATAAAATTAAATGTCAACCTACATGCATCGATTCAGTCAAATTGTGTATTCTATCCAAGTCGTACATGCTTCAGATCGATTTAAATGGTGAGTTTGCGCATTTCTCTACCTCCATTTTGCTCCCTTCTGTAAATATCTCGTTACTGCGCAGGACAGAAATGCCAGAGTGAAAGCAATGGAAAAGTACTGGGTCTTTCGAAGGGTGCCATAAACTTGTTATACACAGGTAATGGTTTGAAGGGCATGCTTAGAAGGGTCTTCTTAATATAGATACCAAGGACACAGACATCTTTGTTTTAAATTTTCCATTAGGCCTAATATGTATGAGGTGTTTGCTTCAACACCACAGGATCACTGATCTTGTAATACAAAATTCTGTGATATAAACAATTATTAAAAACTGTAAGGAAACTATAGCAAAGCGGATATAAATCATTGATTCATCACTTGTTATTAACGATATTGTTTAGAACAAGTAAATATTTTTATTTGGAAATTTTATTATTAACACAAATTTGTAAGATGTGATTTATTTTTAATTATTCCTTTTCAACATCTTAAGCATGGTATATATTACACTGACGATGAAATTGCTCATAAATCGTATACGTCGCGCAACGTTTGCGAAGGCTACTGTAAATTTCGAAGCTGTCACAAATTTTTGATATTCGTCAATAAGTAGATTTCATAAAAAGTATTGAACATACAGAATTTATAAATGAAACATGGTTCTAGCGCAGACTAAACCATTAAATGAATATTATCTTGCCATAAACATTCGATAACATTTTATGAATGACTCCCAAAGGTACACAGAAAGTTTATAGGTAGCAGTTTGACAAAAAAAAAAAAAATTTATTAACAAACTCCCAATCGATAAAAGTAGCAGCTGATTATCGTGTATCCAAAAAAAATAAAATAATAATTTCCATAAAGTTAATCAGCTAAACTCCAACTCGAAAACGCCCAATTTTAGCAGTCAGGTAAAACCAGACCCCCACTTCACGAAGCAAGTCATTCATCATCCTAACATTTTGGACGTGAATTTTCATAATCGATCGATGGTTCCCGTTCTCCGCATCATAAAAGATTCATCGTGTTCTTTCGGAAACGTTATTGAACGCACGCCGTTTACTACATCATCCCCGTGTAGTAAACAGAGAATATCATGCGACGAAGAATCGCCGCGGCGATAACCTGGAACACGCACGCCATGGAGCTGGCATGCAGCGGGGAACGAGGAGCGGGAGAGCCGGTCGAGCACGTGCTCACCGAGTGATAGAACTTTGTTTTCCTCGACCGAATAAGGTGACCCTACCCTGATAGTAGGGGCCCCGCACGAAACGAGCGCGAGCAAGCACACGCTACAAACGCGTAAGATCCACAGGAATCGCCTGGCGCTAGGCGGAACGAAGACAGAGTTCACATACGTTCAGCGTAAGATGGAATAGACGGGAAAGGAAGGGAATTATTTGGATATCGTGTGTTGAACGAGGACAAGACTATGTAACGCGTAGGCAAATGTTTGGAGGGGGGAGTACAGGTGCAAAGGTGGTGGAAGTTGCCTTGTGACTTTTGCTTTGGGGAAGGGATGTTGATATGCGAGCGAATGAGATGGAACGTCTTATGTGTGAATGAGAGAGGAAGAGAAAGATAGCTAAATGTATGCGTTTTAACGAAGGGAGAAAGATGTGCTATCAGGTAAAAGACTTTACTCTACTATGTACCACGCAAGTGTGGACGAGCAAGATGAAGAAAGATGGTATATGGATAGAATACCTGAGCAAGAAAGAGAAGTATGCAACTGATAAAGAAACGTTTGGTTCGAATACATAGAATATGTTGGAGCAGATGAGAGTAAGACAAGTGTATACGAGAATGCAGAATAAAAGAAAAAAAAGAAAAAACTGCATCCGCTAAGTGAAAGTGAGAAAAAGTAGCATGCATGTGCATAAAACTGTATACACACAGTCACGCACACTAAACAATGTCGTTTTATTGCGAACAAAAAAAATATTTGATATTGATCTATATCGCTTAAATAAAAAAATATATTCAACTTTTATACCCTAAACTTATATCACGCAAATTTTTCGCTAGTACGTAAGCACTTGGTTTAATGCACATGCATGCATTCACTCGTCGAGTAAGCGAGAAAGGAATATATGCTCGTGTGACAGAATAAGACGGCAATACTACGTGTGCCTTGGTATAAGTGTATAGAACGGTTACGAGAAGAGAAAAGGAAGAAAAGAATCCACACACACACACCCCATGAACACTGCTATAGAATATTCGAGCAAGCAGGCCTGTATATACATTTCCAAGGAAGAAAAGAGGTTCAGATAATACAGAAGTGAATAAGCGAGAGGATTGCGTTAGTGTTGAGCTTGATAGAGGGAGACAGAACATTGTGAGACTGTGTGAGAACGTGGAAGAGAGGAGGGGAGCGCGTAGAAAGGAGAGAGAAGAGAGAGTTGAGCAGTTTGCAGCACGGTGCTGTGTGATGTGTGTTCAGTCGTCTTCGCTATCTTGGACGCGCTCATCGGTTCGCCTTCACCACCCTTCGTTTCTCGTGAATTTTTAGCGTATTCGCGAATATTTTCTTTCCCTTCGTAAATATCAACTTGCTGGAGGTGAATGCACCTGTATGAGCGGTCCCTAACGAGTACCCGTTTTCATAGAACGAGTTCACACGAACTAAAGTTACTCGAATTTTGTCAACCTACTTCCGATCAGAATTCAATCGTAGGAGAAATCTTTCGGTTAGCCGACTAATCGTTGAGATAGTTGGGATCGGTGAAGATTCGTATTGAATGTATCGTTGAAACGCGGAAATATCGTTTCCACCCGTGAACACAGCTGTTCCGCTTTTGCGTGCTGAGAATGTTCCTCGTTGCGCCGGTCGACAACAATCGTTGGGCCTACACGATGCACGGATTGGAAAAGCCTATGGATCACGTATCCGGTAATGTGTTAACCATATTTTTGCTATTTCATTCTACCATCGACGACGATTCTTATACGTTGGCCGAGGTTGGCTTGCTTGACTGAAGTTGGAATTTCAACGAACTAATTGGAGCAAATTTAGGATTCTCTATAACTCGAGCCAGTAGTCGGTGCTAGAAATAGGAGATGATCAAATTATTCAATGAGAGAAAGAAGGCAATTGTTTAGGGTCTTGTTTTATCCTCTGTTGAATGTAATTTACATCATTTTAGTAAGAAATACATTGCTATGTATCTGTACATAATGAACTTAATTACACGTTATTGGAATACAAATATTAAAAATACAGAATTCCTCTTCTTATGTTCTGAAACGTAATATAAACATTAAAATTGTAAATTTTTATGTACATGAATTACATTTTGAACATATGTTAACTATGCTTTGGGAAAGTTGGAAAATGGAGTTTAAAAATGGAATTTAAATTGAATGTAAATTAAAGAATTGTGGATTTTATGTTTTATTTTATCATGTAATGATTTCTCTATAATTTTCACGTTCAGCTCGATTAAACATTTTCGTGTAAGGTATCTTGTTACTGTTATGAAATATAGAATGAAGTTGCTTATTTTCTCTAGGGTATTGCCCTCTCTTACTTCGTGACTGTGTTGTACCGGTGCAGCGTGATATACCATGCGAATATGTTGATCTAAATTTAAAGTCACTGTCACTATGTCATTGAACTTAAATCATTAAAACGTTAAATTGTTTATTCGTATAACTTCAACGTAGAGTTAGTCTCGTACCATATATTAATTAACACTAGAACTACCAGAGCAGTCAAAATGACGGATTAATGATTGTTCATAGCAACCTTATAAATTCACTTTACCAAACTTCCAAAATTCACTATGATTTTCTGCAAAAGGTATAAATAAAGATTTGTTTTCTGTGCATTCGATATTTTTCTCATGTAATTTTCAATTTAATCTGTTCCATGCAAATAAGTACACTGTAATCATTAGTGGTACTAGTGTTAATATTATGAGCTATGATCTATTGATTTAATTATTTCATAACAAATGCGTAATTATTAAAATATTTTAATTTTTATTACTAATATTATAGTGGAAGTGCAGTTATACAATGGTACATGTTCTTAGGTAATAATACACTAAAATGAAAATTTCGTGATACAATAAGAAATATATATACGATAGATTTTAGACGATTTTCATTATATTTAATGGAAAAATTGCGGAATGTCATGTATTCCTTACTAAAGCAATTACATGATCAAGGTTATCCGTGGCATGAATACATATCTGCGATACATTTCAGTGCATTATGTCATCTCGTAAAAATTCTTAAAACACAGATGTGAAATCATTTGGAAAAATTAGATTGTAAACATGATTGAATTGCATTATACAAATTTACAATGCGTGGAGAAAAAATTGTGCACCTAAGTACATATTTAGAAATAGAAAAGAAAATAATAGAGAAAGATATGAAAATATTGATTGATAGTATAACAATTATTATGTTATATATATATATATTTTTTTTAGACTTCCTAGTACATATTTATTCTATACAGTATAACATTTGAGCAATACTAGTAATAAAACTAACTGAGTAATAAAGAAATATTTATAGCTTGCAGCATGCGATTCCTCTTGGTATACAATATTTAATTTAATAAATCATTTGCATATATGAAAAATATTTAGTGGCAATCGATGTTTTATAATATCCATTTTAAACCAATTTATATCACACGTCGCAGAATAGAGAGGATATGAGGTATTAACGAATATTAATAGATTGTATTATCGAGATTCGATTGAATAAATTTGCATTTAGCACACTACTTTGTATTAAGTATTTGATACACGTGTAATATTAGATCAAGGATTAATTTAAATGGCTCATTAAAAAGACAGATATCGAATCTTAGACGATATTAAACATTGGGAATCTATGTTTCTTTAAAATTATACAAAATCTTGATTTTCACGAGAATACATATTTTCCTTGCTTTTTTCTTGCTCACAAATTTATAAATAACCAACCATTAAACAAGTACCAAAAATTTATGATCTAATTTTTCCAGCTTAAGAATGCAAATTCATACGGTAACGAATATATTATAAACAGTTGGATAAATTTAATTAAAAATAACGAAAAGATAACAAGAACTATACTTATTCCTTCGAACAACGTGCATCGAATTATCAAAGTGATACGAAACGGATATATTCACTGAATAATCATGGTAATGCGATATACCGTGGTGTAATGATACTCAACTTTAACATCTCGTAGGAAACAAGCGTGGAAACTGTGTTGTTGATACATTCTGTTGTGGGGGGATCCACACTGCAGCCTACGCTCCGAATAATATGCTAAACGTTCACAAAGGTCAGGACAACGGACGGAAAAACTGAAAAAGTTCTGTCTGTAAACACGTAGCTGACTCGTAACGCGTTTCTCGACATTTTTCGGCGGATCAAAACATATGGAGGTGCTTCGATTCGAAACAGACGACACCTCCAGCTCTATTTTTGCTCCCGCGAAGGCGTATCGCGTTTAGGGCGTGTAACGACGAATGAATCATTTCTGATAGACGGAAGTATGCTAAATTTATTCACAACTTACTCTGTAAATTATGTTTAAAGGGAATATTTATATTTATAAACCAAGACAGATTTTCTTGTGTTTTTTTTTTCTAGAAATATTTTTAATTTGGTGTTTAAGTTAAGTTTAATTTAATTTTGGTGAAAAAATTGATGTAACAAAATTGTGTCTATTTTAATAGGAAAATATAAATATCTTAATTCACGTTTAATAGTTCGGTTGTTATTTAAAAAGTGGAATTAGAAGTGGAAGTGGATCAGTTTACAAGAATGCTAAATTTATACTCGCGATATTGTTTCAACGAAAAGTTAGTTTATTCAAAAAGGTGTAAGAGATCAAAATTGAATCGTCGCCAGTTACTTCGGTATGCAAAATTTATACCGAAGTATTGTTGTGATTTTATTTTTAAAAATTCAACGGTATTTTCGGCAAAGAAAAATAAGAAAATAAAATTTTTGTCTGGATTATTTATAAACGTAAAGACTTTTCTGTGTTTTTTCTTAAGGGAAATTTATTTTTCTCTATCAACTATTTATTCAGAATCGGAAGGTATACGTAGACAATATGATCGACAAATGGTTAACAAATTTTTCAATTTACAGATAAGAATTTGAGACAAGGTATCCTTAACAGTTTCACTTTAGCTTAAATTAAAAGTTTCGTCATTTTATCATAAGCAGATTTCTGTAAAACAATTCTTTTTACGTACAGTATTCTTCTATAACAATTGTTTTGTTGAATATTCGTTTAATATTCAATATAATATTGAATATTCTGTTTAATATTCAATGATCAGTAATCTAAGTGAAAAAGTTTATTGTATGTACATAATAATGTTCACAGTCTGTTTTATTAAATCAAACAATGCCTTCAGGTGTTTGATCAGAGACCTGGTCAATGTCGTTATACCCTCGATAACCAAATTTGACCTCTGATTTCCATTTTTTCACCTACTTTGTATACAGGTTGTGTTCTTTGCCGTAAAAGGCTAATATCAAGGACTTATCAGTATACAGAACGTGGTTGTAAAAAGCGATGTATTACAATGTGAAAGCAAAAATGACGTAGAATTTATAGATTTAAATACAAGGAATTTAATCAATTGCACGTATTTTTGGAAAATTAGGCACACGTATAAGAACAATTAATTTACTCATTAACATATGTGCATCGAATAACTGCTTTTTGAATTCGATTATAGCTTTTTCTATACGAATTAATTTATTAGTTTTGTTAGTTTTATAATTATTTAAATTATTCTTTGCTCGCTGCACACGAGGAATGTGTCGAGCAAATGAAATTTTCCGTCAGCGTTTGCTATTGATTATGAACTATGTAAATACGGAAACATATTTACTGTGCAGCGTACGTATCCAGCACTGCTATCGCATCTTGCGTTAAGAAGTGTTTTATAATGGCAAATTCCATTCTAGTATAATTGATCCGTTGTTGATAGCAAGTGCATAAGTCAAGTGTGACGTCACTAAGCTAGAAAATATGTTTCATCGCGATATATTACGAAATACATTCTATTTTTAAAGTTCTTTCAACATTATTGTCCTTCTGACCATAAAAATTGTTATTTTTGCCATTAAACATTAGTCGGTTATGTTTAAAAATATCTAACTCCAATTTCTTCGATGTTACACGAATATAAAGGCAAAATATTTTTTATAACCTTCTGTTATATTTTTGTTCGTTTTCTAAATATTCTTTGTTCATTTGTATTTAACAAAATATTGAAAAATGCAAGTTTTCTTTCCGCCGAAATTATTGTTCTTAGTGGAATTTCTTAATTAACTTCATCGGCGTTGTGTTAGTTTCAAACGAAAATTATGGTTAATTAATAATTTGTAGAAAGTAGATTTCTAACTCTCTGTTTATATTAATATGATATTATCATGCCACTTTCCTGTTTTAAATTAACATAAACCTCTTCGTATCCAGTTCAATTAAAATCGTCATCGTGTAACAAACTTATAAGTCTCGTAAATTTCATGTAAAAGTTTCTAAATTGCGCTTAACGGAGAAATACACCTAACATGGTCGTATAAAGTGTACAGTGAGGCAAGGCTTGTTTGATTTGACAAACCAGACACAACAATACTCAGTTAATTACGTAATTCGAACGTTTTCTCGTGCCGTGCACGCTATCCAAATCACGTAGTCACTCGTCAATGAACTGTTGATCGGTAGTATCATCAACATCGTTACTATCAGCAATTATAATACTTATCGCTTAAAACGTATTAGCTAAATGCGTTTTCGAATCATCACACCATGCGTCAGCTTATATTTTCCAACGGATGTTCAGTTACTCCGAAACTGTCTCATTAACCCATTTGCATCATGACTCTACTTAAGGTGCCTTGTTCACGCATTACCGACGTTCAACTAACGACTGGCCCGTATCACCGCGCACAGTCCGTTGTATCTGCAGCACATGACTTCCGAATTGTTCGTGGAGTTTATTGAACATGATATTTTTTTTAAATAATCGATACGCAATGTTACATTGATGGTACACGTAAATACGAACATCGCATTTTACACGATGATCTGTGATCTCTGGCAGATGAAGAATATTCAGCGACTGGTAATGAAAGAAAATCACAGTTCGCGGATTATTCCGCGCTTGGTGATAGAAGACAGTCATGGCTCGATCGGTAGTCGTCCAATGATACCAACTTCAAAAATTCTCAAATTCGAAGTATTCATTAAGATTCGCCTATATTAAATGTCATTTAGTTTAGTTAAGTATACGCTAAAATTTACATGTATGACTATTTAATCTCTGAATATCATTATCAAGGGTTAACCCTTTGCACTCGGCTGTCCCCTCTCATGGGACATCGTAATCCTAGCATATGATAGTTTCGCAAATTTTCAAACGTTAGTTCAGACCCGGACGTTAAACAGTCATATATGTAAATTTTAATATACGACTTAACTAAACTAAATGAAGTTTAATATACGTGAATCATAGTAAATATTTCGAATTTGAAAATGTTTGAAGTTAGTATCATTAAATGACTGTCACCTCTCGAGCGCAAAGGGTTTACGGGACCCGTCAATTTGACGGGCTTCGGACTTCATGTGAAAAATTTGCAAAAACCGTTACTATTATTCCTAGCAATCGCTGGAGCGACACAAATATACCTAAATTTATTTCTGCAATTTCAAATTCTGTATGATGTATACCATATTCCTTAATATATGTATATTGGAAATAGATATACGAGAAATGTCCGTAAATCTAGTGTTTGAACACGTTAAAAGAAGTCAGGACAAAATGGAACGAAGAAACCATAAATTTACAATTGTGATTACGCAAATTACGATTAAGAGGTGAAATTGAAAGTCAAGGAGGTGTCAAGTGCGCAGAAACTGTAAACAAGAATCGAATAACCGAAGCTTTGTAAATTGCGTGGAGTGGGAAAATGCACCGTTGAAAAATAACTGCAGTTATCTGATGAGCCTCGAACGTGTGCACAATTTGCTGATACTGAAAATGCGTTGCGCCTGATAAACGAGTATCCTCGGCCATAAGTTGGCGGCAAAAATAGAAGCAAGAAGTCGTTTTTGTTATTAGTTTCTGGAAAACAAGTCGTCTCCTGCCGTCGTTATGCCAATATTATGCAATTAGCCAAGCGAGCAAGGTTACACGACAATAAAGTCAGTAATTAACGATCACATTTTTGCATTAGCGATCGTTAGAAAATTTGATGTACGAGAAAAAAATTCTTTTTTTTTTGGTTAAATTAAGGAAAGATTAAGAAGTTCAGTAAGTTTAATGAAGAGTTAGGCAATTAAACAATGGTGTGAGGGATATGCTTTAACTGTTGATATCTACTTTTGTTTATATTGCAATTTAAATGAAAAATGCATCGATAATATTGATAACAGAAGTGGTAATCGGATTACAAAATACTCAATTTTTTAAATAAAAATTATTAACTATTTATATAACGATTAGATAGAACGATAATAATAGAACTCACATTCCTAACTATAAAATTATGATACTACAACTGATTCACCGATTCGTTCTAAAACAGAGTCTGCAGCAGCTTTCGTGAAATAAGTAAATTTCTTTGAATCCAAAATTAAAAACCCTCAGAAATTAATATTCAGCTCCAAAATTATTTTAGTATTTCACAATAGTTTACGGAAATCTTGAAGAGTTTAAGGTATATTTCAAAACTTACTTGACACTTGACGCGATATTGTTTTCAAGATTTTTAATATTTATCAGTTTATTATACTTACTACATACCTGTTTTGTCTTTAGCTGATTTCATATGTACTCAGTTTTCTTATAAGTTCATAACTTACATTTAAAAAATTAAAATGTACTTTATTGTAATCCAGCAAGATGGTTTATAATACAGACGTTAATTTATTTAAGAACATAAACAAATTTAAGACGTGTTATCAATTGTTTATAATTTAAATTACAAAAGATATCCAGTTGAAGTTCGCTTGAAGTCAGTTTCTATAATTATCCTAAGGATTTCCAGTTTTAATTTGTACCTTGATACACAACATTGTACGTAGACCGCCGATAACCCCGTACGCTGCACTATCAATGACGTCAATGTCCTTTTAAACTCCACGTCAATATCTCGAGCAAAAGAAGAAAGATGAAGTAAACAATCGTAGTTATTAATACAATCTGCGTGTACAATTTAATTTTAACATCAACAATGTCGATACAGTTCCATACATCGAGCAGAAAATCCGATCACGTTTCCAATGTATGATCCCTCAAGCTTTTAAAGTACATAAGTACACGCTAACTAAAATCAGACGCGTTAAATGTTTCCACGAGTGATAACAAAATTGCGATCTCTTCGTAACAGTTTGTCGGAAATACGTTCGGTTCGGTCGTTACTCATCATAACCGGCTTTAAATTATAACAAATGAATCAGGATTAATCGTTCCGAAAAAGAAATACGCCGGTTATGCCAAACTCTAGCAGTGTCGATCACTTATAAAAATCTACCGAGACACAATTTTTTCGTGATAAAAAAAAAGTAAAATCCCTCGTGTTCTGCGTTTATTTTGTAAACACGATTGTGTGCGCGTTGAATCATCGATCAGGGAAGGCTTTCGTGCAGAGTGAGTAATGAAGGATCATTTGGTGTTTTGCAGCCGGCGGCCTAATGGCAGGTTCCGTGGCTACTTTGGCGATTCTCTGGGTCTCCCTGCAGACCATGGGGTTCCTAGGAAACTCTCATTCGATCGGTGCATACAAATTACCGATGTCTCTGCAGAACTATCTGGCCAGTTATACAGGTAAGCAGTTCATTATTTTTTTATCGTTTCAATTCATCAGTTTTCCTTCCTCGAAGAAACTTGTTAAGTTGCAAGGTGCAAAGACTGCTGGCGAAAAGTTACCAACCGTTTCTGCTGTTTCCAAAAGTACAGTGTAATAGAACAGAAAGGGTTACAAAACGGCAACCTGTTCGTTGTTTCGTTGGTTTTTCATTGTTTTTTTTTTCGTGATATTTCTCCTTATTGTTGAAACTTAACACTAGAACTACCGACAATTAAATTGTACTTGTTTGAAAATTCTCTGAAAAAATATCGAATGCATAGAAAACAAATTTTTATTTACACCTTCTGCAGAAAATCATAGTAAATTTTGGAAATTTGGTAAAGTGAATTTATAAGGTTGCTGTAAGTAATCACCAATTAGTCATTTTGACTGGTTTGGTAGTTCCAGTGTTAATACACAAGTTTTTAACGAATATCAAACTGGTTGAAAACTATTCGCTGGCAGTGTATAACCGTTAATTACTTTTCTTCCAAATTACTTCAAAATAATTACTATATCGAGTATAAATATTTTGTTTTTGGATTTCGATGATTAGTATGTTTATTTTAAGAGAAATATATTCGTCATAGTTGATGCAGTACTAGTGAGAATGATTAACGTTTATGATAATATGGATAATAAGGATCGCTAAGCGTACAAATTGTTTATTTTACAATTCAACTTTCTCTTATTTGAATTTGAATGATTCACGTGATAATCGTTAAAATTTTTAACGGCGACGGGAATCAACGATTCGTCGTTAAGCAATACAAATAAAAAATTTGAAATTAATGAAATCATAAACATATTAGGTTAACGAACTTTCGTATTTACGACTTGAATTAATTACGTATGCAGTATTTTTCGAAGTGCGTGATATCTAAAGTCTGATTATGTTGCGATTTGAATAACGAAAACATAAAAGTTACTTTGCATATTTCTTCGAATAATCTGCACTTAAAGAAAAACAAGAAAACACGATGTTTACTGGGAATACTTTACATGTGAATATAATTAATTATATTTACATATGAAGTATAAGTATTAAAAAAAAGTATATATTACGTGAAAATATTATAAATATATTAAAAAAGAAAGGATTAAGGTTTGTGAACTGTATTTTAAATATTGATGAAGCTGAAATAAAATTATGTTTAGCAATTTTGCATTTAACGTTCTGATATTTTTAAAATATATGTCGAAATGTTAAAGTATTTGAAAATGGATCTTTAGAATGATTTAAACTTAATTTGAAAGATTTTCTATATAAGCCTAACTTTTTGAATGTATTTATAGATGAATTTCTTTCTTTTAACACATACTTTTATAAAAAGTTCATCAAAATTATAATAAATTTTTGTATCGTATCTGAATTCGTTCTCTTAACAAACAAACAACGAACAGAATTTTTACAAAAAATTGAAACGTTTTGTAAATTATGCTCGAATCATAGCGATTTAAAATTCTATCGACCTGTGGCAAAAGTTTTTACTTCGAAGTTACATGATTCAATTAATTTATAATTCTGATTCATACATAGGTATTTATTACAATACGTGTTGACATGAAGTAGCTGTTTCTTTTATAACTTTTTAAATGATTTAAAACAACAAAGATCGTTTCCTAAACGTTCGTATTTCTGTACAAATTATACTTCATCGCATCTATACCACGTTTTTGATATATTTTATTTGTAACACCTTATAATTATTTATTTTTAAAGAGGATACAAACAGGGGAACATAAGTATTGCCACGCGCAAGTATTATTAGAATACAAACGAAATGTCTTTACCGATTACACACAATTTGTGGGTATTATTTATTTTGCAAATTTCCACCAAAGAAATTACAGTTACGTTTGACTTTCGAATTTATTGAAAAATCTTACACGTAAACTAAACAGGCTCGAACAGATAAAATACGAGCAATCCAGTTTCAATTCATTGAATCCTTTTTACCGACGTTTTTAAAGGTATCCTTTCAGGTTTGCCGATGTCAAACTACCCTTATGAGGGCGGCGTCGTAGACACGGGTCATTTCCATAATCGGCGTTACCCTCACATTGACGAGGCGGTCTTGAACAACTCGATCAGTTTCGCGCAAAGCTTGGTCGATCGTATGAGCACCCTCGAAAGGAATATTGCGAATGCTGGCGTCGAATTGAAGGCTCACACGCCGGCTGGAAAGCAATTTCTTGATTCATATCCTTCCGAGGATGCTTTCGAGAGAGGCCTCGACGCCATCGTGGCGATGAAAGCTTCGTCCTATCTCCTTCATCAGAGCTGTCGCAGGTAACATACACCTCTTAGGTCTCAAGTCCTTTTGATTGACTGTACAGGATGTTCCTTTGCCGATGAAAGCCACTTGCGAACTGGTTTAGCGTTTCAAAGTGAACAAAAAGTTCGTATAAGTAAATGAGTTTGTTTCATCTCTCTGCGTGTACACGGTACGCGTTAAACTATAACATCGTGTTCATTTAAGGAATAAGATTAATAAATTATCCATGGATCCTTGCACAGCGAGGTAGAAAAATGACGACTGTTCTGAATACTGTGTGCAAAAAACATAAAGACATAGACTAATATCGTGTGGAATTAAACAATTTCGTTGTACAATAGTAAATGAATAATTATAATTGTTTAGGAGGATGTGTTACATTCATGGATGAATCTTTGAAGCTTCATGTATTTATACGGACGTTCACCTGTTACTTTCAAACGCTAAACCTATTTCTAACGTGAATTTCGTTAGCAAAGGAACACTGTATGCATTATACTACCTGGAACAAAAGGAGATGGAAATTGTGCAAAAGGAAGATTCTTTTGGGAAGATTCATATAACCTGAACAATTTACACTTACTTACTTATACAAATTACTCATGCATTGAGTGCTGTATTTGTTGTATTGTTTGTATGGTGAATATTTCTGTTCTATCATACATACATGTATATTCTCTGAATCACAAAAAGAAACTAAAATATTTCATGAATCGTAATATTTATATATTTATTTTAGCCAGTTTCGGGTAAAAGCAAATCTAACAAGATACTTCAAAATAGTTTTTTTATATCACTTACTTTCTACATGCATATAAACAACACTTTATCTTCCTGTTGTCTTTATTTCCTATGAATGAATAGTGATACTATTTAATATTATTTTGGTACCAATGAGAAACAAAGGGACACATTTGTTTTCTTTATTGCTAATTAAAAAATATACATTAAAATATTTCACTGTAATTTCTATACTAAAAACAAGCAGTACAGAAATAAATTAATAATTAATATCTACTACTTAGATTTTCACTGAGAGCTTGTATTCAATTTGGGGTTGAAATATTATTTAATTCTATATTTTTCTGATATTCAGCCTAAAACATCAAGTGATTGAAAATATCTTTTTGCACAATAAACGATTCATTAGAAGACTTGTATGCACTGTTGAAATATCAGAAGTCGGTTATTAATCAATTTTTCTCATTAATTAATTTATATTTTTTAACAAAATAATTGTTATATTTTATATTAATATTAATTTTTATATTAATAATGTTAGTTTTATTAATATAAAAAGAATGGATATATCGATATCGTACGTAGATGGTAGTGCATGAACACAAATGTAGTAACAATCAACAGGATTTATATTTTAAGACCAACTTCTCAGCCCTCAATTAGTCTATCCTTTATCTTTGAATTTGAATATTGCCAGACTTACCTGTACTTTTTCGTCTTCCTATATATCTTCAATTATTGTTTCTAATCTACTACAACTGGTGATCTTCATTTATTAAATTCATTAACTGTCTAACAAATAAATTCTCTGTAGACATGAACATATTTCTATGTTCTTTAAGATGCATGGAACATCTGTAATTCCATCTACTACTGTTTTAATTGAAAACGCATAATTTTCATTTTTATATTTAATAATTTTGCTACATTATGAAACTACAAAAAGTATTGTTTGCAATTTAAAATGCAGAGATGTACATTGAATTACAAAATATCATTATTAACAAGAAACTTATTATGGAAGCTCATGGTTTTCATAATATTGAACTGTCCAAGTAAATGTCTGAACACTTTAAGAAAAAGAATCCTTCAGAGAAGAATCCTTAAAGTGTTATTAAAATCAGTGCTGTTAATCTGGCATGGAAATTAGTATTCTTTCTGACAAACATTTTTTTGTGTATCATAGTAACTAAGCTATGTTCGGTATACTAATTTAAATTTTCATCACCCCAGCTATTAAAGTTTTCAAGCAATACTTCCCCTTCGATTTAAATGCAATATTATGCATTTTTATAAACTAATTTTGTAAAAACTTGTTTCAAAATTACGACACCTCTGAACCTATAAAAGCATGAAGTCTTTGCTTTGACAAAACATTGAAAAGAATCAAATTCAATCGAATCTTAATGTATCTACGAATCTTAATTTTTTGCATTTTGCAAGATATATTCAGAAGCTAGAAAATAATCTCTAAAACAGCGACACGTGCTGTCACGGTCGTTAAATAAGCAAGTCCTTGGTCGTGTGTTCGCCGTGCAAGGTAGCAAAATGGTGAATAACAAGTGGTGTGTGTCTGTTTCAGATTTGGCCTGGAAAAAGATGATTGCGCTCGTTATATATCGACCTTGCCGCTGCAGAAGACCCTATTGAGCGCGGCCTGCTTGACGTCGAAAAACGTGATCTGCAATTCCAAGGCCAAGTACCGAAGCATCGACGGCAGTTGCAACAATATCGAAAATCCAACATGGGGTAGTGCGATGACCGCGTACGCCAGAATCCTCTTCCCCCAGTATTTCGACGGTAAGGATTGTACCTACCGTGTGACCATTGGTAGTAGAGAAAAAGAAAGAGAAACGAGGAAAAGGACTTGTCTACCAAAAATCTCACCGTTTCCGTTTCGTGTGACATGAACATTCGCGGTGAACCCGTACGGATTGTCGTCGGTCTGTTTAAATCCGTTAGCACGTCTATCATCAGGCACGTTTTGAGAATCGTCGGTTTTCCGGATGACACGCGATCTATAAGTTCTTAACGCGGATCGTGTCGACTTCCGGTCGTCTCTAGTGTTCGTTTACGCAGTACGGGAAAATCGAATGGACGAGAAACGAACGAAAAATTCATGATCAATTTTTAGCCTCTCCCTAACACGTGTCGTCCATGGTGTCGTCGTTATTTGTGTGGAATAATAATCGTATAATTATTTGCAGCCTCTGAACGCTTGGCGCTTCCTTCTTCTCCTCATTCGTGTCCCTCCCGATTCCTCCTCTGTTTCACCACTTGGTTGTTCTTTTATCGATATCGTTCGTATATTATATCGTATATGGTATATTATACAAAGATATTTTCGATGATCTTTCTCGATTACGCACGGTGCAACTCTTATGTCCGAGGAAGCGAAATGCCTATTTGCATGAGTGCGGTGCAGCTGGCTTAGATAAGGTGATAAACCTGTTGCAACGAGGGATGCGTTGTTTTCATAAGCTGTTATCGAGTGTCTCAGTTTCTGTGTGAATGTCGTTTACTTGAGATCTTGATGAGCGTTGAAACGAGATAAAACCGTGGGTTTATTCTGTAACACTGGAGAACGGTGTACAAGATGTTCTAGAATTGTCGTTTTAGTATTATAGTCGAACCATCGTTTTCTGGTAAATTTGTGGATGGAACAGTTTCTAGAAATTGTTAAAACATTCCGATAAAATAGTTTAGATATTGTTTGAAAAATAAATAGGAAACCTTGCGGTGATCATGATCGTAAAATGTGTAAAATGTATTCCGGATACGGGAAGTGTTCTTTAGCTTAAATATTTTAGACGAATAAATTATTGTAACGTAATGAATTTTCCATGATAAATGTGAGTTGCTAGGAAAGAAATTTTAATTGCCATAAAAGAGAAAGAATGGAATTTTATCGTTTTGCAGTCGTCCGAAAACAAACTTATCAAGCAATCAAGTATTGAAGCGTGTCGAACCATTGCAAATATTCTAAGTCGCAGGCTTATCTTTATAATTCTGGGACACCTAGTACATTTAATTTCGAACCTCCTTACATAATTCTCCCTGCGGTGCCTTACTCTATCGTTCCATTGCTTTCAACTGAACTTGAATCGATCACAGAAACATTGATCGTTTCTTGTTTCCGAACAGGTTTCTCGCATAACTGTACATTTTTAGGCGAAACACTTTGAAATCGAACACACGTGGAGGAGCACCAGTCACAGTGTCGTTGCGTTTTAATTATTCTTCATCTCTATCTCGTTGACCGTTCAATTCCAACGTTGTCGAAAAATTGGAAAAATTTCCACGAATGAGCGAACACAAATAGGTGTTTCTTATTCATGACTCGGAGTCGTTGCAAATGCTTGATGGTGTTGTATACACAAGTTACCAGCCTCGACCTACTAACCCACCTAGTCCGTTCATAACTACACCTTGTAAAAGCATGTATACGATCACACACAAACGAAACACGAGACTGTATATTTAACACGTACACACGTATACCATACAAGACAGATGCAAATCAAAGCTGAGCGGGATACACGTTGCGTCTCTCAATTTAATTGCAAAACGAACACACTCTCTGATCCCTGGGCGCTAATGGATTAAAAAATGAAAAAAAAAAAATAAAAAGAAATAACGTTGGTTGATTGGCTTAACAAATTATATTCTGTGATTTGCATTACAGTTGTTGTGCGATAAGGCACGTAGAGCATAAAATGCCTGAGTGTAGCAGTGAATAATACTGCCTACAATAGGGTGCCCCGGTCGGGAGATTCTATCCAGCAGTAGAATGTGTATGTAAAACTAATTCGGATATACCTAATAATGTATCATATTTATATTATCGTAATACTAGTTCAAATATTTTCTGTTGATTGCGGTATACGGGTCTCGTTAAAGGTGTCCGAGACAAGCGAACGGGAATTGGGAGACATTCGCGATTCTTATAATACTGTCCTCTTAACCACGAGAAACCTGAGACTTCTTAATTGATCAATTCGTGATATTAACAATTTTCTTGCGGTACATAAATCTGTACTTTTTACTTTGTCGAAGATCACTACGGAATACTTGTAGAGAACAAAACGCGAGGCGAAACGTTTGAGATGGACATGTAACATCTCCCAGTTTCATTCTTTTACTTGGGCACCTTCATCAGCCACATAGATAAGTCACTTGATTCCTTCTGCGAGCGTTCTCGACGTGATCGTTTTGTTAATAATGAACACCGTTAATTCGTGTAACGATTGACAAAAGTCAACATGCATGAAGTGTACACAGTGAGTGAAGTCGAATGAGAACCGGTTGAAAAAGTTTGTTCTCAGCCCGCGTATTTCGTCGATAACGCATCAGAATGTCGTATCGAAGATGATTAAGTAGAAGATAAATATTTTGTACCCACGCTTCACAGCGCGAGAGCCGTCGTCGTTTCTCGACAGATCCAGGGATCAATCAGCGTCGCGACGCGCCTAATAATAATCGAAGAAACGGGAATTCCGTCGGGAAATTCATGTTTTAAAAGTCGATTGTCGTTGAACCGTTTAAATCGGAAAGGCCTTGATGCGTTATCCATCTACTGATTGGTCTCTGACGAGTTACACGCGAGTTTGAGGCAGGTTTTTAGGCGCAGCTAGGCACGAGATTTTCGTACTTCAGGGATTTTCGCACACCACGATTCTAAATCAGTCTTTTGCCGCGAATTGTTGCTCGCTCTCGCGCTGTACGAACATGTTTTCACATGCACACGCGACAGATCTCGTTAAAATCGGAGTAATCGAATTTTCCTTTCTTTTTTTTTCTTTAAATTATTCCACTCAATTTCAACGCCTCGTGCGTTAATGCTTTTTGGATTGTAAAATGATATTTATGTTTATCGTAAGATAATTATTGCGATTGTAAAGACAAATGTAAATCTGTCAAAAGAATAATCAGTTCACGATTTGATTGGTTGATTGGCATTATGAATTGAAAAATCGAGTATTGCTTGAAACGCGATTCTCGCGAGACGTAACGTGATGTTTACTCCGATTTGACGATATGATAAAGTAAGGAGCGAGTTTAACGCTTAATTTGGCGACCAGGGATTCAAGAACCGAGGCGCATGGGGCAAATGAAGCAGCCGCTACCAGGTGCCAGGAGTGTAAGCGTGGCTTTGTCAACGCCTAACGAGCAGTCGGATGTCAGCAGAACGTTGGCGGTAATGCAGTGGGCCCAATTTATTGCGAACGACATATCTCACACCCCAGTACGCAAAATGGGTAAGTTTTGTTGTCGATGTTCAACCCTTTGCACTCTAGAGGCGACTGTTTGTCGTCTAATGATACTAAACTTCAAACATTTTTAAATTCAAAATATTTACTAACATTCGCTTATATTAAACTTCATTCAGTTTAGTTAAGTGGTATACTGAAATTTACATGTATCACTATTTACCTATTGAGACTAACCGACAAGCAAATTAACTGAAGTCTGAAAATTTGAGAAACTATCATTTGATGACTCACAGTCACCTCTCGAGCGCAAAGGGTTAATACGTGTGATTATGAAACTGGTCTGAATAAAGCATTTAAAATGCAATCGCATGGAAATGAACAAAATCATAAGAAAAAAAAGCAAACGAAAATAAACTTCAGAAAAAAATTGTTGACTTAGATCACTTTTGCAATCACCGACACATATATAAATAAATATGCATACGTTAACCGTTCAAAAGTTTTGAAAAACTTTTCGGTTCGCACCGTTTGTTCAGTCTGAATTTAATTTTTTTTATGAACTGGAAATTAATAGCTGCTTGTGTCGTTAATAATTTTATATACGCATAAATGAATAAATTATGTAAACAAATTCTCGTCGACCTTTATAACTTATTACTAAACAAGAGGGGAACTTTAACTTTGAACGAATACAAATTATACTTGAATTAAATTTTTTCTTTTTTTTTGTTGAAATTCTTGAGACAACACGATAAACGTATTTTCAATCGAATTTTTCACGCTGCACGATTTCCTTTTTCTGTTTGATAGAATCGTACGCATGATTAAATGATAATTGATAGCTTTAATGCTTTATGATTTTTGCAGTATCGTCTGGAAAGCCAATCTCATGCTGCCGATCGGACGGAAACAGTTTGTCTCCTAGACACGTACATCCTGACTGTTCGGCAATTACAGTACCTGATAGGGATCCCGTTTACAGCCAACATTATATACGATGCATGGATTACGTGCGATCGTTGCCGGTTCTCAAGGCAGAATGTACTTTCGGGCCCATAGAACAGGTTATTCACTTCATTTTTCTATCGTGTACTAGATAAAAGTTAGAATTTAACCCTGTATGGGTCGAATTTTCGTTTTACATATAAAAAAAATTTGATGGAACGGAAAGTCAACAACTATAATCCTATATATGCAGATGAAAAGAAATTTTCCGGTTTAAACAATTTTACGTTATAGAACATTATAGAATTAATATGCAAACGACATCTCATGAGAAAAAAAAAACAAATTATTTGTTAAAATGACAATAAATTAGCATGTGACTTGAAAGTTACGCGGACCCATAGAGGGTTAATTAATCTACAAGCTTTTCAAATTTTTGTCATTTATATATCATATTTTTCTAACATCTCTGATTGAAAATCACTGTAAGCAGTACATTTTTGTAACACTTGTAAATTGTAAATTGTAAATTTTTTCAATCTCTCCTAAATAAATTTTTCAATTTGCAACATAAAAATGATATTCTGTGAACAGATAATCAAATGATGGCCTTTGCTGTTACAGAGCTGTTCTTTTGCTAACAGCAATTTAATACACATGTCGAAGTTGTTGATGCACAGAAAAGGTGTTTAATCTTCGATAACTTTTTATTCGTAGATGAATCAAGTGAGCCACTTTTTGGACGGTTCAGCGATCTATGGTTCTACATTAAAGAAATCTCGCGAACTTCGGGAGTTCGAAGGAGGTCGGCTACGAGTTCATAAAGATAACGGTCACGAGTTCTTGCCGGCTCGAGGCGTTGAAACCTCCTTCGATTGCACGGAAGGCTGTTATAATTCTGGTAATTGTTAACCCTTTCTTATTCGAGTTACTAGAAGAATGTTCGTATCGATGTGCATATTTTCCAAAAATTATTCACATAAGTAATTCATTTATTAACAAATTTTGTTCTTATGATTTGTGTGATAGATCACTAATCACAGTTGTTCAGTCAATTATTTTATTTCAATTCTGCAAGTTTTACCGTTTTAGAAAGTTAAACTTTTTTAAATTTAGTATTTGCCATTTATAGCCATATTTTTTGTGACTTTATTTTTGTTCGTTTCACCGAAATTTGCAATTCTCGAATACCATGAAGTATATTTCTTCGTTATAGGAGACCATCGTGTGAATTCACACCCACAGCTGGCTGTGATACATACTGTTTGGCATCGTGAACATAATAAGATTGCTGGTAAGCTTGCCGAGCTGAATCCAACGTGGTCGGATGAGACATTGTATCAGGAAGCTAGACGTATAGTAATTGCTGAAATTCAGCATATCACGTACAAAGAATGGCTGCCTATATTGCTGAGCAAGAGGTATACTCGAATCGTCGGACTCAACACCGTTGGAAATAGTTACAGTCGTATCTATAACGTCGAAGATGATCCAACAGTCACCAATGAGGTTGCGACAGCAGCTCTGCGTTTCTTGACTTCTTTGATGCAAGAAAAGCTAAGGTAGGTTAGAGATACGAATAAAAGAATAGTCTGTGGTTAATTAATAGGAATGATACATAGATTAATTTATTTCAGCTTATAATGCCAGGAAATGAACTCGGTTTTACATTAATGTCTTATGTCTACCATTCATCAGTCGTCTCGTTTACATAATATATACAAAATATAGTTATTTTATGTACATCTATTTTTTCTTTGATTTTTCATTATTGCAACTGAATGTTTCTGAGCTTTTCTATTTTTGTTATCCTTTCACAATAGGAATAAATAATAAAATAATAAAGAATTGTAGAGTGAGTGTATAGTATTACAGTTGTCGATAAAAATTTTTACTTAATAATGTATGTTTTTAAAAGTTTTTAAAAGATCATTTTTTTTTGTTTTTGTAACGGAAAGTAATGATGGTACAACAATAATTAATTTATGCGTTTCTTATTTGTAAATTCAATAAGCTTATTCTAATGATTAGAGACTAAAAGCTATGTTAAAAATTTTTTTTTCTATTAGTCTGTTGTTTTATCTGTTACAGCTTGACAGACAACACGCGTCAGGTTAACGAAACACTTTCGTTGGTGAAATACTTCTATAAGCCAAATATAATCGAGTCGGACAAAGTGTTCGATGGTTTGTTGCGTGGTATGACTACTCAGACCAGTCAGAAAATGGATATCAGCATTATCGGAGATGTAAGTTTAGTACATGATTTTTAAATTACATTCCTTTTATACATAATTATTTCTTTTAATGTCTTAAAATCAAGTTTATTAATTTCTTGAAAATTAACATTTATTTTCTTAAATATACAAATACATTCGCAATTAGATATAATGATATCTAATATAATTAACAGTAGTGTAGAATAAACCTTTCAGAATACAATAATTGATAAAGAAAATGATATAATTTACTGAAAAAGAATGAAAAATTATATGTTAGTAATTAACAAGAAAAGGTCTTGTACAATTTGCTTATTTTTCAAAATTGTGAAACTGACAATAACATTTGCAAAAGTTATTACAGTGTTAATACAAAATTCGAATTATTCGTGTTTTTCAGATAACAAGCAAACTGTACGCAACAAATCAAGATAGCCTAGGTTTGGATGCTATTAGCTTGGACATCCAACGTGGTCGTGATCATGGTTTACCCGGCTACAATCATTATCGCAAATATTGCGGTCTTCCAGCAGCGAAGAATTTCGATGACTTCTTAGATCACATTCCAATGAAGGTAAACGTTCGAATAACTAATATTCTTAACACTTATAACATAATTAAAATAAATGATTATAAAAGTGTTTCGTATATTGATGCATAGATAGAAATTTAATAGACACTTTGAAATAAAGTGAAAATATAATTTATAATGTAATTAATACAACCGATATAGCTCAGTAGTTTTATTGCAATTTTAATTATTTTACACACTTAACGATCTAGTTAATTGCATTTTTATTATATATGTATAAAAGCTTTTAATATAAAATTATTTTTAAAAGAAGGTACTTAAAAAATTGCTTCCTGAAAAACAAGTAGATCTTCAAAGTTCTTTTGATATCTTATATGTTTTATTTGTTCTGTTAATAGATGGTTAAAAAACTGCGTGACACTTATGCTCATCCTGATGACGTTGATCTGATTATCGGTGGTATGGCTGAGAGAGCAGTAGACGATGGGTTATTGGGTCCTACTTTCCGATGTTTGATTTTCGAGCAGTTTTCTAGAACTCGTCGCACCGACAGATACTTCTACGATTCTGCATACCAGCCACATCCTTTCACCGTTGGTAAGAAATCAACTTTAAATATTGATTACCGTTTTGTTTCGCTATTTTCATGTCGCTTCTAGTTTTTGAAATATTTTAGCATTCAAAAGTTATTTCTACGTTAGACTGTCTATTTAACATTAAAACCGTTAGATGTTATTCTGATCTATTAATTATATATTTGTTTATTAATTATGACTATAAAATAATATTTGTTCTATGATATATATCAAGAATAAATAGATATAGGAGAAAATTATTAAAAAAAAGTGACTATATTCTTACAAATCGTTAATATAAATGAAAAAATTGACGAGAGCAGAAGAATTAATCATTATAAATAACTTATATTAAAGGGAAAGAATCTTTTTATAATTTTTTTTTTACTAAAGTATGTATTTTCAAACTCTACATCCACATTTTTATCATTTATCATTCTCTCTTTTATTTATTATTTTCTTTATCGAGATTTAATCATTCTTTTTTGTTCCACGCATATATTCTCTTCATGCTCCTCTTCTTAATTTTGTCGCATGTTAAGGATTCTGCTGTGTATCACAAATGTATTGAATCTTTTTTTACAGAACAATTAGCACAAATACGCAACGTCACCTTAGCAAGAGTATTTTGTGACAATGGCAACGATATTACACACATGCAGCCAAATGTATTTCTCAGATCACAAGCAGGGTAAGTTAATTCTTGTTTTATCATTTGTTTAAATTCAGAGTAAGTTTTAATTTATTTAACGAAATAACTTATGGAAATGCTCCTAAGTATCAGGCAATCATTTTGTAAAGTTTTCCTCATTTACTTACATTTTATTAGATCATGCATGTTGGTTCCACTGTTTATTTTTGAATGCTTAATTTTTAATATACAATAAAAATTACAATTAATATTTCTGAATTAATGTCATAAAAATAGTGAAGAAAACTTCTAGACTTTCCAAACTGTCATTTGTACAACACTGATTAAGATTAAAACGTATTTTTTTCTTATCAGGAACGAGTTGAAGTCTTGCACAGATTTCGAAGCAATTCCTAGTGTGGACTTATTCGCCTGGGCGGAAAGGGCCAAGGCCTATCGTTGAACTTCCCCCTTAATTGGCTGGTCACACTGCTGTATCACTTTGCCCGGGTCGCAAGAAAGGGCATGACAATAGGGGCTACCAGAGTGTAGCGTAATAGCTTTTAAAACAACGTGATTGCAAGAACGTCGGCGATTGACGTGAAAAAGGTTGGGTGAAAACTTTGAAATATTGAATCCTGAAGCAATGATCAACAACATGGTGCAGAAGAAGAAAACAGGGAGAAGTTAGGTTTCTTGCTAGAGCCGCATGTGCCAACGCGATCAAACGACGAACGAGCACGGCGAAGGAGAATCAAACAACAAGCATGCAAATAAATGAACAGTAAAACATAATAAGAACAAGGTGAATCAAATACAACGTGACTAGTCGATTAAACAAGCATGCTACGGGGCTGCGTTACGACTTGTAAAAATAATAGGGAGAGTAGGTAAACAGAAGAACCAGTGTTCAACGATGGGGAAAATGTCCCCAGGAAATAAGTAGATCCTGTGGAAACTCTTTTTAGCATAGTCTAGGAATAACAGTGGACGGATCTGTCTACAACTGTATGCAAGAATGTGCGTGTGAAAGAATATGAAAATTATAAGTATAGGCTATCCTATGTGTTTCTTAAAGACGGGGCATTCATAGTATCATGCTGCTCAACGACATCGTACGATTTTATTTATTAATTTGTCTCATTTTTCTCTTTCTTTCGTTCCACATTCAGAAGTTAAAACAATAGGAAAAAAAAGTTGTTTTTTATTTTATATTCTTCTTTCCTTTTATTAAATATTTTCGCGAGGAAACGAATTTTTTTTCAGGTTAAAGACGTATGATGTGTGTTGAATGCTTTAAAAAATGTCCAGTGGATGAGTGCGCGAACCTCTGCAATTATTAAACTCGAATCCATTGTGGTATGGCGTGTGATATAAGGTTGTTTTGGTTCAAGTAGTTTAAATCGATTTTCAATTGTGAGATATTTTGAAATCTAATCAATGTATCTTTCTTGTCTGTCTGTTTATAAAGTAGGTTGAATCCTCGCTATTTTTTAAACACGATGTTTGTTATTTACCAGAGAAATCATTACGAGTAAAATGAAAAGGCACGATCTAAAACCACGATGGATTAACACTATAGATTTAACTGTCTTGATTTTATTAAGTGAAACACGCTAATATTTTCAAAGTTCTAAGCATGCACTCAAATATATAGGTTAAAAGGGAAAAAAAATAAGTAAAACAGCAAGAAGCTAGTTTAATTGAAAGAATTGAAAATTGAAAAAGGAATGAGCATTAAAGTTTTACAGAATGATTTGAGAGAAGTAATTTAAATATTCTTTGAACTATGTATTGGATAAAAAGGTGTTTCAAGAATTTTTACGCATTTGTACAACGTCTAAGAAACTACGAATGAAAAGTGGAAGAAATCAAGATTATTTTATAATTATAAGATACAGCAATATATTTGGTAAAAAATATTTTTTTAATTACAAATGAATAGTCTTAGATTATACTTCGAAAAAGAATTTTAGGAGGCTGTCAAATATTTTTAAGAAAATATGTGATTAATAATTAATTGAGTGATTAAGTTTTTTCTAGTTAGTATACATTGCATCTGTTATAGGATAACCTTTATCGTTATGTCATTTTTAAATTACTACGATTCTTTATTAAGATATAATTAGATTCGTTAAAAAGTTAGGGTTATAAAGTTCTTTATTCAAATCGACAAACCTAAACCGTTGATCATTATCGACGGTTAAATCAGAAGGTTATGCTTGTAGCTCTTAATATTCTCGATTCGCTATTATTTAAAACTGCATACGCTTTTTGAACTTATGTTCAAAATAATTTTTTTATTCATTCATTCATTCTTGTTACTAAGAATGAATTTTAACGAAACTTGGCTCAGCATTTGAGTTATTTTGCATGACTGTAACATTGAAAAACTGTTTAGGAATTTATGAAGTATGACTGATTAGATTTTAAGAAGAGAATAATATTGTTGAGCGTTTTGTACGTGAATAGAATTACTTGTACTTACGGAGTCCAAATCGTATTGCCTATGTAGAAAATAAACAAAATATTGTCACTAATACTCAAAATTGTTGTTTTTATCTCCAAACTGTATGTAGGATAATCTTGGAGAGTAGCAAGTACTTCCATTTTAACTGTAAAGAACTCAAAACGAAGCCCAAGAAGTTGAGAAACTTACAATTAATTTCAATCAATATTCGATTAGGTTTTAATGAATAAAGGAATAAGTTTCATAGAATATTTTTCATTTGCTATTAGAAGTTTAATGAAATATTAAAAAATCTTACATTAAGCATTGAAAATAGTTAAAAAATGTTTAAAAATCATAGGAACATAAATAATTTAGTGGCACTTCGTTGGGCACAAAAAGAATTTAGGATTAACTACTTTGTGTTAAAAATTGACTACATTTACAAACTAAATAATTTAATAATTAATTAAACAATGCCGGTTACTAGATACTGTAATAATTTATTGCACGAACAATTAACATTTAATAAATTATTCGTGTATTTAAAGGTACTATAAATTTACGATTCTAAAACATTGCTAATTGTTAAAAGAACATGTTCTGTATAATATTCTTGGTATTTATTATTAATATTTTTACAAAATATAATATATTTTACGTAAACTATTGCAAATATAATCGAAATGTTTAAAAACTATGAAGAATTTAGTTGCAGTTCATTAAGCACGAAGAAATTTAAGAATAACTCTGTTTAACATGAAATAGCCGTATATTCGCATAGTAAAAGATAATTAAGCAATAAAAAACAACAGGTACAGTAATAATTTATTGCGTAAACAATTAAAATTTGGTAAATTATTATTAATATAGCAAAATAAATGTTCGTATTCATGATCATATTTCATTCGGTGGCGATCAAGGCTATGCCACGGAGCATGCACTACTGCGCATATCGCTCAACTGCGCAACTCGGAGGTGATCTACTGCTCATTCATTGGCAATACGTCAGTCGTCGGTTGACCTTCCTACCGACGACGTCTTTGTGTCGGTTGTGTTTCTGAACACATGTTTACATATCGACCTGTGACGTCACGGGTACGCGCGTACCCTCGCGACCTTTTCTTCATGCGTTACCGCATATTATTACCCAATTTCGCTGTCGACTATTGCGATTCTTCGCACGTATTTTCTTCTGACTATCGCAAGTTTTCGCGACCTTTTTCTATCGATTGTTACGATCTCTCGCGTGTCTTTTCTTCTGACTATCGCGAGTTTTTGCGAGCGTCTTTGATCGATCATTAAGATCTTTCTGGTATCTTTTCTTCTGACTATCGCGAGTTTTCGCGAGCGTTTTCGATCGATCGTTGCGACCTTGACAGCAACCTGATAACCGAATAGCCGTACAGTGCCACTATATATCTCGCGATTATAACATTAGATTGTAGTGTTGCGAACATTAAAACGCGTTATCGGAAATTGGTTCTCTAATCTATAACGCGAATACTATTTGAGGGGATTAGTGTTAGGTTAGTAGTTCGCGTTAGGGGGTTAAGGGTAGGGGGGTTTTCTAACAGTTAGGGGGTTTTGGGTAAGGGGTAATCGGGGCGCGTCGGTTATGGGTGGTGGGTTGGGGGGGTTCGCTCGTGGGTTATCCGTCCGTGGGGTAGATGTGGTGCGGTGGGTTTGTGGGTGGGAAGGTGCGGGGGTAGGGGGGGAACTAGCACAAGGATCTGGCACCGTCGGTCTCATGGGGCCCTCCGGCTGACACCGGAGCTTATGTGTACCTATGTACGGTCATCTGCCTTGTGGTAGTTCAGGGGTGTTTGGGCGGGTGGGTTTCGCGAAGGGTAGGGAGTTGGGTCGCGTCGCGGGGGTAGGGGGTACGGTGGGGAAGTAGCACAAGGATCTGGGGCCGTCGGTCTCATGGGGCCCTCCGGCTAACACCGGAGCTTATGTTACCTATGTACGGACATCTGCCTTGTGGGACTTCAGGGGTATATTTGGGGGGATCGGGAGTTGTAGTTGGGGAACGGGTTGGGAGAACTAGCACAGGGATCTGGCACCGTCGGTCTCATGGGGCCCTCCGGCTCACACCGGAGCTTATGTGTACCTATGTACGGTCATCTGCCCTGTGGTAGTTCTGTTTTCCGTGAGGGTGGATTAGATGGCGGGGGTTGGGAGGGTCGCGAGTTAGGCGGTGGGGTTTTTAGAATCGGTGTAGGATATGGGGTGGTTTTTGGGGGTATAGATTAGCGTTAGGGGGTTTTGGGGTACGCGATAAGGGTTAAGGGAAAAGGGTGGGAAGTACAAATAGTATTCGCTTGTAGTTTATGGAGCCAAACGTTTATCAGTTTTTTTTAAAACAAACTTTGGTAAATTTATACCAAGTCAATCATAATCCGAGATATTTATGGCATTGTATGGCTACTCGGAAATCGTTTGCTCTTAGTTTTTCGTTGCATATTCCAAAGAGTCTTAAGTGGAAGCTCGCGAACTTGTTGGTTTTAGTGTTGGGTTTTTGAAGGCGCCTTCATATTGTTATATTGTATTTTGTTGTATTGTTGAGTGTGATTTCGGCGGGTCTTTAACAAGGAGAATCTCAGGATAAATTCTCTCATAATGTGTTGAAATTTGGTAGGCTTATAGGTGTATGTGTACAGTAATTGTAACCGGAAGTATAGCCGTAGATGAGCAGCCATTCGCAAAAAAGTGAATGCAAAAGTTGTGGAACCCACTTATTTGGGTATATTTAAGTAATAAAGACTCGTAATAGTTTTTCTCCGGTTCAAATCTCGTCACACTTTTTTCATAAATATTTTTTAGTTAACCATAAGTTAACATATGTAATATAATTTATTACAGTTTAACATATATATAATAATTGTTAACTAAAAAAGAATTTATGACAACACGTGACATGATTTGAATCAGAGACAAAGTATTACGTGTTTTTATTACTTAAATACGCCTGAATAAGCAGTTTTCCAAAATTTTACACTCATTTTTCTTGAGAATGATTGCCCATCTGCAGTTATAATTCTGATTGCAATTATTGTAGACTTGGCTACAAGCCTACCAAATCGGAAAGGATAAGCCCTGAGATTCTCCTTGTAAGCGTAGTCACCTCCTCGTGGTGAGACCTGGTAATTGGTATCGTTTTCAAAAGTATAAATCTTTAAAAAACGATACCAAGCTAAGAACTACGCATACCTGTAGTCCAGTTTATTTGATTAAAACATGTAAATCGTAGACTGGTCTACAGGTAAGAATTTTATGGCACTCTAAAAACTATATCACATAATACACTATCTTTATAATGTCTCGCTCTTGCAGTGACGAAATAAAAATTTTTTGATAACTTTATCAACCATGGAGGCTGGATTAAGCATAGCTTTTATATTGCAAACACGTTTTATTAAAAAGTGAAGATTTGATCGATTTATGAGCACTGAAACACTATCACCACATAGCGTTGAACAGGTGGAACCAATTTCCAAATATACATGTATACACAGAAGATTAAATTAAATTCTTTAGTTTTATTAAAAAGTGAAATTTTGATCAATTTATGGGCATTGAAACACTATCACCACATAGCGGTGAACGGGTGGAACTAATTTCCGAATATACATGTATACAAAGAAGATTGAATCAAATTCCTTAATTTTATTAAAAATTGAAGATTTGATCGATTTATGGACACTGAAACACTATCACCACATAGCGGTGAACGGGTGGAACTAATTTTCGTTTACCTGTCACTTTTAAACTAGTAAAAATATAAAAATTTCTCAACTTAATGACAAGCTATTTACATGATTAGCGGCTCAAATTAAAGGTAAAGATATACATACTCAGAGATTAATCATATTGTATCAAAAGCACGTGAGACTTTGGAGAAATAAGAATTAAGTAAAAAGAACGAAGAAAGTGATTTTAAATTTTCGCGCATAAATTGCGTAACTTTAGTATGCGCCGCCATCTATTGGAGAATGATTGAAACCGTTAACGAAGTAGTTCGATTGTTTACCGTGCAGGTGGAGCAGCTATGTCGTTCTTTCTCTGTCTCTTTTTATTGTTGGTAAACATGTACGAGTTGTTTGCGGGTTTCTTTGATAGATGGCAGCCCTAATCAAAGTCGGTTACCACGTTTGTTTACTTGTCGATAAATGTTTGTCAACAGTTTGGACACCTTTTGGAGAGATGGCGCCGTTAACGTTATCAAAGTGATATAGATATGCGGGAAATTTAAAAATGATTTATATGTTGCGAAAAGATAAATTGTATAATTATTGCTTGCCATTATAAGTTACTAATGCTTAACCGTATGTGTATGTACGTATACATTTATTGAACTGCAACGTGTAAATAAAGTAAAGCAGTAATTAAAAAAAAAATGAGGTGGTATGATATAGCATTCATAAATTAATTTGAGAACTTTTATAGCTGTTATTTCTATAATTCGAAGTTGTATCTACCTTTTAACTATGGTTCAATTTTATGGTTCAATTAATTTTAAATAAAACTTTTAAAAGTCTTAAATTTTTAACTGCTACTATTGGTTTTCGATTTATAAATTTTATCACACATTTCAACGGTTATTATTGAATATAAAAATTAATATTGTTACAGAACTCGTCTGGACCTGGAAATGAACAACGGGACAACTCCCAGGATCGGAAATCTTCAGAAGAAATTACACACATATTACAAAATCAGATTATTTATTGTAAAATTATTTTATACAATGTATTTTACAAAAATCATAATAAATCAGTTATAATAACAGTATTACAATGCTTTATCTTTATTCCCTCTCCTGCCTTATCTAAGATAATAATAAACAATATCATACAAAAATTAAAAATAAGATTCGCGAAAACTAGTAAGAAACGCAAAAAAATAAATCAAGTAACGAAATCTATTGAAAATTTTCAGAAATGACGTCAAATTCCAAGTAATCGTGAATATCCAAAAAAATATTCCGCGCCACCTCCTCGGTCGTTATGTTCTCCAGATACAAAATTTCGAATCTTACCGAGAACTTTAGAAGAAATATCGCGAAATCTCGATTTTGTATCAGGAAAACATAACGTATAAAGAGGTGGCACAAATTTCCCGCGCTTTCGGATTTTCGGAATTTGACGTCATTTCTTGGAATTTCGCGATTTCTCGGAATTTCTTGGGGACGAAATTTTTGAATCGAAATCGAATTTTTCTACGAAAATTGAGATTTTGTATCAGGAGAATATGATAACCAAAGAGGTGGCACGGTAAAATTTTTTCGACAAAATTAAAATTTTTTCGACAATTTCTCGATTTTGTATCAGGAGAACATGATGACCGAGGAGGTGGCACAAAATTTTCTTGGGATTTGACGTCATTTCTCGGAACCTCGCGATTTCTCAGAATGTGACGTCATTTCTCGGAATTAGTTTGACGTCATTTCTCGGAACCTCGCAATTTCTTGGAATGTGACGTCATTTCCGGGAATTAATTTGACGTCATTTCCTGGAATTCCGCGATTTCTCGTAATTGTGACGTCATTTCTCGGAATTAATATGATGTCATTTCTCGGAATTAACATGACGTCATTTCTCGGAATTTCGCGATTTCTAGGAATTTGATGTCATTTTTCCAAATTTTTCTATATATTTCGTATTGTTTCTGCCCTACAAAAATTTTTAACAAAGATTCCATGATTTTCGTTACTCTTTTATTTTTTCGCGTTTTTTACTAGTCTTTTCGAATCTTATTTTTAATTTTTGCAGGATATTGTTTAAATAATTATCTTAGATAGAATAGGTGTGGGAATAAATGATAAAGCATTGTAATACTGTTAAATTAAACTGATTTATTATGATTTTTGTAAAATACATTGTATAAAATAATTTTACAATAAATATTCTGATTTTGTAATATGTGTGTAATTTCTTCTGAAGATTTCCGATGTTGGGAGCTGTCCGTTGTTCATTATAGAAATAACAGCTATAAAAGTTCTGAAATTAATTTATAAATGTTATATCATACCACTTCATTTTTTCATTTTAATTACTGCTTTACTTTTTTTACACGTTGCAGTTCAATAAATATATACGTACATACACATATGGTTAAGCATTAGTATGTTATAGTGGCATACAACAATTATACAATTTATCTTTTTGCAATATATAAAATCATTTTTAAATTTCCCGCATATTTAAAATATGTTATAAACGACAATTGCTCCATCTCTCCAAAAAGTGTCCAAACTGGTGACAAACATTTACCTACAAGTAAACAGAAGTCGTAACTGACTTTAATGAGGCCTGCCATCTACCAAAAAAACCCGCAAACAACTCGCACATGTTTACCAACAATAAAAAAAGACAGAGAAAGAACGATATTGCTGCTCCACCTGAACGGTAAACAATCGAACTAATTCGTTAACAGTTTGAACCGTTCTTCACTAGATGGAGCCACAAACTAAAGTTACTTAATTTATGCGCGAAAATTTAAAATCACTTTCTTCATTTACTTTTTACTTAATTCTTATTTCTCCAAAGTCTCACTTGCTTTTGATACAATATGTTCTCCATATATAGCACTGTACCACCGCGCTATACATACCTCATAATTTGTTATATTCTTCTAAACTAAATAATACTTCAATTTCTATTTCAGCTCCATAAATGGCTGTATGCTACCCTATTATATAAACATCAAGTTTCTAGTTTTTTTATTATATTATAAGCAAAACTTTCATGTTTTAGAAATTCGAAGTATGATGAGTTTTACTTGAATGGGCTATAATATAACTTACAAAAAAAACAATGCTTTATACTTCCTAGTCATTATATTTATATCCCTATTAACAATAATATAGTAGCTATTATAAGTTTCTTTGAATAAAGCAATGATTAAAAATATGAAGGGATCATTCAAAATTTGAATAAACAGTATATAACAAATTTATTTACACATTATCATTTGCTAGAATTTCTGCTTTTTTTCTTGCAGCTTCAATATCTTCTTCTGTTACTGTTGGTGTTAAACCATACTCCTTTTCTTCTTTTAAAATAAGTTCCAATTTCTCAGCTTTTTCAATATAAAATAGCTTTTGCTGTTTTTTTAATTCATCCTTATATGTATCTAATTTCTTTTGAATAATATTATTACAATAAGCTTCTGTTAATTTTGTTAAGGATTCTTTTCTTGATACCATACCAATCTTTCTGTAATCAATTAGAAGCAAATAATATATATAATAAAAGTATATAAAATAACAAAATACATTATGAATAATTATTAGTTTCTTAGGTATAAAAGAAAGGGATCATACTCTGGTTGGGGTTTGTAAGTAAGATTTAAACGTTCAAGGATCCATTCAAATCTTTTATAATCCCATGTGCGTAGCAATCTAAGGAACTTATTTCTTTTGTCAATTAGTTCCAGTAGAAATACTTTGATTTTCCTGTTTCTAGGATGTTTTTTAATACATTCCTGAAGAAACTGTATTTCACTAGTCATCGCAGCAACTGAAACAATTTATTTTAATAAAATATTTGTTTTATACATAATACATTCAAGTAATTAGAAATACTAATCTTTAATTTCTAAATATCCAAGATGAAAATATGTATAGAATTTTAAATTAGCTTTTAAAACATGTTTGTTTTATAAAATAATATAATAAACAATATAATAAATCCTCTCATAAAATATTTCTTTGTGCTTAATGTAAATATTTAATGGTATATAATAGTATATAAAAGTATATATATGAAATGAATAAAATAAGTACGAAATCGAATACAAATTACATTTTAATAAACTCATAATTTTAATTATTCTATTTTACCTAAAGCACACTTACTTTTAACTTCATGGGAACCTCGATCACAAATATGCCTTTTCACAAGTGCTATTGCTTTCTCTCTCTTTAGATTTCTATCTTCTTTGTTGCGTTGAAATTCCAAAGTAAATATTCTTTTAACTAAATCACTTGCACTATATCAATGATTCATCAATTAATAATCTAAATTATTTAAAGTTCTTTTAAAACATAAATATAAAATACAATTTTAATTATAACTTTTTACTCTTTTTTAAAATAGCTTTTGAAATATTAAATTCAGTCAAAGTCTATATTTGATATAACCTTTAAACTTGATTTACTGAAGAGTAAGAATTGTCATGAAAGAAATTTACCTTGAATCGTTTACTTATTTTTATATAAAATATCTTTTATATAGTATAATACAAAAATGTAGTATAACTTACTTTTCCAATTCTTTTGAGTTTTCATAATAAAGTTTGATATCACTACGTTTTGTAACTATATTTAATCCTAAATCGCCACTTTGTTTAGGATCTGATTTTGGAATTTTTGGAGGCCGAGTCCATTTGATTTTGTAATCTTCAATAGTTGCTATTTTTCGGCATAAATAACCTCCAAATTTATAAACATTACATGCTCTTGTACCCACTAATTTACAGCAATTACTTGCTAAATTCATTTTTATTTATAAATAGTTGAAATATTGCAATTAGTCAAATTCAATCTAAAACAGAAGTAATATTAATCGATTTCTATATCATTTTTAAATATTTAAACGCTTTGTAGCATATTTGAAAACACAGTAAGCGCTCTTCGATTTTACTAACCTAAAAACATGAAATCAGTTATATGTGAAATGGTCGAATTTGCAAAAAGCATGTATACTTATATTGATAATAAAGGATGTTTGAAAAAATTTTAGTACAGACGATATATACAAAAAATAAATTTTGTGGTAACTTATGGAACTATGTCCAACAATCAGAAATACTATTCGTACAAAAAATTGGAGGTTTTGCAATATAGGTATACCCTCTATGATTCAAACAGGTAATTTTAGTGATTTTATATAACAATAAATAAGGTCCTGTTTTAGCAAAATTTGAGATGCCCATTGACCTAGAGGTTGGTCCCCAAGGTTTTTCGAATTTCCCTGGGTAGGTAAATATATAAAGGACGGTAAGATCCTGGTTGCTGCTTTATTAAGATCATTGAACTGTAGGTACTCAAAGGTTTAGATAAAGCTTAGAGTGCCGATGGGTTTCTGATCCCTTTGGGAATGGGTGCTCTTTAGTATATACAGAGTACAGATGGAAGTACTTGAGGAAAAATCTTACATCTTATACTGTATTTTTTATTGTTGCTATATTGTATTCTGATGCAAAGTTTAGATTTCTATTTACCATGATAGACTAGACATGTTACTGCTTATGTTATAGTGATTAGTATTCATTTTATAGTTCGCTATAAGGTTTTATAGTATGGCAGTCAACATTTAAGGAACAACTAGCGTAATTTTTGCTAAAATATAAAGCAAAATGCAATATATAAAAGGAAATAAACTTACATCTTTTTTTATATTTACTTAATGTAATACAAGTACAAAATATAAAACAAAAATATTATGTACATTATAGGTTGTTCTCAGGAATCAATTCTGCCTACAATTTCAAACCACTGCCGTAAGGCATCGCTTAGCACAACAGGCAGAGTATTTAAATCCTTAAGAATAATATAAAATGGAAATGGAAAATTATCCATGTAGGAACGTATACTCAATAATTTACCATCTTCAAAAATTGGCATTCTTATATCAAGTATTGAATCCTAGAAAGAAAAAATACGATCAGTTAAAAATAACAGTCAAAATCGTTTTAATCCCTTATCAATATAATCCCAGAATAAAATACGTATTTCAAATAATAAAAAAAATTTTGTTTGAAGTTAATTCGTAAAAACATTTACAAATTTTAATTTTTTATACCAGTTTATTTATTTAATAAAAAAATTCTTCATTTGAAGGTATAAATTTTAAGATTTTTATTTAATTAAATTTATTTTATTTCTATATTTTCTTAATTTTGTTAATTGCATACCTTGTTAAGAGGGTTATCAATTATTATGAAAACCAGAAAAATATTTAATAATTTGGCTTTTCTTACAGCTGCAGTTACTTTTTCTATTCCTTCAGAAAATATTCCTCTACCATCTGATAAAATAGTTACTAATTTTGCATTATCAGAAGAATCGTTTCGAGATGTAAACATTTCTATTGTAAAATCAAGTAGTTGACCAATCATTGTTTTTTTCTGTTCAAATTTCATTCCTTGAATCAATCTGTAAAATAAAATTTTTTCTTTATTATTGCTTAAAATTGATTATCTAGAAATAGCTTCTACAAAATCATTTAAATCATTTGAAGTACAGATACTTCAAAGTATAACTCAAAATAATTAGGAGTTAAATTAATGATTTTGATTTTATTTAACTAGAACTTCCTTTCTGACTCTAATCTTAATGATCTATTTTATATTAATATTTTATTTACAAATACTTGTTTTTATAATGACGACGATTACGCTTACCTAGCACCACTTTCATCTGTGAAATTTTCTCCGAAAGGGTGGAGAATGTTCACTCGTTCTCCAAAGCTAATAACAGCAAGCTGGCCGACCTCTAAATAAGTCATAGCTTTACCAATTAACGAAAGAGATTCAAATGCCAATTCCTTTGAGTGATTATCAGCCATACTACTAGAATCGTCGATGGCTAACACGATTTGATAGTTTCTCTTAGATGGTTTTGTGCGTCTTAACCAAATTTTGTCCTTTCGAAATTCGCTGGCAATATAGGAAATTATTTTCCTCATATTTATACGTTTACCAGTTCTGTAATCGCCTTTCAGTCGGGAAGTTAATGTTGGTTCTAGTACTAATCGCAATTTTTCGGACAGTTCTCTAGCAGCTGATTCTGTCAGAGTACTTATTAAACTCCAAGCATTTGTTGCTTCAACTGAAGAGGGTCCTTGAGACCATTGACTTAGTATATTTTCAATTTCAAATCTCTTTTGTGTGATATCATCCATAGAGATATTATAGGGTTCCATTTCTGGTAATTTTGTGTGAATAATTGACTCATTTCCTCGCAAAACACGAAATGTTTGCACTGCGTCGCCTTCAACTTCACTTGTGATTTCAATCTGTTCAACATTATCTGATCTTTCACCTTTGATATTTGAGGACTTTTCCCTTTTGTTTTCATGTACCTTCTGAGATTGTTCTTTCTTTATTTCTTCTTCTTGATCTTTTACTTCTGGCTCTTCATACATTTTAATATCATCATCTGTCAGCTTATCATCTACTTGATTTTCTTTATCTAAATACAGTTAATGACATGATCATGTAATGTTATTTTGAAATAGCAAGTATATGTACATATATACATAGGCTATTATTTTTGCTATTTCTTAATTATCTGTACGTTTCAATTACATTTTGAATATTTCGAAATATTACAAGTATATAAAATTTACAGTCTGATGATTGAAAATAATTAAGAATTTTTATGATAAACAAACAAAAAATAGCTTACCTTCTTCCAAGTTTGATACTTGCTTCTTGATCTGTTCTTCAGTAGCAACATCAAAAACATAATTATCAAATTTCTCAGTATCCTTAATATGTTCGTAAGCTTCATTTTCACCGTTACTTTCGTTCACTTCTCTTTCTTCTTGACTATCTAAATCTTGTTGTATTATAGTACTTTTTAACTTTTTTACGAAAGGTTGAACGTTATCCTCCAGCAAACTACGATTTTCATCAGTTTGCCCTGGTCTCCTTCGTTTTGGAGCAGGTTTTGAATCTTTATTCTCACAAGAACTAGGAACATTTTCTTCTTGCTTAGAACCTGTATGTCCTTCACGTTCTTCCGTTTGCGATTGACCAGTTCCTTCAAAATATTATAAAGTTTAAATAACTGCAATGATATACAAATAATTTTATTTAAACCATATATATATGAAAAATGAAGGAAAGAATCAGAATTTTTACCTAGAACATTGAAATTTCTATTTATTTCAATTAAATTTAAAGTTATAGTTATAGTGAAGTACAGTGGTAGTATTTATAACATGGTTTTAAATTACCTTTATTTTTCTTGTCATCTGTATTATTTTCTGTAAGGCTTATTTCCATCTGTTCTTCATTCAATTGACCTTCTATTGCATCTCTAGAGCCATCTTTCTTTGATTCAACTTCTTGTGAAGCATCAACTTCTTTACTACCTGTATCACAACTAGCAGGTGCTTTATCCTCTTCTAACGGATTTTTTCCCTCCACATTCTGTTCTTCAGCATTGTCCTTTTCGTCCTCTTCAGGATTTATGATTTCCTCATCTTTTCTTTTGTTACCATTCTCATTAGAATTTTCTTCTTCATCATCATCTTCTGTATCATCAACATCTTGTTGATCCTTCCCATGTTCTTCTTCCTTTTCTTCTTCAACTCCTTCATTTTCTTCCTCTTCTGAAATTTTAGACTTTTTCATCTCGTCAATATCGAACGGGTCTTTTTCTTCGCCCTCAGAATTGTCTTCTTTCATTTCTTCATTTAAATTGACATCTTCTGGAAGATCAAAGGATTCTGGTTCTATTTCTGGTTGATTTTTCCCATGATAAGGATCTATTTGATCCTCGTTCACCTCAGGTTCTTCAAATTCATTGATTTCCTTCCTTTCTTCACCTTTTCTTTCATCATTAGATTCTCCTTCTTCATTTTCATTCTTATCCTTGTTTTCATCACTGTCTTTTGCACTCATTTCTTCGTGCCCCGTCTTTTCACCAGTTCCTTTTTCTTCTTTTTTGTTTTCTTCATCTCTATTTTCATGGTCTTCTTCTTCTTCTTCATCTTTCCAAATTTCCTCATCAAGTTTCTCTGCAGTTTCATCAGTTTCACCCATTTCTTTATCAAGATCGTCATCTTCTTCGTTACTTTCTTCCTCTTCACGTTGTTCAAGATCTTGCAAGTGACCTTCAAAATTTTCCGACATTTCTATACCTTTTTCCTCCTCCTTTGTATCCTTCCTTTCATCATCTTTTTCTTCTTCATTTGGAGCTTTTGCTTCTTCTAATTGATCCTCAGTTTCAATTTTTTCTGAAACATCTTTCTGGCCTTCACCTTCAGCCAATCCCATTCCACCTTCAAGCGTACCACCTTGTTCATCATTTTCAGCAGTATCCATATTATCTGGTTGACAAAAACCATTTGTTGCTAAATCAAGAAAAACGTCTAGTTGAATATAGAGAAATTTGCAGATCACACGGAAAGATGCCACTTGCTCGTACAGATAATAATGAAGAAGTAAAGTGTATTGTTCTAGAAGAGGTACATGTTGTAAGAGCGACCTAAACAAAAATACAAACGATCAAACGATATATAAATTGATCTAGTTTTTAATTGTATCATTACTGTAAATCATTAAAATTATTAATTAAATGTTACAGTTTTAAAAAAATTTTAATTTGAAATCGTGATACTTTTCTGGAATGCTATTTATTTCAGTTGAAAATTAAACAAAGGGAATATATTTTTAATAATAAATAATATTTAGTACTGAATATAACGTACGATAAGTGTAATAAATTATTTTTAAAGATAATAAGTGTAATAGTAAAAATAGATTTTGCTTCCAAATTATTTCATTATTTATTTCAAAATAAATATTATAATTTAGGAAATTCACAAAATTTATTAACACCTACCTTATACAATCATTTACACGTTTAACATCGTATCCGGAAATAATCTGTAGTAGTTCTCCAAATATTCGTGATACAGTCTTCAATCGTAAATCTGGAACAACCTTTGTTAATGATTCTACTAATTCCTTGGTTATCATATTTTCTTCAAAATCTTCAGCGGATTTATTCTCTGAGTCAGTCATTTTTTCAGTCGCCTTTTGACTGTCTTGAAGCTTTTTTTGAATAACAAGAAGAATTTGTGTACTTAATGAGTCCAGTTTCGTTTCATATTCTTCTAAGTTCCCATATTTGTCAGGTTGTTCTGTTGAGGAATTAAATATTGATCTGAATAATATATTGTTTTCATCAATCTTTTTTATCAAAAAGTTTAGATTTTCAGTAATAGGATGATCTAGTGTGAAAGCACACTTAAGATCAACTAATCCTTCTTTAATTTTATTGATTGTTTCATAATCAGCTTGAAGAAAATCAACATGTCTTTGATGAAACAAAAAAATTTGGCCTGACTTTTCAATTCTCTTTGAAATTATGATCCATTTATTCAGATTATTTGCCATATTTTTTATTAAATTCAGGGAATCTTTCATTGGAGCTATATAGTCTTTTAAAATCTTAGTTTCTTTCAAGACAGGTACTGATTTTTCATTTAAATCAAGAAGATTCTCCTCTATAGAAGATTCCATTGGACAGCTTTCCAAAAAGATTACAATTTGATGTACAGATATCTGTAACACTTTTAATAATTCTTGGAAATTATTCATGATAATCTGTAAATTTTTTTGTTTAGGGATAACAATTTTGCTACACCCTTTAACTTTGTTTTCTTCTGTCGTTTTCAAAATTTCTATAAGTTGAGAAATATCTGAAATGCCTTCAGTTTTTCCGGTTTCTAAAATACTCACAATCTCAGAAATATCTGAAATACCTATGGACTTCGCAAATTCAAGGATTTTCTTTGCTGTAATCCAACTTTCCGGTATTTCTTTCATAATTTCCAAAAGTGTAGAAATTTCTGAAATTTTCATCTCTTTTACAAATTCCAATATGTGTAAAATTTTTAAATTAGATATTTTAAGATGTTGAATAGATTCCACAATTTTTGAAGCATTTGTTTGTGCATTACTAATATTTGAATCTTTCTTAATTATACTTTCCATCATTAATACAAGGTTTGACACTTGGATTTTAAATGGAAGAAAATATTTAAAAAAATTTGCGATTGTCTCTTTCTGTTGATGAGCCAGTAGTACAAGATGAATTGAAAGTCCACGACAACGTTCAGCGTCTTGGATTGCCAACTTGCTGTTCCCAGAATTTAAAATGCCATCTAGGAAATTCAATTTGATCAAGGATTTATAATAATATTTGTTACATCCAGACCATTGCTCAATCAGTCCTTTCCTCATGTTTTCATTTTTAACTCTTCCAAATTCGAACTTTTGAATTTCTTGCAGATCCAGAGGTGTAGATGTAAAATTAGCGATTTCGTTCTTTCGGTTTTTCCAAGTTAAAATACCTATTCTGTAAGAGAGTCCAAGTTGACTCAATGTTTTAAAATAATTTGCTAATGTCATTCTTTTTTGTTGAAGTATGCTTTTTAATTGAGCCTGTTGCTTGACCTTTGTTAAGGTCTTATCAACTTCCAAATTTCTTAATCTTTTGCTTTCTTCGAGATACTCTTCTATAAAAATTTCAATATCTTTTCTAACATTTGAGTAATTGCTTTTTGTAATAATATTTTCACAAAATTGACGAGCTTTGTCAGTTAGTTTCTCAATCTTTAATTTTCTCGACTGTATATTAATTAAGAATTCCGAAGACTCGAGTTCTCTTCTTGAATTAATTTCTAATAACTCTGTTTTTGTTTTAAGTGTTAAGTAAGATGCAGCATTTTGTGATAAGCTTTTCTGAAATTCTTTGACGAAATTGTGCAAGGTTCTACGTGCTTTTTCAGCAGTATTTTTTACAGACCAATAACTTATATCGTTCCATCTCGTAATTTTAATAGTATCCTTCAATTTCTTCGCTATAGGTTCTTTCAAAATCTTTATCTTATTTTGGACATCGTTTAGAAATTGACTATAATAGAAGAAAACGTTCCAGAATATAGCCGATAATTTCTTCTGCTTGTTGGTTTCTTCTAAATGGCTAATGTGTTGATGAAATAGATAGACTAATCGAAGTCTTGATTCGAATTCGATCAAAGGTGATTCTGTCAAGAAACGTTCCAAGGTTTCAATCATTTTGTCTTTTGAAATATTATCGGTCTTATTTGAATCTCCTGATTTTTCAATTTCATTCGACTGTTCGATATCTTCTACAAGATATTTGTCCACTAAATTGAACAAAAAGAACCACCACTTTGACGCCTCAGTTTTTAAATCATCTTCAAGTACTTCCAACGAGTCTTTCCATCTTGAAATTTCGAGCTTTCTCCACTGAAGGATCTTTTCACCAAAGGATTTAATAAATTCTGCTAGGCTAACGTCAAAACGAGCATTTTCTTCCCATTGTTGGATTTTTGTCAGCAGTAACTCTAATCCAACTAAAAATCTGGATAACGAAGAGTCGATGGAAAAGCTGAACAGTCTGTCGATTATCAGTTTAATGGAAATTAAAATGGGATTTTCAGGCCACTCCTTCAGAAATTCATTAACTTTTTTAGAAAGTTGGTCAAGAAGTGGCAGACACTCTTCAACTTCTGAAATATTTGAATCTTTATAGAAATCATAGATCCCTCGATCAACGTGTCTATTGTAAAGACTAGATTTCTGTGAAATCAATACGTTTAAGCTGCATATCAGCTGAGAAGACAAGTTCTCTGACAAAGTTTTCGTCGAAAATCCTAGCATCTCGAATCTCTGGATCAAAGGTTCAATGAAATTGGGTTCCAAATTGTTTTCAGATGTTGCTAAATTGTTCTTAGATTCTTTGAAAATACTGACTGAATTTCTTTCACCAGCAAGATTTTTCAAAACGTTCCAGTGAATTTCTTGAATTTTTCTAGCATCCTTTGTAGATATTGATGCAGTGGAGGATCCTTTTTCAATGGAAATATTTTTTGGAATTCTTTGAAGCTCTGGAAAATCTTGTTGATAACCTGGAAATATTTCTGCCAATTCTAAGAAATCTTGCTGGTAACTGGGAAACATTTTTCTGAAATCCAGTTCTTCTTCTTCTTTCGTTTCAATCTTTGTCTTAAACAAACTTTGTTTCTCTTCTAACTCTTTTTCTTTTCGTTCCTCTTGTTCCTTCCAGAGGAATCTAATTTTTAAACAGATTTTATTCAATTCCTCCCACAGTGATTTCGTACCATCCCCAGCAATCAGAGATAAATTTTCAAGTTCCTTCAGAGCAATCTTTGCCATTGCAAATCTATCTTCTTGAACAAACTCTGATTTGGACTGTTTCGCTAGAATACAAACTAAATTTTCTGAGGAACACAATTTTACTAAATTTATGTAATTCTCCTGACACAGACCAGTGACAGGAAAACGCAGTAAACTGTAGCAGATGTCACTGTTTGAATTCTGAAATTGCATGTTTGAAAGCTCGTGAATTAATATCGATATTCCATGATGCAAATTGGATATCGCAAAGATTATCGGCGAAATCAAATCCGGGAAGCCAACCAGGAAGTTCCTTTCCAATTTTCCAGAGAATCTTTCCAGTGATTTCTGCCATATTTTAGCTTCACGCAACTTTTCTCTCCACGATTCTTGTGATTCTCCTCTTCGAAATTGTTCAGCAACTTTGTTTAAGCGATCTATTTGCTTAAATATTGATTCGAACGAACCTATATTTTTCGAGAAATTCTCTACCTCCTCTTTTAGGTTCTGGAAACTCGACGTTGGTCTGACTGCCTGAAAATTTTCGAAAACCTTTGCTTCTTTGGATAACGCGTTCAAATGATTGATCCTCGACAATTTTCGTTCCTTTGGTATAGAAATTCCAAGGACGACAGACTGCATATTTTCGATGCACATTAAGTGTTCCAGTTCCGAAATGTTTTCACGTGTATATTTCGATTTTAGGGCGATTTTCTGAACCGGATCGATTGATCCTAAATCATGGAAGAGGAATATTTGAAGGTAACCTAGGATTAGCCATCCGGTTCCCCTTTCAATAACATTATCTTCATTTTGTAACTTTTGTTTCACTTCTTGCAATGATTTCATCGGCGTGAAGAAGCGATTTTCTAAATTACTTTGCTCTTCGTCGTTTAATTTAAAGACAAAAGCGTTTATGATCTTGTTTATGGCAGATAGATAATAGTCTGTGTAAAATTGTAAGAGTATGGAATCGTTGATGGATATGCTGAATTCAATCGAATTTAGAACCAATGAATTTCTCCATAGTAACGCTTGAAGCGTTTCTAAAAGTTTCTTTTGCTTCCTGTAGTTTCCAAAATTGATTATTTCTCTTCTATCTCCAGATTTTACGAGAAATAGCTCGTAAATTAGATTGCAAAGGATTGATTTATGAACGAGATTTGTCTGAAAATTATACGAAGGAATTAGAAAATTACGATCTTTAAACATTGATTAATCACTGAAATAATCGAAATACATAAATTCTTATTGACAGAAAAGTATAGTAAACATGGAATTAGATCAAGCTGTCTCAAAACAGAGGCAATTGATTACGTAAAAAAGATGGTGAAAAATAATCGGTTAAAATGATGATTAATTAGAAATACAGTAAATCGAATTAAAAATTATAAATATAATAAGCAGTAATATTCCACAAAACGAAATGACGGAAACTTTTATATATCTAGACTTAACAGTATTTATAACGCTATACGCCGTATTTTTATTTCAAACAAATCATTATAAGTTTTATGTAAATTAAGAACAAGGGAAATATAAGGTAAAAAAAAAATATAGATTTATTAGTTTATTGCTAATTACGCTTAATATAAAAAAACTAAGAAATACCTCAAAATTATTAGGGTTGTCTTCTGCTTCAATCTCTTTGCCATCATACCAATGTAGAAGTATATTTGAATTCTTAACAGAGAAAGATTCTTTTGCAAATTCTTCGACAGAACATACAAATTCAGAAAACAAGGAGATTCTTCGTTTAATTAGAATTTCATCAGAATTCAAAGCTTTTATTAAGCTAATTAAACGAGCTGGTATCGTTAGAACTTCTTCGAATTTCTTAAACATACTTTCCTCGTAAATTTGTTCGAGCTTTTCATTAACTTGTTCACCCACATTTTGTGTTGATTCTTCAACGGAGAAATTTTTATTAAACTTTTTACAAATATCTTGGTTGAAATCGTTCGAAAATTTTTCGCAAAATTTCCTCTGGAACCGATATGCGAAAAACAAGAAGAAAAATTCGTAAATTGGCCAAATTTCGATTTCTGTGAAATTTTCATTAATTTTATTATAATTTTCGTTGACTTCTCTAACTTCTGATATACTTTTACTAATTTCTTCGATTTCCAATAAATCCTCGGCTCTGTTTGGATTTTCTCGATTGCCTTTAAAATTTTGTACACAAATCTCGATCAATTTCTCTCTAACGAGTAAATTTTCAGGAAGCCCAATAGAAACAATTTTTAATTTTGTTTTCGTAAAATCAATTAAATCTTCCTCGTTAATTTCGAGCATTCTCAATGCGGATCGTAATTTTTCATGGTAGACCATTGTATCTTCGGAAAAATGCGGTGATGGAATCAACAGAAGCTTCTTGACTTTTTTTCGAATTTTTCGAAATTTATCTGTGTCAACTAACACGCTAAAGTATTTGTCTGAGATGTCTGTCAATTTCTGTTGTACGTTTGAACTGCATAACTCTGGATCAAGAAATGCGAATAATTTGTTGAAAAATTTGACCAGCCATTTATAGTGAACTTTCAAGGATGAGGAAATTTCTCGTAGATCAAAAAAGATGCCTCGTGATTTATCAATTAACTCTATCGCTCCTAAATTATGAAATCTTTGATAACACTTTAGGCCATCTCGTAGTTCGATGTATTCTTTATCGTTTATCGAGATATTTTCGCTACGAAGTATCGTATCGATGATGTTAGCCGATTGCTCGGTCATTTCTACGAATTTTAATATTAACGGTATGTTTCTTAGATTGGTAGACAGCTTTCCTATAAAAATTGAGAATTTTACTTAATTAAAAGTAGCTTTTTAATACTTGAACAGCTTAGCATTGCGCGATAAAAAAATTACACCTCTGCAAATGCAACTACGCTTATTTTGATTTTCTTTACTACTACTTTGTTTTTTAGTAAACATTTTCTATAATATATGACAGAAATTTTCTTTACAAAACGTTTGTGTAAATTTGAAGTAATTTACCTGAGGAAACAGCAGATGAGTATTCGTCCAAATAAATTACATCTTTGCTTTTCCGAACACACTTCTCTGACTGACACTGAAGAGTAATTAATCGAAAATATAATATAATAGCCAAATTATTGTATGATGTCGAATGCTTGAAGAGATTCAATGGTATTTCTATAGTTGATTTGTTTCTTAATAAAAATTCCAAATTTTTGAGCTCGTCGATAAAACATTCGTTAATTTGTTCGAGTTCGTTAAACTTATTTTTCGAAAAAATATCCGAACTCCAGATTTGTCGTATCGGAAGGTCGTCTAGAGAAGATCGTTCGTAAAAGTCGAGCAAAAGATGTTTTAGGAACGCTGTTGTGTTAGTGATGGGAGATTGCTCGAAAAGATCTTGGAAATCAATCTTCTGTGGATCGTTTCTGAAAATACGAAAAAAAAAAATGTTATCATATAATACACTGGATATTAAAAAAATTTCTCTTAGAGGAATAAATAACATAAGTTATTTTATATTTTCTTGTTATCATCATCATTATTATTATTTGTACAAATTTAATTTACTGCAAAACACTTTTCAGAAAAAGGCTAAACAAAAAATTGAAATGTCTATAAAAATATATACACTGTGCCTGATTTAATTGAGAATAATTAAATATCTTACAAAAGAACGTACATTTATTGTTATATCGCTAAACTATACGCTTAACTCACAATTGAGCTTTGAACTAAAAATTTAATAGTTAGAAATAAAGTTTACCTCAATTTCTCCACTGCAGATTTCAGAAGGAATCCCTGCTGTTTGATCATCATTAGTCTTGCGTTTTTTGGAAGATCCCATATTCTCAAGGTTATTGCATCGAGATCATAACGAAAGGCGGTGTTTTCATTCTCAAGATTCTCTGACAAAATTTCATCGATTTTTCTCAAAGCTTCGATTTTCAGTTTAGAGTCAAATGTTCCACAAAGCTCGCGATAAGAATTTTTTAACGATCTTTTAAAGGAGAATCCCTTTGACATCTGTTGGTTAGTGAACGATGCCACCTGTAACATTTCGTTTAGCTTGTATTGTTGCTCGTACAGGTTTTCGTGAATTTTCAACAGCAACTTTTGATGGTTTATATTCTTGATGCCACAATTGTTTAACAACGATATCGTATCTAATGGATTGGACGGCAGTGCGTGTTGTGGGGTTGGTATGCTGATTTCTACACCTCTGTTTCGCATAGCTCTGGAACAGTGATCAAAGAAGATCTTGTAATTGCATCCTTACGTAACATCTTTTTACAGTACTTTTTAAAAATAAAACAAAGAAAAAGTAAGTCATTAAAAAATATCTACGAGCTGTTTTGTAAAAATAATGTTATCAAATATTATTTGTTTCTAAAAGACTGCATCATATGGCAATAATTATACGAATAATTAATAATATTAATAATACTAATGATTGAAATGCAAAATATAATAATAACTGCTTACATATTTCGTTCACTTTATAGTGTATCGAAATAAACATCATAATCATAAAGATCGTAAAAGGAATCATTTGAAATTAATGTAAATTTAAGTAACATTTATGTATTACCTAGATATTTCACCGTAACGAGGGTCCATAGTGAGGAACAACCGGAAGTTCTTATGAGGCTTGACTGTGAACACCTTTCCTTCTTGATCCACGCCTTTCTCACCGATCGTTAGGGTACCGTTTGGTTCTAGTAATCCATTTAATCGATCCAAAATTGCCGGGTTACAGAGATTCACTTGATCCAGTAGTAACCATGTACCATTTTGCAGACACTGCAAAAGTAATTGAGATTCTTCATCAGTTTCTTTCCAAATGTGTAAATATTAAATTAAATTAATTAGCAAAGATTAAAGTTTTCATTTCAATTCGATCAATTTTGTTAATATTTAAGAATATTTAAGAAAATGAAACACCTCTGATATTTGTTCGGAATTAAAATACATTTAGAATTACCTAAGCAAACAATTTTTTCTACATAGTTCATTGCGAGAGGGTAAATAATTTCGTAAAAAATAATTTCTTTAAAAACAGTTAACTCTTTCCATTAAGAAACACTACAAGTTCGATGATGTTCAATGAAATAAAGAGACCACTCACCTTCACCAACGCACTGTCAACCCACTCGAATTTTCCACCTGCATTCAGACACTGGTCCTTTTTCACTGCGATCGACAGATCGGTCAATTTTTCCTCGATCTCGAGCAATTCTGATTCACAGAGAACTGCGAGTGCTTTCATGGCCGACACTAGCTCCAACAATTTCTCGGATTTACGTAGGAACAGCTTGGTCTCCGCTGACATCGTCGTTTCCTGTGTTTCCCCATCCCCTGAATTCAAATAAAAGATTTGTAAACCGCGACCACCGAGCCCGGAACGATCCGTCGAAAACGGACAAAATAAAGTCGTTTCGTTTACGAGACGAAATTAAGAACAGTTGTAAATATATTGTAGATAGATTATAAATTGTTAATTCAATGATTTTTAAGTCTCTCTCAAGTATTAGAATGATGTTCGTTCGTTTTATAGTGATGTTTAATAAATTCTGCACTTTACGTAAAGGATAATGCAATTGTTGAAGGAAACAATAATTTACAACTGATCCTAACCCTTTGCGCTCGAAAGGTGACTGTTAGTCACCAAATGATAGTTTCGCAATTTTTCAGACTTTAGTTAGTATGTTTATTAGTTAGACTTAGAGATTAAATAATCATATATGTAAATTTTAGTATATCAATTAAACTAAATGACGTTTAATATAGGCGAATATTAGTAAATATTTTGAATTTGAACATTTTTGAAGTCAATATCTTCTTATTTCAGTGTTTATTTTTAAGTGCTACAGCAAATAAATTAAGTTGAATATCACTAATTATCACGTTTCAAAGTAAAAGTGTACGCACTTTCTGCATTAACGAACTCCATAATACATACGCGAGATAATAAATTATCTTATTGTAGAAATTATTAGCAAGACTTATTAAAACATCATAAATCCAAAGATAAAGTAATGGTCAGGGTGTATGAAACGGAAACCGTGATTCATGATACCAATTTCGCCACCTAACAATGTACACTCCCGTCAGTATTTATGCTGACAGGTTCAAGTTTTATGTGTCCATACATTTTCCTCCGGCTCATCTCTCTTCTTTTAACCTTTTCCGCATGTCCATTACCATTTCTTGTTCCCTTTGTATTGAACGTGTTCATCAAATTTTTCAAAGCTTAAACGACGCGATGAACTTTTCGAGGTTGCCCTTAATATCAATAAATTTTCTGTTCGACGTGAATGAAAGCGTTGGTTTGAAACGTGTTTCTGTTAATTCGTATGGTTGTACGTCACAAATGAGATCATAGAAAAAAAAGTGGTGCTATGAGCAATCTTTCGGTGCAGGGAAAACAATTAAGCCTTAGGTTAAATACATATTATTAATATTAAGTATACATTGTATCATTGTTATTTAAGTAAATATTTAATTATAATTTTTCACGTAATTTAGAGTAAGGTTTCTTATGTCGTACCATTAGAATTTTGAACGAACTACAGCTACAACAGCACACACAACCACAAGCAAATATACATTTGAGCCGATCGGATGTTCTACCAATTTCGTCGTAATAAATAACAACAATATTAACACAAATTTTGAATAAACACGTTTAATTCCTGTTTATTTGATAAATCCTAAATTTTATACGAATTTTTCCTTAAGGGGCAAATACTTGAGCAAACCTTACCCTAACACACTTCAGATAATTTAGTAGTCGCTACATTGATTTACTATGCTTTGGGTTAGAAGCGACAGAAGTTCGTGTAAGAAGAGATAAAAGAACTTGCCTGCAGATAAATGTCGAACATTTTCCAAAAGGGCATGGTAATGGGCTATCTGATCCAAATTCTCCTTCCTCAGGTTTTTCTTCAAGATCTCAATCAACAATGTTTCCGTGCGCTCCAACAGTTCCTCCAAGTGTCGATCGTAATCAGTCTGTAAGAAAAAGGGGGGGAACATTCGTTTGATTGTCCGTCCTTCTTTTTATGCTACTAGTATTAAGAATGATTCTATAAATTGAATGAATTACACAGCAAATGATAAAAATAACCCGATAAGAATTTTTTTTATGTTTTTACGAGATAACATTTACTTGAATTTTCTTTTTAAATTTTCAATAAAACAATAAATTCTACGTATTTGATCCGTGTAATTGATTTATTATATAGAACCAAATTGTATGAACGTATTATAACTGTAGTATAGGTATCTTTCTTAAAAATATTTCTACTTTTCAGTACATTAATTGTATATTAATTTGTAATTGTATTATTAGTAAAGTGATAAAATTCTTGGGGAATAAAATCGAGTAATTTAACAAGTATCAGTTGAAATATCTTATTTCAATTGTATTAATTATTAAAATAAATAAATTATATCAATTTTATCTAATTGATTCATGTGTGTAATATCTTCTTTCTATCTAAACCAAGTGCTGAAGTTGAAATAAAATAATGCTTCTTAAAATGCACAATAAACTGATGATAACAGAACCAGATATAAAGGGTGTCGTTTAAATAATCGTATAGTATAACTTGAAAAAAAAAACTGTACATCGATGAAATAACGGTAAGAAGTGATTCTTATCATTAGTTTTTAGAAAACAGACAGGTCCTCATCATCGATAAATAACTACAGGTACTACCCGTGTTCTACGACATTTATCTTCTTCAACAAAATTTCTCTCGTGTATTTCCTACACGTACGTAACGTCGGATGAAATTTTTATTCAATCACATTTTCCAGGTTCCACGTATGGTTCACCCTATCTCTCCAATAAAACCGTCATGCTATCGTGTTTGTTATGTGGGGAAAGGGATGATTCGGCCGGCAAAGATGGACGCCGAAAAATCCATACCACCGAGGACAGGGTCGACGAAGACGCATCAATCACTCTGATTCGACCCTCTAAGGATAATGCCGATGACCACCGGCCTTAATAAAAAAAAAATTTTCCCTTCGCGTGTCCTTTCTCTTTAGCGTGACTTCTTTCAGATTTTCAGAACGATCGTTCGTGTTTTGTTTCGGGACACGTTCGAGCTGCACTCAAACATCTTCTTTCTGAAACATTTTCTTTCTGAAAAATTTCACTTCACTGAGCCTTGTCTATGCCCGTATTTGGATAAAATATGCACATATTTATTCTATATATTATAATATTTATTTATATAATATTCTAATATTATGTATTTTATAATATGTACATATTTATGCATAAAATATACATATTTGCATTCCAACAGTTCTAAATACCTCGAATGAAGTGTACATATTATGGCATTTTGAGATTTAAGCAAATTTCAGTTATGCTCGCACAAAACCGTAGTGTAATAAATCAAAAACTAAGTTGTAAAAATAGTTAATTTGTAATTTTTGTGATGCACTTTTGGGAATTTGCTATGAATTTCTATAAAATGTATGAAATAAAATAAAGAATTCGTTTCACCCTGTATAAGTGGCACTTTTGCAAATAATTTTTTATTCCATTTCTTTGCTTTAATTCAATTGTCGGTAGTTCTAGCGTTAAATTTCAGTTTGAACGATTCCGAGTTATTTATTATGCATTGGACGTTTATAAGCTTTCTCCTATTTTTAAAATGCTAAAAGGAAAGATTGAAGTATTTGTGAAAAAAGCACGAAAAATATGGTTTTGTGTTTGTTGTGAACTTTCAGTAATCGAATGAAAGACTCCCACACTGCAGCACTGTTTTCCTCTTGTTTGGCGGGGACAATGCAGTTTCCTGCCACATTTCTCAGTATTTAACTTTTAAGCTGCGCCCCCTCTGGCTGTATATCGGGTTCATTTGAATAATTAAGAGCGCGTTGAAGTTTATTCGAAATTGTTTTCGGGTTACGCTGCGAAACAAGACAAAGTTGTTTTTAACCGAGTTAACTGCTTCCCAAATTCATGAGGATTCCTTAATTCCTACTGTAAAATTTGTTTTTATGGAAATAAAATAAAATAAAATAATAAATTACAAACTTTACGTGTATATGAAAAAGATTAAAAATATTAATGTTGTTCATACTGAGTTGTTGCGTGGAAACATGTTAAAGTTTATTCTTACGATTCGTTTTGTTAAATAAATTAAATCAGTAAATTATATTAAAACGATTGTAACTGCTAAATATGTGTAATTTGTATGCCGAGCTAATATGTATCCAAGCACAGTACACTCCCTTATCCAAACTTATAGGGAGACAAGTGGCTGGTTACTAAAACAATCACATTTTTCTGTATTAACGTTAGATTAAAGTATATTTTCTTCCATCGAAAAAAATCACAATGGAAATTATATGAAAATATATTTAATCTATGGGAAACGAAGCTTTATCGTGTATTTCACAGGAAATCATGGAAAATTTCGAAAAGCGTGCTATAATAAATTTATAAAACTTCCATGAAAAATTATGATTAATTTTAGATTATTTCAATAGCTCCACTGTTAAACTTCATTTTATTCAGATGGTAATCAACAAAATGGACAGTTTGTTTAAATATTCAGGTGACTGCAAAATTGCATAAGTTTTTCGAACTAAAAATAGATGTATAGAAAGTTATTCGAGTATTTGAGTATTAAGATACTCGGATAATCGGGGTTCGTATACAAGAAGTCTGTGTTTGTGTATCCCTGGATCCTCATTTTCTCTGTTGTATGAAAGCTAATAGCTGTTATTAAACCGTTAACGTTTTATCTCGAGCTCCAACACTCGAGGAAGCAGGAGCCGAATAATTAGCATCGTCGCTTTTTAATCGGTTTATTCTGGTAGGGTACTTGAAAACTAGTTTTTAATTCTTCTGGCCGCGAGGAAGTTTCTTCTCCAGCCTTTCTCTTGCCAACATGGATCGCAGAAACTCGTTCAGCAATATACGTTTTCTCTATTTCATTATTAATTCGTTACCTTTTTCCTGCTCGCTAAACCGGCCAACAAATTATTGGGATACAACACGTGTCTAAAAACGAAGAGAATCGGTAACTTTATGTTAATCATATGTGAAGGTAAAAAGGTATAATTTAGTTTAATGAAAAAATAGTTCGGTAAAGGATTTCTTGCTTTCTTTGTGGAACATTATAAAATACTTTTTACTTTCATTGTAACTTTTAAAACGATCTTCTGATATTTTAATATTTATCATGCAACAGTGATTCAAAAATAAAGTATTATTAAAAATAGAAAATAATTGAGTGAAGATACTTTTTAGAATATCCAATGTAATAAGATCAAATTTCACGTAATTGATTATTTAAAAAATAGAATCTTTATCGTGATCACAATTATTTCACTGTGTTACGGTTTTCTGGAGATTTTTTGTTCCGTGTTTTCATTTCACTAAGAAAATTCATTAAGTGTAAATGACAGATAAAGAAACTTTTACTAATAACTTGCTCTGTCCTTTTAATCTTATATTGAACGATCATTTTTCGACAACTTAGAAGTTCTTTTTAACCCTTTGAGTGCTATGGGCGTATATATGCGTCTAACGAAAGTTGCTCGTAGGGACTAAATGTACTCAAAGGGTTAAAAGTGTATTTTGTATGGAGAATAAATAATCTTATTTATTATTTCATGCTTGTCTTCGACGAAACATTTCATTTTTCTGAAACGATCGACGCTGCAACGTCACCCATTTCACGAAAACTGTTCCCGACGAAATTTCTCTCCACGAAATGAACTCCACCGAATTCCCCCCAAGATCAAACTATGAATCAGAAATCAAGCGACGAGAGACAAAGTAAACACCGTGTTGGTACCGCCATGCTGAAGGATATAAATGGAACGGTGGAACTTCGATTTCTTCGAAAATCTCACTAAAACCGTATTTAAAAAAATCTCTCCTAAAAAGCTTCTAAAAATGTTTCCCTATAAATTTTCATTAGCTTTCTACTTTTTCATTAACCACTGCTTTTACTGTAATAATGAATTTTACGAACTAATGTTTACTGTTAACCCAAAAAGTGTTATTGAATTATCGTGGAAAAATATTTTATCTTATTTTGTTGTTACATAAAAAAAAAAAAATAAACTTAGAAGAAAAAGTACACTTTTTATTTGGAAGATCTCGTATAATAATATGAATCATACTAATCAAATGTCACAGAAAAATAATGTTACCGTGAATAATTGGTGCGAGAAATAATTCTTGTTCAACAGGGAATGGTGAAAATAACTAAAATAATGCAAGAACTCAACTGAAAGAGACATCGATCGGTAATCAAATCAGAGTTATCGCTGTTTTCCTCGAATAAATTACATTTTTCGGTATTCTCGAGCAGAAAAGATAAATTGGGATACCAGCTTTATTGATAATTTGGGTCACTCATACAGAGCAAAGATGATATACAGTTTCGTTCAAAAGTGCTTGGACATTTACGGAAAATTAAATAAATCTAAGAAAATAGCAAAATGTTGGAAATCTTTGAAAGTTATAAATCAATTATACGTGTAATATCCAAGGTTTCTGTTTCAACTGTACAGAAACGTTGTAATATTTCCTAAAGATGCAAAAATATTAAAAATTTCACAAAAAAATTAACAAAAAATTCGAAACATTTGTATGGGGTTCGACATTATGTAATATATGTAGTCTCTATGATAGAGCAAATTTAAACGTCAATTTATTGTATTATGCATAAAAAAATATAACTATTTTAGAAAAAATTATTTTAAACATATTATGCATAGAAAGATATATCACTTTAAACATAATTATTATTAAACATGTAAAGAAATAGGAAAAATAAATGCACGAATATCCGAACTTCAGTACATATATTTGTTAATACGATGTCACGAGGCTAATTGCATAATTAAGCTGTATAACTTAGTATAGCCATCACATTCTGCACTAAACAAGCAAATGTCCTAATGCTTGCGAATGTGGGTGTGTGTAAATAATATGGTGTGCTACCGGAAAGGAATCTCGTTGAAATTGTTCGATTGGCAGAGGGAGGGGGGCAAATATGTGGATTAGTGTAATAATTGATGCTGTTTCCAAGGTAAACGACCTACAATTGGTTGTATGAAAGATAGATCAATAAATCAGTTAGATAGGTTGATAAAATTAGATAAATGCGTAAAATACAAATTAAGTAATAGGAAGACCGTTTTCTGTAAACCACATACCCTATTTATATCACAAATATTATAAAAATACTACAAATATTAGAGAAAAAAAAAGAAAAAGAAAAGATTCATCAAAAAGACTTAAACGTACAAAAAAAATGTAAACAATTGATTGTAAAAGTATTTGGAAAATTTCAAAAGTGAAGTATGCGTTTATAATCTAATTAAACGATAGAAACAACGATGAATCAATGACGACAAATAATTTTCGGTGAAATTTTTCAGAGTACCGTTTTGAAGTTCTAAAAGTGCAGGGTCACGAAATAAGGAAATTTTTCGCGAGCTCGAAAAGGGAATATAACATTAACTCTGTCCTTTCTAATGATTTTAATCTTAAATTCTTTATTTCGCCTCCCCTGGCGAGCTATTCAGAAGTCTTTTAAAATTTAACGAGTACGCGGCTGCCTTTCAATCTTACCGGTGCGAGGAGACGGATTGAAAAGGAATGAAATATTGTCGTGCCTCCCTACTGGTTACGTGTCGCCTATAATTCGTAGGGATGATTTTTAGGTCTTTGAAACGCGAATTCGGAATTTTGCGAAGCTTCGGAAATTCAAAGGTCTAGAACTCAGCAAAATCTTTTCAAAGAATCAGTCGGTCTGATTTCAGAGAAGAGAGATGATTTTAAAGAATCAGAGTTGTCGATCATAATTACACAAAAGTATTTAGTGTTTCGATGTGCAGTCTGTATCCGTATGCAAATTTAATCGTCAGAATAGAGAAGATAGTAACTTTTAATATATTATTTAAGAAAATGTTCTTTTCTCTTCGTATCGGTTCACAAGGACGAATTTGTCATTTAAAATTATAAAATTTGACAGCTTACAATATTTTTGTGTCGTTAATCATCTTCGATATATTATACTTATTATTCCAATTAAATTGCTGAGCTTTCATAAAAAGACCGAAAATTAATTAGTGATGCCAATTGGATAGGAAATTAACAAACAAACCAACCCAAATCAATCAATTGTATCTTCTTCAAACTTAATTAATTAACGCGCTAATTAACTGAAGGAGAGGGTACTTTTAGGCCACTAAAATATTATATGCAAATTTCTGCATCTCTGAAATTAAGAAGATTTGTAGGTAACCGGTGTTTAACGTTAAAATAGTAAATACTGTGAATAATTTAAATTGGACATCGGAAGAGATTCAACATTTAGAAGCGAATGAGGATTTTTCAAAGAAGTTAATCCAGAGATAATTAGTAATGTCGGAATACATTGGTAAATTTATATTTAAAATGGAACACTTGCATTCCAAACTTTCGAAACATTTCTACTGGAACAAATTTGAAACTGGAACAAGTCGTACCTCTTTCTGATTGTAGTCAGAGGAAAAAATGTTAGAGGAGAAAGGAGAATGGTTTAAAAGAGGGCTTCATTTTCCGAGCCATATTCATTTTTCTCACAACTGCAACGATGCATGCGCATTTTATAGTTGCAATATTTTTTTTCAATGGAAACGTATACTTTTTCTATTATATACGTCAAGTCCTCTGTTTATTTCGCTTAAAAATACTACTTTGAGAAATATCTCACAAACATTTCAGTCAGAAATTAAATGAATTTGTAGCAACTATTTCTCATTTTTGAAAAACCTGAAATTATGTAATATTATTATTGATATTTTTATTGAACGTTAATAATAATAATAAGAAGAAGAAGACAGAAAATACGAGCGAAATAGGATTTGAAAAACTATTACAATTTTCTCTCAGAAATGGGAAACACTTTTTCACAATAGGCTGGAAGCACAATAGAAATCAAAGACGATGAATCAGCGTGACAAATTTTCTCACGTGTACTAAGTGAATGCTGTTGATGCAGGATTGTCTGCCAAGAATTCGCTCTTTTGTGACATAGGTGGATGTTACAGTGTCTAGTGAAACAAAAACGAACTGAACTCTTAATGGTTAGATAATGTAGAATTCGTGTATTATCTCATGTTTTATCCTAATTTATCTCTTTTGCTTGAAAACACCAAAAAAATCTAATGTATTCGAGAAAAACAATATCATTCGATAATTCATTCTGCATCTTTTACAGGGTACTAATACGCATATACTAATATACATGAGTATGTCTATGATAAACACTTGAAATTGTTAAAAAAACACTATTGCAACCATAAAAACGACTTATTAAATATTAATTTAATTTTTGTATAAATATTAAAATTCTGTAAATATAAAAAACAAAGTAAACTGTAATAATTAAATAATACTATAATACTGAACAAGAGTATAAACATATGCAAATATACTGTTTAAAATTAAATATCACTTTTAACGGAAACACTAATTAAAGAATATTTCAAGCACATTTCAAATACATTTACCATTAACGATATATTAAACTTGAAAATGTATTATTATGTATTAAATGTTACATTACATTATACGTAATATCAAACAAAGATTAACAAGTGTATTAACGTTATCTTTCTGTTTCACTCGTACGAACACAGATACGCTAAATACTTTTTCTTTTTAAAAAAAAAAAGGACATTAATCGAAAAATCTCTTGCTCGTGTTAAAAAGAGAAAAGAGGAAAGCAGAAATCGCAAAAGTTTCACGGATCTAAATTCCTTCGTCTAATTACTAACACGCGATACCTCAGTAAAATCCGGAAAAACTAACAACCGCGAGTAAACAGCGCAGGATAAATGTCGGATAATCGTGAATCCTCTGGTACGGAACAAATTAAGAAGGAATGTTGTCCGTGGACTATAGATAAAAGAGATGCGGTCTCTGCAATGCCGTAGAAAATCAATCGTGGGGAGGAAAAGGGTCGAGGAACGCGTACTTTCACCCGAAACACGTCACATTCAGCGGGAAATTAACAATATCGAATTATTAACACTAATGGCTCATCGATTCCCGTATAGTATCAAGGAAGAATTTAGTTTACTATAGCTGTTTATTAAACGGGATAAAAGTTTCACAACAGCCTGTATTCGATGTCAATTTCCAGAAAATTAATGTAAATTACAAACATGTCGTGATTTTGTTAAGAAAATAAAAGATGATGGGTTATTTAATGTCGTTGATGCAATTATCAAACGTTATTCAATTCATTTGAATTCGCATGAATTTTCGAAATTTAATATATCTATTAATTTTGAAGGTAAAAATCAATCGTGGGGAGGAAAAGGGTCGAGGAACGCGTACTTTCACCCGAAACACGTCACATTCAGCGGGAAATTAACAATATCGAATTATTAACACTAATGGCTCATCGATTCCCGTATAGTATCAAGGAAGAATTTAGTTTACTATAGCTGTTTATTAAACGGGATAAAAGTTTCACAACAGCCTGTATTCGATGTCAATTTCCAGAAAATTAATGTAAATTACAAACATGTCGTGATTTTGTTAAGAAAATAAAAGATGATGGGTTATTTAATGTCGTTGATGCAATTATCAAACGTTATTCAATTCATTTGAATTCGCATGAATTTTCGAAATTTAATATATCTATTAATTTTGAAGGTAAAAATTATCTTGGAATAGATGAAAATTTAATAGATTCATTCTTTTTTGTAACAAACCGTGTATTGAAACAAATTACAGCAGAAGAAAGGGTTAAATAATTTAAGCAATTTCCACCTTAGATTTTTATAACAAATTTTGTTTGAACGAAACAGTATATGTTTTTAATATGGATTGAATGTTCTAATTATTGCGAATGTAAAATTAATAATAACATACTTGTAAGATGCATATTTTACAAGACGTAGTAATCAATGAAATATTGAATTCTGAAAAATGTTATGCTCCATTGTAACAATTAATTTAGTGAAATAGAATTTATAGCGAAGTGAAAATAAAAATGAGCCAGCGTTTCAATGAACGTAACTGAATTTTGTACTTTAAATTTGTGGTTCAGGAAAGAATATAATTCGATTCGAATTCGTGGGAAAACAGAAAAAAAGGTTGCGATGCATGAATTATCGAAAAAGCGGAAACTGTTGGTTAAATGAAAATGCGAACAGGCAAACGGAAACGAATGCTCGCAAATCTGATTTCCTCTAAAGTGAAAAATTAATTAATTCCTGACTGTTCTACCGCGTAACGCGATCTCCGTTTTCACCTAAATAGGAATGATCGATGGTGTACGATGGTCTTAATAATTCGCGTTAAGCGTTATTTAATTACTGGCTGATACCTTGTATTATTCATTTTAACGCTTAATGTTATCTGTTATTTTCATGTAACATCGTGTTATCAACCTTTTAACGTGTTTCACACCATTTTTTTTATTAATTGTTAATAATTCTATTAGCTTCTATCAGCTAACGTGTAACAAAAATAAATTTAACGACAAGCGTTTACTTTCAAACTTATTTTATTACAGGTAGTAAAGTTTTGCTTATAGTAAATTAATTTTGAAGTATCAATATCTGAATTATAATTTTTTAATTATCAATTGTCTTTCGACATTTCAATGTTTTCATTAATATGCTAAATAAATTAAAAAAAGAAGAAATTAAGAAAATGCTAAAAAAAATTTATTCATTCCTCTTTTGCGTAGCTCTTTTGTTTAGCTAAGTGTTATTAATTTTATTAAAATATAACTATGTAGTGTACTATGATGCATGTCAATCGATAAATTAATTTCAAACGATTCTGGTTTTGCAAATTTTGAAATTATGTGCAATTCAGAGATTTTTATTTGAATACTTCCTTATTTGTGTGCATTCTTCGTTCGCTCTTTTGACTTTTAACATTAGCTTCGGTTTTGGCGAATCAATAAGACAATATATTGATACTACTCTTATCGTGGTGTGCAGTTGTCTAGAAAGTTTGAACCAGTTTAGTTAAGTCTCTATTTGCTCCCACATATCAAGTACTCTGAAGTGTTTCCGGTTAAAATAGGAAATAACCGACTAAGCATAGTTCAATAGAAAGAAGGATTATTGAATATTATACGTAGATGATATTTGCAACTGAAAATTATAGAACTTTTATTTAGTTATACACGCGTGTAGTTAAGTATTTTTATTCAAAGCAAATAAGAAACTTGCGTTATAAAAATTAGTAGAACGATAAAAAAATTAATGATAATTATGCACATGATACAATTATAACAATACATGAAAACATAATAAATGTTAAACAAACAAAAATAATGTATAACCTTAAGAAAAGAAAAGATCAACCGATTATACATATCGTAGGAACTTACTACAGTGTATAATTTAATTTTTTGTAATGATATTAACACTAGAACTATCAGAGCAGTCAAAATGACGGATCGATGATTATTCATAGCAATCTTATAAATTCACTTTACCAAGCTTCCAAAATTTACCATGATTTTCTGCGGGAGGCATAAATAAAGATTTGTTTTCTGTGTATTCGATAGTTTTTCATGTAATTTTCAATTTGATCTGTTTCATGCAAATAAGCACACTGTAATTGTCGGTAGTTCTGGCGTTCAAACAAAAAATGTACATGCTAGATTGAAAAAGATTGTTTAAACAAAACAAATAGAAGATCTTACAAATTTTAATTTTCAAATTCTTTGACGATGTGAAGTTATAGGCCTATGTGTAACCAAATTAAAATGTATTTTACAATATTTGAGATGCAACGTTAGTATACTGTATTAGTATGTTAGAGATCAAACAATGTTATAAAAATAATCGATACATCAATTCTTCTTCTTATCTAGGACTAGGCGCACAATTTATACTTCGAATTGTGTATCCAACAGTAATTTGTTCCCCAATCACGCAGGTCAATACGTTTTCAGCGTAGGATTAGTGCCAAATTTCATGTTCCAACGTAGGAGAGGATGCTTTATGCCGTACGCCAGATATGCAAAACCCTATAATAATCGACATTCGAAACAGATGGTTCAGCTGAAATTAGTGTTCTATCTCATAAACATGCACCATTGGATTCTTTATTCGCTTAATATCCTCGGGCAATAATCTGTCTACGAGTTTCGAATCCTTGAGCATCCAAGTATCATACACACAAATCTATATTATTACTGGCAGTTTCGCGAATAACATCGCTTTTTATTTTTGCGTTAAACAAATAGTAATATACGCGGATTTTAAGTTAACTCTTTGAGGCACACGATTTTAAAGAAAATAAAAACCCAAATTATACAGAATTTTTTTTTAATATAAAAAAGAAATGGAAGAGAATATTCGTTTCAATTATGAAAATATTAAACTGCTTGACTGGGTAACTTCAGTTTTCTGAGGTGGGTTAAAATATGTCCCATCGTGCATAATAAGCTAAACGAAAGGTGGGATCAATTTTAACCCACCTAACCCGAAAGAGTTAACGCGTGCTATATTTGGTATATTTTGTATATTTTTGCATACTGCGTTCATACCATACCTCGTTTGCATACTTAACACTAGAACTACCAGACTAGTCAAAATGACCCGTTGGTGATTATTCATAGCAGCCTTATAAATTCACTGTGGTAAAACTTCCAAAATTTACTACGATTTTTGTACAGAAGCCGCAAATAAAGATTTCTTTACTATGTATTCAGTATTTTTTCGTGTGACGTTCAATTTGATTTCTTCCACACAAATAAGTACGCTTTAATCGTCGGTAGTTCTAACGTTAAGTAGAGTCATGATGCAAATGAGTTAAACGAAATTATAGATAATTGTGAGGATTTGCAAATGCTTTTAATTTTTTCAAAAAATTTACTTCATTTGCTTGTTGCTTTCTATTACATTCTAGTATACTTAATTCAATTTTTGTTTTCTACGTATTCAATATTTTTTCACGTAATTTTCAATTCGATCTGTTTCATGCAAATAAGTACATTATAATTGTCGGTAATTCTAGTGTTAAATTATCTCTAAATATGTAAAAAAACCGTAGTTCATTTATCGCAGCGGTATTATATTATTTCATCCCGTTATAAAATACAATCGCGAAGGTTGCAATTTCTGCAAAAAAAAAAAAGAAAAGAAAAATAAAGAAAACGTCAGAAATAAATAAAACGAACACCGTCGCTGGCCTGCATCGGATCGATTCAAACTTTATAATAGCTGCGCGAGATTACGACCGCATCTTTATCAAACGTAACATTAACGTCACCAGGAACCGTCGCCCGTTTCCCTATTCCGGGTATGTAGGTACACGAGCGCGGGCATTTTCAACGATCTAAATTTGCATCGACGAGCACGAAAGAAAAGTGTGTAACGCGAATTTATCAGGCGCGACACGTTTATTACAGTTTCGAGGCGAAACGGCGGAAATTTGAACGGGGGGAAGGTTAAAGGGCGACACGCACATTTGGGAACGGAAATCGGGATGGCTCGCGGATTAAACGGTTTCGTCGGTAACTTCTGGATTGCGCGCCGGCTGAACAATAATTGTTGTACCCGAAAATTGCACGCTTTCGAGGACATTTTGTAATTCCACGGCGGAATTGTTGTGCGAACTGATATATATATACATATTTTTTTTAACGCTATAACCACCAGAGTGGTCAAAATGACCAATTGGTGATCTTATGAATTTATTTTGGTACAGCTTCCAAAATTTACTATGATCTTCTGCAGAAGGTATGGGTAAAGATTTGGTTCCTATGTATTCGGTATTTTTTCGTATAATATTCAATTGGATTTCTATCATGTGAGTACACTTTAATTGTCAGTGGTTCTAGTGTTCTAACGCTAGATTTACGGACATTTCTTGTATATCTATTTCCAATATAAATATACTAAGGAATAAGGTATACGTGAAACAGAATTTGAAATTGCACAACTGAAAGGGAAACAGATTCAGGTATATTTGTATCACTCCGTTAATAAAAGTTATCAAAAATTGCTAAGAATTTTGCTTATGGTGTTCGAAACCCGTCAATTTGACTAAACCTAATGGTAAACATCACTACACATGACAAATTTTGTCATGGACGCATAAAAATTCGCAGTATATTTCCAATGTATTTTTAATCCGTGCAAGCATAGGTACTTTCGGGAACTGAAATGAAATTCAATAATTAACGCGAGCTTCTGTTTCGTTTACAGAAAATTTTTTTCCTTCGCGCAGAAAATACTTAGGCTTAAAGGCTTGATACCCATAAATGAAGTAAAAGTCTTCGATAAATGTGCGCGTCTTTAATGTTTCTAAACGATTCCTGATACTTGTGTCATTTCTATTTTACTGTATCTTAAGTTATTTTAAGTTGTACATTAGAGAAAACAAATGCACACTAATATTATAGAATAGACTGTGCTGTAACGCTTTTGATGTTGACACTGTTAAGTTGTTTGAAATATTGCACATTTCTTTTTATAATAATTTGATAAAAATCAAAAATCATCTTCTTTGTTTTACGTTTATACAATTTGTAGTTATATTCATCACTGTTAATCTACTTTTCTGTTTATCATGCGATGCCTTAGTATGTACGAATACAGCGTCACTTGAAACACTTATTGATAATATTTGAAAAAAGCTGAATCAAAATTTATTTCCAATACTGATGTTTGTATACGCGATACACGGATATTTTGAAATATCTTCGTTTTTTCGTGCGCGATGTTAATAACACGGGAGACACTCAAGACACGTGTGTAGGTAAAGTGGGACACCCGGTATACAAAAGGCGTGCAATTTTAATCAATGCACTCGGATATCTCTGAAAGTAAGTAAAATACGATACGCTTTTCTGTTGCCATACTTTGCTTCTTTAAGCAAAATCGATATTAAAATAACATATATGTTTCCCGATGAAAAGGGGCGTTTTAAACGATTAACAAATGAACAATAACCTAGCAAGAGCAATAATCGCCGATAAACCACTAATATAGTTATAGATTTTTAGCAAGTCGGTATTTTTAATAGTTATGGAACTTCAGCGAATTTATTGTAAATTAAGAATTTCAAATAATTTAATATTTAAGATATAATGAACGAACATAGAAGGAAATAAAGAAAGATATACGATGGCTTTAGTTTTTACATTTTTAAATACAAAATACGATAAAATTGCATATTAATATGTGATTTATTTAATCGAAAATTTGTTCAGAACAAAAAATCATGATTGCATTTCAGTGTAATATAATTACTTGAATGAGTAAGGTTTTATACTTTACTCCAACATTATTGCAAAAGATAAACAAATGTCCAGTGATACTATTAAGCAGTCAAAATGACTAATTGGTGATTACTCATTACAACCTTATAAATTCACTGTGGTAAAGCTTCCAAAATTTACTATGACATTCAGCAGAAGGTATAAATAAAGATGTTTTCAATGTATTCGGTATTTTTTCATGTAATTTTCAATTTGATCTCTCCCATATAAATAAGTACACTTTATAACTGTCGGTAGTTCTAGCGTCAACACAAATGATACTTCATCATCAACATAACACCATTTTCATCGAACGTTCCTTAGGATTACACGCACCTTAAATTACCAGGGCAATATTTATAATTTTACGAAGATCACCTGAATAACTATAAATACTGTATCAAAAACAAACATTTAGATTACAAAGGAATCTACAATAATTAAAAGAAAACGTAAGAAGTATCGATGATCGAATATTTTTCTTATCGCTAGAAATTAGTCCGACACAATGTGTCTGACCATTAGTCTGACCATTGTACTCTGCTGTTCGCAGGAATTAAGAGAAGTTTCACAAGCAGGTTAAACTTCTTATTTCTCTTTGCCGTCAACCACATCATCCCACAGAGACACCCTTTCAAACGCATCACTGACAAATCTGATTTTAATTTAGAAACGCGCTGCGAACGCACGACAGCGTACATTATAGAAGAAGCAGAGAAGAAGAAGCTGTCAGTACAATCGACTTTATCCATCGCGAGCAGTTACATGCGAGGCGGCGTTATTTCCGCCTCCTGGAACGAGCGAGGACGTTGCATGCCTCCCTCGGACTCCGATTGTCTCGCGAGGGGTGGAAACGGCGAGAAGCGAGTCAGAATCGGGATCCGGAGGCTCGAAATATTCGTCTTAGTACGGGCAGTATGAAAAATTAACGGGCTGACGCGTAAGGAACGGGGAAAGATCGTTTTTTCTGGAGCAGGCATCTGGAGCGTCTTATTATTGGAGCTCGAGGAACTGGGATCAACGTTCGCGATGTTCCAACGATTTTTTTGACGGACAAAAATGAAGAATTGATCGAAACAGCTGAATCTAACGAACAAGTCCTTCTATGATAGATTATATTATTAGTATACAATTACCGTGCAAATTGATATGAAAACTTATTGTACGCACGATGCGTCGCTTCAAGCAACGATATTTCACTTGAATACTTGGGATTTTAAGCGCAAGTAAAGAGTAAAGTGGTTGAAGTACGACATCGTTTATTTTTTAAACGCTGTATTAGATGTACATGGGTTGAAGAATATCTGTTTGGTCTGACTTTGATTTTAACCCTTTGCATTTGAAAGGCAATTCTCGATACTTAAATGAAAACTGTTCTGAAAAATTTCTATATACAAAGTACTGTAATTACAAATTTGTTACATAAAGGCTACTACAATCAATTTGCATTAAAATTTATATGATCTAGATAAGTGATACTGAAAGCTATAATTACGACTGGTTAATCCTTTGAACTTGAAAGTAGACTCAGTCCTCAAATGAAAACCATCTTTAAAAATTTCTATATACAAAGTACTATAATTACAAATTTGTTACATAAAGGCTACTACAATCAATTTGCATTAAAATTTATATGATCTAGATAAGTGATACTGAAAGCTATAATTACGACTGGTTAACCCTTTGAACTCGAAAGGAGACTCAGTCCTTAAATGAAAATCGTCTTTACAAATTTCTATATTCAAAGCACCGAAATTACAAATTTGTTACATAAAGGCTACTACAATCAACTTGCATTAATTTCTAACGTAAGTTACGATATTTTTCCAATTTCATAATTGCCTAAAATTGTATTAACTCTGTATCTTTTCGTTTCGCTTGCTGCACGATTTTCTGCCATTTTAATATAATTAGGTTAGGATGCTCTTACTTCGCTTTTGCACTTTAGCACAAAGTGCTATATTAATTTAGAGCTCTCAGAACTTTCAGATAATGTTACACCGAAATCGTGTTCTCGGAGTAACTTGTTAATTAAGGATTACCTATATCCGATCTTGGCGTGAGCATTGAACTACATCTACTTATAACTAAAATTCTCTATCTCTATAAAGTTTCACGTGAAAAAACATTTGTTCTTGTATATTTTAAAGATTATCTACCATTATTCATATTTTTTTAAAATTCATAATAATTGTTATAACATTCCTAAAAAGCTGCTGGTTAATAATATTGCTGGCTCTCAATTTACATATGCAGTTCACTGAAGTCCAAAAAACGAATTTATCAAAAGGAATTGTAATCCAGTCAAATACTGATTTGAGAAATCTATCGAAAAAATAATTGAGTACATCAAGATGCAAATAATTCGAAAACAACAGCAAAAGATAACACCACTACATTGAACTGACCAATATGTTTGATTAATAGAAATCCTATTGAAACATCTAGCCATAATCAACAGTAAAGAAGATGGAACCAATCATCAAGTAACCATTTTATACCATTTTATAGTTCGTTTGAATATTCATTTGTCGTACAAGTCTTTTACTGTTAAATTCTGTAACTTTTTGAAACAAAGAACCATCACTAGACAACACTCTTCTCGGGTAATAGAATATCTGGGTACACCATTCAGATAATCGAGGTTCGAATAAGAGTGGTTCTATCGTGCCAAACACTACGACGATACATTACTGCAAGCACTCGTATAAATAAATTTAAGAAATAAAAAAAAAAAAAAATTCCTGACAAGGGTACGCTCTCTGCGATAAGCTCCAACACCCAAATCAACCCGATACTCCTTTCGTATCGTCTCATCCATCTTCCACCCCCTACCACTTCCGGACTCCGCCTTACGAGAACGGATCCGTAAACAATCATCAGAGGACCTCAGGACCTCGGATAATCCTCAGATAATCCCGAGGCGTCAGAATTTCTCCCGCAGGACGATTCGTAGGGTTCGAGGCCCCGGAGTGGTACTCGACGAACCATCGGTATCCCTCGGTTAACCCTCCTCCGCCCTCGGGCGGGCGACTCTCTCGCGAAACAACACCGAGAACACGCTCGGGCGAGATACGCGCGCGCGTCGATTCCACCGAGCGGACGCTTCGTGCCTGCGTCTCTGTGTGCACCCCCGTATCAGGGACTCCATCCACTTGGAACTCAGTGCTCTCTCGCACCCCGAGCCGAGAGAATCGGGAGGCGAGTCCCCGGAATCGCGGGATCATCCACCGTTGCTCGTTCTTCTTCTTTTCTCTACCCTCGTATCCCTACGTATTTATACACACGCACAGAATACGTGTACGCACGTGTGCGTACACGGCATAACCCTTGCACGGTATATACACAGTTACGTACACACACGTACAGATAAGTTTGTTTAACAAGTGAGAAACGTGGTGGTGGTGGTGGCGGTGACACCGGCGGTGGTGCTGGTGGTGGTGGTGGTGGTGGTAGTGGTAACGAAAGTGGCGGTAGTGGCAGTGAGGGAGGGTGGTGACACTTGGCATTGTAAATATGGTGAATTTTCAAGGAGACACACCCCCAGAGAAGACGTGACACTCGGGGATGGAGAGGATCGCCCGATGAGCAGCTCGCGGCAGGACTTAAGTCCCACGGTTAGGGACTGCCCCTTAGGCTGGACCGGGTGAGGATCCGTTGAACTAAAGGGCTGGCTTGCGTTTACCTCGGAGACAGAGGCGGATCTGGGTTAATGCTTTATTAGCTGCCGCTTTCGTTCAGTTGCGTAGCTACGTTAATTGAGAGATTAGATCACGTTGGGGGCGGAGGGGGAGGATGGACGTGGGGTGCTGTTGACGCACCGGGGTTGATGAGGGTGATCAAGGAGCGGTGAGCTCATCATGGGCTCTTCGTTTTTCTTCCTTCCTTTCTTTCTCGTTTTACACTGCCTTGGGACTGGGGTGCGTTAACCCCTTCCGATTCTATTCCTCTTGCGCGAGAAGAAAATAAGTCTGGGTTGTAGTTTTAACTAGGATCGTATTATTAACACGATTCTTTTTCTTCTCTTAAGAGAATAAAAAATACGATTGACGATTACTACTTGTTAATTATTAGTGGAATTTTTTTTTAATTAAACGTCACACTTGCAAGTGATTGTTTTTCATTCTGATGGGAAAAATTACGAGAGTATTAAAGGAGTGATGTTTTTGTTCGTGGAAATAAAGGTAATTAATTGCTCCTTTATTTCGATAAGATAAATTGTAATTAGTAATCGGTAACTGAGGTGATTGTTGGAGAACAGCTATAATGATACGCGTGTAGATTACAATGACGCAGTGATAAGTAAACCAAACAAGATTTATAAAATACGAATGAAGCAGGATACAGATCGGAATTAGAGAATTCTGTTGACATGATTCAAGGATTACGCTTGCCGTTCGATTGAAGCTAATAAATTTGAATCCGGATGTTTTAATAAATTAATAGGATGACCGAGGGTTTTTTCTCTCGTGGTATTTTTTTTTTTTTTTTTTTCAAGCGACACAGATCAATCTCTTTTTATCAGATTAATTTCGTATTTGACGGAAGAGGGAAGCAAATGAGATTTAATCGTTTAACGAAAATTGATTGAAAGGTAATTAAAAGGCCCTTCCATTTCAATTTTTAATACTTGTTTGTTACTTTGTCGTATGACTTGTAATTTTAAATCGAAAATACTAATAAAACTACAGGTATCTTAAACAAATGACTGCAAATGCAAACAATGAACGATTATCGAATAAGGATTTTCAACAATTTATATTGCGTTCCACACTGAATTTTATTACGTTTTAATTTGTTTATCAATAACTTCTATATTATCCTCATAAATGTCATCCGCCCTGTTCTTATATTTAGAAATAATAAATTAATTTTTCATAAGCGAACAAATAATTGTATCTGACGTTTAAGGTTTCAGTATTGCTTAATCAAATAACTTCGAAGAATGCTACCACGACAATGTTCTTACAAATAATTTCTCTATTATTCAGCTTGAACTTATTCGAACAGCTTCAATTTCAAATTAATTCCTTTTTATCATAACATTTTTAAAAGCGGTACCCCTTTGTTCTAATTTCTTAACACGCTTATACGAATTTAATTTCTTGCCCTATAAAAGAAGAAAGGAAATAAGAATGAAATGCCTCCGGTAAAAAGTTAAGGTTCTTACTTGCTCGAAGAACAAACGCGGCCGAAAGGGTATTCTGCTTCAAGAAATAAGATGAACGACACGGTAAATCGTTGAATTTGAAAAGAAAGTCATCAGGATCGATGACACTTTTTAAGATGCCACGAACCTTCGTAGAATTTTCCGAAGGACGATCGATCAAACTTTCGTTTGTATCAAAAAATATGCTGGACCTCCAAGATTGGAAGGATTTAATTTGTTGTTTCGGAAAAAAACGATTGAATCGTCTCTAGCAAAAACTAAAATTTGAAAAGAAAGTCATCAGGGTCGATGACACTTTTTAAGATGCCACGAATCTTCGTACAATTTTCCAAGGACGATCGATCAAACTTTCGTTTGTATCAGAAAATATGCTGGACCTCCAAGATTGGAAGGATTTAATTTGTTGTTTCGGGAAAAAACGATTGAATCGTCTCTAGCAAACACTGAAATTTGAAAAGAAAGTCATCAGGATCGATGACACTTTTTAAGATGCCACGAATCTTCGTACAATTTTCCAAGGACAATCGATCAAACTTTCGTTTGTATCAGAAAATATGCTGGACCTCCAAGATTAGAAGGATTTAATTTCTCGTCTCGGGACAAAAGGATTGAATCGTCTCCAGCAAAAACTGAAACCTTTCGCTTGAAGAGGAAAAACGAGTAAAAGGGTTGTCCAGTTCGAGGACTGAAACAGGAAATGAAATGAGTGGCGATCCTTATCTGTGATTCGACAGAGGGAAACATATTTTTGATCATTAAGATAGAAATTAAATTTCTATATTTGTGAGAAAAAAAATCAATTTGGAAATATTGTTCATAACGAGAAGATTATGATTAATTTTTAAAGTTTGCTCAAAAACACATTTGACATAACTTTAATATAAAATTGTAACGAAGAGTGATCGATTAAAATTTTTTTCAATACTTAATAATAAATATTAATTGCATTTTATAAAGGATTCATGTCTTGTTTGAAATATTTCTTTAGACGAATCATTATTAAAATGGTATTGACCTCCTCTATTAAATGGACACACGAGCGTATCATAATTTAACAAATATGCAAATTTATTTCACAAACAAAACAGATTTCTGTACGTGTTTACTTCATTCGTAATTTCTCTTACAAAATTTATTGATGTTTCGTAATCCGAAATCACAATAAACCTCAATGCGATCACAAAAAATTAATCACTTCCAAATTCAATTTTAAGTTACTGACCTAAAGACAATGGATTATTCATACTCTTTTCCCGAAAACTACTAATAACGTTCCTTTCAAATCAAAAATTTATGAAATCCAACAAGTAGTTTCACGGTCAAAGTCCTGGCCCACTCAAAGAACAAGAATAATATTACAAAATGAGTTATCATCGAAAATACTTTTGCATTATCGCAGAAAAATGCACATTTGCAACAGAAAAAAAAATAATAATAAACCTATCGACATTAACAATCAGTATTTACTGTAAGTAGTATACATAACTAGACTGCGAATTTTTATGCATTTATAGGAAATTGAAATGTAAAAAAAAAAAGAAAGCAGATAATACACGTGACATGTATAAATACACAAGATATCCACAGTAAAGTACACGTTATAACAATTAGAATGCAAAACAAATTTTATTTATTTATTTAAAACAAATTATATTTCTATTTAGGTATCATTTCTTTAATTACGCTTCTCAAAATACGAATTTGCATGAAGAAGAAAGAAAGAAGCCATAGAAAGTAACAGAAACAAGTAAGATCAAGCAATTGAATTGAAAATCGATGCAAAACATCATAAATGTGAACCACCGATGTACATTTTAATGAAAAATCGTGTAAACGATGGGTGAAACTATTTTTCTCTCGGAGAACAAATGCGGTTAACGGATGTATTTCACATAAAGGGGCGAGCCAAAGGAAGGAGATAAAACTCCAATAGTACAGCTATCGTTTGTACGTAAACTAGTGGATCAATTGGTTGGCAACTTTCGTGCTGGCGCTACAGCGAGCGAACGTCTAAGGATTGTCTTGCATGCTCCGACCGACAACTAGAGGATAGAATACGAGGATCTCTGGTCACCATTGTGCTCCGTGTACCTATGAAATTGGTATTCGTATCGGCGCTGCTTTCAAATATGTTATATAAAACGGGTTCACGGTAACGTGTAACAAGATTTTATTTTAAAACGCATACGCCTCTGTGAGTTGTTAATACTTGATTAACGTTAAGAAAAATTTATCGAACAAACAAAAGTGAGCTGATTTTTGGTCTTCTAAAAAACTGTGATAGTTAACATTACATGAATCATGTAATTTTTGTACCTAACTTTATGACATGGTATTGGTTAAAAAATATACAGATACATATTAAGGTGTATTTACTATTTACACGATTAATTTGACAATTTATTATTTAATAATAAATACTTTCAGAATAACATTGTAATATGAATAAAAAATATAGGATTCTGCTTAAAAAAAAAAAACAAATTTTAATCCGCAAATCTTTTTCACCGACGAATTTACAGATCTATCAGATAATATCTTCCTTCGTATTAAATTGAAAAATATTTATTTTCAAGCTTTGATGATCTTCCAAGCCTACTTAATTTCTTTTAAACAAAGTGTATAAATGGTCTCGCTAGTTACATCATTCGCAGAAGAACCATGCAAAACATTTCTTATCAAATATACCAAAAAACTGTTACTTGAACACTGTAACCTCTACAGCTCCAAATCCTATTAATTACAACTCACTAACGGATACCTTAGCCGTGAACAATTTTCTTATATTTATACTTTCATTTAGCAACAATTTCATTCCACCGAATCACATTTCAAAATTCTTTCTTTTTTCATTAACTACATTTTAGCGAAACGTTGAATGTATAAGGAAGAAAGAAGCAGTAAACAGATGAAAAGGCTACATCTGGAATCCTATTGTATGGCGTATTTTTCACGAAATACGCTGCAGTTAATTAATCGATCAGACTTAAGAAATTCAGATGTCCGGTAAAGTGTTCCCTTTTTTTCTAAACGTTCGAGAGCGTTACAGTTCGATTTCTTTCATGTCGGGAAAGTGTGTCATCGTGGAGGAAAGGCAGGTGAACCTTCGAAACAATTCTCCAGGTCCGCTGCCAATTCAATCGGGAGAGCACTTCGGACTAATTAACCTTCAAATGGAGCTTAAGAGAGCGCACATGCGTTCGTCATAATTAACCCTTAATTAATAATCGTGGGCTTTCCTCGTTACGCTGCTGCATCTCGATAGCTGGCGCGTCGCCTCGATATTTCTGTATCGACTCAAATGGATTACCATGGGTTACTGTTGTAGAAAAAAGGTTCTTAAGATTCTTATTATTATTGTAGAGAAAAAGCTTCTTAAGATTATTTATTATTATTAATATGAATAATAACAAAAATATACAGTATACAATAAATTCTAATTCAAATCTGCCACGCGACTCTACGTTTAATTCTCAACCCTTTATACGACTCTACAACTCGGCTTTCTATTCAATACTGGCCCTTTTCCTCTTTCGAGGAAACCCTTATAGGCCTTTTTCTCTTTCCACCCCGACTCATCGGTGAATTGTTCGTCGCCAACTGTTTTTTTCTGATGGGGTCTAGCTTACGTCTAGTTGACCCACAGTTTCACTTTTCTGGCCCTTAAAACTACGATACTACAATTATCATTATTGTTATTAGTATTATTATTATTAATGTGATCGATAACAGAAGTATACAGTGCACAGTGATATCTAACTTATGAATATATGGACAATACAACTACTGCTAACTCAATTCTGCCAAGCGGCTCTATATTCAACTCTCAATTCTTTATTGCAATTCTACAACTCAGTTTCCTATTCAACACTGGTCTCTTTCCTGTTTCGAGGAAACCCTTATAGGCCTTTTCCCACTCCACGCTCCCTAAACATTGTTGACCCATCGGTAAATTGTTTGTCGCCAACTGTTTTTTTCTGATGGGGCCTAGCTTACGTCTAGTTGACCTACAGTTTCACTTTTCTGGCCCTTAAAACTACGATACTATATTATTATTATTGTTATTAGTATTATTATTATTAATGTGATCGATAACAGAAGTATACAGTGCACAGTGATATCTAACTTATGAATATATGGACAATACAACTACTGCTAACTCAATTCTGCCAAGCGGCTCTATATTCAACTCTCAATTCTTTATTGCAATTCTACAACTCAGTTTCCTATTCAACACTGGTCTCTTTCCTGTTTCGAGGAAACCCTTATAGGCCTTTTCCCACTCCACGCTCCCTAAACATTGTTGACCCATCGGTAAATTGTTTGTCGCCAACTGTTTTTTTCTGATGGGGCCTAGCTTACGTCTAGTTGACCTACAGTTTCACTTTTCTGGCCCTTAAAACTACGATACTATATTATTATCAGTATCGATATGATTGGTAGCAAAATTTACAAATTTAAATTGGTACGCAATAATTTGTAATCCAACTCTGCCATGTGACTCCATGTTTAATTCTCAACCCCTTGCCGACCCACACTTTCATTTTTCTGTTCCTTAAAACTGTGATACTACACTATAAATGCATGCTCGACGAAAAATCTTCTGAACGTATCGAAATCTGTTTGTTTGCAGTCTTTGATTTGTTAAATAATTTCAGTACGTTTCGTTTGTTCGACTCGGTTCAGAAACACATTCTTAAATCCCCTCGAGTTCGCAATCCCTATCTCTCATGGTCGGTCGGTTATGTTTAAGAATTTTGAGATCTTTGAATTGGTAGACGTCTGTGAAATATTTCAGGATTGTATTCTACTTTATACGGGTTGATGCAAAGCTTCGAATTTACGAGATTATGAAATTTATGAGCTTCGAAAGCTCCGTAGAGAAAGTAAAGTGTTACTGGGTCACTGTAAATTTTTAGATGAATTGCTTCTTCCCATTTTAATTTCTACCTCGAGTTTCTTTCGCATTTCAACTTCTTTCGTGTTTTTCATCGATGAAGTTACAGCGGCATAGTGCGTTCTTATGCATTCAATTAAATTGCAAACTTCAATGTTTAAATAATACCGGTTCTACGGTACCTATCTTAAAAAAAAAGAGCTACAAATAAAAACAGCAAAAATATATTCATTTTGGTAAAAAAAAAAAAAAACAAAAATGACCATATCATTAAAATAATCATGCAACAAAATATAATAAAATTCCAAAATGAGACCTCTAAGTTATGAGAATCAGTTAAAAATATATTTTTATACCTCTATAAATACGACAATGCAATAAGTTTCGTGACTACAAATAATAAATGGATTTTGAGATTCCGTGCTTATAAACAATAACGATTATTTATCGCACCAGTCCACTAAAGTAACCAAAGTTCAACGTAGTTACAATATGAAACAAAAGTTTGGTAAATTGGGATCCCCCCCGCTAAAAGATCTATTCCTTTACTCTTGCTCATCAGCCAGGAAGCGAAGGCAAACTCAGCAAAATTGCAGGCACGGTAGAATTCTTTATACTTTGCGGGTCCAATAAGCGTGGAGTGCTATCGGGAGGAACGCTAGGATGCATTTAAGTGACAAGAACACGACCTTGTTTCCTATGGGATGGAGCACCGTACAGAATTGCCCGGTTTCATACATAATTATGCTGTCACCGATACTCTTCGATAAATGTGACTCTATAAAGGATGTTGCTCACCATAAATTATTTGAAAGCTCTCTAAATTATTTCTAGAAGGTCGAATTCATCATAAAACCGCGAAATTATTTGAGCAACGAAAAAATTTATGTTAATAGATTAAAAAGGTAATTTAAGTTTTGCTTGAAAATGACTCGAAAAAAAAGAAAACAGTTGTACCACTGATGTGCACTCTGGAGTGCAAAGGGTTAACACTAGAACTACCAGTGAAGTCAAAATGATCAATTGGTGATTATTCGTAGGAACCTTATAAGTTCAATGTAGTAAAGCTTCCAGATTCTAGTTAGTTTGTTTATTATTCAGTCCCAGAGCTTAAATAGTCATATATGTAAATTTTATTATACCACTTAATTAAACTAAATAACGTTTACTATAGACGAATCTTAGTGAATACTTCGAATTTGAAAATTTTTGAAGTCAGTATCGTTAGACGACTAACAATCCTCTCTGGAGTGCAAAGGGTTAACACTAGAACTACCAAAGCAGTCAAAACGACCAATTGATGATTATTCATAGTAGGCTTATAAATTCACTGTGGTAAAACTTCCAAAATTTACTGCGATTTTCTGCAGAAAATATAAATAAAGATTTGTTTTCCATGCATTCGGTATTTTTTCAGGGAATTTTCAATTTGATTTCTTCCATGCAAATAAGTACACTCTAATTGTCGGTAGTTCTAGTGTTAATAAACTCCCGGTCGGTGAAGTCGGTTAAGAAAATGTTTACCAAAACAATTTAGTTCCACGATAATTGCTGTTAATAAATTAAACAGATTAAGGAGGCAAAGATTCTTCGAAGGAATCTTCACAGGAAACGGTAATCTCCTCGTGGAACTTTGACGATTAATCGTTTTGGTGATTCACATTAGATAAGTAAAATAAGACAACAGAAATATCTCGGTTAATGCGTTAATAATCGCCGGGAACGCAACGCGTGGAAGAATAAGAACGAGGAAAGAGGAACGAATTGCAGTTAGCTCCGGAAATATCCGAACTTTCGAAACGAACAGCGAAGACACGCGTTTGAATTTATGGGATGGGAGTTACAACCTTGTTAGATTTAACGCCGTCACTTTTATAGTCTCTAAACTAAAGAGATATTCTCACTGGTGCTCTTTTGTTACACCGTTGATGGTTAATCTTACGCGTTTCTCGAATTTTGGCCACGATCAGTCGTTCTCTAATTTCATTAAAAGGAACTTCTGATTTGCCGAAAAACGATTTCTATTACAGTCTTTTAACGCATTAAGGACCGCAAAGAAATCTGTAACACATACGTCTGAGACCGCATGTTTTTGGGCAAACTTGTACGATTTAAAATAGGCTATTGATGCAAATACTTAAATACGCAAAGTAGGATACAATGTATCCAAGTAGGTGACATCTAAGGACAGCGTGTAGAGAACACGGATTATTTCGTGATCTATCGGTAAGACGAAACGCGAAACACGAGAAAACTCGTGAGCGGTCGTTAATGTATCGTTAATCATATCTTCGTTAATTTAACGCAACAGTACTTTATAATTCCAAGTCATCTTGAATCTTTTCAAATTTTCCATATTACACCCAGAAAGATATCACCATAAACACATTACAGTCTCTTAACACTATTCCTACCGACAATTCACGTATACCTATTCCTACTGCGATATTCCCACGTAAGACAGACTACAAATTTTTCTCAGAAAGTAAACAATGAAAAAAGAAGTGAATATTGAAAAATGTATTATACGTATATTTGAGGAAAACTATAAAATTTAAAGGCGATTCAATTATGTTGTATACATGAAATTCTAATCACAATTTTAAAAACGGTCGTGGTAGGAATAGTGTTAACCATACTTCGGTAATTACCATAACATAGTACTTTATAATTCCAAGTCGTTTTCAACCCTATCAAATCTTCCATATTACGCCTAGATAAATCTCATTTTCAACGCATTACAGTCTCCCAATCGTATTTCATTAACCTAACCCAATGCTACTCTACGATTCCAAATCGTCTTTAACCCTTTCAAATCCTCCAACATCCTCCCGCCGAATAAAGAATCCCAAGAAAGCAGCTGCACGAACTTCATCGCCAACTCCAACTATTCATCAGTCTCGATCATCAAACGTGTGCACAAAGTTCAAAGTGGACTCCCCAGTGTTCCCTGCAAAATGTCGCGTTCTCAAAGCTCAACAGTCGCCTCTTTATCGCCGAAAGTCACAATAGAAGTAGGAATATAAAGGGCGCAGAAACGCGAAACAGCGTCTCCCGTTTACTTTTCTCGTTCCCCGGTCGCGTTGCCTGGGTTCGAATATTTTCAGCTCCGAAAGGGGATCCGTTTCCTTTAACGCTAGAATTACCGGTATCCGATTACGGTGCGCTTATTTGCATGGAACAGATCAAATTGAAAATTACATGAGAAAATATCGAATACACAGAAAACAAATCTTTATTTATGCTTCCCGCAGAAAATCATGGTAAATTTTGGAAGCTTGGTAAACTGAATTTATAAGATTGCTATGAATAATCATCAATCCGTCATTTTGACTGTTCTGGTGGTTCTAGCGTGAAGTAACGAACGGACAGACACTGCAAAGCATGAACTTTTTACCGGTAATTTTCGAGGCGACCCGGTAATCGAATCGCCGGCAATTCCCCGGAGGATCAGACGCAACTTCCTCTTGGTGCCTTTGCCGCGGCCGCGCGTTACTCCGCCTCGCCGCCACGCTTGTCTCTGGAGTTCGGCTGATTTCGTTAGCCGAGTTCGGAAACAATTTCAGCCACGTTCTGGATCTCCGCGGGGGGACCGAATTGCCAATCGAAACGGATTAAGCGGTATTTTTGTAAAGGAACCGAGATCCTGCGGATTTCTCAGCGACAGGAGACCCACGAATCTGTTCGATGAGACACCGTTTATTCGGATCTGGTTTAACGCGGGGATATGAGATTGGAAATGTAGAATTGCAGGGTTCAGATTCGTCGTAAATAGACTATTCGTCTTTACCTGGGTAAAGAGAATACTTGATAATAAATATATTAATATTATACAATATTATATATTATACAATAACATTATATAGTATTATTAGAATTATTATTATTACTAATATTATATAGTATCATTAGAATTATTATTATTACTAATATTATATAGTATTATTAGAATTATTATTATTAATAATATTATATAGTGTTATTATAATTATACTGTTATTATTTTATTTTATTTATTATTATTAATAATATTATATAGTGTTATTATTATTATACTGTTATTATTTTATTTTATTTATTATTATTAATAATATTATATAGTGTTATTATAATTATACTATTATTATTTTATTTTATTTATTATTATTAATAATATTATATAGTATTATTATAATTATAATACTTAATAATTTTCAAAAACAATGTTAACTGCACAGCTTGAAATTCATCATAAACGAAACTGCGTTTCTATGCGTTGAAATAATTTCCGTAAACATTGCTAATGTTGCTTAAGCGAAGCAACGAAATTTCTAGATTCACAGACTATTTTTAAGGAACCCTGATCAAGAATCTCGAATGAGTTAATGATAATAATAATTGACAGTGAATTTGTGATTAACGGTTAATGTCTGTGTGTTTTCAAATTTATACAGATAACTAGAAGATGTATGTCACGGTAATAAGAAAATAAAAGGGACAAGAATTGAGACCGGTGACGTTTAATCGTATCGTTCAAATGTAATGTGATAATATCTTCGAGAAAGATAGAATTTTTTTTCAACGATGCAAATATACAGTTAGTACGCAATTTTTCAAATTACACTGATCGTGTACAGAGCAGATTAATTCAAAGCGATAAAACGAATTCGTTTTAACATTCATTCCCTTTCTCTTGCTCCTCGAGTTCTCTTAATTCGGTTACTCGAGTTTGAAGACAATTTCAGCTGCATTCTGGATTTCCAGGGAACCGAATTACTAATCCAAGGTGGATTTACATAGTGTTTTTGCGAGGAAATTAGGATTTCATGGAGTTACCAAGAGCGGAGAAGAGGGTTGAATTTTAACACGATGAAAATGAATTTGGAGAAGTGAGTTTTTATAAAAATTGGCCACTTTGCTTGCCGGCAAATATTCAAGCTGAAATTAATCCCCGAAGTTGAACTTTCATATCGTTCAAACTGAACAATTCGAATGTTTGTTCAGAAACGTTCACGTACAAAACTTTAACATTTTGAATTTTTAACGATATCATTTGGTATGTCGACGAAGATAACAAAAACGATACTCAGAATATTTTTAAAACTTACTAGGAAATGTTAGTGTCTAAAATAATTAATTTCTGCGTTTATCAAATTCATACAAATCGTTAAAAAATTGATATTACGAAGAGGAAAAAGTAAAAAAAGAACAAAAATCGAGCTCGTGTTAAAATTTAGAAACAAAAAGGTAAGAGAAAAGTAGAACTAATATTTTAAGGAAAATATTTAGAAATATTGAATATCGATAATAAGTTAAAAATTGTAAAACGAAATACTGAAACTTTCGCGAAACAAAATCGAGTTCAATTCAGACTATGATTGCACGATTCCTTTAATTGTTAATTATGTTCCTATTCTCTTGGATCAGCATAGATATCCAATACATGCCTGTAATCTCCAGCCAATTTCGAGTATAACAATAACAACAGGTGTGATAATTAAGGTGCACGCTATTACAGCAAATCCGAGGGTGTAATCCACACGAAATAGTCTGGAATTATTATTTATGAGCAGACTATATTAAACATGGATTCCATTACATTCAATTTTTCATTAAATACACAGCCTTTCGTAACGCTATATTTAAAAACATGATCACCACCAATAATTAAAGTTTGAATTACTTTATATTTTATTGAGATAAAAATTCTTGATTTTCCTACGTGAAAATAATAAACAAATATATATATATATTGGTAAGTTTCATATCGTTGCTAAAGCTTTAAAAAATGTTCAAAAGAAAATTTATTTTACCACAAAATTGAATTTTACGTTAGTATTGATAATACAGTTAAAAATTTGAATTTCAACAAATTACGATTTTTCATAAATTCAAAATATTATATCATGTAGTGTATCGAAGTAAAATATTTTGCTTTTGCTTTTGTTTTTATATTAGATAAGTTTCTTATCAAACTTTTCAATTTATATTACTTCTGCATTGAATTTGTTTACTCTTTTTTTTTACAGATAAATACATCTGTCTCAATACCGTGTTAATATTTATTAAAAATTTTTGATATTAGTAAGATTCCGTGTCGCGTCGAATTTTCCAATTCCCACTCGTAAATGGAATATTCCGTTTCTCGCACACTTTCATATCGAGCTTCTCTAAGCTGTAAATCCAATATAAAATTTTTCTCTTGAACAGAAAATTCTACATAAAACTTATGTTAATTCCAATAATGAACATTCGATAACTACAAGGTGTTTCCTCCGTTTCATCCTGGCACAGCTTTTTCCGACGATAAATTTGCATGCAAAATACATTAAATTTTTAATCGAGAAATTTCAGAATAATTGCGAAATTTTTTAATTCTTTTTTCTATTACATTTTATATTCATCAATTCTCTGATCCTTTCGTATCACACTTTCCAATTTTCCTTTCCTCTCACACGTGATACAACACTAAACATTGTATCGCGCTCATTACGCTGTCCCATTTACGTCATTACCACGAATGTGCGATTCAATAACTTCTGTAAACTCACGGTTTAATGGGAAATACAATCAGATAATTCAGAAGAAGAAACCAAATCCATGAATCAAGATTATCGGTACAATTACATTTGTTGCGTAACGTACAGTAGCGGACAAAAGTTTAATACCAACGGGTCAAAGAAAATAAATAAATTAATTAATAACAAATAATAGTATAAATAAAATATTTATTCTATGCTAATCAATAAATAGTGTTGTACCATGATGACAGTAAAAGTGAATAGATAAACAATATTGGAAATAAATAAATTAATTAATAAGAAATAACAGTATAAATAAAATTTGTATTCTATGCTAATCAATAAATAGTGTTCTACCATGATGACAGTAAAAGTGAATAGATAAACAATATTGGAAATAAATTAAAAGAATTAATAAGTAACAACAGTATAAATAAAATTTGTATTCTATGCTAATCAATAAATAGTGTTCTACCATAATGACAGTAAAAGTGAATAGATAAACAATATTGGAAATAAATTAATTAATTCATAGCTAATAATAGTATAAAAAAAATATTTATTCTATGCTAATCAATAAATAGTGTTCTATCACGATGACAGTAAAAATGAATAGATAAACAATATTTGCGAACCATAAAATTACGTTTCACACTGTCTTGTCGTATTAAACTTATGACGTATATCGTGTTTGTAACAATTTCATAATCGATATAATAAAGTATTCTGTGTTTGTTCTTAAACCCGGTAACTGTAAATGCTAGAAACACGATAAACGTTATACTTCGCTCGATGAACTGTATCCCAACCGTATGCGTGTATGAATAATAGACAACGAATTTTCAAATTCGATTTACTCGAAAATTAAAAAAAAGAGGCATTGCATATTTTTTTTTTTGCGTGTAGAATCATTTGGTGCCAGTTTATACCTATCTTTCAGGAACACTTTGTATTTTATAAAAATTTCATATAAAGAGATACGATTTACCGTAAAGCATATTGAACTTATACGGTTATTGATATTGTAATATAATATTTGCTGTTACATTACGACATCCTTGAGCTTCACGAACAATGCGCAACGTAACTTGAACGTGAAATTTCGTATAACAAGATTTGTTCCACCTTACGTACGAAGAAGAGACCATGTAGGATAAAGGTTACACGCCGTAGTTGCGCTAAATTAACTTCCTGTGGAGCGCTCGCAGGAATTAAACCACGAAAATTAAAATGAGCGATGTTGGAGGAAAACCAGGAATGTGAAACTCCGCCTCGGAGTGTACTTCCGCTGTGTTTTGTTTAAAAACACTACTTCTTGTTGTTACACTGCGCTATATGTTACCATGTTATATCTTGATCATATTTTAAACGTGAACAATCGAAATTAAAATGTTTGCTAGAAGGCAATAACTAATATTTGACGAATTTAACAATGAGTAGCTACACATTATATTTACATCAATAATTAACATAATCAACAAAATTAATTAATCAAATTATTAAATATTTTAGTTAATTAATATATAATAATTAATTAAAAAACGGTTTACCAGGAAAAAGCTATCGAAATGCAAAAATGCCAAAAATCATAAAAAGGAAATTTTTCTAAAATCGAGGCTAGCATTACTATAATCTTTTTAAATTCCATTAAAATTTGCACAGTTACGGGTAAATGGATAGAAAAAAAAAATTTGCGAATAAATTCTGTTGCAGACCATAGAGCATAAATAACTTGTATCGTATAAGCTATGTGAAATGTCGCATCGTTTATTTCCATTATTGTAGAGCATGTTGAATGTTTGTTAAACGCACGAAGCTTCCTTCTTCTGTGAAAGAAAATCCAAGAGGTTATTGACCCAGTGCTAAGAGTCTCATCTTCCGGTTTGCAAAAAGCACATGGTGTGAAAAGAGAGACCGCGTTGCCGTCATAATGACCGTATTAAACGCGAAGCACAGCATTAAGAAGGTAATTAATGCAAATTATGAACTGAGAAAGTTTCGAAAGGATATACAAAGGAATATGCAACGGCATTCGTGCGAAAGCTTTTCAGAATTCGCAATAAAGAGCCCTCGCTTTTGCGACATATTGCTGCTTTTCAGATTTTCTTCTTGTTCTTGGCCAATAGAATATACAGGAATTAAAGTGAAATTTAACAGTAATTTTTGTGTAACTTAGCAAGTAAATTTAACGCGTTCCCAGTCAAGCTGCTTCCATTTTCAATTAACGCTAGATTTACGGAGATCTCTCGTATATCTATTTCTGATATACGTATAACAAGAAATAGGTATAATACATCGTACAGAATTTGAAATTGCAGAACTGAAAGGGAAATAAATTAGGGACTTATATCGCTCCATTAATAAAAGTCAACAAAAATTGTTAAGAATAATAGTAATCGTTTTTGTAAATTTTGTTCATGAAGCCTTAACATCACAGAAACATGTTGAAAATATCCTAAATTACCTAAAAGAAACAAACATCTATCACAAAATATAGCCGTCTAAACCAGTGTTTCCCAATGTAGGGCCCACAATTCGAAAATGGACTCTACTTATGTTTTGAAATTTTACTTACTGTGTTTTGTTAACAATTTCATAGTGATTTCTTCCTAGAACCTATCATTTATGTTTCTTAAGTGAACAAATCGATTTTTTAATGTTAAAAATTATGTATATTACATGGGGGGGGGCATAAAAATTTTAGAAAGGTTAAGGTGGGACATGGCACAAACAAGGTTGGGAAACACTGGTATAGGCCCAAAAGAACAGTGCCAAGCCGTTCCTAATAACCAGGTTTAAAAAAAAAAAAGGAAAAAAGAAATTAATCCACACATATACTATTACACCTTATATACCCATAAAGTTTATTAAAAAAAAAAAAACATTAATTGAAATCAGAATATTAAAGTTAAATGAATTTATTTGTAATACACTGTACAAATACTTTTTGGGGCCACTGCACCTTTGTATTAGCGTTTGAAGAATTACCGGCGAAATGCCTGCAATCCTCGTTTCTCGGGAATTTTCCGGCCGTTCGGTGTTTTACGGTTGAAATGTGCAGTTCAATTTTTCCTTTCGGTCAATTTCATCGAATAAAATAACAGATCGAATGTACGCGACACACATTATTCGATAATCCGGCTCTGCGAGTTTATACCGAAAGACATTCATTGTGAAACGAAATCCGTGTTTTTGATACAATTAACGCTATAACTGCCAACGCACGGGTCGAGATGACCAATTCGTAATTTTTCATGGAAACTTGGTCAATTTATTGTGATACCTACAACTCTGGAAATTTATCATGAATTTTATCGTAATCATCACGATTTGTTTCCCACGTATTAGATATTTTTTCGATACAATTTTCAATTCGATTTCGTCATCACAAATAACTATTATAACTATTGACATGCTTAAAAATTCTCAGAAACATTATTTTAGGGGACGTTTCCGATAACGCAAACTGAAATAGAAGATCGTTGGTCAAATAACGAAATAATTTAAGAAATGATCAATAAAATGATAAAATTGTATCCCCCTTTTTCTTTTTATATATGGAATAAAAAGAAAATTATCAAATAATAGCATCTTTTAAGTTCAGTTTCAGTTAATTTAAGAGGAATTTCTTGAATTTAATCATCTACTATTTTTATCCCTTCAATGAGTTCGTAAAGTAGACGGAAGAAACTTTACGAAACATTTGTTCATTGTATTCAAATATTTACATTTACGTAAATGAACTTACAGGTGACGTTGATCTGTTAAATATTCAATATTCCGTTTTTAAAGAATAATTAGAACTTTTTAACGATACCAGTGAACAACGTTTATTTCATTTTTGCAATAGACATCAGACAAAGCGAAATATCGCGGCAACATTTTAACACGCAGGTATACACGTCTGTTTCAATAAAATTTATATTGAACTGAGCAACTGACAATTTGAATACCAACCCACCCATTTCGAAACCACCCGTCAATTGCTTGCATCCTCCACGCGAGAGATATTATTCATTTTGCGGCCTCTGCGATTGCATAAAATAAATAAAAAAAAAAAAAACTGTCCACTTTTAATTCGAAAACGTGAACGCGCTGACAAGGATTTTTTTTTCATTCATAATTTTCAGATAACAATATTTATTACAGAAGTATCCGTCTATTTATACCTACTGAGAGCTGTTACAATTTTATTTGAATAATTTATACCGCAATTAAAACAGCTACTTCTAACAAATTAATTAGTACGTTGCTTACTTCAGTTTCTGGATCGATAATAAATTACATGGTATCTTTAAATTTTAACAGCTGTTAAAAATTATAACTTTTCAAGCTCAATTTTTCAGAATCACAAAGAGTATATTTATAATATAACAAAGAAAGTTAAACGATAGCAGTTTTGATCATCACAAATAAATTATCATCGTGAAATAAAAACAGCTACTTCTAACAAATTAATTAGTACGTTGCTTGCTTCAGTTTCTGGATCGATGATAAATTACATGGTATCTTTAAATTTTAACAGCTGTTAAAAATTATAACTTTTCAAGCTCAATTTTTCAGAATTACAAAGAGTATATTTATAATATAACAAAGAAAGTTAAACGATAGCAGTTTTGATCATCACAAATAAATTATCATCGTGAAATAAAAACAGCTACTGTTAACAAATTAATTAATATGTCGCTTGCTTCAGTTTCTGGATCACTAATAAATTACATGATATCTTTAAATTATAACTTTTCAATCTCAACTCTTCAGAATTACAAAGAGTATATTTATAATATAACAAAGAAAGTTAAACGATAGCAGTTTTGATCATCACAGATAAATGATCGTCGTGAAATAAAAATTCCAATGAAAATCAGATGATAATGGTACGTTTAATACTTTCTACGGCCGGTGTATCTCGAGAAGAAAAGGCCGTCTTCGAATCGAAAGTTTAAATGTTGAATGGCGGCCGATGGAATCGTCAATAAGAGAGACTGCTATCTCTAACTGGCCGGTTCTTTGAAACTTCGTTGCTATGCAGAAAAGACTGTTCAACGGAAGCGACACCATCTTCCGCTCCGATTCAGGAATAATTCGACGAGGTGAAAAATGAGTTATTTGAAACGATTCGCGACACTTCTGTTAAATTTTCCAGCCTGAATGCGAGAACGACGGCTATTGTTGACGGAAATCGTATTCTCGTCGATCGGGAAACTATTAAATTTAACTTTCTGAGTAAACGCGTTTGAATTCGTTCATAACCAACGAGAACGAACCAAAACCTAAACCTATCAAGAACAGTAAAACCTCTCTTATTCGATCCCTTATTTTTGTTTCAAATATAAAAAAATTGATGGAACAAAAAGACAACAATTACAATCTTATGTATGCAGATGAAAAGAAATCTTGCAGTTTAAACAATTTTACATTATAGAACAGTACAGAATTAACCCTTTGCGCTCTAAAGATGATTGTTAGTCACCAAATAATAGTTTCGCAAATTTTTAGACTTCAGTCTGTTTGTTTATTAGTCAGTCCCAGAGGTTAAATAGTCACATATGTAAATTTTGTTATATCACTTAATTAAACTAAATAACGTTTAACATAGGTGAATCTTAGTAAATACTTCGAATTTGAAAATTTTGAAGTCAGTATCGTTAGATGACTAACAATCCTCTCTGGAGTGCAAAGGGTTAACGCTAGAACTACCAGTGAAGTCAAAATGACCAATTGGTGATTATTCATAGGAACCTTATAAGTTCAATGTGGTAAAGCTTCCAGATTCTAGTTAGTTTGTTTATTAGTCAGTCCCAGAGGTTAAATAGTCATATATGTAAATTTTATTATATCATTTAATTAAACTAAATAACATTTAATATAGGCGAATCTCAGTAAACATTCCGAATTTGAACATTTTTGAAATTAGTATCGTTAGACGACTAAATTTTCTCTTTGGAGTGCAAAGGGTTAACACTAGAACTACCAAAGTAGTCAAAATGACCAATTGATGATTACTCATAGGAACCTTATAAGTTCAATGTGGTAAAGCTTCCAAAATTTACTATTTTCTGCAGAAAGTATAAATAAAGATTAATTTTCAATGTATTCAATATCTTTTTATGTAATTTTCAATTTCGCCTCTTCCATGCAAATAAGTACACTATAATTGTTGGTAGTTCCAGCGTTAACCGTTTCGTCAGTTAAACAGCAAAGGTTGCAACATTTTTTTTACCTTTCAAACGGGACCATTATTCTAGCACCGCAATATTACAATTTCACTCGTTAAAACTGAAAAATTCTGCATACGTCACCTTAAAATTAAAGATAGCCCACATGTGCTACCTTTTTGTCCGGAAGTGTAACTTGAACGTATAAATATCGTCTCTGAGATAATCATAACTCATGTTACGTTTCAACGAGTTATACCACGGCGGGCATTCCCATTCTCTGTTGCCGGAAACGGTTGCGTTTTCCCCTGGAAACCGTATCTACATACATGTGTAAGCAGCACTCTGCCCCCTTGGGAATAAGTCGTATTTCATGCATGCAGCCGCCCGTCGTTTGTAACCGGAAACGTACGCTTAGACGCGATACCATAACTAAGCTTCCTTACACGGGAAACAAGGAAACACGAATTGAAACGCTAAAGATGCGACACAAAATTGCAGTGTCGTGGTTTCGGAGCAGTTCGAAAAAGTTTCAAGGACAACGATCGGAAAAGTGAAAGCTAAGGGTCGACTGAACGAAAGCCAGAAGAAATCGTTGGCGACAAACGATCCACCGATGGGTAGACGATGTTTAGCTAGCGCGAGGTGAGAAAAGGATAATTCGTTTTCTAATGTTTTGGAAAACTAGATGTCTACGCTATAAGATTCCGAAAATATCGTTACAACAGTCAAATTGTAAATAACCTTTATCATCATCGAAAGATGAAAGACTGAAATTAACTTGTACACCTAATATTTTATTCCCACGCTTGACTATTCGAGAAATTCTTTTATAATCACGTTTTTTTAAATTCGTTTTCTAATGTTTTGGAAAGCTACATGTCTACGCTATAAGATTCCGAAAATATCGTTACGATATTCAAATTGTAAATAACCTTTATCATCATCGAAAGATGAAAGACTAAAATTAACTTGTACACCTAATATTTTATTCCCACGCTTGACTATTCGAGAAATTCTTTTATAATCACGTTTTTTTAAATTCGTTTTCTAATGTTTTGGAAAGCTACATGTCTACGCTATAAGATTCCGAAAATATCGTTACGATATTCAAATTGTAAATAACCTTTATCATCATCGAAAGATGAAAGACTAAAATTAACTTACACACCTAATAATTTATTCTAACGCTTGACTATTCGAAAAATTCTTTTATAATCACGTTTATTTAATATAATTTAATTATAAAGAAATTCTTTTAGTATCACGTTTCTTCTCGCGTGCTCGAATACGAAAAAGTAGATCGTTACGAAATGCGTAGAATTGCACGCGTAGTTGCGCGAGAGTGGTGCATGAAACATTTTCGAAAATAGAATTCTCCACGGCCAACGCGGCGAAGATTGTAGTTTCGATTATGGTGGCACTACAGCGGCGCGGGTCGTAAAACGTTGTGTCACATCCCGGAGAATTGTTGGGATGATCCTGACAGCCCGTGTCTCCAGCGTGATCCCGCAACGAAAGAATTTAACGACGCCCAGACAGACCACCTTCCGTTGCACGAGAACTATTAGACGTTCCCTTTGACAGGAAAAACGTGACCGATGGAAATGTCACGTTCACCTTTCTCTTTTTACCGGGCGAAGCCACTTAGAATCTAAAAGCGAAATATATCTTCGGAAAAACTGGAACGGTTATTGCCCGTTTTCTTTATCATCTCTTTTTTTTCTCCCCGAAAGGCACGACAAAATTTCACCTTCACCCGTTGCACGAATCACCTTAAAAACTGTCTGACGATATAATAAATTGCGAGAAACGAAGACGTGAGAAATTCTCGTTTTTGTGTAACCTATTTTACACAATAAATTACAGATTCGTTTGGTAAACTATTTGTTAACGTCAATCAATAATATTGATTACACGTTATAATAATTGGGTACGATTGTTTCAGTGTTACGTGTACTATCATGTTTCATAATTTCTAAACGAACGTTTCAAATTTCAATTGATCGTTTAACACGTTGAATGCCACGCCAGTTTTACACTGTTTGCCCGTGGCGCCACGATGAATTTTCTGTTATACGATACACACACTGTTGAAATGTTATTTACAATAAATAAGTGTAACTAGTTTTAGATATTTTTTACTGCATTAATTTCTCCACGTCATGGCATTAACGATGGTAATAATGAAAAGGATTAATATCTTCCTCTAGAATACCATGGTAACGATTGGATAACTGTTAAAAATTTGTCGAAGTACTTCTGTCACTAGACAACATTCGCATTTCAAAAAGTACCGATTTAAGTATTTACGTAGCGGATTCACTGTCGATAAATAACTTCATTCGTGATTTTAGGTTCATTTTAATTAATTAAATTCGCGCATCGACCACAGGTGCCGGGAAGGACACGGCCCTCGGTCGGGAAATGTTAAAAATGTGCAAACGAGCTCAAACAAGACTTTTAAACAGGAATGCATCCACCAGTGAGAAAGAGAAAGGAGGGAGGGAGAGAGGGAGAGAGAGAAAACTGTAAACCGTGATGGTAAAGTGGTTGCCACGCTGCTAATTTGAAGTGAGCGTAGCGGGCCGCGCGAAAAATAATTAACGCCATGGGTGCAGACTCGTCTCTCAAACAGGGAACCTTTCGAAATTAACACGTGAAAGAAGCGTTAAGTTAATCCTTCGCCAAATTTGCTTGCCAAAGAGGTAGACTAGACAACGTGTAAGCGTTGCTTCTCGTTTGATACGAGAAAGGATGCTTTTTCATTTCCTTAAGCCAAAAATCGACGAAAGAAAAGATTTAAGGAGGGAAGGTCGTGTAAATTTAGAAAAATGGTAAGTGGGAAGTGCACAATTTTTTAAATTAAAAAAGAAAAAGAAAGTACATTACAAACATTCAGTTACACTTTGCACATTCTGGTCTTTCTTCTTTTTTTTTTTTATATATATTAAAATATTGTTTATGTTTGATCGTAACGGTATTTTTGTATGTTAATCCATCAGACATACCGCTGCTATGATTATAAAACCCATTTTATTTAAAGTTTGAAGAGACTAATGTTTTATATACGATAACTAACTTTTAATTATTATTATGATAAATACGTATAAAATAGTAATTATAAAGGCTAGAATATGTTTAAAATAGTGCAACAGTTTAAAGACTTTTTTATATTTATTTAGCAGTACTATTTGTATCCTGATCTACTTAGCTGCACTACTAGCTCCTCAATATATATTTACTCGTACTACTTGCTTATAAACATATTCACCTACGCTACTTGCTCGCTTAATATATTTACCTATACTACTTTCTCGCTCGGTATATTTACCCATACTACTTGTTCCTCAATATATTTACCTAAACTACGTGTTTTCTCGTCAATTTCGCATTCGTGGCGCTGCAGTAATTAATATTCTGCCTTGTTTACACGCAGCTGAGTAAGGGGAAAAAATAATACTAGAGGATAACTCGATTTCTTTTTGTTACACTACCCCACTGGTCGAGGTAGAGAGGGTTGTTAAAATGAAATGTTTCTTTTTTCGGTAAGCTATCGATCCAATGAAAGTCCAATTTAGTTTCAGCGTACTTTGGACCACCCTCTTCTCTAGATACATCTGTTATATACATATGTGCGTTTAACTACTTTTTACACGTATACAATTAACCTCAATGAAAAAGCATTTCCCCAAGCGAGACTTTAAAATGTATAGTACCACTGCAGAATACATAATATAAAACGTAGAGTGAAACAAAAAATACATTTTTAACACATTGTATGCCGGCCCCGCGAAAACGCGGGTTTGGAAGTCTGTTGCTTTAGTGCCGGGTTTGCGATAATACAACATTCTTTTGTTTGGCGATTTGTTTGTTTCTATTTTTCGTTATCGTTAAATTGCATATAATGAATATGCAAACCAATTTTAGTGTTTTACAATAATGTATAAAATTTTTAATATTTTCTTCACCTACAGTTTTAAATGCCTCAGATGCCACCGACATACAATGTGTTAAAATCATCTGCACAGTCCAATAAGACTGTTTCGACAATTCTGCAACAACGTTTACTCGTTTCGGTGTGATCTCAAGTAAAATTTCGAAACGATTAAACTGTTCCGTGCAGATTTCTTCCTCTTGTTCCTACGAAAAGCTCCTCGAATCTGTTTTCAAGGGGTCATGAGGCCAATTTTCACTCATTTCATCGGCTTATCGGCTGGCAGGGGCTATTTTCGTAGCCCGGAAAGGGCAACCGTAGAAAGAGGATGGAACCGACGCTTCCAGAGAAGTGTGGAAAATAAATAATACTAACAGAGCTCGGTTCTCGTTTATCTTTCGTGAGAACGGGCAGCTTCGAATTCTTGGTGAATTCACCCTAATCACCCCTGCCTTCGGCCGCAGCTGCAAGAAAAATAATCTTCGCGGCTCCGGTGCTCGACGCGGAACTTACCTCTGGTTGGCGAAGATGAAACGTTAGTTTAAGCGCGGAAATTAAATGAGGAGCAGCTGGAGAATCTATTCGTTCGAGAAGCACTAATTGCCCTTTCCCCCCTCTTCCCTCGTACACACACACACACTGACAAGCGATAGTAATTGAGCGTTTCAGTAAGAGTAACGTTTAGATATATCCCTTCGTTCTTATATTCGTTCTTTTCTTTGGGCCAATTTTAGTTTATTAAACACGCCAGTTTAAAATTGTCATTTGCTATCAGTACACTCATTTCGATTTTATGTTTCACACGTTAGATAACTTATAAAACAGTTTTCAGTTGCGTTTATCGCATAAGCACCGTTAGAAGAACTTGCACTTTACTTTCGTGTTATTATTATATTATTATTCTACAATAATGTGTATGGATTATAGTCTGAGTTTAGTTTTCAATTTCAGTTTAATTTAGCTCATAGTAGGTCATATTATTCCGAGGTGTAACATGTAAGGAATTTGTCAAGCGAGATGTGAAGCTCTGAAGGGTATCGAGTGAAGGAAAATTAACACCATAACTACTAAGACCCGGTCAAAATGAACGATTCGTAATTTTTCGCAATTTTATCGTGATACCTACACCTTTGAAAATTTACTGTAATCATTACGGTTTGTTTTCCTTGTATTAGGCGTTTTTTCAAAATAATTTTCAGTGGGGCAATTCGAAAATGGACTCTATACATGTTCTGGAATTTTACTTCCTGTGTTTTGTTAACAATTTCATAGTGATTTCTTCCTAGAACCTATCATTTACGTTTCTTAAGTGAACAAATCAATTTTTTAATGTTAAAAATTACATATGTTACATAGGGGGGGAGGGCATAAAAACTTTAAAAAGGTTAAGGTGGGGCATGGCACAAAAAAGGTTAGGAAACACTGGTCTAACCCTTTGGCGGGTTTAGTGGTTAATAAATGTGTGATCCAGGCCTAATTTATTAAGTAAGCTCAAAGGAATTGCGGAATCTATTCTTATCCATGTTTGAAAGCGATAAATTTCTGTTCCATTCCACACAACAATCCCGTAACTATGAAACGGAAACACGGCAAAATCATCGGAATCGGCAGTCTTATCGACAACAAAGCAATACGGCATTCCAACAAACGGTCCCGTTTCCGGTGCTAAGGAAATTCAATTCGGTCGCGGTTCTTGCCCGCGGAACGTTCATTCGTTATAGAATTCAGGTCAAGTGAAAACAACATTATGCTCGGGTACCCGTTGTTCACCGTCGATGTGCCCAAGTGTGCATGTCGAATGGAAGAATACACGTGTCCAAACAAAGGGGCGCGACGCTTTCCGATTGAAGAGGCCCCAATCGAGCGTTAATCGATTACGAACGACGATAATGACGGGCTCATCCGTACGAGCCGGCGCCATTGTCACGGGAGGATCATTTGCCTACGTTATCAGGAGGGCTGAGTGATAAAATTAGCGGAACAATTGATAACGAGATTGCTGCCCACAAACCAGTACTCTGTATACAATGACTTCAAAAAGTATTCGTACATTTGCGTTACAAGTTCAACTAATTCAGAAATTCTGATTTCAATGAAACTTTATGCGTGTACAGAGCATAGTGTGTCCTGCGTGGAACGATGTTTTTTTTTGGCGGAAAAATATCTTTTAACACGTTCGTTGCCCAGCATGATTCGACTGAGTTTCTTGCTGGACCCAAATCCGATTGTTTATAAAACTGGGGTAGAAAAATATAAATTCAACAAAAGTTTTAACTTGTTATCTTTATCTTATGTATCTAAATATTTATATATATTATACTGCAATACTTATTCCATTGAATTCCTTTTAAAATTCCAATTTAAAATCCTATTTAATTTTAAGAAAAAGAGCGTCACCCAAATATGGGTGACGTGGCGACGATCGTGTTAATGGGGCTGATAACAAACCTCAAAGTTTCAATGATTGTTCACACTTTAAATACAAGCTTTACCCGGTTCCTTTTTTTATGACAAGGCGATAGAGTGTTAAAAATTAAACATTTTCTATTTGAAAGGTTTTGCTTCATCCAGCACCATTACAAAGTTATCTTTAAAAAGTGAGAGAAAACTCAGAAACTTCAACGCTGGTTTCATCCCTTTAAAATGGCATTTAGATGAAAAGATTAATTCGTACGTATACTATTCCGATCTACATACCCACAAAGTTTTATCAAACACTTCTATCAGGCTCAGAATTTTAGGGTTAAACGAATTTATTTGTTGCATAGTGTACGAATACTTTTTGGAGCCACTGTACACAGTCCCGTTCGCGAGAAGAAGGCGAGGCAAGTGTTTACAATCCAAAGAAATGGATTAATCATTTTTCTCTAGTGTGTAAGTTATTTTTTACCCCTTGTGGATTCACAATTGAATCCTCAAATTCCCATTTGAATCGACAAGAAAACGAGTCAATTGAAAGTTTGTCAGTAGCAACGTATAAACCTGATTATTCCACATCCACGATCACTGTGTACGTGTATCTGTTTCCGTAAGCATCGAGGCGTGGGTTTGTCACGCTGGTTAATCTGCACCCATCCGTTTTTGCAGCTGGAAAATTAGCACGTGGTTTTATCGTGCCAACAAGTCAGCGGCCATCGTTTCTGCGGCAGGAAAATTGGCACGTGATTGTGTCGTGCCGACCGATAGCCGTTGCTGCGAGATCAGAGACTGATTGACGGCTAACCCCGCGGATTCTCCGTTGATTGCAGTGCAACGTGTGTGTGGTTGTCGGTGTGTGCGTGTGTGTGGGTTACGAATGTATGCAAATGGTACGAAAGCGATTGTGAAACCAAGAACGAGTCCTCTTTTCGAACGCTCGGTCGTTCTAACGGAAATGGGGTATTTTTAACTTAAATAAAACGCTTTTGCATTGTAGTGCTGAACAGAAAACCGAGATGTGGAGATCGTAAAAAAAGATGAGGATTAAACATAGAGTTGAATTAAAATTTACTGTGCACTGTAAATTTTGCTATCGATCATAATAATAAAAGGCCTAATCCACTAAATTCAGCTGAGGACTTCTACGACACAGTTCCCGACGGCACCAAAAATAGAAAAGAAAGAATTGTAACGACTAGATTAAGGACGGGCCATACTAGAATCTCCAACAATTTCATTCTTGAGAAATCAGAACTACTTTATTGCGCATCATGTAACACACCCCTAACTGTCAAACGCTTCATATTCGACTGCAGAAATTTTGAGCAAATCAGACTGAGTTGCAACGTAAAACCAGAAACAGCCCTCACTTGCAAGAACCATATAGAAAACACAATCACATTCCTGAAACAACACCAACCTCTTCCACAAAATCTAGAACAATCGATCCGAGATGTTGTAGTCGCTAATGGCCGAGATGTTGATGCGACGATAAAAAAATAAATAAATAAATAATAATAATAATAATAGATAATTTTAAGAACTTTTTTTCTACAACATTTCAACAGATCGTGTACGGCACTTTGCCGTATTTAAATATCGTGCATACAAATAAGTTCTTTAATAGCGTAAGGCAGTTTCCGAAGCGATTCAAGCATATCGTGAAACAATATGTTACTTGGTAAAAAATTATTTCACGAAAAGCGAAGTACCGGATCAAAGATCGCCCCGAGGCACAAAAGATTTCATAATAATAAATTTTCATTGGAGTACGCGATATCGAGGTCTAGTTCCATTCCTTAAAGCTATCAAGTCTCAAGGGATCGAGCAACTTCGGAAGATTGGAAAATTCTGTCAGTCGCAAAATTGCACAGTTCGAGGAACTAGGTACGCGAAACTTTTTATCAAACATATTTCGTTTACTCGTTCCTATGTGAACGAACTTTAATGCAACGCTTACTTTTGTGGGGGCCACGTTTTCGAAAAAAAAAAAGTACAATATGTAACGAAATTGCATTTATAGTACAGTTCAACCTTCATTATAATTGCAATTTCAATTTAAGCTTGATAATTAATAAATACACGATTATGCAACATGCTTCCATGTTTAATGCGTTATTCGATTAATTCGTTACCGGATAGCTAAAGAAATTATAAGGCAAAGGGTTGAAGAAGACTAAAGGGGTTAGTTAAGAAATGATGATGGATTTTTCTAGAAGAACAATATCTAACGAAATTGCATTTATAGTAAAGTTTAACCTTCATTTTAATTGCAATTTCAATTTAAGCTTGATAATTAATAAATACACGATTATGCAACATGCTTCCATGTTTAATGCGTTATTCGATTAATGTGCTATCGGATTGCTGAAGAAATTATAAGGCAAAGGGTTGAAGAAGAGTAAAGAGATTTTAGTTAAGAAATGATGATGAATTTTCCTAACAGATAATATTCTGTTTCATTATTTTTTCTTGGATACTTATGGTCACGTAGATCTTCTTAGATTATTAGTAACCGCAGTTAGAACAGTATAAAGTACGTGTAAATTTTACCGTAAGTTTGATCGTAAAGTTTAGTAGTTTTCAAGAAATTTAATGGTCTTACGCACAAATATTATAGTCACACATAGAACGCACCTAATAAAACGTTGCTAACAACCTATGTAGTAGTTGATAATAATTAAAAAAAAAATCTACAGTTGATAACAATTAAAAAAAAAAATCTACAGTTGATAATAATAATAAAAAAAAATCTACAGTTAATAATAATTAAAAAAAAAAAATCTACGCATCCCACCTAGCTAAGTAGCATAATTTTGCACTTCCATCATTTTTTTTCCCCACTTAACGCGAAATCTGTACACTCCCTTTCCACATAGATCATGTAACGAAGAGCATAACTTCAAACACTGTTCCAATCAAATAGCAAACAAACACAGCATTATCACCATAATCTACTTCAACCCGCGTATATATTCTGGTGCAAGCTTTGTTCGACGAACTGTTCCTTGAATAGCTATTGTTTAGCGAGTAATGAAGGTGGTAACGATCACGGGGCCAGGCCCTGTGGTTTCCGTATTCATGGGCAGAAACATCTAAATCGAAAGCAAAACAAGCAGGTCGACTCGGGACTTTTACGCCTGGGGCCGTAGCGCAACCACCCTTAAGCCGGGTTCGCAGTTGCAAAACGAGCACGAACGAAAATGAGCGAACATAAACGAGTACAGAGAAGCATTTAACGAATAATGATATCGTAAGAAGTACGCGTTTTTAGTAATAAACCCTATTTCTAATCTAAAAAGGGGGGGGGGGGTAAGAGCTTCACACTTGTATTAACCCCTTGAGCGTCACGATTCGTTATTATTAGGTTGGAGGGAAAGTTCTGTCGTATTTTAAATAGGCAGGTAATTTTTCTTGTAAATAAAAAAAACATCTGGCTAGTGAGTCGTTGGGAATTATCATACATAATCGCTTAACTCTTCGAGACACACGATTTTAACGAAAATAAAAATTCAAGCTGCACAGAATTCTTTTTTTTTTTATCATAAAAAAAAAATGGAGAAGAACATTCGTTTCAATTATTAAAATATTAAACTGTTCGACTAGGGTAACTTCAACTGTTCGAGGTGGGTTAAAACGTATCCCACCATGCACAATAAGCTAAGCTAAAGGTGGGACCAGTTTTAATTCACCCAACCCCAAAGAATTAATAAATTTAAAAATTTATCATCATTACAAATACAATAGTATAATTTAATTTTTTCGCTTTGTTTTGCAACAGAGTTTATTTGTAATTCGGATTTCAATTTTAATAAGTTTTACTATTAATAAAATGAAGGAGGCTTTTCTAACCGTTCCAATTAAATAGACAATTTTTAACATCTCCGTTTCCTGCAGAAAGGACTCTCCTTAACTCTCTACTTACGTTCCAAAGTGTCTATACTTATGCCCCTGCAGCTCCTTTGTGTAATATAATTTCTCATACCATGGCAGAACCATCTGCTCTGTCGACGCGAAAGAAATAGCCTTTCTTTCCATAAAGCGACGAAATAAAACGAGTATCCATTCCAGCGTAAATTCCAGGACAAAAGGTTTTCGTCGACAGAAATATCATCGTGAGGATGATCGCGTAGTAGGCTTCCTCGGCGTAATTTCTCTTTTCAATAACAGGTATTCATTGACATTTATACATCTTTTCATGCCTTGCATTATTATGGTCTTTCAAGATTTTCTGTTACAAATATTATTAACACTAGGACTACCAGAGCAGTCAAAATGACGGATTAATGATTATTCATAGCAACCTTATAAATTCGCTTTGCCAAGCTTCCAAAATTTACGATGATTTTCTGCAGAAAATATAAATAAAGATTCGTTTTCTGAGTATTCGATATTTTTTTCATGTAATTTTCAATTTAATCCGTTCCATGCAAATAAGCACGCTGTAATCGTCGGTAGTTCTAGTGTTAAAGTGCAAATACAGACAATATCTAATTACAAAGAAAGAAAAAAATTATATTTTAATTATAAAGACGTATAAATATGAAAAGGGGTTCAGAATTATTAGTTAAAATGATAATAGTTGTAATTTTGATAAAATAACAAAGATATTTGTTTTAACGTTTCAAAGATTTGCATTAACAATTATACAGTAATTGCTTTTGTTAATTATAGTTTCAACAGTTTACCTAATAAAATAGAAATTTACTATTGCTTATACAAATTTATTATAAATATTTTATTTTTGTTTAAACTACTTTATCCTGTACGTACCTACGGTTTCCAGTTGATGTATTCATAATTACTTTATGAAGTAATTTTTTTTCTTTCATTCACAAGTAATTATACGAAATCGCTATCATGTTAACGCGCGGAAATAAAGGATTGAACGGATTAATCCAGAATATTTTTCGAAACGTACGAAACTATAAAAAAAACACACGACAAAATTATTCACCGTGACGTTAAACACGCCCGGCGAAAATAAGCAGACGAATAAAACAGAGGAAGTTAGACGAGGAAAGCAACGATTCGTTTAATAAAATGGAAATTTAAGCGGGGTCAAGACGGAAAGAAAATACAATTAGCCCGGAGTAAAAACGAATCTGTATTGTTTACACTGCTCAAAGGAGGTATTCCAACTGCTCAACGTTTTCAGCACAATGCGCCCGCTGTATTTATGGAAAATATTGACACTTCGCCGTGGACACACGATTCCGGTTTTAGTTAAATTCCCCGACATTTACAACGCCAGGTTACGCGATTCGCGAAATACAGTGGCTCCAAAAAGTATTCGTACTCTATGCCACAAATGAATTCGTTTAACCCTGAAATTCTGAGTCGGATAGAAGTGTTTGATAAAATTTTGTGGATACGTAGATCGTAATAGTATACGTATGAATGAATCTCTTCTTTTCATCTAAATGCCATTTCAAAGGGGTGAAACCAGCATTAAGGATTCTGAGTTTTCCCTCATTTTTTAATCCTTTGCACTCGAGAGGTGCACTGTTAGTCGTCTAATGATACTAACTTGAAAAATTTACAAATTCGAAATATTTGCTAAGATTCGCCTATATTAAACGTCATTTAATTTAGTTAAGTGATATACTAAAATTTATATATATGAATATTTAACCTGTGAGTTTTTCTAATAAACAAACTGATTAAAGTCTGAAAATTTGCGAAACTATCATTTGGTGTCTAACAGTCACCTCTCGAGCGCAAAGGGTTAAAGATAATTTTGTAATAGGTACTTGATGAAGCAAAATCTTTCAAACGTTCAATTTTTAACACTCTATCGCCCTGTCATAAAAAAGAATACAGAAAAGCTTGCATTGAAAGCGTGAAAAATCGCTGAAACTTGAAGATTCGTTATCAGCCCCATTGAAAGATATTTTGCCGCCAAAAAAATTGCTCCACGCAGGACACACTATGGTCTGTACACGCATAAAGTTTCATTAAAATCAGAATTTCAAAAGTAGATGAATTTTACTTATAATACAGTGTACGAATACTTTTTGGAGCCACTGTAGTTGCGTAACACAGCAACGCTAATGTATAAATCTAATTAAGCCGTGCAAAATGTACGCACGAGCGGAGGCGCTTTGCGTAGAATACGATAATCACGAGATTTTCAAATCGGGAGCGTTAATTAGATAGTTCGGTGGTGAATTAATTAACTTTGAATTGTTGTTTCGCCAAATTAACGTTTACTTTACGATGGTGGTGAATCAGTGATTTTTTTCATTTCAAAGCGAAAGAATGAACCAAAAAAGCGGTACATTTTTCAACATACTTCACGATGAATTTTAAACTCTTCAAAACCGTCGTTTTTTTGTTTTTTTTTTCGCGGTTATTATATTTTTTTTACATTAGGTTGTAGCAATGTAAGCGCGCTGGTAATTGTTATATTATATTACGTTATACAATTATATAATTATGTTTGAGTCATATTTTTGTAAATACCACTGATAAATTAGAACTGAAGTAAAGAATATCGTATACCTCGTTCATTAGAATGTTTCGCATGTTTTTTTATACGATTATTTAGTTCCCCAAAAATGCATAAAACATTGGAGCAATTTAATTACTATAAATTACTGAAACAGCAATTAGTAACAGTTCAGTGATGTATCACTGAAGTATAAGAATTAAGCGAGAATCGCGCAAGATAAAATTTAAAAAGATGCATGATTTTTAAAGTAGTTAAAATTAACATTCAACGGAACAAATCTAATTAGTTTACTAAGTAAGTAAACATTGAAAACTATAAAGTGTAAAGGAATTAATAAAATCGTTTAATGAGTAGCGCAAATTTCGTAAACGATTTTTATAGCGTTACAGAAAATTAAACCGCTTCCATTTACTTGTCAAAGGACAAAGTTACAAGAATTAGGTAGGATATTACGGTGCGGCCATGTTGCACGCTGAAAACCTTTGTAGCGAAATTTCCTGTAACTATAATCACGACTAAAAGTAATCATGACGGGCCCTCGTGAAATCCTTTGCGACCCCTCATCCCCCCTCCGTTGGGGATCCACAGGTTGCTAACCTGGACTCGAATTTTCTTTCGATCGATGAATCAAGAACACGGTAAAAGGTAAACGTCCAACGCAGCACAAACGATGTGCAACGATCAAAGCTCGGGTTACCAACACCGAATCGATTTACATAGTCAGGTCGACAACGAGAGAATCGGAATACTATCCCCGCGTGCCCTTTGTCCGCGATTAGCGCCGCGAGGCGGAAGAAGGCGCTAGCGCAACACGCTGTGCAAAAGCGACAAAGCGTAATTCCGAAGAATAACCGACGTGAAAGGGTTGAACGTGTGTAAACAATGAAATCCCGCGAGTAAATGCACGCTGATGAACATAAATTGCGAGCTGTTGCGCGGTTAAATTAAATACGGCGATTCTCGAAGAACGAAGAATTCTGTCGATGAAGAGGGTAGATTTGTAATATCGTAGTTTTAACCCTTTCGGTACGGAGGACCTGGCCACGGTTATACATTCGCAGGACGAGGAAATTAAAAAACATGTTTTTTAACCCTTCAAAATTTTTTAACCCGTAGGAATATTTATTGGCCGAAGGGTTTATACATAAACTACTTTCAGAATTCTTTCCAAGACCGCGACTATTACAACGACGATTATGACAACAAGCTGATACATCGACGACGATTGATACTACGACTTTTATAACGAACGATTAAGACCCGATACCTTTTTTCTTCTTTTTATTAACGATGGGCGGGGGGTAAAGCCCCCTAATAAAACTAAACACTGGTACTCCTGTCAGTGCTGCTCCTGCCAGCTGTAGCCGGCTTATTATAGCAACCCAAAATTAGCTGTGCTGTTAACTTCATGAACGATTAAGAAGACCCGATTTTAGAAATCCTATCTATTTGCCTCTAACCTGATAGGCGGTTCCTGTCTTTGCCAATCAGGACCTTCGAAAAAATGCCCGCCTTCGATGTCCCCACTCTGTGCAAACCTCGGTGACGCTTTTGCACCTAGGACATCTGCTGTTCGCATTTTCCTCGGTGATCATGTTTACAGCGGCTACCTTTTATTCTTACAAACACAGGCGTTGTTTGAAGCAGAGCCGAAAAGAGAACGTGGCGACAATTTGAAGTTGCATCCGCGAGCCGCCTAAAGAAAGGAATGGCAATCGGCATTTGTTACTAATTTCCGTCGCTCTCTCCTACACAAATGCCCTATTGATCACGTAAATTGCCTACAAACCCTTCCAAATTTAACCCTTTTGTGAAAACTGGGCGCGACGAAATGATAGCGCAATGATATTTGCAACGGAAAAACGATTTCCTGACCTAATCGTTTGATCGACTTCACGATTACTTCTGAAACGACGAACGATATTCAATCCGTGGTTTACGTAATCGAGAGTTCAGTCGGAAACGAAAAGAAGCGCATGTTAATTCGAAGTGGGGCATCGAATTGAAAAGCGAAGCAACGCAGAAAAGTGTGCGAAGTTGCTTGAATGGAGGAAAGCAGAATTTAGAAGAAGCTGAACAATACGTTTCGATTTTTCTACACGAAAATATTCCGTTGGAGCACCGCCAGAGATCGTGACCACGCAAAAGAACTGGGTAAACCGATTTCTTGTCCGCTCCGACTTTTATATCTCCTTGAAAAGTTTGCCGGGCTTCAAACGGAGGGAAATCATTTAAAATTTCGATTAACAGGATTCCGTATTTCTCGTCGATCTTACTAATGGCGAAGGCTTTGAGAATCCAATTAAGGTCTCAGCTCTTCTTTCCATCGAGCTTCTTAAATGTTATTCATCACCGTTGGAATATGTATAGCGAACTTACTCGAATTTAATACGGTAACATTAGTAACGTTAAAATCGGCTAACAAATGCGCGAAATAAATATTTAAAATAGTTATAAGAAATTTTTAATTAGCGGTCAATTACTTTATGCTAGTAATTTATTATTTCGTAATGTTATTTAATTATTGCCCGTTAACGTTATACATCAACCCGATTAAATGTTATATAACAATGCAAATTTCGAAATAAAATATTCTGTTTTTAAGCTTGCACATAACTGATCAGTTCAGTCAAATTAAATAGCATTTTTCGGATGAATCAAATTCCGTTTTATTTGCATGTCAAGGGGTTAATACGAAAAAAATTGTATAAAATTATATTGGTTATTCTAGTAAAATTAGATCAATTACAGTTTACAAAATTTTAAAGTGTTTATACATTTACAAGATGCCGGATATATCCGACGCTCGAAGCGAAAGGGTTAATATTCGTTCGGTCAATAAAATGTTAACGTAACAATTTCCAAAAAAAAAAAAAAAGTGAAAACGTTTGCAGTGATAAAAAGGAAAAAAATATCCAACGAACATTCTCTCGACGAATTTATCGAACCATCCCCTTCAATCAATTAAACCAATTACAGTGACGAACTCGACGACGATTAATATGTAATACCTTGACGCGATATTTGGAAGGTGAACGGCGTATTGGAAGAATCGAAAAGAGGGCGTGGCCAGGGCAAAGAGGATTCATTGTCTATTTCGGCGGGGTAACCGGCGAAACTGGAGCTATTTAAAATTTTATAGAGCAGCCGACTTTCGCCGGGCAAGTACCATTTTAAGCCACCACTTTACTTTCCGCGGAATTCCTTCCCGGCCTGCACCCCTTTCGTAACTTTCACGGCGGAAACTGCAAGCTCGAAAATGTTCTTCTCCTCTCGCCACTCCTCGCTATTCGACGTAAGAAAATTTCTACTATGCTTTCGCGATTGTAAGAAGCGCTTGCGTACAGGATGCGTCGCTTCGTTCAAGCAGAGGAAACCACAAGCTTGAAGAATTACTTGGAACCGCTTGAGAAAAGTTTTGTTAACGCGTTAACTGCCGCTACAAAATTAGATGAAAATTTTATAAAATTTAAAAATCTATTTTTATTTTATCTTATTTATTTGATAAAATTTTATTATATCTTTTGTGGTGACATAGAACGTCTGCGGGTGTTCTATGGGGCTGCATCAAACACTTTGCAACGGGGCCTAAACGATCCTTTAGCCCAAATGGCCAGCCAACCTTCATTACCATGGGTGTTTGATTGCAGCCTCATTAGAGTTTTGTATACAGTCACAGAGTTCTTTCCATGGCTTCACGTTTCCCCCCTCTCGATGCGTTCAGGGAATATATTGGGTTGGAGGGAAAGTTCTGTCGTATTTTAAATAGGCAGGTAATTCTTCTTGTAAATAAAAAAAACATCTGGTGTTTGATTGCAACCTCATTAGAGTTTTGTATACACTCGCAGAGTTCTTTCCATGGCTTCACGTTTCCCCCCTCTCGATGCATTCAGGGAATATATTGGGTTGGAGGGAAAGTTCTGTCGTATTTTAAATAGGCAGGTAATTTTTCTTGTAAATAAAAAAAACATCTGGTGTTTGATTGCAACCTCATTAGAGTTTTGTATACACTCGCAGAGTTCTTTCCATGGCTTCACGTTTTCCCCCCCTCTCGATGCGTTCAGGGAATATATTGGGTTGGAGGGAAAGTTCTGTCGTATTTTAAATAGGCAGGTAATTCTTCTTGTAAATAAAAAAAACATCTGGTGTTTGATTGCAACTTCATTAGAGTTTTGTATACACTCGCAGAGTTCTTTCCATGGCTTCACGTTTTCCCGCTCTCGATGCGTTCAGGGAATATATAGGGTTGGAGGGAAAGTTCTGTCGTATTTTAAATAGACAGGTAATTTTTCTTGTAAATAAAAAAAACATCTGGTTAGTGAGTGATTGGGAATTTTTTTTGTTTTTTCACCTGCTGTATAATATAAAAAGAGTCCTTTTTTTACCGTTCATCGTTTACTTGTGACATTTAAAGTGAAAAACATGTCAGTAGATAAAGCGCATTTACGACACTGCATTTTGTATGAATTTCAAAAAGGAAGCAACGCATCATGTTGCATGTAAAAATTTATGTGCGGTATTTGGAAAAGATAATGTAAATGTTCGTACTTGTCAAAGATGGTTTAGCAAATTTCGTTCCGGGGATCTGAGCGTCCAAGAAAGTGATCGATCTGGACGACCATCCAAGATCGATAATGATGTTTTGCGATCCATGTTGGAAAATAATCCACATTTAACAAGTCGAGAAATTGCAGAAGAGTTTGGCATTCATCGTACAACTGTTGGAGATCACGTTAAATCTCTTGGGTTTGTGTTCAAGCAAAGTGTTTGGGTTCCACGTGAATTAACGGAAACGGAAAATACGACAGAACTTTCCCTCCAACCCAATAAAAGGCAAACTTCCCTGGGCGCGACACACAGTAACAACCAATCACTCAACACAGTCACACGCAGTCACACATACACACACGCAAACACAGTTATACAGTCAAGCTATCACAGTGAATCTATCATTCACTCATTCATTCATAACACACGAACCTGTAATAACACACAATGAATACTTCTACACTTTATTTATTCTTTCTGCAGAAAATCATAGTAAATCTTGGAAGCTTCACTATGTGTGAGCGAATTTATAAGGCTGTTTTGAATAATCCCCAATTAATCATTTTGACTGCTCAGAAAATAACTGAATGACAAAGCATCTGGAATAAAATCATATTAAATACAGAACGAGCGCCAATGGTTGAAGGTACATAAAATATTTCGATGCATCAACTTCAAATTGACGCATCGTGAAAAATGAGTGGAATGAGTAAAAGCACAGGGCTAAAAGTGAAATCTACCAACGTTTCGGATCGTTACGCGTCAATATAAAGGCTTTCTAATTGTTCAGCTGACTATCGGGCACGAATCTAACCGCGCAGAATTCACGGCGTGGATGCCAAGAAAAATTGTTCGCAGGAGAATTTTCATGGCCGGCTGTGAAAGCTCGCAACCGGCGCGCATCGGAGAAATAGACTCGTAAAAGGGAGATCGAAGGTGGAAAATCCGCGTGTGCTGTGCTCCTGCATGGCATTTTTGTTTTATGCATGAAAGCATGTCACGAGTGCTCCAGCCAACACAGGTCCCGAGGAATTCGCGTTCGATGCTCGAATCTTCTATCCGAAAAAAGAGGACCACGAATTCTGTTCCAATTCTCATGGTTACTTCAACAACATGCCGTTTAACAGAATCTATAATATTTGCTATTCTATTCGTGAACCTCGGTTTATCTTTTAATGCATCGTTGATGTTTTATTCTTTAAAATTTTCCTTCTGGAAGACTTTTCTTTTCATACAAAATAATTTTAGAATTCTTCGTATATGTGCTGTTTAACAAAATCTATAATACTTGGTACTCTATTCGTGAACCTCGGTTTATCTTTTAATGCATCGTTGATGTTTTATTCTTTAAAATTTTCCTTCTGGAAGACTTTTCTTTTCATACAAAATAATTTTAGAATTCTTCGTACATGTGCTGTTTAACAAAATCTATAATACTTGGTACTCTATTCATGAACCTCGGTTTATCTTTTAATGCATCGTTGATGTTTTATTCTTTAAAATTCTCCTTCTGGAAGACTTTTCTTTTTATACAAGACAATCTTAGAATTTTTATTATAAAACAACAACCAAAGAAAATATTATTTAAAGCTATACAAGCTCCATTTAAATTGAAATTTAACTGATAAACCCTATCGAGATAAACATAATTGCGAAATATAATTAATATTTCGAGCACTTTATCTCCCTCATCTTCCTTAGAATTCATCTAAATATTAACCCCACGGTGATCTATGCTTAACCTCTATATTTATCAATTTAACAAAATCATTCTCTATCACCATATCATCCGATTACGTAAAATTTAAGGATACACGAACGAACGGGAGAACCGTAAACCAAACGAGATCGATAAAAATGAAAGCTCTGGAAACCGAGCAACAGAAAAATGAATAAACAAAAGCATGAATAAAGTGAAGCAATTTCAGCTGCATTTGTTGCGTAAAAGTTTTAAAACGGAACTATAAAGAATCCACAGCGAGACAGGAATTCGTGCGGGCCCGGAAGTGAAATAAATTAAATACGAAACAAATAAATTGAACGGAGACAAATGCATAGGTCAGGAGAGATAAATAAATAAATATTGTCAGGGATACGTGGCACTGCACGATGGCCAGAGGACACAGGTGCACGGAGATACACGTCCGAATTAATCAAAGCCCTCCGGGCTATCTACCGGAAGTCGAATTAATCCCTCGAATATTCATCAAATATTACACGGAATCTTATACCATTCAACGGCGGAAAATTATTCGGCGACGGAAACTCGTTTAGCTAATTCATGGGGAAACGACTGGAATGAAAAAGGGTGAATAAAGAGTGGACACTTACGTTATCGCGTTTCTTGCCACGCGTTCGCAGTACAACGGGTGATCAAATTATTATGAGCAGACGAATAAAAGATCCACGCAGAAATTGTGTGTTTCACTCAGGACGCCACGAAGTTCTTTTATTTTTGATACTCTAATAACAATTTTTAATTGTTCAATGGGGCATTTTTTACTTCAAAGTATCCTCTAATTAGCGGTAGTGTTCAAAATGCACTAATTGCCAATTTTTATTCACCTATTACAATTGTCAGTAATTGAGGCGCTCCGGTCACCAATAACCACCGTGGCAGCCAAAGTGATAATGTATGATTATTCCAAAGAAGAATAAGTTCTTTTTCCAAATTTTTCACGATTTCGAACGAAGCAAACACAATAATCTAGACAAACCCTTATGGGCAAGTTATATTGTTGGTGAAGTAAAGGATCAGAATTTTCTGTTATAATTACCACCTTCTCCCCTCGCCTACAAATAATAAAAATCTCACGCCCCTAGAAATCGTACGACCCAATTTGAGAAAGCAAAGACATTAATCTAGACAAATACTTATGGGCAGTATGTTATATCGTAAGTGAAGTAAACGATCAGAATTTTCTAATTACCACTCTCATTCCTCCCCCACAAACAATAAAAATCGCCCACCCCTAAAAGTCGTACGTCCCAATTTGAGAAAGCAAAGATATTAATCTAGACAAATACTTATGTGTGGTAGCTTACATTGTTGGTGAAGTAAGGGATCAGAATTTTCTAATTACCACCTTCTCCCTTCCCCCACAAACAATAAAAATTGTCCACCCCTAGAAGTCGTACGTCCCAATTTGAGAAAGCAAAGACATTAATCTAGACAAATACTTATGTGTGGTAGCTTATATCGTTGGTGAAGTAAAGGATCAGAATTTTCTAATTACCACCTTCTCCCCTCGCCTACAAATAATAAAAATCTCCCGCCCCTAGAAATCGTACGTCCCAATTTGAGAAAGCAAAGATATTAATCTAGACAAATACTTATGTGCGGTAGCTTATATCGTTAGTGAAGTAAAGGATCAGAATTTTCTAATTACCACTCTCATTCCTCCCCTACAAACAATAAAAATCGCCCACCCTAGAATATAACATCTATCCGATCTGTCGAGCAGGTGAATTGATGGCGATGATCGGGGCCAACCTGAGATTCGGAATCGGCGCATCGGGAAACGTGTCGTCAAACGCGACGAAGGTGTTCCAGTGTCATCCGGGTGGCACGACGGAGGCCACGCTGATCTTCAGCCTAGGTGCCCTCGGCATGGGTGCGAATTTCCTGCTGATGGCACTGATCCTGGCCAGGCGACAGTTGCGCAGGTAATTTCTGCCCGAAGTGAACAACCGCTTCTCGACGAGGGGTACACGGTTTCCGCGGAACAAAGGACAACGTTTTCGCGAGAGAACGAGCACTCCGAGCGTGTTACAATTGTGTACACCGACGGACGTTATGAAGTGTTCCTCGTCGAGCGGAGGACGTTTGTTCATTTATAACAAGCCCCGGTAGGGTAATGACGAGGGAGAACAGGGTCGATTCTCTGTGCGATTCGGTTTCGCGGAGTTGTGCGTTAAAGGACGGATAACACGGTTACCGAAACTCTGAAATTATCATTGTTTTTTACTAGAGGAACGATTTCAATTCTGTTTTGAACAAGACTGTTATCTTCGCTTACACCTTCGATGTTTAGTTGAAATTTCTAATCAATCGCGAGAAGAATGAACATAATGTCTAGAGTGAAATTGAAGGGTTAAGTGTAATGCATTACAAGATTTGTTTTCTGTATGCTGTTCGAGAATTCAGTTACTTTAGATTGGCTTTTTTAAGGCAATTAACATTTAATGTTGTGTTAACGCAATATTTTACAGTTTCACACAGAAAGAACAGTGATACGATCCAACTGTAAATCAAATAATTTCAAAGAAGTTACTTTATCGATCTAACTGCATTGAATCGAGTTGAATCGCAAAACACGAAACTATAAATTGCAAAGAAACTTGTTGACTTGTATCTCTTCCATAATTATACGACACAATTAAATCCTTAAATAGAAATCGTCGAGAAACATTAATAGACGCGATCAAGCCTAAACATAGATGCTCTCAGCGAAGTGGAACTATGTAAATTAGCCAAGGGCTAATCACTCGCCGTGGTAATAGGCTCGACCACGTGTTTCAGGTGGTCGCAAGGGCTGCTGTTCCACCAGGCGATGGTGGATTGCGCTCGAGCTGCAATTTTATTGCCTCTCGGTTCGAGCATCCTGAACTGTCAACCGATGACCAAGTGTTCTCTGGTCGAGACAGCGTTTCTGCTGTTGGTGACAGTCTCGACGGTGAACATGCTGACGACAGTGCTGAACGACAGCCCGATCTTTCCGGAAACCGACGAGGAGGCGGACCTCGCCGCTCCTTTGCTCATGGATTCACCTCAGGCAAGTGTACTCCATTATTGTTCTTTTCAGAAACTCGCCCTTTTCGTTCTTTGTTCGAGTTTGTCAAATCTACAGTACTGCGAGATCTTGATACTTAGAGTATTAAATTAGAGCATTAAATTGGTACAAGTAAATATACTTCAGTTCCTGTATTTGATCCTTTTCCCTCTTTTTTTCAAGTTTGTAAAATATGAAGCACGGTAAAATTCAGATACTTGCAAGTATTAGATTGGTATCAATAAAAATACTTCAGATCCTGTATTTCATGATCATGATATTTAACCTGTTGTATTGGTGATTTTTTATTTCTGGGATTAATTTTTTATTGTTGTTCCAGGCTTTAGAAAGATTTGAGAAAATTCTGAGTTACTTATGGAAGTCAGTAGTTTAATATGCAAACAAATTTTTGATTACAATTTCGGGGGTGGAATTTTAGTCTGAATGAATTAAAAAAAAGCGTAATAAACGTGCGTTTGATTTCTAATTTGAAGGAAATAACGCAGTGATTTCCATCGTTTCAGTAAAAATTTGTAAAGCGATTGATCTCACTATCTTGAAGGGAATTTCTAATTTTCTTGATTTTTTGCAAAATAACTTACATCACTTTGTATCATCTTTCATTCAATACTGATAATATAATTAGTCCAGCTTTTTAAATACGCAAAATCGCACACATAATATTCATAAGCGGGGTGTTGAAAAATTGAAAAGGTATCGTTACATTCTTGACACCTTGTATATCGTTAACTATGATTTCCACATACGTGTACCGATATAACACGAAATTCCACATTGTAATACAGAAGTACGTTTGTGGTACGATTTAAAAGAATTCTACGAAAAAGAAAAAGAATAAAAATAAAAATAAAACATTGGCAAATAAAGGTGGCGCAATAAAACAGTGGTAACGATAACACGAGCATACTAATTACAAAGCAATTTGTTCGCCGATAAAAGGGGGATCGGTGCAAGAAAATTCCTGGCGAAAATTCCACGACGCAAAGAGGAGAGGCACAGCCTGATAATGGAGAAAGTTCTGATGAACAAGGAAATTCCAGCGAAGCAGGAAGATTTACAATGGAACGGTTACCCGTGGTAATCAGGCGACGCGTCAGTCCGCTCGATCGATCAGTTTATTGGCTAAACAACTGTGCATTTGGTTCAAATCCGTAAATATATATATATATATATTTATACATCCAGATAGGATTGAAACAGAATTAATTTGCAACTGGATAGGATTTTGTACGTGTTTGCTATTGCAAACATAGACTCAACAAGTAGAACAAAATGCTTCACAAAAAGATAATGTTTAAAGAACCAGAAAAATATTTTATAAACGATAATAAAGAAAATATGACTAAACAGGGAATAATTTAAATGAAACAAACAGTTTGATTCTGACTTAAAAAAGAAAGTATTTTGTTTTCAGTAAGGCAGATGTAGGAATATAAAAATAGTATGAAAAAGGGATCTTTTTATCTCAAATGAATAAATAACGTGGATGATATAGTTTGTGAAAAAATAACTGGGAATTTACGAAAAAGTATTACGAATATTTGATAATTATACTTCTAATTCTTGGAAATTAACGCTTGCTTACGAAAGCTCTGCAATTGAATAACGTTGCTGATCTAATAATGGCAAACACGTATGCACGATATATGTCAAGTCATTATCCATTAAACTAAACGGTTGGAAGTTATGCGAACTTGGAAGTCGTGTAATCTCAAGCCTGCGTTATCATAAACGGCAAGCAGATGGTCTTCATGTTGGTCCTAGTTAAACGAGCTTAGAAATCATTATTAACGACCCTAATTAAATACAAATAAACTCTACTAAATTTAACGAGTATATATCTTGCAACTTAAAAATTGATAATAAAAATACCATTTGTAGGATTTTCAAAATATAATATTACTAACGGCATAGCCCGTAATACCATGGTCGGGACAAATATAATTTTAGCGGCGGCGCCCTCCTAAAGTTATAAATATTTGTGGAATATTTGATAAGTAATTACAATCTGATGTAATAATTGTGGTGGATGCAAGTATTACAAAAAGTTTATTTATACAAAAATCAGTAATACAAAATTAACACTATTCCTACCACGACCGATCAAATGACCGTTTTTAAAATTTTGATTAGAATTTCATATATACAACGTAATTGTATCGCCTTTAACACTATTCCTGCCGACACTTCACGTACACCTATTCCTACCGCGACATTCCCACGTAAGACAGACTACAAATTTTTCTCAGAAAGTAAACAATGAAAAAAGAAATGAATATTGAAAAATGTATTATAGGTTTATTTGAGGAAAAGTCTAAAATTTAAAGGCGATTCAATCACATTGTATCTATGAAATTCTAATCGAAATTTTAAAAACGGTCATTTGACCGGTCGTGGTAGGAATAGTGTTAAACTTTAGACCTTTCCTCAAATATACGTATAATACATTTTTCAATATTCACTTCTTTTTTCATTGTTTACTTTCTGAGAAAAATTTGTAGTCTGTCTTACGTGGCAATGTCGCGGTAGGAATAGGTACACGTGAAGTGTCGCTAGGAATAGTGTTAATACGCTGAAAACATATATTTTATTACAAATATAATTCTGTAAACTATATTTCTACCTAAAAAATGAAGCATTATACAAGATGCAGTATAGAGCAAAACACATAAGTTTATTTAATTGTTACATATACAATAATTAATAATTACATTTAATGGTGCATTTAGTCAAAATATCAAATGGCCTGGCATGGAACGTGTTAACACTATTCCTACCATAACCGGTGAAATGACCGTTTTTAAAATTTCGATTAGAATTTCATATATACAACGTAATTGTATCGCCTTTAAACTTTAGACTTTTCCTCAAATATACGTATAATACATTTCTCAATATTCACTTCTTTTTTCATTGTTTACTTTCTGAGAAATATTTGTAGTCTCTCTTACGTGGAAATGTCGCGGTAGGAATAGGTATACGTGAAGCGTCGGTAGGAATAGTGTTAATCATCTGCAATGGTGTGATACAAGTCATGCGAATGACTCGAAGGCTGCACGAGCTTGTTTACGTTTTCACTCCAAAATTCTCGAACGTAAATCGTAGGTTAAGGGGTTAACGCGAACACCAAAGAAGCTATAAAGTATTCCGAATGATCGAGTGACCTGGAAAAACGTTCAGCCGTCCAAATTTCCGTACCCAAGCCCGCCCGATTTCTTCTCGCGAGGTTCTCTGAAAGGGAGAGCATACAAGGATAAACCTCGCACAATCGTCACCTTCGAAAAGTGCACGCGACAGGAGATTGTAGCCGTTGCCGAAGTCACGTATCCGAGAAGCTGCTGCAAAAATGCTTGGATCCCTGTAGGGGGCCGCTTTCAATGTTTGCTTTAGAAAGAACCCGGGTCAGGGAGGAGGGTACGTGCTTATAAATTTTCATAGGCAATTTTCCTGCCGTGGGACAAGAACGTTTTCGCGGCGGAAACCATCCGACCCAGCACAGGAACCGTGTCGTCGTTTGATGTTACAACGATGGCCAGTCGAGGAATCGTAACGTTTATGTCGGTGGTCACTGTTTCTAACGCAAGGATCACCTTGTACGGTGTTATGGGTTTACGTAGAAGCACATTCGATATATTAACCCTTTCACAGTTTAATAGGACAGAGATTCGAGCGAACCAGCATCAATTTACAGTAGCGTAAGTTTCGTATCTTAACACTTAGCCGACCGAATGGGGAGACCACCCATTTTTTCCTTGATAAAGCAGACCCATTGATCCTATTTACTTTTGTTATTAATTGGTCCTAAGTTGATGTTGAATTTATTAAAAATTGTATTTTGGAAAATTTATTGAACAGTACTAGTTCAAGACTAACTAATAGCAAAAGCAAATAGAATCAATTGCAACGCTCTGTTGAGAACAAAATGAGAGATCTCTCCATTCGGTCGGCTAAGTGTTAAACTGTATCGCAGCAATATAATTAAATAAAATTTATTTTATTATTTATATAAAGAAACAATTAAAGTTACGAGAGCAATTACTTCTTAAGCTGCTCTTTACGTATTGCTTGCCATTTTATTACACTGCGAAACAGTTAACGGAATTTGAGAATTTTTGAACGTAACGTAACTTCGAGTTACATGTGGACGGTGTGGAAAAACGGCATAAATAACAGCTATTTTTAAATGCATAAAATAATTCATATAATAAAAAAAAACTTGTTCTTATTAATATTTATTGGTGCAACCTGCCACAATTCCCGTTTGGGACTTGTTAAAAAATATAAAACACTTTAACAACAAAACATAATTTGAATATAATTATATTGTTACACAACTTTTTGTGAATTTTTCCGTTGAAAAATGAAAAAAAGAAATTTGGCAATTAATGGGTAGAGTCTTATTATTATTATATTTATAGAGAATACATTTTTTTTTTAGAGGAACCCAACTACATTTAGATCGAAATGCTTTAAAGCAATTATAGCGATTTATCGGAATAATATATTTTTGTTATTTAAATAGTTCTGTTACGTATATCTCCGATATAAACGTATGTACAAATAATGAGAATTCTTAATAATTTTAAATTTCACATAGATAACAGCTATCAGATATTAATATTACACGGTAGGAATCACGATTTGCATAGTAAGATTGAAATAACTGAACTAATCAATGCGCCACAGCCTTAAGTACAACAATTTATAAATCGAGTAAGAAATCCAAAAGAGGATTCCTCCTTCCTTTTCCCGCAAAATTGAATTCCCAAGTCCTTTGAAGGAATCACGTTTTTTCACACTCGCGTACGTTTTCACGGCCATGCCTCGTTAAACTCGATTAAGAACTTAAGTGATGCCTAGAGTGCCTTTGAGCCGAGCTCAAGTTTCAAATCGATCTAACGAACGTAGAGCCTGAATGGAAGTCTGAAACACAGCACTCGTTGACTGAACGCAGCGCCAAGTCGCTCAGGAGTGGCCATTCAAAAATTATTTATAGTCTAGAGGGTGCGTTCTATCGCGTTTCATTCGGTTAAAGCGCTTGAAAATTCAACGGTTAGAGTGCGAAAATTGAACAAACGGGCAAATCTCATTTGCTCACTCTGTTCTCCATTCGTATATAGAGTAAAAATTGTAGCACGAGGAAACAATCTTTATTCTAACACCGCATATTCTCTGTAACAAACTTTTATTCCGCATAAATATTTAACGATAGATTTACGGACACCTTCTTCACGTTTTCCTTCTCTCGACGCGTCCATGGAATATATTGGGTTGGAGGGAAAGTTCTGTCGTATTTTAAATAGACAGGTAATGTTTCTCGTAAATAAAAAAAACATCTGGTTTTAGTGAGTCATTGGGAATTTTTTTTGTTTTTTCACCTGCTGTATAATATAAAAGGAGTCCTTTTTTACCGTTCATCGTTTACTTGTGACATTTAAAGTGAAAAACATGTCAGTAGATAAAGTGCATTTACGACACTGCATTTTGTATGAATTCCAAAAAGGAAGCAACGCATCGGTTGCATGTAAAAATTTATGTGCGGTATTTGGAAAAGATATTGTAAATGTTCGTACTTGTCAAAGATGGTTTAGCAAATTTCGTTCCGGGGATCTGAGCCTCCAAGAAAGTGATCGATCTGGACGACCATCCAAGATCGATAATGATGTTTTACGATCCATGTTGGAAAATAATCCACATTTAACAAGTCGAGAAATTGCAGAACAGTTTGGCATTCATCATACAACTTAATTTTTCTTGTAAATAAAAAAAACATCTGGCTAGTGAGTCATTGGGAATTTTTTTTGTTTTTTCACCTGCTGTATAATATAAAAGGAGTCCTTTTTTACCGTTCATCATTTACTTGTGATATTTAAAGTGAAAAACATGTCAGTAGATAAAGTGCATTTACGACACTGCATTTTGTATGAATTCCAAAAAGGAAGCAACGCATCGGTTGCATGTAAAAATTTATGTGCGGTATTTGGAAAAGATAATGTAAATGTTCGTACTTGTCAAAGATGGTTTAGCAAATTTCGTTCCGGGGATCTGAGCGTCCAAGAAAGTGATCGATCTGGACGACCATCCAAGATCGATAATGATGTTTTGCGATCCATGTTGGAAAATAATCCACATTTAACAAGGTCGAGAAATTGCAGAAGAGTTTGGCATTCATCGTACAACTGTTGGAGATCACGTTAAATCTGTTGGGTTTGTGTTCAAGCAAAGTGTTTGGGTTCCACATGAATTAACGGAAACGGAAAATACGACAGAACTGTCCCTCCAACCGAATAGAAAAAAGTTGAGGCTTAATGGGTTAAAGAAGCGAAGCAATTAAAGAAGAGCAGGACCTCGCAAGTCGAAACGATAATGATTACGATAACGATCCGAGCGCGATCGATGGATGAAGGATGGATGAATAATTAAAAGTTTGATTAATAGACAGCCGCGGGTTAATCGGGGCGCGATACCATGGCGTCGCGACGCACCGCGATTAATCTCGTCGCGAGGGTATTCCCGTTTGCGGACAGTTTAAACCGCAATCGGCCGCCGCTGAATTCGTTCTAACAATGCGCCGCCATGCTCTTCCATTGTATTCTCTGCGACCCTTCCCGTGTCACTGCCTCCTCGTATTTTCACTTCCGTTTATTTTCACCCTACCAGCGACGGATCCTTTAATGGAGCATACAGGGTGTTCCAAAACTAGCGGGCTAAGCAAAATGTTACCCCGCGCCAGTGTTTCTCAACGCGACGACATTTCCCATAAACGGGCAATTTTTATCATTCGAGGGGGCAATTGGAAAATTTGTTAACCTCGTCAACGATTTAGTTAGTGTTATATTAATGACATATTTTCTTTAACATGTAAAGATAATACAAAATTTATATTGAAATTAAAAACGATTTCAGCTATACTTTTTCTTTAGAACTTGATTGGCTATCACGCTTATGTCAGATAACGGGGCATTTAAATGTTTGGAGTTGAGAAACATGGAAAAATAACTCGAAAATGTGAAATACAGTTTCTTTTCGTAGAATACTTTGCTTTACAGTTTTGAAGGTCGATCAAATACGATTACGTTTGGCGGATTTTTTTATCACAGTACTGTATAACCCGGTGTTTTCCAACGTGGGGCCCACGCCCCACAGGGTGGCAATTCGAAAATGGACTCTATATATGTTTTGAAATTTTACTCACTGTGTTTTGTTAACAATTTCATAGTGATTTCTTCCTAGAACCTATCATTTATGTTTCTTAAGTGAACAAATCAATTTTTTAATGTTAAAAATTATGTATGTTACATAGGGGGGGGGGCATAAAAACTTTAGAAAAGTTAAGGTGGGGCATGGCACAAAAAAGGTTGAGAAATACTAGTATAGTCTTTCGTATACGAATTAATAGAGAGATAATGGTGTTCAAATAGAAGAATTTTCATATAATAGATTAATTAGCGTTTCTTAAACTTCACTTATTTAAATGGATATCAAGAAGGTTAATACAGTTTGTTTAAATGCTCGCGTAGGCGTTCTACATCTTTTTCGCTGCTGAATTTCATAATTTTTCAAAATGCCAAACTATTGTTCGATGACACTCTGTTCGGGTAACGAAAGTTCTCCAGTATTTGTTGTCACTGCGTGTATATGATAGTTAAACGAGTTGCCCGGAAAGTTCACGTTTCAGTTGATTATGTGGCTGTAATTATGGACGCAAGTAGTATAATGCGAAACTGGTCGGACGGAAGAGAATTACACGAGCGTACACGCAGTGAATTTTTAAATTACCTAATGAATCACGCTGTGCACGCTTGTTGTAACGGTATTTTCGTGGTAATTAAATAATCTGTTTAAACGGTATACAATTTATCTCATCAGACGGTTGTAATTATCGAATGCAAAATATGCAAGTAGTACAAAGCGAAATTCCGCAGCCAGAATAAGAGCCATGGGAAAAAATTATTTTATATCTTTAAATGTAGAATGATCTATTGCTCTATTTTTACCACTGAAGCACCCTATAAGTAGAATTTTACGATTCGCGTTGTTTTTTTCTGTATTTTTTTTTTTTCGGTACGCTTTAAAATTCTAATTTACGTTTCGTAGTTAAGTTTCGTTCAAAAGAATCGGACTACAGATTAAGAGGAAGAAAAAGTACTCGCTTGCACGACGAATATTTATATAACAGTTCCAAGGCGCTAAAAAAATACTATTTTATGATATCGAGAAGCCATTTCGCTGAATATATTTATTTATAGAGTAACCACAGTAACCCCTTGCGCTCGAGAGGCGACTATCCAGTCGCCAAATGATAATTTCACAAAGTTTCAGACTTTAATTAGTTTTTTTATTAGTCAGATCCGGAGGTTAAATAGTCATATATGCAAATTTCAGTATACGACTTAACTAAACTGAATGAAGTTTAATATAAGTGAATCTTAGTCAATATTTTGCACTTGAAAATCTTTGAAGTTAACAACATTGTTAGACGATTAATAGTCACCTCTAGAGTGCAAAGGGTTAACAGGACATGGACGTATGTACTTCAATTATAGTCTTGCATGGTACACTCAAAATTCACGATAAATCGGTACGATGGATTTTAAATTATTTAACCCTTTGCACTCGGCGTCATCTCGAACGTATTGGATGGACGTATTCTCGGTTCCTCAAAATCACTATTTTTTATATGTACCTTGGTAACTGTACCATATTTTGATTGTGCCATTTTAGTAGAAAACTTCACAGAAACATTTCTGAAAAGATTGCGCTGGGATCAGTTGATTCCCCGGAATCACTAATAAATTCTAATGTCCCCTGAGAGAGGACCAACGAGTGCAAAGGGTTAATGTGTAACCCTGGTCTCCCCCGCCAATGAAACGAAATTATCCGTTGTTTCAGTGCGTTCTGTTCGGCACGTTTATGATATGGTTCGCGAGCATCACGATCAATCTGGGCCCGACATTTTTAAGCGGCGCCCTGGCGGCGAACACCGAATCGGGGCACAACGCGCCGAGCTGCCCACTGGTGCACGGCCCCTTTCGCCATTACATACTGAACGTTCTATGGATCGCCATCAACATGATCTGTGTCGCTCTTACCCTCATCCATCTCAGGAAACTGCACAAAGACTTAACCAAGGCGAACGTCGAAGCGGTACGTATCACGTTTCGCGTTTATTCTTCGAGGAAACGCATTATCCTCGCGCGTACATCATCCTTTTTTCGTCCTCCCTTTTTTCTCATCGTTGGATCGTCGCGCGAGGTCGTTGGCGCCGCGTTTCAGGGAACTGGGCCAGAGTTTAGGGTTTGGAATCGAGACAGTTTCGCGGCTGACCAGGGTGATTCCCACGGATTTGTTTAACGAGCGCAGGAAAAGTTTCACGTTCGTTACGGTCAAATTAGGTTCCGGACGATTTAGTAACGATTACGGGTGTATTAACCCTTTTGGCGCCGAACGACGATACATCGTTGCGTATGTCGACGAACTGTTACTATTCGCATCGCGAAAGAACTAATTTATATAATTTATCAAACGTTGTAAATTAATTGAATTGCTATTTGGAAACCTTATGTGAAATGTTCCATTAAATGAGAAAATTGTTTGTGGGTTTAACTTTTTGTTAGATTATAAAATTTATAAAACGTTGTAAATGGTTAAAGTACTATTTGGAAACCTTATGTGAAAGAATGTTCCATTAAATAAAAAAATTATTTGTGGGTTTAACTTTTCGTTAGATTATAAAATTTATAAAACGTTGTAAATGGTTAAATTACTATTTGGAAACCTTATGTGAAATGTTCCATTAAATGAAAAAATTGTTTGTGGGTTTAACTTTTCGTTAGATTATAAAATTTATCAAACGTTGTAAATGGTTAAATTACTATTTGGAAACCTTATGTGAAATGTTCCATTAAATGAAAAAATTGTTTGTGGGTTTAACTTTTCGTTAGATTATAAAATTTATCAAACGTTGTAAATGGTTAAATTACTATTTGGAAACCTTATGTGAAATGTTCCATTAAATGAAAAAATTATTTGTGGGTTTAACTTTTTGTTATATTCCACGATAATTGATATCTGAGGCTGCGTATACGTTAGAACGATAAGATAGAAATTCAACGCGCATCGTTGGATTATGATTTAGTTTTATGTATTGACATTAGTAATTTTGTTACAAGTAATTGAAAATGCAGTATTTATACTGTACTATAATACTACAAGAACGCTAGACTAGTCTTCAAATTCTACTTTTATTAATAAATTTTAATTCTCCTAAACGTAAATTGTTCTAAAATCAATAAAAAGACGTAGAAAATAGTTATACAGACATAATTTGTATACGTTATGATCATTAAGCGTTACCCTATGCACTCTACATGGTTACATACGTTTCAGAAATTCACGTGGGTACTTTTAAAGAAAGAGTTAAAGAAAAAATTCTTTACCATCAAAGTATCCGAATAATATAATATGTACATTGCAAAGATGAAACTGCAGAAGATACAGCGGTTAATGCATTGAGTGCAAACCAGATCTGACTGCAGACAATCGAGTGTTACCAGCGCTGCTTTGTCTACCCCTTTCTCTCTCGTTTCCTGTCATTCGTCACGCGTATCTGTCTCGTAAAAGAACGATATGCAGCTTCGCGCATTAATTTCGATGAAACCTCGCGGATAAACGGGAACCCGAGATACGTGCGTACTATGTTTCGCTGTGCTCGTGTAAAATCGTAGCAACTTGTGTATTATTCCATAAAACAAAAAGCGGATATAATATGTTTTATTCGATTCCTTTGATCCTTGTTCGACTGCAATTAAAATACCAGTGCGTTTAACAGTTGGGTATTTCCACATTTCTATGTTTCTGGATATTTACATTCTTACGCTTTCACGTTTCGATATTTTTATATCTCTGCATTAAAAATTTGGATGTTTCGACGTTTTTATTTGAACTCAACAATTCGGAAGAATTGAAAATTTAAAAATTCTAAAGTTTCGATATCTTCAAATGTCTAACTCTTCCACATTCGTGTGTTTCCGTATCTCTATGATTTAATAGAATATATTCTTACGCTTTCATATTTCGATATTTTTATATCTCTGCATTAAAAATTTTGATATTTCGACGTTTTCATTTGAACTCAACAATTCGGAAGAATTAAAAATTTAAAAATTCCAAAGTTTGGATATTTTCAAATATCTATCTCTTCCATATTCGTGTGTTCCTGTATCTCTATGATTTAATAGAATACATTCTTACGCTTTCATATTTCGATATTTTTTTCGGTATCATCGATATTTTATTCGTTAACTCGTCGACTTGTCTATCAAATTGTCAAAGTTTGAAATACTAAAATAAATATAATTCAGAAATAATTGAACGTAAAGTATTGAAATTTGAAGAAGAAAAAATCGCGTCGCGGAAAACTTTCCGATTTTCTACTAAAAATGATTGATGTTTGTGTCAGGTAAAGGTAGCACTACTAACAATTCTCGTGAATACAACGGGTAACCAACAATCGAACGCGGTTCCTGAAAATTCCGTCGCATCCACAAACGGTGGCACGCCTAAGGTAATAATAAACAATTAATTAATAATCTACTTGATTGCTTTAAACAAACATTCATACGGTAGAGATACAGTAGCGGACATAAGTTTAACCCATTAAATACCAATCTATTTAATATATTAAATTCTTACGTTGTAGGTCCCAATGTTCTCATTTGAATAGAAATATAAAATCGAATTATTTGCAGTTTCATTTGGTTAAATATTTTCTTATCGTGTATATTCGGTAAAAAACAATCCGTCTAACGATACAGAAAAAAGTTGGCGCTTAATGGGTTAACACTAGTAGACATTATGAAACAAAAGTTTGAGTACCAAAGTTTGTAAATAACATGTATACATCTATTTATATTATTAATAGGACAAGATAGCGCATGTTGATTAATACAAAATTTCTGATCTCTTACATAAAAATTCCTTTGTTTTTACAGACCCTTTAGTCGTAAACTTTTGTCCGCCACTGTATTATCTATTCCCTGAAAAAGTAACGACGTTTCACCGGCATACATAACGGTGCCCAGCCAATAACTCGATCCGTCGATCGGCTAAAAGGGAAAGTATTGCTTCAGAGAAGCGGAGCGGCGGAGGAGCACCGGAAAATGAGGAACTACTTAAAGAGGATGGAGAGGGAAGGCGTGCAGAGGGTGAAGATGTTTCTGGTGATCACCGCCGCGTACGGGATCTTTTGGGGACCATTGTTCTTCGTCACCCTCGTGGATCACCCCATCATTGGGAATCCCACCGGTTACGAGGTAATGATTGTGAAATAGGACAGGCAGCCGCAAGTTTTACGGCGCAGAGATTTATGTTTTCACGGATTATAGTACTGTGCCAGCGATGGCACCGTTTGGAAATATTTTCGTTTGTTTTATCAACCAACGATTTCATTGGTTGTCGCGCATTATTAGGTGTTCAAGTTGATTTTAGTCTGTCATCTTTCGATGATGATAAAAGCTGTTTACAATTTGAATATCGTAACGGTACTTTTGGAGTCTTACAGTGTAGACATCTAGCTTTCCGAAACGAAAGAAAACTATCTGATTCGGTCAACGCAACCTGGGTTAAAAAAAAAAAAACAATTTAAACGATGGCGTGCAGCAAAGAGCACATTCGTTATTGTATGTTCTTCGAACTTCGATTAACAGGTTCCCTGTCGAGCCCAAAATTTCCTCCCACGCCGGAAAAAAGCCTTTAAGAAAAGGCATATTTTTAACGATGTTTTGTCAAATAAAATAAAAATTATCGCTTTTCTGGTTTAAATTTATAAAGAGGTATGCCTTTCTTTTAAATTTATGGTTTTAAATTACTGAAATATTCTACAGTATACCACAAGAATTATATTTAATACTATAACTACCAAAACAGGTCAAAATAACCAATTCGTAATTTTTCATAGAAACTTTGTAAATTTATTGCGATACCTACACCTTTGAAAATTTACTGTGATCGTTACTGTAATCATTACCGGTTTGTTTCCCTTGTATTGGGTATTTTTTCAATATAATTTTCAATTTGATTTCTTCGTCAAAAAAATAAGTGTAACCTAACCCGTCGATAGGTTTAGCGTTAACACGTTGCGGACGGCGCTCTAAATCGATTACCTAAGTATTAGCGTGTAGATCATTTTCCAAAACAAACTCCAAATCAAGTGAATTGGAAACCTTTTCCGTGTAGTCTTAAAGAACGTTATCGCAACAGTCGTGTAAAAATTCATTGATCCAAAAACCGAGGAACGTCGATCTCTATACATTTTTTTTCCATCGCGTATATCACGTTTCTCACAATGATACGCTGGCTTGTTTTTCTGAACCGGATACACCCTTCTCACCCACGCCTACCATTTTGCTTCCTGGCACACAATACGAATTCCAGTTTCACCTTCCAGCCTCCGGGTTCCCAACCTGTGAACCGTAACGCCCAACGGGATCACGAAGTGTTTCCTGTTTTTCATAGGAAACTCGCCCGAAACAAAAATTTGCAACATTCACCGTATTACATCGCATGTTTCTACGTGTTCGTGCGTCTGATATTCGTGATGCATCTTAAATTCGATGAAGAAGGTTGACGACTTCTAGATATGACGAAAATGAATCAATCAAAAAGCGAATCTGATGGTTTCTTCCGATGATCAAAATGAATTAAAATCAGAAACTGAAGACGATGGTTCTTCCGGCGATACGAAAGTGTTTGGATAATAAAATATAGTTTTTAGTTCTTTAACACTTTGGTCATGGTCAGCAAAAATGAAACAATCCATATATATCGGAAATAATATAATAAAATTGCTGAAGGAATTGAAAAGTATGAAAGGTTGCATTTATCCCATTAAATATTATTCTTTAATAACGTTAGAATTTATAAATGATATTGAAAAATTAATAGAATTATATTTTTAGAAATTCATGTTTCATATCTGTTACCTCGATCAACAGTGCTTTTTCGTTGACGGGTGGTTTAGGTTACCCGAGTGTTACAAAAGGAGACTGCTGCTCGAAAAAATTGAGAAACACTGATCTCTATCCATTGCGTTCGAGTCACAAAAGCGTTCACGTCCTTTTCAGCCGTTTTATCTTTGCGCACAAAGGTGCGAGAATAATTTTGCATGATTAAAAGCATTAATTAACGGCACTATGAACGAAGTTGTGAAAGATGTTGAGAAGTTGTAGGAAACGACGAATCTAAAGTTCGTTTAACGGAATTGTTTTAAGGACGAGAAGTTTCGGTGAATTAATTTTTTATCGTGCCTAGGTTGCGTAAAAGAAATTTTTGGATGAAAGTTGACGAGAGAGGAATATATTAATGATTGTTTCGTATGATGAAATTCGAGCATTTGAAAATTAAATAAAATATTTATACAATTTTATAACATAACACAATAAAATAGAATGATAAAAACTTCTGATGATATTAAACATACAAAGGGTTGAACGAAAAATGATTTAACCAAGTATTTGGAAATAAAATTTTCCAGCATCGAGCAAAAGGATTACCAAAACCAAAAATGATACAGCAGCGGAGATAAGTTTAATGCGAGAAGATATTATAAAATAGATTATCATGGTTTATAAATAATATGTATACATCTATTTATATTATTAATAAGATAAAATAGTATATGTTGATTAGTACAAAAATACGAAATTCGTACATTAGCACACCGTAATCGTTCCACTTTGAATCGGCCAACGAACGATTAAAATTTTTAGGTGACTCTACATATCGCGTACGTTCACGCATTCGTGAACCCGGTGCTGTTCCTCAGCCTGCACCGCGGTCTACGCCAGGGCCTGTCCGAGTTTTTCTGTGGCTTCTGCGAGGTGATCGCCAGCTGGATCCTGGGCCCAAGCATTCCCGTGGAGAGCGTGCAGCCGCCACGTTACCAGGAACCCCTGGACGCCGTGCCGTCACCCCCGGAGCCCCCGTTGGCCCAGCCGGACGCGTGCCCTGATCTCACGGAGGTCGCGCTCCTCAAGCCGCCATTGCCGCCGACTGGCAAACACTTATTGGTATTGCAAGCAGCCATATCTTCTCTGATTTTCGAGCTTCCTTCGCCTGTACATTACAAAGGCCGTTGCTTTCGCAAGCTGCTGCTTTCACGCTTTTGGAATGACTGGTTAGCTCCCGCCAGCTTCGAAATACGCTTTGTGGTAGTTCTAGAAGCGCTGTAAGCGACATAGAGGAAGTGGTAAAGGGATGGATGAAAACTTCCTTCGCTTGAAACTTTCAACGCACGCTGACGTGTTTACGTTGTCAGAGATGAACGCGTGTTTCTTCGCCTGTTGTTGAACGCATGTTCTTTAGACTTGACGCTTTAGCGAAGCTTCTAGTTTGGGTTAGGCTGGGATCGCCGACAGGTCATTCCGACGACACAGTTTTCATTGACACGATTTGACCGATATTCACTAATGTTGACACTGTACTTTTATCGACGACAAATGTTTTGATTCACCTTTCGTAATATTTACCGACAGCTTTGAGTTCGTTTTCACAGACATTAAATTCGTTTGGTAGATTAAATTATTGTGAATTAAGTAATGTAGATTAATCGTTGCTCCCGGCACCAGTTATTTGTACAACAAATAATAAGAATTACAATGCGTTGTTAGTTATAAAAGGATTTTTGTTGTCATTTTATTAATCAGAGTTCCTTCAAATGACCAAATTATCAAGTACAAAAACAAATGATTAAACGCCATAGCATTTTATTTAATTTCAGAGTAAATACATGTATATAACATGAGAAAAGGAACGAATAAAATTAGTTATCTACGATCCCAGGGTAATCCTCTACTTTAATCCTTCGTATACAAGGTATGTCTGTATATATTGTGCATTGCATACGATGCAACTTTCTTTTTTGAGCACTTTTCTCATGCAGCAAGTAATTTTCGAACGATCGGAAGTCATCGAGCTAGATACCTCATTCTGTATATTGTGAAAAGCTTCCAAATTTCCACAACATACGTGGTAATGTACAATTAACGATCTCCAAACGTTTGTTTAATTGGTATACTTAAAAATCTGTGATTTTGATGATGATCTAGCATGTATGTTACAGTTTTTGGAAATTGTAACGCAATAAAATAACCGAAGATATACAGTAATTAATCTACAACATGAATTAGTGAGTGGCTACAAATAGTTTCTTTTGTTCAAATATTTGAATAAATCAGATGCTTCTAATAGATACTGAAAAATGCAGGAAAGAGTTCGGGGCGATAACGAATAACGAGTAAAACGAAATGGCTGTGCTTCAGAAGAAAATTTTCTACATTTCCTATTATTTTAAAGTAATATTAGAAAACAATAATATCCTTTGTAGCGCCAAATGCTTTTATTTCTCAAAAAATAAAATCAAAATCCTGATAGAAATCATCCAAGCGATTGATTTTCAATTTAACAAGCAATCAATGCTTTTCTACATCTACACAAATTTATTTCAAAGTACTTCGTCTCATTGATAACATACGTTACATGCGTTAACCCTTTCGCTCCGACGGGCGTATATATACGCCCTCGAAAAATGACCATTCGTATGCGAAGAGCGTATATATACGTTCATACCGTACAGATACTTTTATTTCATACTTTACACTTGAGATACTTTTTTCAATCGAGTATCTGGCCACGCTGCACACCTCAAACAGTTTATTTTTATATTTTAGCAAGTAAAATGATATTACTAAACATAATAAATATTATTATAACATTTATAGAACAAGAAACGACTTCTAATTACTTCGCAGCACATTTTGTCACGAGCGTTCCGTAAGCGAAAGGGTTAAATTTGTACGATGCATCATCTTGAACGTAATTCGAGTTCAATTTAATAAATTGCCTGCCGTTTAACTCGTAACAATTTCCGATCACAATTCTAGCACGAACAGCATGTGAAGATATGGTCTCTATATGATGTGTGTCATTAATAAAGGTGTCCTTCTCTACACTTTCTGTTTAAGATTAACTAATCGTAATTAATCGCGGCATTAAACCGTATAGAACGACTCCATGATCGTACCGCCGGATCCGTGGACACTGGTTTCAAGAAAAACGTCGAGCGTTTACGACGAAGACGACGACAGAAGATCGAGCATTTTGTTGCCATCGCCACCGAAAGTGAACGATTCGAAAATAAACGTTAGCCCGACTAGCAGCGATCTGCCCAGCGAATGAACTTCTCGTTGTTTCGTTTCTGAAGGGAGAAATTGATGGCGGGAACGAATTTCAAAGAGAAGAATTGAGCGAACCGTCCTTTGAGACTGTTTCAAGAGATTTGAAGATGGATTTAAGAAAAATATAGAAAGGGTTTGCTGATAAAATTTTCTTTGGGAAAATTAATTTTTTGTTTGTTATCATGTATCATTTTCCTTCTTTTTTTTTTAATATTATCATTTGTGAGAAAAGGAATTAAATATTAGCAGCTGTTTCTTTAAAACTTTAGCAAAAGGTTCATTCATTCAAATGAGAAGGAAGCTCTAAGGTGAAGATTCAAGTAAACAATTTTTAATAGTTTTAACTTCTTCTCTAAATATTTGGCAAATATTCACTGATAATTATGATGTTATTATGCACCTATAAATGATACCTATTTTTACGCTCGAAGGTCATAGAACATGCACTAAAATTTCATATAGACCTTAAAAAATTATCCTTCGAGTAATGAAACTAAAATTCTTCCTTTTATATTTCACCCGTTTGCTATACGCACAATAATAATAAAATCACTAATGATAACTACAGCTTTTTGTCTTCAGTTATATTTATAAAAATATGAATTTCCATAAATATTCGTAATTTAATTATCATGCAATCGTGAAAATATAATTGCGTTCCATTAATCGAGGACGATTAATAATAGAAATTCTTCATTTGACACGAATGAACTTTCGTTCAGAGCGATTTCTTTAACGTTTAGCTACCAGGAATAACTCAAACATCGGTAACAACCGATTCGTGGACCACCCTATATACCCAATTAAACGTCTATCTTAGTTACTTTTGTAAATATACTTAGAGCTCTCTGTCTTATTCCATTTAGTATTAAAATGACTACAAAAATTACATCGATATCGATATTTCTAAAATAAAATTCTTATTAATTTCCGTATTAAACGTTTAACACTCGAACTACCAGAACAATCAAAATGACGGATTGATGATTATTCGTAGCGGTCTTAAAAATTCACTTTATCAAGCTTCCAAAATTTACGACGATTTCCTGCAGAAGGTATAAATAAAAATTTGTTTTCCGTGTGCTCGATATTCTTTCGTGTAATTTTCAATTTCATCTGTTCCATGGTAAATAACGTACACTGTAATCGTCCTAGGTAGTTCTAGTGTTGAACTACTTCCAAAGTGACCAAACAATTTTCAATGATATCAAAATTTAAAACTTTTATGCGATGTACGTACATCTCCTTGAAAAAAAAAAAAACGTATCCACAAAAAATTCTCACTGAGCATTCAAACGAAACCTGCAAAACGTTCACTTTCCAACTGAAAACGTGGACCTCGCAATAGATCTGCTCTTCGACGCAACCAAACATTATAAAATCGTACTCCACGAAAAGCAAACAGAAAGGGGGAAAAATCGTTGCCAAACATGTTTCACGAAGGACTGTCCAAAAATGATGAAAAATTGTCAAAATACGAAAAAGACATAAGCGTTTGGAACAGGCATGGGTGATTGGCGTGCACACGAGAAAAAAAGAGTTCTGTTACTTATTTCTGAAACATTCATACCCTCTCAACACGAACTGTATCATTTAAAACTATATTATAATTATTCAAAGAATAATTGAAATTTCATTCAAAGATTAAGTCTGTTTAATACAGATTAATGATATGAAGTTGTAGAAAATTGCACTTTCTACAACAACGAAGTAATAATATTAGTGTATTAATTCTTATAATTAATTAATTATTAATTCTTTTAATTAATTAATTATTAATTCTTTTAATTAATTAATTATTAATTCTTTTAATTAATTAATTATTAATTCTTTTAATTAATTAATTATTAATTCTTTTAATTAATTAATTATTAATTCTTATAATTAATTAATTATTAATTCTTTTAATTAATTAATTATTAATTCTTTTAATTAATTAATTATTAATTCTTTTAATTAATTAATTATTAATTCTTTTAATTAATTAATTATTAATTCTTTTAATTAATTAATTATTAATTCTTTTGGTATGAACTACTTTAAGCATGTAACAAAATATATTTCGAAAGCTTGGAGCCACGATACATTACAATAATTTCGTTCTAAAGGGAGCCACGAATTGCCCATGCTTGGTGAAAGGTGATCGTTCACCAACATTAAGTCCATTTTCCGTGTAAAACTTCGCTTTTTAGATGAACACTTAGGTGATACGCCAGTTTAAAGAGAAATTTCGCGGGAGGGGAAGATGATCAAGATGATCATTATTACGTAGAAAAGTGAAGAAAGTCACCGACGAACATAGTTCCTTCATATTGTGAGTCGAAACAACATTAGAGGCGCACCAACTTAGCGGTTAATTAAGCGATTAATTAGATTGTATGTTAGACAGTTTGCACCTTTGAGATGAGCTTTCCACTTAACCGAGGACTCAAAACGATCGAGCATTTGCTTCGATCGCTATTACCACTGAATTATATATTATTTATCATTACTATTATCGTTATTATACGCGTATTATACAGAAGCGCTGGCGCATGTGTACATATACAGGGTGTGCAGTGAATAAATACCTCTTTGGATGACGCGTGTGCCAAATTATTTAATATAAAACGTTAATATACCGATAAATTATTGAACGTACACGACTGTAGCATGATTTTTTAATGCTTTTCAATCGTAACTGTGTTCCTGCACGGTGCTCGATGTTAGGTGGCACTTATTAACCCTTTGTACTCGAAATGCGATTTTCTTCATCCTCGAGACTTTTTAAGTGCAGATGATAAAAAATTAAACAGTATCAGAATTTATTTTACATTAACAATTATTTAATTTAAATAAATAATACCGAAATCTTTAAATATCTGCTATAAAACATTCGTAAATTTGTGAAAATGGTATTATTTAAATATCGAGAGTCACCTTTTAAGAGCAAAGGATTAAACAAATCGTAATTGAAAAATCAGCCATGATGTTCAAACATTTTTAACATTTTTAGAGGGATTTAAGATTAGATTAGACACTTAATTTAAGATAATTAATTAGACACCCTGTGTATGTGGATGTGTATCTGATTGTATACATAGATATATATATATATATACACACATTTTTTTTCTATGTAACTGTTTAGAAATTTATGGATGTGCGTTCTTTGACATGTTTTATCTTACAAAAATATATGTTTCAATGTACGTGTTACTTGTTTACAATTTGAAATTAATCTTTTTCGTATTTAACACTGTTTAAGTCTTACTGTAGAAAATAAAGAACACTTCACGACGTTTGTTTAATAAATTTTGTAAAATCATTTGAATCTGGGCTAAGTTTGTACACGAATTTCAAATAAACGTAATATAAATTTTTACCGATACGAGAAGTTAAAACAAGAAAAGAAAACGAATCAAATGTATGCTTTTATATTTGTAGAGATCTATAGGGATTACATTTGTAGGACATGTAGATCTGTATTTAATTTCATGGAAATCTCATAACGATCGATTGCACTATAATTTAATTCTACAGAAACATTACAATTGACTTCATTCCATTTTTAAACATTACCAAATATAATTCCCGTTTCCAATAAACAACTGAGACGAAAAATTTCATTTTTCTGCTCAATCGTATTGCTATTTGTACACGACGACGTTTCAACTCTCATACATGTTTTTCTTCGACGTTAATGAATATTTTTCTTTTATCAAATCTATTCTTTTATTAAGATTCTGCGACCGATATGAACTGATTATTAGCAATCGAGTGAAAAATACTGAATTCAATTTCTGCAAATAACTACATTATTATCATACAGATATTCCAAATCACACGATGGTATAAATTGATAGAAAACAATTCTGCGGCAAAGTACAATTTATATTTTCTTCTTGCCGAAAAAAATTAAGGAATTTAAATTATGCAATTTACATTTTTATACTGTGAATGCATACGCATAGTTTTCATCGGAAAAAATGGACTTTTGCAAATCTATAATATTTGATTTTATAAATAAACGATAGAATAATATAAAATTATATAAAAATTGGGCAGAAAAAAATTAAGGAATTTAAATTATGCAATTTACATTTTTATACCGTGAATGCATACGCATAGTTTTCATCAGAAAAAATAGACTTTTGCAAGTCTATAATATTTGATTTTATAAATAAACGGAAGAATAATATAAAATTATATAAAGATTGGGCAGAAAAAAATTAAGGAATTTAAATTATGCGTTATAACTTCAGTTGACCGATATTAAACGTTTTATCTAATATTATCGAGATTCGTTATTCTTTCCCTTTCCCAACCTCCCAATATAAACGCGTAAAAATATGTACAAAAGTTATGTACAAGCTGAATAATAATGCGTGGACTGTTCGAGCACAATTCGAGCAATTGAACGTAGCGTTGTCAGGCTGAACGCTTCGAGAATGGATCGGACATAAAGCAGAATTCATGTAATAACCAAACCTCTCGGAAAATCCATGGATTCGAATTGCGAATGCAAACTGTAATAACTAGAACATTTACGAATATTGCTGGAAATCCCCGAATATAAGCAGCGTCCAGATGCAATTCCATTTTAATACCGTTTCTTATGTATTCCCAACTTTTCTCATATGATACGGGATAACGTTTTGTTAACGCAGTATTGTATGTTTCGTATAAAAATCGCAAGAAGTAGAACAAATGAATATTCCTTCATAATTAGAATATTCTTTTATAATTATTTTTTATATAAAAACCCACTCTATTATCAATTGAAAAACTGAAGAAGGTAATATGCGAGAATAAAGTCTCACGCAAAATCAACGGTAAATCAAACAAATCCTATAATTTGTTCATAAATTCTTGTAATTTATGAATAATAATAGCGTTGAACGATTAACGTACAAGAATAATATTATCTTTTTCTTTATAATCTGTAAATACTGAAAATATTTGTCGAATATTGTACCAACGTCGTCGTGAAATATTTACGAAATTCATCTGATAAAATTTGACGGAAACAATAATATTCTAAAATGACTTACCTGTTCGAAACCACCCAAGATTTCTGTCGTATCCATCGCAGAATTAACGACGATCGATTTCAGCTTTTGTCCGGCCAGGTTTGCGAGAAGATGAACGAGACTACTCTTTCCGGTTCCAGATCCTCCGACCTGTTAAATAATCGATATAACGACAAATATAATAACGAATGAACAACAATAACTTAGCAGTAATTTGTATGAAGGTAATGAAAAATGTGAAACAATACTTTAGATGAAAAATGTTTGCATTGCAAATGTACATCAAGACAAATGCAAATTAGTCCAAACAATGCAAAAGAGGATTCAAGAAATTGTAAAATTAAAAAGCGGATCGACTAACCACTAATTAACAAATTATAGATAATAATGCTACATATACAGAGACTTTCTTGACCTCATTTTCATTAAGAATGACTCTTTTTTTTTTTTGTTTATTTGTTAACAAATGGATGTAACATTGTTTGCATCGTTTGTAAACATAATAACGAAAAAATTATTTATTTATCACCATTTCCTTTAAAATTATGCAACATTAAATAAAATTTTACGTGATGTACCGAGACTTTTTTGACCGGCTATATTAATTTTAAAAATTTAATGAATTTTATTTAATCACTAAATAATTAAGAAGTAACGTTCAAATTCTTTATCGTAATTAATTAATTTATGCCGTTTTTCACACAATGGACATGTAAGACAAATAATTTTAAATAACTTTTGTTACTCAAAAAATAAAGAAGAAGCAATTTTAGAAGTTTGATACTTACAAGTATGACCATCCAATTCATATTAACACACTGCGCTAATCCTCGAAGGACAGTCTTCTGCGCCCTCAATAATAACAAACGATCGTTCTCAAACACGTCAGAGTCACTGCGCTCCAATATTTCATTCCCTAGGAAGACCTTCTCTTTTGTCAGGTGAATCGGAAATTCTGGGTCTGGTAATGGCCAATCGTTTCGCGAAAATATCTTGTTATATATCTCGATTATCTAAGATTGAAATGGAACAAATTAAAAATAAATTGAAATGAATTTCGTTATAGAAATATAATACAATAATTGTTTGACAAATTTAATATGCTAATGGAAAGCAACAAAGAGGATTCTAACTTTAATTAATTTTTCAGCATAAAATTCATTTAAATCAGCCTGGGTAAATATTAGTAAATCTATCGATAATAGTGAAAAATATTTCAAATAAAATATAATGTAAATCATTGAGTCTAGAGTATAAATGATCGCTCGCAAATTGAGTTAATTCATTTTTTTCACTAAAATAATTAATATTCTTGAACTAATAAATATTAGAAATATCGACATGATTAACACTTACATGTTCTTTATCTTTATCTGTTCTCATTCTATCTATGTAAATCAGCTGAACACCATTTCCAGGATTGAAAACATTCTTTGAACCCAGTCTGAATGCTGCCATAGTAATTTCACACCATCTAGTGACGTCCCTAAGGTTCATTTCCCAGGGTGAACCTAAGTGGCCCCAAGTAGTTCCAATTTGAGAACTAAGTTCTTCATTAAACTGAATCATCCTATCAAGTAAATCCTCTGGTAACTCCGGGAACTGAACACTTAGAATGAATTTTAAGTCCTTTTGTTCAAGAGTGTCCATAAAAATCTGCAACATAAAACAAACACTCCAGTTGAATTGTTTAATGTTTAATCCAGTTGAAACTAATTTTGTTTCAGGCAAGGTATTAACTATCAATTTTTATTTTTGTTTTTAATTTACTTTTTAACAGTTGATTTATTTATTTATTCATATAAAGGGTAAAGTCCCCTTTAAAACATTGGACGTAAAAATTATACATAACTTTCCAAATCTTTCAAAATGCTACAAACTTACAAATGAAAATTTGAATCAAACTTTGTTTATTGCAATGTCTGAGTCACAGTACTGTTCCTTAATTTTTACATATAAATACCAACAGCAAAAAACAAAGATACTATTAACGGCTTATTCAACATCGAAAATTACATTTTTTCAGAAATATCAAACTTCGAAGGGAATCTTTTTAGATATCAGTCGTGTATGAAAAGATTTGACACTACTCCTATTACCTATTTAAGAGTTTAACGTAATATACTATTAATACTTACTTGAGTGAAACGATTTAGAAATGACTTGGGAAGCCCTCTTCTAGCACCACCTTGACGAAGAGGATTTTGGCAGCCGAATAATCGAGTACCTGGCTTTACACTGAAAGTCATTTCTAACTCCGGAACATAGATCTCGCCACGATGATCGAGGCAGGCGTTCAGTCCTTCAAGAACGGACTGCGAAGCAAGATTTAGTTCGTCTAGAAGAATCCAATCTCCATTTTTGAGGGCTCTTAAGAAAGGACCATCCTTCCATGAAAATTCACCAGGCTTCCCTCCTTCGACTGGCAAATCAGCTCCAAATAAATCCGAAATATCCTATACAATATTTAAAGTGTTTATTATAATAATTAAAATTAGAAATAACTTAGATTCAAAAGTGTTTGTAACAGTTTAAGTAATAAAATGGTAACTTTTTCTTTAACGAAAGAATGAATTAATATCACAAGGTATTCCTCTTCTCAAGGACAAGTTTTTAAATGTTTATAAAATTACTATACTTTAAATTTATGTAAATAATATAAATAACACTGTATAATTACAGTCATAATCAAATACTTTCAGAGAAAAAGCAATCTTGTTCTATTTAAATCAGGTACAAATTAATTAATCCAATTGATATCAAACATCGTTTATAATAAAAATTACTATTCTTCTTCTTCTTCAAAAAAAGTAGAAATACTTACTGTTTGATCGCTTAAATTTATTCTAAGAAGCCGATGTCCAGATGCTGTGGCAAGCGCAGAAACCAAACTAGTTTTGCCAACTCCCGGACTGCCTTCTATCAAAATTGGTTTTCTCAACTGGAGCGCACGTAAAATCTTCAAGGTATTCGTTTTAGTTGTTGGGCTGGCGAACGCGAATCTCAAAGTGTCCGGAACCTGTTCGCTTCCTTTCTTCACGTAAAACGGACGTATCCCAAATTTATCCTCGTGGTCTTCGACATCAAATTCCTCGCAACTCAACGTCAACGTGGACTTCAACGTGTACTTAACTTGGTTTTCGATGAACCTTAAGGCAAGATTCTTGAAATCCTTCAGCTTCCTCGAATTTTCTGCGCCGGTCAATCCGGAACCGAGGCCATCGAGATAGCCTAAAGCTACTCCGTGAAAGAAGGCATCGCCGATTCCCAGGTCCTCGCAACAATTAATAAAGTCCACCCACGTAAGTACATCTCTGACACTGACGACCAATTTTCTCCCCGTTTCCGTAGTCTGTAACCATTTCACGAACTCTATTATCGCTGTGGACACGTTCCCTTTGAACTCGTCACGCAAGTTGTGCACCATGATGCGTTCGAGATCGTCTAACGAGACGCAACCCTCGCACCAAATTTCCGTAAATCTGTTTCTGAGCGCGGGCGAAAGTTCCTTTTTACCGTAATCGCCGCCAGGATTCATCGTTCCAACGAAGATGAAGCTTTCGTGAGCTGTGATCGTTGCGTTCTCCTCGGTGGACGGTTTCTCGGCGATTAAAAGCTTGCGTTCGGGCTCCAGCAGAGAGTTCAGTCGCTCGAGCACGCTGTCGTCGGCTAAAGAAATTTCGTCCAGCAAGAAGAATCCTCCGGTCTTCATAGACTTCACCAGAGGTCCGTCGACCCACTCGAACAACTTCTGATCCTCTTTACGTTCCCTAACTGGTCGCAGGCTTCCCAGAAAGTCTGAAGCCTCCGTGTGCATGTGACAATTGACGATACCGAGCTCCTGATGTCTGATCGCAGCCAACAGTTGGCAGACGGTGGTTTTGCCACCTCCGGTTTCGCCGATCAAGAGGACCGGTTCTTTGAAGTCGCAGGCCTTGGAGAGGAGCACGATCATTTTACGCATCTGAAACGTCCACACTACGTGTTCAAATCCTGGAATCCTCTTGGACAACAGAGACTCTAGAATCGGTTTGGTTACGGGGGACGTGTTCTCAGAAAGTGAGAACAGAGCATCAGGTTCAACGTCCCTTTTCAGATGTTTCTTCAACACCTGAATTATCTCCGAACATTCTTCCGGGTTACGAGCTTTCGAGGAGAGGACCAGGTATCCTTCGTCGGCTAGATGTTGACTCCAATCGTACAAAGTGCCTCCGGTATCCGGTGCAAGATGATACCTTTCAGCCCAGCGGAATAAGTCCCTAAGAGTCATGAATCCTTTCTTCCCAGCAAACGTAGCGGTACCCTTTCGTCGTATCTGGAGTTCCGTCATCACGTTGATTACCTGCTTGCAGTATGTTTCAGGCATCTTACATCTTTTCTGCAGTATCACTTGAAGCTCTTTGGGCGGGATTTCGTCGAAATGTAGTTCGACGAATCTGTTTCTAAATGCACGCGAAAGTACCTTCCTTCCGCCGTACAAACCCGGAGGATTCTGGGTAGCAAAAAGCATGAAGTTATCGTGGGCCTTGACAACTTGCTGTGTTTCAGGGATAAACAGCTCTTTGTTATCGTCAAGCACTCTGTTTAAAGCTTCCAAAACGTCACTGGGTGCCAAATTCAATTCATCCAAAATTATCCAATACCCTCTTCGCATGGCATCCACCAGAATGCCCTCTTTAAAAACCAACTTTCCTGTAGAATCTGCCACATAAGTACCAACATACTCTTGTAGGTCTGTGTGTTCATGATTGTTAATCCTGACACAGATGTGCCCAGAGGCCTTCGCTAAGTATGTTATCAAACTGGTTTTTCCAACAGAGGTGTCACCTTGCAGTAGTACTGGCATTTTTCCAATGGACACTACTCGTACTAAATCTTTCAGATTTTGTCTCACTGTTTCTGTGAGAATGTAATTTTCTGGTGTTTCTGGTTTAAGGTCACCTTTAGGGATCCAATATCCTTCAAAGCACATCCAATTGTCTGCAAAATCATGTGGCCTTGGAATAGGGGTTCCAATAATAGCACTTGCAACTTTATCACCTAGGATGGCCTTTACGATCATTCTTTGTACCAATGGATAAGAATTACTGTCTAGCTGTGTTAGGAAACTTAAACAAAATGCTTCGTATAACGATCTGAATGCATTTGCACAAGGATTCTGTGCAGACACGCTCAGAGCACGACATAGCGTCCTTAAACTGTAATGTGGTTTGTGTCCAGTACCATCGAGAAGATTACTTTCTGCTTCTTTTCTAACGTTCAGAAAGAATTTGACAATATTTTCGATTTTCTCTGTTGGAAGATTTAGATCACTCAAGTATGAATTCACTAACAATTGTAAATCTGACTTCTCTGTAAGTTCATCGACAAAGAATTCTGTAAATCTGTTCCTGAGCCCCACAAGAAGATCTTTCTTTCCAATATCTGTTGCAGGATTCATGCAGGCAAAAATTGCAAAGTCTTCGTGTCTTTTAACTGGTTCTTTGTCGCCGCGCTCTAACAAACATAGAGATCCGCATGATCCTTCTAATAAACCAGAAAGGCATTCTAATGTTTCTGCAGTAGCCAAATTGATCTCATCCAACAGAACCCAATCTCCGTTCTGCAGTGCTTTCACTAAACTACCCTCCACAAAAGAAAATGCTAATGAATACTGACTGTGCACTTGAGACTGAAGCTTCTCCAGTTTCTGAGCCAGTTTTTCCCATCTCTTTAAAACTTCTATTTCATTCTGATCATTTTGAGATGCCTTCAATCTTTTCAAAGCAGCACTGGTACTATGAACCATTAAAGTGGTCAATGTTTTCCACTTTCTTTCTTTGAAACAATATTCGAGGTGGCTCAAAAATTTTCGATTTGGTTCAATCGCAAAATAGGATCGAAACAAAATTTCGAACTCTTCGCGAATTGGAAAAATCAAAAGTTTAAAATCTACCGGTTTGTAACCACCAAGTAAATCTGTACTTTCGCTCTGCTGATTCATGTTTATTACTATTAATTTGTGACCCGTTATCTGTGCAAGATATTGAACACAACTTGTTTTCCCTGTACCAGTCTCTCCAACTAACAGTACTGGCTCTTTTTGAATAACACAACTAGCTATCCTTTCCAAAAGACATGCAGATGGTCTTGTATAAGAAAATTTTGAATTTTTAGATTCTAACTTAACCCTGTCAGGCTTTTTTATTTTTAATTTTGCTCTACCAACAATAAGACATTCTTTGTGAACATTTATCGACGGTTTGTATACATCACAGAAAAATTCTGCTTTCATTTTCACTATACCCAACTTATGTGCTACTGCTATTGCTAAATTTAATCGTTGCACTGAAATAAAAAAAAAAGAATCCCTAAATCATTTATCGCAGAGCTACTATTGTTAAACTCGTTAAATTAAACGTATTAAAAAACAATTGACATTAAATATTTGTAATAAATAGATTCGACTTACCGGAATTAGGTACAGAATAGCAGAAGACATCTAAGGCATCTTGAAAAATCTTCAATGCTGAGGTAGGTGAAGATACATCAAAATCAACAACAGCTCTAGAACACCATTTAATCAAATCCCTTGTAGATATTTGTCTAGCACTTTTCACACTATTCACTATATCGTCTTCGTGACCTCCGACAGAAAACAACAAAAACACATCGACGATTTTCGTAGCTATTGTATGTAATACTGGAAATAAAGTCTGCACTATTGTCACCAGTTCTTCTCTTGACAAAGGTTCTACATTAACATACGACCACTCTTTCTGTAATGGCATTTGGAGGGATTTTTGCGTGCCTCCGGAAGTTAATCGCCGGGTAACAAACAATTGAAATCCACTTTTTACATGTATCGAATCTCTATATCCTGGAACTGACAATGTTTTGGTTTCTACAAGTTGTCCAATAACGCTAATAACATCTGTTGCAGCACAGTCAATGTCCTCCAGAAGTAACCATTTGCCTGATAACACAGCTTCCGTTAATATTCCTGGTTGCCACAAAAATTCTCCAGGAATATCAGTACATCTGTACATTCCCAATAACATCTTAGAATCTGTTTCATCACCCAATTGTACTTTTGCAAAATTCTGAGCATCATGACCTGTAGTCTGTGCTAAGAATTCTACTAGAGCAGTTTTTCCTGAACCAATGGTGCCTTGTAAACACACGCATTTATTAGAAGACACTGCAAAAGCCAAATTCTGTAAGTTTTGCTGTGTCGATGGCACAGGAACCAAATTCAATCCATGTTTAGGTTTAGAGGTTTTAAAAACTGGTAGTAAAATTCCTCCAATAGATACTACTGATGGTATATCAAGCACTTGATCTAATTCTTTGGCATCTTCAGACATTACATTATTTTGATAAACTTCTTTATAGTCAACAGAAAACAACTCAATCTTTGGAACAAAATTACTTGCACAAGACAGATAGAAAAATTCTGACATTTCTAATACAATAGCAATGCAATTCATTGTTACCCTAAAAATAATAAAAAGACATCCATGTGCTGATTAGCATTTTAATTTAATAACCTAAGTAAAATAGAAATTAATAAAAAGCTAATATTTTAAAATAATTTATTTACTTTCACACTTTTTAGTCACTAAATAATTATGATTACTTATAATTTTTTACTGTCAATAATTTCTTTATTTATTTTCAAATCATGATAGTATTATGTTTACTTTTAAAAATCTGTTTATATATATAAAAAATCATATCACTGAATACTAAATTTTTGTATATGCAGAAACATATTAATGAATTTTATGCATCTTACCATCTAACACCTTCATCTTCATGAGTTAAATATCTGTAAAACTTAGACCAATTCCACTTATGTTTAAAATGTGTTGGTGCACTCCGTAGAATGTCATAACAAGCAGTCACTAAATCATAATCAGATACATCTGCGAAAGGTATTACTTTTTGTTTATTACACCTTTTTGCAGCAGGTCTATAGTCAACATCTATAGACTCAAATGGAGCTGGGTTTACATCAAAGTAATGTAATACATATCTGCAATAAAATAATAATTTATACATTTAATTACTCGATATTATTTAAAATTATTTTATTTTTACTAATTTGATTAACTATTTATGCTACTGTCTTTTTTTTGATATAATAAAAATCAAAGATTTTGAATTAAATTCAAATTTTCACACAGGTAAATGAAATGTTTAATATAAAACATACGTTAGTCTTATAATTAGAAGAAACTGTAATTTCTACAATAATAATTTTCCTTCTTAATTAATATTGAAATGACATAAATGACATTAACATAAAAAAATAGTATAAAGTTAATATATATCTATAAAATAATATTAAATTTAAAACTTAATATAAAAGTTTATATACACTATGATAGCAATAATACATACACTAACAAGTCCTGATTCACACAAAGCAGTTTTCCCAAAATAACAGAGTTTAATTTGTGAAATGCATCTCCATCAGTGAAAGAAATTTTATCCATTGGAATGCTTGTGGAAACTAATGCAAACAATAATTGTGGAAAACATTCAGCAACATCTTTTGTAGACTCTGGATTCATCAAGAATTCACACAAAATATTTAAAATTCTTTTATACTCATTTTTATTTAGTTCCTGTAACAAAAATATATGAAATTATATATAAGACATTTTGAAAAACGTACAATGTTCATGTAAGTAATTAAGATAATTATTAAATTATTTTAATAACAAATAAAGTTAAAAGCAAATAATAACTGACGTGCACAACAGAGTATTATAATTCTTGTTATATCCCATTAATAATTTATATCAACATTAGATGCATTTATTAATTACAATAATCACTAACAAATTGTATAACATGATAAAAAGAATTTTATGAATGTTATAATTAAATACAATTTGAAAGAATTATTTGTCACCACTTTCTATACCTTACAATTATATAAAAATGATATCAAGTGAACTTATAATTACAAACAATTATATCTAAGTAAGCACGATTAAAATTTATAGAACGTGAAATAGTAACAACAGAAAAAACAAAGAAAATTATGTTGATAATTATAATATACAAAAACCGAAAGAGAATATTTTTAACATTTTAAAGAAAAATGTTTTACTTACTTTATCAGTTCTAAATAATTGAAGTTTCTGAGCATAACTTTCATTCCTTTTACTAAAGGTCGTTAAACTTTGTAAAAACATGTTGAAATTGAAAACTGAATCACATGTATAATCCCGGACAAATGTTGAAATCAATGCGTAACTCTAACCACGTGTTTTTGACGGTGCACTCCGAAGTTGGTTTTTAAGATATACAATACGTTCTTTGCAATAAAAAATCCCTGCAGTAATGTTTAATCATGTATGTTAGACTGATGTTGTGATGTAACATTAACATTTCTGATTTATAAAAAAAATTCAATTTTCATAAACATGATCAGGCCGGCAATAGAAGATACACGAACTGTAGGAGTAAGAACTGTGATGCCAGACTGAGGACGGGAGTTCTCGAGAACACCCCCTTCCACTACTTTACAAACTTTATACTACGGTAGTGTGCGCAGTGGAAGGGGGTATTCTTGAGAACTTCCGTCCTCAGTCTGGCACCACAGGGTAAGAAGCTTATAGGAATACCCCTACCTAGAACTAAAGTCTATTCCCCTCCTGCTCATAAATCAGGTGCAAATAAACGTTGATTTGCATACTTTCCAACAGTTTTCTTTACAACACACTAGATGTCTCAACGTGCAACTTTGTATTACTTTACCGATCATTCAAAAGCGTTTATTAACATCAATAAAAAATTTCTTAAGTTTTAGTCATATCATGCATTAAATATACATACTCTTTTTAACAAAAAGTAATGTAATAATGCAGTACTCTAGTCCAGCAATAAATTACATCTTTAACACATTAAAGATTTTTTTCACCATTAAAAATAAAATATAATATGGTTTTTACATACATATTCAAAATGAGAAATGATATTTAAGCATCAATTTTTATACAAATATTAAATTACATGCACATAATTTACATAAATCTGTTGGTGTTAATTTTTAAATATTTAGTTTTATCCTTATTTGTAATGAATGGCGTTTATTGTTTTATCCAAAGTTGAGCCCCCAAGAATGGAGGGGAATATAATTACTGAATAAGAAGTGGTGGAATGGTTTTTAAGCTTTGAATTGGAGGGAAAGGTAAATCCATGCATCTTTTTTTGCCAACACGATCATAGTTGTTTTCTTAATAGTTTTGGAACATAAATATTTAATCTTAATAATAATAATCAGAAAACATTAGTATTATCAATGCTACAAAAAATTATTTTAAGAAACTCTCTTCAGAAATAGCTACTATATTGTTCAAAATGCACTATAATTAAAAAATATTATTCTTACAATGAAACACCATTTTTTAGTAATTTAAATTTTTGTATTTGTAGATCATATGAAATTAGAAGCTCAAGGAGTATACCAAAAATGTGTAAAAGGTAATCCCGTATTAGAATTAATTTTATATATGAGTAAAACTTTAGATTTTCAAATAAAAATTAAATGATTAATGGTTTAATTAAGTATACAACAATTTTATTTGTTAAACATTTATTTGCAAAGTTTAATGTTTCCTGAAGAAACAAAGGTATTTGTTTAATACAAAAATACAAATTGTAATCACATTTTGAACACATACAAGCATTACACATATTGTACAATACAGCTATATGTATAATGTATCGATATAAGCATTACTCTAGTCAAAAAAGTTCAGGGTGTGAATTAAATTCATCTCTTAGAATCTTTTCTATGGAAGATAGAGAAAGATTATCAACTTCAACATTGAAACTGACGTATACAGCCATGGAAAATCGCTTGGAGAGTCTCTTGGCAAGATTAATTGAAAATTCATTTGTAATTGGTCCCATAATCTTTGTTGTAAGTGGTTCCTTTTCATATGGTGATTTAATCGCAAAGGACAAATCGTTCATGGCGTTTTCGTTCAAATCACCTACCCACAAATAAAGGCAATTTTCTACTTTAATTATATGACCAGCCACTGATAAGTCCCCAACTTTTGTCATGAAATCGTGAAATTTAAACCTGCAGTCCAGCTTCGGTACTTCTGATTCGTTTCCCATATTTTTCTGAAATTTCAGATAGTTTTTAAATCGTAATTCTGAACTTTTATTATTTTCTTCAAAGTATACTCATCACAATGATTATCATTTTACAAAACCATAACCTCAAAATTAAAAATTATACGTCCTGACAACATGTAGTTCATCAAATAACTATGAAAATATAAACACAGGGGAACTATAGGAGTTACCTTATGCCACGAACAAGAAGTACATATAAGATCTTATATCTGTATATTCTTTTGACTAAGAATTTAGGGATGCTTGAGTTTGTTTAGTATTTTATCGTTGCTCAACATTATCGATTCTACTAAGAATAAGATTATAGTATTTACAATGATTAAAATTACAATTAAATATATAAATATGCAGTTACTAATGAATTATGGAATATTTTATTACTTTATAGACGAAAGTTTCTAAGTTACGCTTAGAAGCTTAGCATTAATATAATTTATTGAAAGCTACATAGCCGGTAAAGAGAAATATATATTTAAAAAATTGCTTATTATAAATAAAATTAATATAAGAGGAATATATAGAAACTACAGTAAAAAATATTAATGTAAAATTTCATAAATAAATACTGTAAATTTATTTTACAAATTCATTATTTTATCGATGTGTATAATGTTAAAAATGTGATAGTGACCACAGCAATGTATCTTAGATATCTTAAACTTTAATTTAAACTCTCAAACATATAAAGAAATCACTTAAAAATTAAAAAATCTGCAATCTTGTGTGTTTGATATTTATTAGTATCGCCAACACACTGATAGATGGCGCTACAAGTCTATTACAAAACCATCCTCATTCTTATCCGACGCAGGAGTTGGGTCATTTGTCACTCCTTTCTAAGAGAAGAGTAAATAAATAATATAAAAAAAGTTAGAAGAAGTTAACTGAGAAACCACTGACCGATATAGATTTCGCACTTAAAAGACTGGATATAAGAATACTTCAAATAGTAAGTTTTTTTCTATAAATAGTGATATAAAACTGTAAACGTTGGAATTAAAGTAAGCGTAAAAGCTTTATGTTAAATTTAGAATATAGAATCTTACATTAAAGTAGAGGTATGAGTGGTTAAAATAAAATATATGTGCATATATTTAGAGGAGGGCAATGTTGTCAAAGGATGCTTAAGTTTATTACATATTACAATTCATGTTATTTTGTATTTTTGATAACATTCATTTATGTACGCTTATGTGTTAATAACTAATAATTAATTAACTAAATGAAAGATAGAAACAGAACTGGTATTTAGTAATTACTCCCATAAATCGCAGCTTTAGATTAAATATAAAAAAAAGAGATTATGCCTGGAAATTGAAATATTTGAAGGCGTCTTTTTATACCTAAGATATCATATAAGATGATTAGTACCACCCCGTCACCGCTAGATGGTTATAGCATTTTAGTGTCGGTCATTTCATAAAATTTCTAATTTCTAAAAAAGGTAAATTTACAGCATTTATTTGTGGATCTTTATATTTGCCACTCCGTCTATAAAGTTCACACTATCCCCTCGTACAAATTTTGATAAGATTTTGTCCATAATAAGCAAATTTTCAAACAAATGTCTTTATTATTTGTTATTGCAATTTTACACTTCATGTGAAATTATATAATAACCTATGTTTTATTTTATTTTATTTCTTATTAATAATAAGAATGAATTTTTTTTAAATACAGAGGAAGAAATGTTACCTTATTGCCTTTTTTATACTTGAAATAAAAAGAAAGGTTTTTATTTTACCTGTTAAATACAGCAGTATATTATACAGATTAATGTTTATCATATTTCTGATTAATAGAATTACAAAACAATATTTTAATTTAATCGTTTCGAGTTGCCATTGGTTTTCATTTTTTTCTATATTCACGTAACGATGCACAAAATAACACATGTATTTACCATATTTTTAGGTCACCCAGTATAATAGCTGCATACCTAGCGGAGCTTATTGATATACCTGCTTCAGAATCACCTGCATGGTACAACGAGCTGTAGAGGTAAGTAAGCCTCTAAATCGTCGTGGTCCGTATAATTTATGAATTATTATTTTGTACTATAATGTTGGTCCCACTGTACGCGCGGTTGTTTCAAGCCGCACCAATGGGGAGTCCCTATCTTGTTGGAAACTGATTGTGAGACAAAAAGTGGTCCCATTGGCGTAAAGCCTTGGAATATTGAAAACTTAAATTTTATTCATTAAAACTGTACAGATTGTCTCAACATTATTTTTTTTTCCAAAACAATACATTTATAGTGGTGTATTATATTTTATTGTATTTTTAAGACATTTTGCAACGTGTTTTAAATATTCCTTTTTTAAGGAAAAAAATATGTGAATAAATTGTATCAGTTAAGTATTAGAGTGTTTTGAATTTGTTCAATTTTGGTAGTGTAACTGAAATAACATTAAGTTGATAATGATGGAATTTTTTATTATCTATGTGAAACATGTTTTTTATTTATAATTTATTAATATAAAAAGTGAAGGTAGGGGTTCTTACCTATTACAATTGCTAATATATTTGTCATTTTAAAATTTCAGATTTGTTTACTTAAAAATTTTAATAAAAAATGGTGTTTTTATATCTTACCTCTTTTCTGCACTTCAGTCATTTCTTTTTTCTTACATTTTTTTTTATGTCTTTCAAAAGTAATAAATTTTAAATCCAGTTATCGTGTCCATCTATAATCACCTCTCTTCACATTCAATTTACTGGTTTCTTTTTATTTAGCAAGATACTAAGTTTACTTTAATCCTATTAACTCTGCTAAGGGTGGTGATTATAGCCATCCATCACGAATAATGACATAACGAAGGGTTGATCCCATAATGTTCAATTAATTTCGAATTAATAAAACAGTTCATCCAATTGAAATGAATTTAATTAACATCAAACTGACAAACTTCAAATTACTTTAAGATTAATTAATGATTACTCGTGTATAATTAAAAACCTATTATGCAATTCGATGTAACAGAAGGAGAAGTAAGTACTGAATTTATTTAATTTAAAATACAGATACCACATCCTGTCGCTAACTATATTAAATTGTCTATATTATTATCAAACAGTTATACTTTCCAAAAGTAAAAAATTTTTTAAAGTATCAGGTACACTTTCAATGTAAACAATCTTAATATTGCTTATGAACACAAATCGGGTTATTTTAATTATTCCCTGTCTCGCATAAGATAGGATCAAAGCATCAAAAACAAGGGATCTAAAATCCGATTAATCTGATAAAAAGATTTGACATACTTCTTGATGATTCATAAATAAATACGAGAATAGAAATACCCTCGCACCAGTACTTTTTGTGCCCATAGAAACCCAACCTAAACAATCAATTAAGATCAAAACACCAAATACCCTCCACCATAGAAACCATCCCCAAGCTCGCGAGTTTCTAACGACTGTTTTCACCAGGAATACTCGAAAATTAAATCTCCCGTACATCCAATTACTGTAAACACCCTCTAAATACACCTCCCGGCAACGTAATCGCCCCCTCGTGCCCCTCCACCCCCTGAACACCACATAACCACCGTTGCACTAATGGACAAGAAAATCCCATTCCCTTGTCGCGGATCATCATCTACCAAGAGCGTCCGGAGGGAGGGGGGGAGGGATTGGCCGTGATCTCTGGATCGGATCTCGTCGGATCAGCCGTCTAACCAAACAAGTATCGCCTCTGTCGGTCGGTCGGTATCTTGTGATCCTAAGATCGGATCGCGATCGATGGTTACGCCAATGGGATGAAACGAGGCATCAGGGGAACAGAGAGAGGACGAGAGAGAGATAGAGGGTGAGAGTGGATGGGAGAGGGTGAGAAGAGAGGCGGCCGATGGCGCAGCAGGTAGAGGCGAGGGTCTCGGCCTGTGTATACTATAATTACGAGTAACTCAGCCACATTTGCGTTGATCCGACACCTTAAAGATAACATTTAGCGGCCCCTTTTATCTCCGTGGCAAACAAACCAATTTATACCTCAGTTCGCTTTGTACCTACCATTGTCTCCCTTGCTCCCGCCGAAAGCCCGCCGCTCTTTCTCTTTCTATCGCCGAAAAACCCCGCCCCGAACTACGAATTAGGAGCATTCTTCTCCTCCTTTTACCACTTTCCTCCCATGCACCTCTTTTACTTCCCTTTGTGCTGTTCTTTTCGCCTGCTTCTACTTCTTCTTCTTCTTCTTCTTCTTCTTCTCTTCTTCTTCTTCTTCTTCATCTTTTCTCCCCCTTCTTCGTCATCATCCTGTTTCGCTATTTCCTCGTCGTCCTTTTCGGATACTTTGTTCCTCCTCTTGTTCTTCGGTGATTTTCGTCTTGTTCCCGAGGGACTGCGTATTCTACTGGTGGCCTTGATCCTGTTCTGGGGTGTTCTTCGAGTTCTTGCTGGCGAACTGAGACGATAGTTCCGTTCTGGTGTGCTGTTTTCAATGAGGGGCTCGAGGCGATTACTCGTTTAACTTGACGCATTGTTTTACTTTTCACCGTTAAACGATGTTTTCTTTCGCTTAACACTAGGCTCACGGGACCCGTCAGTTTGACGAGTTTTGGGCCTTGCGAGAAAAATTTACAAAAACAATTACTATTATTCCTAGCAATTTTTGTTGACTTTTATTTATAGAGCAATACGAATATACCCTCATTTATTTCCCTGTCAGCTCGACAATTTCAAAATTTTATATGATGTACACCTATTTTTTAGTGTATGTCTATTAGAAATAGATATACTAGAAATATCTGTAAATCTATCACTTTTTATCATCAAAACGATAATTTTTTAATTTTCCTTAAAATGAAATTTTGGCGACCAGAAAAAATTTGTCTGGCAGTGAATGTGTTAATTTATTTTGTTCGTTATTGCTGTATGTCGTAAATCGCGGTTCAATAATTGGACATATTCGATGATCTAATACCATGAAAGGCTCAAGCTTTCTGGATTATCGGAGTTCCATTGTATTTGTTATACATTCATAAGTAGACTGCGGATTTTTACGCGAATTCATATTTTTTGTGAGCATATTTAAAGAGGTGCAGTCCTGGTAGAGGACATTACAACACATGATCTACTTCGAATGCTTCTCAGTTTTGTGTTTTCCGCTATATCTGAATTTCCTATAAATGCATAAATATCCGCAGTCTATTCATGCGTATAGCTATAATCAACCATGAATACGTTTGGCACATAGAATGTCGGTATTATCAAGAGAAGTAATTTTTTGGTGAACATTATTGCACGAATGTCTTTCCCAATTTATCTAATAATCTAGAAATTTCGTTGCCCGATTTTACTGCTTTAAAATCAAAGCTTCGCTGTGTTCGTTCCCCATTTTATTTTCACGGCGAAGCTTCTACGACAAATTCTGTGTGCGAGGTTTTTCTCTAAAAGATAATCAAGCGATAACGCTGCAAAAATGTTAAAGGCAGGACACGCTTTAGTTGTGGGTAATGTTTGACGTCAGCGATGACAGGCAAGATCAAAGGATTCATTGTTGTCCCTGACTGTTTGCTCGTAATAAGTACCCTGGGAAAGAAAATAGGTTTAAACGAGAGAACGATGTCAGTCAAAGGTAGGATGTTGTCAGTTACTTTGTTTCTGATATTAATCGTGTCGTCGTTGGTAGGTATGTTGGCGGACAAACATTAAACGTCAAAAGTGATACGGATGGTTTGCGAATTTCTCGTATTAAAATTATTATTCATTGTTGATCGCTTTCTTTCTGACCTCATTCAACGAGTTTCTAACATCAAAATAACCCAGACAAGATGAATAATTCGAACGCTCTTTGAAACAAACGTAGTCTCAGTTGAGACTTACCAGACTTTATCAAGTTCCCATGAAAAATTACGAAAAAGTGATTTCGATTCCCTTAGTAGTTCCACTGTTAACATAAACTGTACAAAATGTCATTCGCTAGACGTTTTTCAACGCATCATTTTTCTCCTCGCGCTTAAAGAAAACTTATGCGTCCGACTGTATCTCCTTCGATCTCCATGGACTTTCTGCAACACTGTCTCAAAGAAAAAGGTAGCCGAGGAAGCGGCTACGGTGGCGGGCAGAAAAACCCTTGAACGAGCAGCGAAACAGGTGCAAAGAGAACACATCGAGCCTGGTTTGCACGCGCGCCCGCGCGCAGGGCACAGAAAGCTTTTTGAATATCAAAAGGTCTCCCAACTCTTGGATGAACGAGCTGCCGGACATATTTGAAAACACGGCGTCGGAGCGTCAGAGAGACACTACTCCACTCTCCTTTTTCTCTCTCTCTCACCCTCTCTCACCCTCTCTTACTCTCTCTCTCTCTATCTATCTATCTATCTCTCACACTCTCCGTCTCTCTCTCTCTATCTATTTATCTCTCACACTCTCTCTCTCTATCTATCTATCTCTCGCTCTCCGTCTCTCTATCTATCTATCTCTCACACTCTCCGTCTCTCTCTCTCTTTCTATCTATCTATCTATCTCTCACACTCTCCGTCTCTCACTCTCTCTGTCTGTCTGTTTCTCTCTCTCTCTTTCTCTCCTATTCCTCTTCCCTCGTGAAACAAGAGGAGCAAAGGCAAAAATGGAAGAGGGGAAAAAAGCGAGGGGCGAGGGGTTATGAGAGAAACGACGAAAGAGACGGAGGGAAAATAAAAGGGAGAGCCGGCGGTGAAAGAAGGACGGTGCGAGGCCGTGGGTTAAAAAAGGAAGAAGACGCGGGTTGCAGCGGAGAAAAGGATCAAAGCGAGAAGAGGAGAGGAGCGCGAGAAGAAAGCACCGAGAGGCGAGAGGGCCGAGAGGATCGAAGGTGTTTTTCGGGGCGTGGCGAGAGCCGCGTGATTACCAGGAGGATCGGTTAGCGCGGTGAGAGTTCAAAGCATCAAAGAGACCCGACCAGCGAGAAATTGCTTAGGATTCATCTGCCGGCACGGGACCCTCCGGACGCGTTCGTTCTCTTCTGTTCTCGTCTGCTCCGTTCCCGGGCATTGTGTGCAGCCGTGCACCACGCACCGGGGAACAGTTCCCCTGCGCGTCTCCGAACCTTTAACGGATCGCCCTTTAACTAACGATCGAATGCCTTTACGGGAATACCGGGCCGCGATTTGTGTTCCAAAACAGCTCGAATCACAGGGACGATCGTTCGTGTTTCAAATTGTTTCGATGGATCATACTTGGCGATCTTCATCGCCCAGTTTTTCGCCGATTTCGCTACGGGCGGGTAACGAAATCGCTGGATTATTAACCCTTTCGCTACTATGGGCCACTATAGTGGCCTTCCATAAGATGCCACTGAGGTACTACGAGCCACTATATTATATTGCATAATGTTAGTTCCTCTCATACTGTAAATTAAAGAGCGCACGCTAAGACGTTATAAATACCCTGGAATACCCTTTATTTATAAATTACATGAAAAAATATCAAATACCCAGAATACAAATCTTTATTTATATCCTCTGCAGAAAATCATAGCAAATGAAGATTTGTATTCTGGGTATTTGATATTTTTTCATCTAATTTTCTATTTGATCTATCCCATGCAAATAAATAGACTGTAATCGTCGGTAGTTCTAGTGATAAACTGTTTAGTTGAATTTTGGATCGTTATTATTTCTTCGTTTATTCGTACGTTTCAACGTTGCTACTAAATTGCTTTTTGAACGGATATGAGTAACGATGTCGTTACATTGGCGATGTGAACGAACGAATGGATAAAAAGTTACGCGAAGAAGCGTGAAACGAACGAAAGCGTGGTGTAGGTGTGATGTATCACGGTGAACGTTATGTCGGGATTATAAAATAAATTCTATGGCGCATCAATCTCCTAAAATTGCCCGCCACCGAAAGGGTGGAAAGAGTCGGTGTTATTATAAGCTAAGCTATATTATCTCAAAACTTACGGTTAAAAGCCGCGACTAATTCCCAGGCGATCTAATTTATTCTATGGTTTAACCCATCAAGGATCAGCGTTGCGTAAACGCAACACTTTATACGCAACTTTTTTTCAATTACATTATATCATCTCGCCTTTTTAACCCTTTGCATTTTCTGCAAATCCTCAATTTTTTCAGACTTTAGTTAGTTTGTTTATTAGTCAAACTCAGAGGTTAAACAGTCATATATGTAAATTTTAATATATATTACTTGACTAAACTAAATGACGTTTAACCCTTTGCGCTCGAGAGGCGTCTGTTAGTCGCCAAATGATAGTTTCGCAAATTTTCAGACTTTAATTAGTTTGTTTATTAGTCAGATTAAAAGGTTAAACAGTCATATATGTAAATTTTAATATATTACTTTACTAAACTAAATGACGTTTAACCCTTTACGTCCGAGAGGTGACTGTTAGTCGCCAAATAATAGTTTCGCAAATTTTCAGATTTTAGTTAGTTTGTTTATTAGTTAAACTCAGAGGTTAAACAGTCATATATGTAAATTTTAATATATTACTTGACTAAACTAAATGACATATAATACAGGCGAAACGTAGTAAATATTTCGAATTTGAACATTTTTCAAATTTGTATCATTAGATGGAAGTTATCTCTCGAGTGCAAAGGGTTAACACTAGATTTACGGACATTTCTTGTATATCTATTTCCAATGTACATATACTAAGGAATAAGGTATACATCAAACAGAATTTGAAATTGCTGAACTGACAGAGAAATAGATTTGGGTATATTTGTATCGATCTATCGATAAAAGTTAGCAAAAATTGCTAGGAATAATAGTAATCGTTTTTTGCAAATTTCGAGAAAAGGTTCGAATATCGTCTTTACGAAAAATAACTCCAGGAAGATTTACTTAACAATTTGCCTAACTAAAACAGTATAAAGAAACAAAATTCAATGTTAAACGTAGATCCTTAATTAATTGGTTAACGCATACTAATTGATATAGTTATATCAATCTCAAATAAAATATTACTATCACCGAACTGCAAAGTTTTATGCGTTTTAAGGGAAATTTGAACGAGTACCAAGGTACCCGGTGAACGTAATATTTAAAAATATGTAAAATACATAAAATGGAGCACTCATTATACCATCATCATTATACTGTCGTTCAAAAGTATGAACGGAAGTGCTTCTCGATTTGTACCCATGCCAAATTCTCTGTTAAATTGTTCATCAAGTAGAAATGAATATTCCACGTACCTATAATAGCTTTCTTCGTGAAATTGTGAGCGGAGAAATTGCTATGATACATAATAACAGATATCCTAAACCTTTCCCCCCCTTTTTTTTTAATTTTTACGATGCTTAGAACACCTAGTGCTTCCAAACTTGTAGTTAGGAGCGTGTATAAAAATTTATTTCACCCTCTAAATTTGCTCTCATTTTCTTATCTGCGTTTATAATGATACATGTATTTGCATAAAAATTCGCAGTCTAATTATCACCGTGTTCCAGCCTTTCCACCTTTGGATGATTTAAAACAAAAGAACAGGTTTTCACGTAGACACACTTGAACATTCAGTTACGTGTCCTTCTTTTTTTTTTGGTTCTTCTTCTCGTTTAGGATTGCTGTTTTTTTTTTTTTTTTTTTTTTTTAATAAAGCTGGTAGAATACGATGGTTCGGAGCCGGTGAAGCGTTAGCGGTGTTTCAGCAGAGAGCTGAAACATGCGAGAGAATACTACCTTGCGCGTTATTAGGTGCTTTATATTCTCGCGGAGATTTGCCGGTGTGCTTTAAAACGGTAATCAAATTTCATTATTGGCTTCTTTACGTTACCCGTTTTATTTCGGAGACTATACTCTTCAGGCTGTGTCCAAAGTGGAAACGGTACGATTATACTTGCGAAGGGGAATCCTCTGTCTTTTTGGGACGCGTTTCTGGCGGAATTAAAGGAATCGTAATTAAAAATCAGAATATTGAATAGAAACACATTTCTGTGATTCTTTGTGGAAAGCAATTAAATTTTCTTAACGCTAGAATTGCCAAGGGGGTCGAAATGACCCAATTTATAATTTTTCACAGAAACGTGGTTAACACTAGAGCTACCAAGGGGGTCGAAATGACCCAATTTGTAATTTTTCATAGAAACCTGGTAAAACGCTAGAATTGCCAAGGGGGTCGAAATGACCCAATTTATAATTTTTCACAGAAACGTGGTTAACACTAGAGCTACCAAGGGGGTCGAAATGACCCAATTTGTAATTTTTCATAGAAACCTGGTAAACTTACTGTAGTGTATACGAATTTGGAAGTTTACTATAATTTTTACTATAACTGCTAAAATTTGTTTCCCTTATATTAGGTATATTTTTTTGTTCACTTTTCGATTTGATTTCTTTGCCTCTAATAAGTGTACCCTAAATCGTCGGTAGTTCTGGTGTTAACTGGTGTTATCTGGTGTTATCTGGTGTTATCATAAATTTTACATAGCAAGTAGTTGATAATAAGTAATTGAGAAATATTGTATACGTTTAGAAGTATCAGCATGCTTTTCTCTTCAAATTTTTAAATTATACTTAAACTATAAACACTAGGATTTTAATTATACGAAGATCGAATCCTTTCTAATTTTTCATCGGTATCCACTGAAGAAGTAACATTTTCAAGCGAACAAACTAATTGTTACCGTAGAATATTCTTCTGTTTGATATATTGCTCAAAACAAAAATATTAAGATATTGTTTATTTTGCAAAAAGAACTTACTTGCGCGACAAATTACACAACCAAAAAGATGCTTTTTAATAAAACATGTTCGTTTCGTTAAAACTGGAAACAATTTTCTACTTTCACAATTATTATAAAATAACACGACTATAGTATTTAATAATTTCTCGTTTTTCATAACTTTGCGTTGTTCATTTTTTGAGTATCAACTTGTTTACGCTAGCATTTCCTGTTAATTAATTTTATTCTCCTTAAACCGTTCGTGATTACACATTCACTCGTGGATATCGCTTGCAAGTAATTACAGATCCTAGATTCGCGTGATCGCAACAAGAAGGATATTTCCATAGAATTAGTTTGTTTGATTTTCTCGTTTCCAATGCACGATCCCCGACAGAAGGCTGCTCGGGGTTTCGAGCCGGGAGGTTATTTAAAGTCGTCAAAAGTGTGACGCGAATTAAAACTCAGCCAACTCTTGCGAATCACCGTTACTCGCGGCTTTCGAGCTTCCTGGACTATAAAATGTTTTACAGCTTGTCAGCGTCACGCTGACGCTTTGAAAATTAAAAGAACTTGCTTCTGCAAACCAACCAGTGCGACGCTGCTATAAATGAATTAACCCTTTGCGGACGGAGCAGTAAAGGAAATAGTTACGTCGCGCATTTGTGTTATAAAAACTAAAGCTGTATTTAAATAAATTTTTCATAAAATCTAACAAAATTATGAACAAACAAATTTAGGCCAACTTGACTTCTTAGACTAGTATATCCATGCGTATCTTATACGTGTCGTTTACGACAGACAAACGTCAGCCGCAGCGCGAAAGTTGGGCGGATATATCAGACACTCGTCCGCAAAGGGTTAAATAATTTCTACGTGGGTTAACCCTGTACATTATACATGCGTATCGCGGGTTATAAGTAAATTTGTAATAATGTTATTTTCGTGACGTACAAATAAATAAAATGATTCAACAGCGCATTTTATATTTCACGTTAATGTTGGATTGTCCGGAAAGTTCGTGGCGATTTTGAAAGAGGATTGAAGCGCGATTGAAGGTGATTTAACCCTTTCGTTACGGGTTAACCGTACGAATCCTCGTTATCTGGTTATCAGAGTCGGTTAGCCTCCGTCCAAGAAGTTCATGGCGAATTTAAATGGTCGGCTCCCTCGTTTAACACGTTCCGTGCCACGTGTACCACCGGTGGTACACGGTGAACTTGATCGTCAGGCCACGTGTACCACGCAGTCATATTTATTTAACACTGTTCCTACCATGACCGGTGAAATGACCGTTTTTAAAATTTCGATTACAATTTCACATATACAACGTAATCGAACCGCCTTTAAATTTTGGACTTTTCCTCAAATATACGAATAATACATTTTTCGATATTCACTTCTTTTTTCATTGTTTAGTTTCTAAGAAAAATTTATAGTCTGTCTTACGTAGGAATGTCGCGATAGGAATAGGTATCTTTGACTTTTTTTCTTTTCCATCCTTTACTGTTTGAAACTTATTTTACCATTTTATTCGACAAAAAACTTAATTGATCATGAATTCGTGTTAGTTCAGTTTCTCGACTAAAGATTCTTTTACTTTTCACAGGCTGAATTTAACAGTAGTTGTTCCACGCTTCGTGATCATGTAGGATAATATCACGGTGTGCTTATTAAGTTAGTTTTGAATAGATTTCTAGAGTCAGTTAAAACGGCTACTCGTTTAGTATCATTAAATGGAACAATATTTTTACACGGGTACGCTTTAGATAAACCTGAATATATGCATAGAATATTTACGTTACCAAAATCATTTTTATATTAAATTCGGACAAAGCTGGAAGAAGAAACTGTTTTTTTTATCTATCTTTACATAAACCTAAATATATTTATAGAATATTTACATTACCAAAATCAATCCAATTTTTTATATTAATTTGGGACAAAGCTTGGAGAAGAAAATGTTTTCTATCTGTCTTTACATTACCAAAATCAATCCAATTTTTTTATATTAATTTGGGACAAAGCTTGGAGAAGAAAATGTTTTCTATCTGTCTTTACATAAACCTAATTATATGTGTAAAATATTTATATTATCAAAATGACCAACTTTTTATATTAAATTGGGACAAAGCTTAGAGAAGAAAATGTTTTCTATCTATTTTTACATAAACTTAAATATATGTGTGAAGTATTCACATTACTAAAATCAATCCAATTCTTTTCTTTTATATTAAATTGGGACAAAGCTTGGAGAAGAAAATGTTTTCTATCTATCTTTAGATAAACTTAAATATATGTATAGAATATTTATATTATAAAAATCAATCCATTTTCTTTTATATTAAATTGGGATAAAGGTGAGAGAACAAAATGTACTATTAATTATAATATTATAATATTATTATTTATGGTATTTTGTGAAATGATAAATAAAAAAAAAACGTAAATTTCAAACAACGTTTATGATTCGAAATTTGTTAAAGCTTTTAAAATTAATTGAATTACAAAAGCAATTAATAAGAGTTAATTGTTTACTTAGGTTAATTACTTTTCCCGACAAACACTTTGAAATTTCGTAAAATTAATTTAGAAGAAGTCAATGTTAATCGATCGTTGTAACGGTAACCTCGAAAACAAGAAAAAATGTTTTCGTACCAATATTTTTACCAACCTCGCGCCAATTATCCGAAGAAAAGTTTATAATTAACAATTCTGTACGCCTGTACTTACTTTCGATCGCTATCGCTCTGCCTAATTGTTTCTCGACTGTTCCATTTTAATCCACATGTTTTAAATGATTTCTTTTCAACAAGTTCTTCCCATTTCTAATTAATACAACGTAAAAAGGTACAAATGAATATTTCATACGTTTAATCTATCAACCGATCAATTTCGTATCGTGCTGTCGGAAGGTACCATCATATAATGAAGACGGTATTGACATAATTCATGTATTTTGTTACGAGATACTTGCATGCACACTCGGCTTCAAAGCAGCAGGCTTTGCCTCCCGCAACGTGTGTGTGTATACGTGGCAACGAACAAGCAATGCAAGACGTGTAAAAAAAAAAACATAGGCACAATGAATTTGCAGTATTCATATTCATTATATCGCGTGCATTCAGTTTTAATTATTTATGAAGCCTGCTGACTGTCGATAGACGTACGAAATTATGAAAAATGATTCTATTGTCGTTCTACAGACATGATTAGATATATAGTATACATATGTATGTGTGTGTGTGTAATCGATCGAGTTATTTCTTTCAATTGCAAATGGCCACTTTGTCCGTTTAGAATAATTAGCGAATACCTTTTCGTTTTGTGAAAACACTATTGACGATGTAAAATATGTTTTGTGATGCAATTGTCGTCGTTGTATTTTATTTTGTTAGTTAACTTCACGTTAATGTTTTGTAAGTAGAAATATTCACTGATACACTGTGATAAAATAAAACACTTTTAAAACAGTTTTGATTGGACAGTTCGTTTAAATATTAGATGTTAAATTTTTAATTTTGTAATAATAGTAATGTTGACTGTTTTTAAAAAGTTAACGGTACTATTCATATGTTAATAAACTAGAATAAAATGTCGTATCAAATTTGTATTCAATTTTCAGTGTTTAGTAAACTATACAAGTTCAATAGAAGAATTATTGATTACTTCAATTTACTACAATCTGTAACTATTTTTAACAATTATTCAACGACTAAAAATGATTTCAAACCACTGTTTTCTCTTCGATATTTCTGATTAATATAACAATGAGAAAGAGATAGAAGTATGAAATTGCAAACTTTTAATAGAAACAAAAATCCCTTTTTTCTTTTAATTAAATGCATTCCTAATTTTTCATAACTAAGAAATCAGAAGATTAATCGAAAAGGTACTAAAATATTCTGAAAATGTAAATATATTTAAAAGTACAATTTGCTTATAAGATTTCCGGAGAAAAGATGATTTCGTTAAGTATTTTCCACTAAAAAATTTCCTGTATTAAAGTTATTTAACTATTATTGTTATACATTCAGAAGTAAGTACATTTCTAAATGCTTTAAATAAAGTTAATTAAATTTCAGCATTTAATTTAAAAGTACAATTTACCTATAAGATTTCCCGAGAAAGGAAGATTTCGTTAAGTATTTTCCACTAAAAAATTTCCTGTATTAAAGTTATTTAACTATTATTGTTATACATTCAGAAGTAAGTACATTTCTAAATGCTTTAAATAAAGTTAATTAAATTTCAGCATTTAATTTAAAAGTACAATTTACCTATAAGATTTCCCGAGAAAGGAAGATTTCGTTAAGTATTTTCCACTAAAAAATTTCCTGTATTAAAGTTATTTAACTATTATTGTTATACATTCAGAAGTAAGTACATTTCTAAATGCTTTAAATAAAGTTAATTAAATTTCAGCATTTAATTTAAAAGTACAATTTACCTATAAGATTTCCCGAGAAAGGAAGATTTCGTTAAGTATTTTCCACTAAAAAGTTTCCTGTATTAAAGCTGTTTAATTATTATTGTTATACATTCAGAAGTAAGTGCATTTCTAAATGCTTTAAATAAAGTTAATTAAATTTCGGTGTTTGTAATTACTGATTACAATAGTTACTTGTGCTGTGTCGATGATTCAAAGACTCCATCCGTCGGACAATATTTCTTGCCAAGGGATCGGAGAATAAGTAAAAACGAGCAACTTTTACTTTATAAAACAAGCTTTATATTCATTATAAAATTCGTTAAAAACATTCCGTGTCCATTTTTGTCATCGTTACAACAGCGAAACGATTGTAATTCGTCAGAAATAATGAATAGCTTAGAATTTTCTCGTCCGTCGGCTCCTTTCACTGTGCTATCGTTGCATAAGCAATCGAAAGAAATTTATTTGAGAAAAACAACTACGGCATAGCTAAAAAAATTTGCGATAAATTGAAATCGATCTGATTCAACTGTAACTTATTCTACATCATTTTTATAAAATTCTTTTTAAACTTTAAAACATGTTTTTAAACACGGAGCAGTTATTTACAGATGTTTCGCTTATAACAAGATTTCTAATTCTTCTTCTAACGTTTTACGAAAGTTTCAGTTTAATATTTCTTAAAATTATTTATTAAGTAGCGAAAAAAATTGATCTAAAAAGAAGATATGTATATATTTACAGAATAAACAAACAGGTGAATAAGGTGTTTGATGGTCATGAAATTGGAGAATAATTTTAGACACGAAACTGTAGAGCAGCGTTATTAAGAATTGTGAAATTTATTAATTAATTAAGTAAATGAATATTTCTGTGGTTATCGTGCGTTATTAAAACGAATGAGAATCAATAAAAGAAAATTTTATTACATCGAACGGGAAAACGTTGAAATTTAGATACTAGAAATTTATTTAGAAATTAAACAAAGATACTGGACCGTTCCTTTATTAAATGATAAATAGGAAAGGAAGTAAAACTGATTAAAAAATCGCTGCTCCGTAACATTGCGATTTCTCACGTAATTAACAAGTTTTTTTCCCGTAGAAACATTTTTATCTCGACTAATTACAACACCCATATATACCGAACCCATAAATAGGAACCACTAAATGATTATTACGATAATTTTTACGAGATTGATCGCACACTGGTTTCTTTCCGCCGGGATTTAAACGATTCTTTCGCTTTTTACCGACCAGTGACTTAAGTGACTCGTTATCTAAAGCTTAACGTATGGGGCGTCTGATCTTTCAACTATGATAACATAATTCGCATATACACGCGGAAACACAACGAAACTGCTGTACAAATGTGTTTTGAGAAACAGGTTGCGTTTGGAATTCATATTTTAGTAACGTTGCCTGCTGTAAACTTGATTAACCGAACAAACGAAGGATTTTTCTCGTTGAAAATATGTTGGCGCAGTTTTATTACATTTATTGGGCTAAATTTGTTATCAATAGACGTTTCTTATTTTTACATTGTGATTGCTTTACTTTAATAACGATACATCCCTCTTTCTTCTTGCATTTTTTCGAACAGCATTACACAATTTACATCTGTGTTATTATGTGATGTATTAACCCTCTATGGGCCGAATTTTTGTTTCAAATGTGAAAAAATTAATGGAACGAAAAATCAACATCAACAATTTTGAAGCGAGCACTATGAAAACTGGTATTCAAATTTTTGGTTAGAAATCAAGAAATACGTATTTCAGTGCTTTTGGGAAATCAAGCCTCAAGGGGGTAAAATAAGGGATGAAAGTTTGTTTGAAGATCCGCCGATTTTGAAGCGAGCACTATGAAAACTGGTATTCAACTCTTTGGTTAGAAATCAAGAAATACGTATTTCAGTGCTTTTAAGAAATTAAGCCTCAAGGGAGTAAAATAAGGGGTGAAAGTTTGTTTGAAAATCCGCCGATTTTGAAGCGAGCACTATGAAAACTGGTATTCAAATTTTTGGTTAGAAATCAAGAAATACGTATTTCAGTGCTTTTAAGAAATTAAGCCTCAAGGGGGTAAAATAAGGGATGAAAGGTTGTTTGAAAATCCGTCAATTTTGAAGCGAGCACTATAAAAAAAAAAATGCGGGCAACAGTTAGTCGATGTATAAGAAACGATAAACTTTTTTCTAGCTGAATTAAACTAAATCAACGTCCTGATATGATAGTCTTGTAAAATTAAAACGATAATAGAGAAACATTGAAACTCGTTTACTGGAAAATCGCTATTTTTGAGTTACATCACTGTGGTAACAAGCGAGCAAAATATGTTTTGAGATCGTTTTGGCTCGTTTTTGATATCGTCGAAGGATCCAACTCCCGAGAGTTGAATGCGAATCTAATAAATAAACGTACGAATCTAATAAATCTTTCAACAAGTCAGTCTTTTGAAAATGAGTTCGGAAACGAGTAAATTTTGTTCTGCTATACATTTCAGCTATTTTACAATTGGCCTTTTCATGTGGAATTATCCCCTTATCGGTTGTGTTACACGACAGCTCGTATAGGTAGCCATCGTGTTCGTTCGATTTATGTCCACCACAATTTTCCCATAGCCTCCGTCGGGAACAGGGTGTATACATAGCCATTTATTGCCATTCAAGGGCCAACGAAATAGGGCAAAACAAATTACGTCTCCCTCCTTCGACAGTACTAGCAAGAATGCATTAAATATCTCCGATGAATCTTCCATTCGAGTGCTTTGAAAAGTTTGTTTCGTAATTTGTAATTGAATAACAAAACAGTGCGACAATATTATTATTCTCATCGTCATGGTAAATATTGGTTTGGAATACTTTTTTAAACATATATTAGTTTAGAAGTTAAACTAAAAAATGAAACAATTTTTGTTCAACCCTCTGTGGGTTGAATTTTTGTTTTAAATGTAAAGATTTTGATGGAACAGAAAGTCAACACAATCGTAACCCTATACATATGCAGACGAAAAGAAATTTTCCAGTTTAAACAATTTTACGTTACAGAAATTATATAATTGATATGTGTACGCCATCTCATGAAACATACAAATTATTTGTTAAAATGTCAATAAATTAGCATGCGACCTGAAAATTACGCGGGCTCATAGAGGGTTAATTTTGCCGTTCGCCTCTAATAAATAAAACGAAAAGTAGTTTAAAAAAGAACTGGTAGCATGTGTTACAAATTTTTCAACGAAATGCGAAACAATTGTTCTGGAATAAGTGCTGTATAATAATGCACAAATACAGGGAAATTTGATAGTATAAATGCAACAATGCAAAAATGAATAAATACAAAAATAAGAGAGTAGAGTGAAGTGCTTACGAAACAGAGAACTTACTAAACACAAAAATCTATACAATCGCCCGTGACTTAATCATTTTACGTCATTTTTACACGGGACGCGTATCCTTTTACAACTTGTTTAAATTGCTTTCCATGTTACGTAACTTGTTCCCCTCGAAAATTAATGTTTTATGCCGCCGTTCTCTTTACACGTGACACACGAGAACGAGAAACGTTTCTGTCTCGTTCTGTTGCCCGTATAAAAGTCTTTCTACGGTCTCATCAATTATTTGTCTCCTCAGGAATCTTTAACAATGGCCATTGATTTATGCGCGATTCAAAGGGAAGTCAGACCTCGGTTAGGTGTACCATAGCAAACGGTGAGCAAGTTTAATATTCGATCGCTGCGTAATATTCGCTTCGTGACTTTGTAATCTTCTTTGCGAGAAAGGAAACGATAGTTTGCCTGGCGAGTACGTCGAAACATCGGCTCTAGTTAACGTGGAAACACAATATGTTGCTTATAACGTAAAGCTTCTTAAGAGATCTTAACACATTGCGGACCAGACATTTTATTGCTAACCGTACCCGATGGCCGGGTCTTCTTTTGCGTCAAATATTTTTTAAATCAGTGATAATTTGTTAGTAGTTAAAAATCATTGTCACGTGAAATATTTATTTTCAACGGCAACTTTAAAAGTGAATGATTCTTTAATATTTTTCAATAAGTAAAAATTGGTACGAACTAAAAATTTGTCAAAGTATGGTATTTAATAAAACATGTAACTAAGTAAAGTGAAACACCACAAAGCTTGCAAACATAGCTAGTTTCACTTCTTTTTCCGTTAAATATTTTTTAAATCAATGATAATTTGTTAGTAGTTAAAAATCATTGTCACGTGAAATATTATTTTCAACGGCAACTTTAAAAGTGAATGATTCTTTAATATTTTTCAGTAAGTAAAAATTGGTACAAACTAAAAATTTGTCAAAGTATGATATTTAATAAAACATGTAACTGAGTAAAGTGGAACACCACAAAGCTTGCAAACATAGCTAGTTTCACTTCTTTGCGTCAAATATTTTTAAATCAGTGATAATTTGTTAGTAGTTAAAAATCATTGTCACGTGAAATATTTATTTTCAACAGCAACTTTAAAAGTGAATGATTCTTTAATATTTTTCAATAAGTAAAAATTTGTACAAACTAAAAATTTTTCAAAGTATGATATTTAATAAAACATGTAACTAAGTAAAGTGGAACACCACAAAGCTTGCAAACATAGCTAGTTTCACTTCTTTTTCCGTTAATTTTGCACACTTTGCAACATCTTGTGGTGAAATTTCTTGTTTTTCGAAAATTTTTTCTTTCTTGTTTTTCAGGGTTTCAAATAATTAATTCACGATACAAATGACCGAAAACTGCCCTTGACTATCACGTAGCAATTGTACGATGTCTCGTTAACGGCCAGCAATATAAAAGACGAGATATCTCGTCATCGGCCCCGAACGACGAAACATGCAAGACGAGATATCTCGTCATCCGTCCGCAATGTGTTAACCGTTTAAGTGCGAAAGACTCATTCGTGGAACCATGAACCTAGTATTAATTATGGTTAATATTATTTTGTCGTTGCTATTATCAATTTAACGTACAATGGTTACAAAAGGTATTTACACGCAATCCTGTCAACCCAACGAGACATTCGTTCACACTACCGCCCAAAAGTTTTGGTACACGTGCTCGTGAGGGTAGATATTAACCCCTTCTCGGATTTACTCGAGTTGCTTAGGGTTGTGAAAATAATGCTTTGTCAGGCTATGTTCTGTGTAATACGATCACCTCAACCATGTCAACTTAATGACCGTCAGTGTTAACAACGTACACTATTCCGTTGTTCTCTTAGTTTTTATCAGTGATAGCACCGTGTAATTGTTTCGCAGTAATCTTAATTGCACATTCGCTTTTCATCGTTACTGATAATAATAATAATGATAATGGATAATAAATATCCATATATATAAATTTTAGTATATCACTTGACTAAACCAAATGACGTTTAATATAGGCGAATCTTAGTAAATATTTCGAATTTGTAAATTTTTCAAGTTAGTATCATTAGACGACTAACAGTGCACCTCTCAAGTGCAAAGGATTAAAAAATGAGAGAAAACTCAGAAACCTTAACGCTGGTTTCACCCGTTTAAAATGGCATTTAGATAAAAATAAGAGATTCATTTATACGTATACTATTACGATCTACATATCCACAAAGTTTTATCAAACACTTCTATCAGGCTCAGAATTTCAAGGTTAAACGAATTTATTTGTGACATAGTATACGAATACTTTTCAGAGCTACTGCACGTCCTTATCATTCTACGATAATTATAAAAATGTTGGTTACGTGCAATTTTCTCATCGCACCCTTTGTTCCGCAAATTAGAAAGTTACATGTCCGAGGCTTGAATTATACGATTTGGTACATGTTTCCCGTGCTTAATCGAGTTTCGTCAACACGCGTGTAAGTGTCACAATAAATCACGGCTACTACAAACCAGGGCATCCATTCCAATTTGTTTCGCGTGCACCGCGGTCCTCCGTTCGATGAAATCAATCGGCGAATCAATATCCCACCGAACGAAATCAGCTCCTGCCCTCGTCTTAAGAGACCCGGAGGCATTTTCCCGGCTCGTTCTTCGACCGTTGTATCCTACTCTACCGTGCGTCGAAATGAGAGATCGATCGTAGTCGATCGAGTTCACCGATGCGGCATCAAGACCTCTATCGCACGACTATTCGTGAATCGCGATTCACGCGTGTTAACCCTTTGCGCTCGAGAGGCGACTGTTAGCCACCAGACGATAGTTTCGCCAACTTTCAAATTTCAGTTAGTTTGTTTATTAACCCCTTAACCTACGATTTACGTTCGAGAATTTTGGGCCGAAAACATAAACAAGCTCGCGCAACCTTAGAGCCATTCGCATGACTTGTATCACACCATTGCACATTATTAATTTTGTATAAATAAACTTTTTGTAGTACTTGCATCTACCACAATTATTACATCAGGTTGTAATTACTTATCAAATATTTCACAAATATTTATAACTTTAGGAGGGCACCGCCGCTAATATTTATATTTGATCCGATCATCGGATCATACGGCTATGCCCGTAATATTTACGTTTGGCCCGATCATCGTACGCGGGCTATGCCCGTCATTGTAGGTTAAGAGGTTAATTAGACCGAATGTTAACCCTTTGAGTGCTATGGGCGCATATATGCGTCTGACAGAAGTTGCTCGTAGTGACTATGGACGCATGTATGCGTTTGTCAATTTTTGTTTCCTTCACCTTATGATCTTTTCCGTGGTCACACGTTTCGACGTTAATCTTTTAGTGTTGACGAAAATTACTCGTAGGGACCATGGACGAAGAAAATATGCATTTGCCAATTTTTTCGATTTTTCGCTTACTGCAACGCGATTGCCAGTGTACGAGTAACAATACTCCGTCTCTAGCAATAGTGTGCCGTCCCTTCGAATCGCTTAGGCCAAGAGTATTCAGCACTCAAAGGGTTAAACAGTTATACATGTAGATTTTAGTATATGGCTTAACTAGACCAAATGAAGCTTAATATAAGCAAATTTTAGTAAATATTTTGCACTTACAAATTTGTGAAGTTAATATTATTAGACGACTAACTGTCACCTCTCGAGTGCAAAGGGTGAACCCATTCACTGCCAGACAAATTTACAGTGTCATCCCCTGGGTACCAAGATTTTATCTTAATCGTTGGAGTGCCACGGGCTTTTTTCATTTCCCGACCGAAAATTGCCGAGCGGCGCGATGGCGCTCGTCGGATTCCGTGCCGAAAAATGGCAAAAATATTTTTAGCTTGCATGCAATAAATATTTCCTACAATTTAGTTTTGTTCCGATATTCTCCTGAGAATAAAATTACTCCAATTTTATCTTTTTTTTTTTTTTTCACCTAAGACTGAAGGGTAATGGTAAAGTCGCGCATCGAAACCGTGGCCGGTCATAGATGACCAACGTGGCGATCAAAGTGTTAAAGAAAACATGGAATTTAGCAAAATCTAATAATATTAACTAAATAATATGAAATGACATTTACTGTAATTTGAAAATGAAAAAAGAAAGCACTACGAGATATCTCGCAGCTGACGTCACTGAATAAAATTACTAACTCAAACGGCCATTTGTAATCAAACGTTGAGCCCACGTATGCGTGGCTCGTGCATTAGCGTGCGTGGTGGAAGGGAGTGTTCTCGAGAACTCCCGTCCTCAGCCTGGCATCACAGGGCCAATATAAACAGTTTTGAGGGCTGCAACGGACTAATCATCCTTTTTTCTTTGACTCTCTAGTTTCGTTCCATACATCGGACAGGACACATTCAGTTTACTGTATTACGGCTTTTCTCTTATATTCTATTTCTTAATTAAATCATTATTTCCTAAATATCTGAAAACTCAATCCCATCTCCTGTAAACAGTTACACTTCCGAACCGCCACTCATGCTTTCGAATCTTCCATCCTAAACCCTGAACCGTTACTCATCTATCTCATATCTATTCGTCAACTCCTATCATATCTATTCGTCCCTCTCCCTATCCCTGTTGCACTTTTCCTACCCAACTACCCTAAATTCCCAGCCATATATGTATATAGACAATAAGAAACTTAGAATCAGACTTTTTACTACCAGCAGCAACGCGGTAGCTTTCGTTTTTATACTTCGTGACGTGTTAGATCTTGTACTTTAAAGTTTGGCGTAAACAAAACATCTGAAAATCCGCAAACCTCGAAATCTGACAGCGGTCAGGACATTCCCTCGGAACGTATACATCACACCAACTTGTGTACCATCGTGAACACCATCGCCGACGATCGGTATCCATCGTACGTGGAATCGCGAATCGGTCAGCTAAGAAGGCCTTACGCGATCGCGACTGGTGTCTGCCAGCTGGCCAGGCTCTTCTTCGTTCTCAGCTGGCTCGAAATTGAAACTTCTTCGACGCTGCGTATTACGTGATTGCCGGTCGACTAAATAATGGCCGACTTCCGGTCGGGCCACGAACACGCGACGCTTTAAATGTTGTTATTAGGCCCTTATTTGCTCAAGGAATGTCATCGGCTTCTTTTCACCGATCCCGGCGACCCTCAGGATATGCGCTCGACCACGTTCTGCCCTGTTTCCTCCCGGTGCACGCGGGTTTTCAGCGCTCACACGCGAGAATTATACGTTTCGGGACGCGGGAACATAATGTCACGGATGTCGAACTGGGGATGGTTGCCGGCGATGTTCTCCGATCGTGCGCCCCTTTCCGCGGCGGAATTCGTTCGGAGACGGTAGTTTCGCGTGTGATGGATAGATTACCGTTGTGTTCCCGGTAGCGGGAATGAGCGCAACACGTGAGGGATATTTAACCCTTTCACGGTGTAATAAAATGGCGAGCAATACGTAAAGAGCAGCTTGAAGAGTACGGGCGCCCCCTCGAGTTTCGCACATTCTACTTTCGCACCGTTGGAAATAAAATTATGTCCTAACGAATAAACGAAAATCAAGCTCCTCGAAGAAATAATTATGTAAGATCGAGGTATCGACTGAAGAGAGTTCCAGGAACGGGTCGAGTACTTTTACCTTTACCACGCTGTGTGTAAGAATTAGAGAATGAAAAAAGGGATGAAAGTTTATTCGAAAATCCGCCGATTTTGAAGCGAGCACTATAAAAAAAAGAACGCCGGCAACAGCTAGTTACGTTCGTATTAAAAGTTAGTTTGTATTAAAATAAACGAGTCTCGTTTATTTTAACCCTTTGCACTCGGCTGTCCCCTTTCATGGAACATCGTAATCCTAGCACATGATAGTTTCGCAAATTTTCAGACTTTAGTTCAGACCCGGACGTTAAATAGTCATATATGTAAATTTTAATATACGACTTAACTATACTAAATGAAGTTTAATATACGTGACTCATAGTAAATATTTCGAATTTGAAAATTTTTGAAGTTAGTATTATTAAACGACTAACGATCATCTCCCGAGTGCAAAGGGTTAACAGCAATTGGGAATACAGGTGACCTATTGGAGTATATTTATTGGAGACAAAGAAACAAATTTTAGCAATCATAGTAAAAATCATAGTGAATTTTCAAATGTGTGGGTACCGCAATAAGTTTACCAGCTTTCTAAAAGAAAAAAAAATTACAAATTCGGTCATTTCGAACCCCCTCGGTAGTCCTAGTCTACTGTAGTACCCAGCGAAGTCAAAAGTTTGTGCAAAAGCCAAGTCTGAACGCGAAAGATTAAGTTCCAGGCTCCGAGAATGAAAACGATAGAACGGAATAAAACGTCGAAAGGGTTAATCGCAGGGAAAGAGTAAAAGAAAGGAAAGAGGGAGGGGGGTGTGGAGGAAAGGGGGGCGTAAAAAGCAGAGGGACGAAAATTCAACGAAAGCACGGGTCGAGTAATTAGATCAGGCCGAGCATAATTAATAACCCTGGGCCCCGTTTTTTCTTTGTTCCCGAGAGGAGGGCTGATTTATGATATCGGCCACGGCACTTATCGAAACTTTAAGGATAATAAAAGGCCGGAAGGAGTTGGAAAGGATTAAGGAAAGTGATGGACGATGACCGATCAGCGCCGTCACAATGATGATCCGCGTAAATAATAAAACTCGTTATGGCTCCCCTCCTCTCGATCCTTCCCTCCCTCCTCCTATCTCTGTCCCTCTTTGTTTTTCATCCTTAATAGCTGCAGCAGCAGCGGCAGCAGCAGCCTCGCCACGTCTTGAAGGACCAAATTACGGTAGGGACGTGACGTGCAACGAAATGTCATTTCTTAAATCGAAACCGGATCGTATTGTGCGAAAGTCGCGTTTAAATAATTGTCCCGGCTTAATGGTGGATCCAGACGCGCCACGTTTCGAGGCAGAAAACAAGTTGGATGCACCGTTTCTCATTGTTTATCGCAATACTTGTAATTGTTAAGAATCGAGTTGGTAATTATGTAGCATCGAAATAATTCACCGGCGTTTTAAATTGCATTGGTTGTTAAGTAATCAGAAAGGTGTTTTGTTCAAGTTAAAACTAGAACTGTCGACGATCGAAGCGTGTCGATACATACTTTTTTTTTGCGTCAGACTGCATCGTAATAACGTTTACAATAGCGTCGAAGAAATTTTTTACAGTAATTCTTGAGCATTGTAATAATAGCAACCTTTAAGTCTCTTTTATGTAAATCATCTTAACTACTTAGACAAATTATGCAGAAGTACGTAAATTAATGTGCAAGGGCAGTAAATCGATATTCATATTTTTTACAAGAAATCATCCAAAAGTTGTTAGAAGTTTATCATGGCAAATTCATAGAATTTCTATAAAATATTAGAACTTGGTCTTTTTAAATACTTTGGTAATTCTAATATCACTGTGTCTAAATTTTATACATGCTATTTTTTCAAAAATTTCCAGAGATAAATTATAGTAATAGATAATAATAATAATAATTAAATAAACACGGTAATATTTACGGTAAATTTCATTTCCTGTCTTATTTATCTGTTGCGCGTACCTCATTTGTTCCATAAACTTTGGGATACTAACTGATATCACGAAGAAGAAAATGTTCATCATAAACATTGTGCTCTAAAACATTCTATATGCATAATCTGACTCGTTAATGTCCTGTTAAATCACGTTTTCGTTAATATGCAATAAAATTGACCGGTTATTTGACAACAAATATCGTAAATAGCGATCAGTCGGTAACATTTTATAGGATGGGCCCGTGCAACATGCAATAATTGCTCCTCATGTTGCAATTTGAATCGTTGCGATTTATCGCCTTAGGCGAACCTTTAATTATGGTATTATAAATCGTCTGTTTACGTCCCGTAATAAACATGCTGTTTCATAAATATATTTTCGTGTTTTTGAACATAATTTTATGCATCTCAGTCACGTGTCTTGAACCCCGATACGTTCGTGTAAAAATATTCGAATATTTGAAATGTGTTCAAAGCTGTTTGCAAATTTCTCGATAAACGCCTGTAATATTTAAATCTTAGTTAAAACATTGATATGCTTCGTGAAAGAATGTAATTCGAGAGAAAATTTACATGTTGTTTGTCAATGGAGTACGACTGAATAAATTAACTCTTTCACATTTGCATACGAGAAAGACTCGATCAAGCTGATAACGAACTGATAAAGCTTAAAATTTAAATAATAAATCAGTCTGAAATTCACCATCGGTCAAAAGTTTGTAATCATCGTGACATTCAGGGAATGTACGAATTTAAGGAAGAAAAATGTTATTTTAGAAAACTGATTGATCGTGGATCGATTAGAGCAACGAAAACTATTATTAACTAAAATCTGCGACATTGATTTCCAACCATCGAACATTTAGCGAGAAGCTTTATATGATTTCTAATCGAAGTCATCCAAGCTTTTAAACCGCAGGGTACGTTATGATTATTAGGTGTGCAAATTAATTCGGTGCCTTTTTCGTGCGGAATACACCTTCCTAACTTTTGAATTTTTCCTAACTGAAGTAAACGTTGCGAGAAGCATTGGGTGGGTAACACCTGATTGCAACGCAAGTCAAATTATTAACTGTTATTAAGTAAAATCATGCCGAGTTATCATGATTGTTTTAATGTTCCTTAGGGTATAATGCTGCAACTTTCAAATCACTATAGGGCAGGAAAGGTATGTTAATTTGAATGGAAGTTACAAAGCGTTAAATGCAAGGGCACCGAATTTGCACATTGCACAATTGCAATTAATTTGCACACTTAAAACCAAACTATCGAATTTCCCCAATTTTCTCCGATTCGCCAAAGTGTTCCATTTAAATCCCGCTAACCGATCTTCCGCGACTCGCTCGCCCCCCAGAACCGCACTCCCCCTCCAAAAAACAATCCTCCGGGTCCCATTTCTCACCGATTTAACCTCCGCGCGTTTCAATCTCCCTTTATTATTTAAACCAGCGTTTGTTGCGGGCAGAAAACGCGCGGGAAAAGAGGCAGATACACGAGAAGGTGGAACAAAGACGGCAACTCGTTATTATATGGGAGTCAGCAGAAAGAGGAAGCCGGCATAGAAACCGTCTTACCCACGGTTCAGGCCCAATCCCCGACCCGGCCCCTGAAATGCCAATAATTAAAGCCGATGGTAGGAAGCGAGGGGCCCGCTTATTTCGCGGTTCCAGGTCGTTTCAGCCGCGCATTACGGAAATTAATGCGCCGCGATATGCCATTCCGATGCAGTTACGCGTGCACTTTTCGCCAGGGAACCCTCCCCCCCGCCTCCTTTTTACTACTACTAATGCCGCTATTGCTACTTCGTCTCCTCCTGCGTTGCTCTGCTTGGTCGAGCAACGAGCAACTACAGCGAAACACATTGTTCCACCCGCGGGCCTCTTCCTCCTCTTCTTGCGCTGCTCGTTCAGCCAGCCACGAGTGCTCGTTCCGCTTGCTAACTGGCGCGTACTTACGCGTACCGGCAGAAAGTTTGGTAGCAACGCGACTGTTAACCCTTTTACTGCTATGCACGCATACATGCGTCTGGCGAAAACTGACGAATCGAATAGCCCGCCGTCGGGGTTGGCGACGATGATCGTGTTGTTATACCCTGTGCTGCATCCCTATTACGTTTTTTAAATTAATCGTTTGTCGATGCAGATGAGTCGCAGAATAGATAACGTAAGACATTCAAAACAGTCCTTGGCCCAACCTACTGTAAGATGACTAAAAATGGACTTTCTTTTCCCTCTCACTTTTCAATCACAAAATTTCTAAATCCTACTGAAAATTCATCGAATGAAATTTCTGCATCCCAAAATTCAACCCCGAACATTCGCGCACAACCATGAACAATTTAGCTCGCCGTAACAGCAACCCAACCCAATCGAACCGAACCATGAAGACAATAAAACTACTAAAAACGGACGTTTCTTCTACTTCCTCTCAGCTTTCAATCTCAAAATCTCAAAATCCTACTAAAAATTCATGGAATGAAATTTCTGCATCCCAAAATTCAACCTCGAACATTCGCACATAACCATCAACGATTTAGTTCGCCATAATAGCAACCCAATCGAATCGAGCCAAATCACGAAGACAATAAAACGACTAAAAATGGACTTTCTTTTCCCTCTCACTTTTCAATCTCAAAATCTCTAGATCCTACTAAAAATTCATGGAATGAAATTTCTGCATCCCAAAATTCAACCTCGAATATTCGCGCACAACCATGAACAACTTAGCTCGCCGTAACAGCAACCCAACCGAACCGAACCGAACCATAAAGACAATAAAACTACTAAAAATGGACGTTTCTTCTACTTCCTCTCAGCTTTCAATCTCAAAATCTCTAAATCCTACTAAAAATTCATCGAATGAAATTTCTGCATCCCAAAATTCAACCCCGAACATTCGTGCACAACCATGAACAATTTAGCTCGCCGTAACAGCAACCCAACCGAACCGAACCGAACCGAACCATAAAGACAGAGGAATAAAAGGACGGTGTCGAGAATAACACAAAGAGGGAGAGAACCAAAGTTTTCCGTGAAAGCGATTGAGAAATCGGTGGCTGCATGAACGCGGAGGGCATTCACGGCGATTATCTGTATAATGGGTGGCAGGAAATTTCGGTGGTCCTCAGGAGCGTGTTGGGGCAACAAGATCAAGCTTTCCTCCGGCAGGAATGATTCACGGTTCGGCCGTCGACAAAGCGCCAACTCGGCGGTTCGCAAGAAAAACGAGCCACGGGCAATTTATTTTAAATATAACCGCCCGATTCGCCGGCTACGATTTGTTCTGGGCATTAAAGGGCCGCCTGCCTCGACACGGGCTCCCTCCTGCACCCTCGTGCGCGATCCGCACAATGTTACCCCGGAAACATGTCTGTAATTCGAATATAATGGACTCGGATCGCGCCCTCCCCGCTTTTCGATTATTCCGATTCTCTCTTTCTCCCTCTACCCCTGCCCCCGTGTTTGTGGGGCGGTTTTCGTGCGCGCGGATTCGATGCGATCGCGTGATATTGTCGGGGTTAAGAAAAAAAAGTTCCCGCGAAATTCACGACTTCACGTGCTCTCGCATACATGGCCCCGTGAATCGTTGCTCGCTCGGCGGGTATCATCGTTGTTTAACCCTTTCGTTACGGGAGGATTCTTCGGCGCGCAACTCTCGTTGTTGGATTTGGGAAAAAGCATTATTTAAGTTGTACCTCCCCACCTAAAGGTGTGCCGATCGGAGGCAGGTAATTTTCGGACCGACCCCCGACCCTAGGAGTGTAAGGACGACCAGGAAAGAGTAAAGGTAGTCATTCAGAGGAAATTACAGAAAACGGACCTCGAGTTGTTCTTATTTAATCCAAGTATCCTTGCTGCTCATCCCTAACACGCGTAGCATTTAGCGCATCTCCGCGACTTTGGTTATTTCAATTCAACACTCGCCGAACAAGCTGCCATGCCAAAAAGTGTGCACGACAAAATTGCAATTGCCCGTCGTACGTTCAATACCGCGGAATCTTACGCAGAACGTAACTATAATCGGTCGTAGAAAGGAAAGGGTTAAAAAATAATACTCTGTTCGCGAAATTTCACAGGGTGACTATAGTTGTCGCTAGTAGCGAAAGGGTTAACCCGTTCACAGTGCAATAAAATGGCCAGCAATACGATACAATTTAATCCTTTGCGCTTGAGAGGTGATTGTTAGTCACCAAATGATTGTTTCGTAAATTTTCAGACTTTTATTAGTTTGTTTATTAGTCACGCTCAGAGGTTAAATAGTCATATATGTAAATTAGTTTAGTATGTCGCTTAACTAAACTAAATGACTACCAGAGCAGTCAAAATGATGAATTGATGATTATTCATGGCAACCTTTTAAATTCGCTTTACCAAGCTTCCAAAATTTATTACGACTTTCCGCAAAAGGTATAAATAAAGATTCGTTTTCTGTGTATTCGACATTTTTTCAGCAGATCGCTTTAACATTCAAGACGTTAGTCTTGTCTAACAAGTCTCTATCTAATAAATGTTTTTTATTAAACAACTCTTTTTTAATTCTGAACATTCTTACAATATTTCATCATAAACGGAAAGCGTTTATATCTCGAACAGGAAGAATTTTCAAATTCAAATTTTTGTATACTTTCTTCATCCATAGGGAGAACAAAGTATATTTCTAGATTTTCGTCATTTATTTCAATATCATCTTGTACATGTATGATGTTTTAAAATCACTAATAAAATAAGACAAGCCTGATAAACTGAATTTTATAAATAATACCAAAAAAGAAATTTAAAAGGTTGAAAAAGAGAGAAGCCGACGGGAAGTGTTTGTTTTATACTTTTATTATATAAATGAAAGAACTTCGTGTTTCTTAGACTGTTTCATTTTTTTTTTTAATAATTCTAAACTTTCTTATCGTATTCTGTAATTAAATGACTTTTTCTTCAAATAATTTCATTTCTCTTTATCAATTTATTGCCGCAGTTTTGTTAAAAATGCAGATTTCACCAACATAAATTCACACATATTATTCTAACGGTAATATATTTGCCTTAAACTTTTTTTTTCTTCTTTTATATCCTAAAGTTAATTTAAACAGAAGACTAGATTAAAAGTTGCCTGTTTATTCAAGTTTAATGAAATAATATTTATATTCTACACGTACTTACACACGTAACAAAAATTTTCCACTTAATGGTTAACATGGTTCAATGTTTAAAGTTTTGTTTGATTGTAATCTGAATTTGTAAAGAAATATTTGCATACTTCATGCGTGCATATGATTAATCTTCTATTGTTTCGGTTACACAACCTATTAAAGCACTTTTGATTACCACTTGGACATAATGTAGTACCACGAGTATATTTTCCATCCAGCGGAAGTCATATTTCTGATGACTATCCCAGATTGTTGGTGATATAAAACCTGAGAGTGTACAAGCTTAACAAATCTTACGGAAACCTCATAATTCACGTGTATCGTGAAAGAAAAAAAAGAAGTTAAGTTAACGCGCGTTTCAATTTCATTAACGTGACATTGTAAACTAAACCACGATCAGAGTAAAACTGTAATAGTGTAAAAGTCGTGGTGTTACATTAATAATATTTTCAAATTTACGATTTGGAATCGGTATTTCAATTGCCTTGTTTGACATTCTTGTTTCTCTCTGATGGGACACGTTTCCTTTGAGAATAAGCAAATATTTATAGACAGTAATGTCTGTGTATCTCAAAACTAATAACTTACGAGATGCTTCATGTTTTATTAGCCAATAATTCTTCACGCAACGGTACTAAATTACGAATTTCAAAGTTACCTGTTCAATGATCACGACGAAATAACATGTTCAACCGTTAAATGAAATAAACGTATGCATTCGTGTGGTATTTGATAGTCGCAATACCACAAAGCTTTGTGATATCGATGTGTATATATAATTTTACCAAAAAATGTAGTGAAAAATATTAATTTTGATGAAAATATAAATGTTTATTGTTCTACCAGCTACTTATTTGCCAGCTAATAAAAACAACCTTTCAGTGTTTATGCTTTTGTTAATCGTAATACTTTGCTTATTATAAGCAAAATTTGCAAAAACACTAATTATTATTCCTAGCAATTTTTGCTAACTTTTATCGATGGAGCGCTACAAATATACCCAAATCTATTTCATACATAGAGTTCTGCAATTTCAAATTCTTTTTGATGTATACCTTATTGTAAATCCGTAAATCTAGTGTTAAATATTATATCTATCGATGCTATTTAAGGTAAAGAAGTTGTTTTAAATGGTCTTATCAAATATTTGACACAGCCTGCATTTGCTAAAAGTATTTCGAAGTCGTAAAATTACATCAAACGTTCAAATTTGTCGAGTGAAATTGTTCCCTTTCTGTTTCACCCCTTGTTACATCTGTAGGCTCCCCCTTTCTTTGCTTTTATGATTTTCGTCCCTTTTAGAGGGCTCTGCGGTCTATCAAAACGGATTTCTGGTGATGTCATTTCAGCTTTACGATCGTAGACCATTTAGCGAAGGATTATTAACATTTTTATGTTCCGATATGTATTATACAGTAGTTAATGGCCCGTAGTCTTATTCTATGATGATCGTTTCTACGGTTTTTGAGTAGAAATCTTGAATTCATTGCTGTTTAAGCATTCGTTACAATTGTTGCCATTTTCATTATGCTTTAATAGTAAATCTTGTTTAGATCATTTTTTCTCTAACAGATTCTATATATTATCTACGTATTTGTTTGCTTTATTTCTTCTTGAAAGATCTAAAACAGTTTTCCACTTTGATTAGATACTTCTCCCCCGCTATTGCGACTTCATCTGATTTACTCAATTGTTTAATCTACCCAAATGTATTGAATTACGTATTTTAAATCCCGTGATTCAAAGAAACAAAGCAATGTTAGGTTATTCAAATTCATCACACTTCTGTGAAATGAAGAATTTTTAAAAAGACTTTAATCATGGTTTTGTGTTACTGAAAAATTGTAAGGCGTACGTAGGTCAAAAACATTGTTTAATCGTAAAAGTATGGATCGTATACGGCCCACACGGCCTGAACGGAAAACTTTTAAAAAACGGTGTGGCAAGGAACGTGTTAACACTTTACCGACCGGAAGCCTATTAATCGGCTTTTACATGCTCACAATTAGTCTGTAAATTTTGTAATGTTTTCTTACACGAAGGTGACTGTTTCGAGCGATATCGTATGTATACTGTAAAGAGATATTAAACTATCAGTTACGCGAAGAAAATCATTGTAATCAATTCATTAGCGATGCATTTGCGCTAAAATAAGTCGATCGGGAGTACGTATGCAATAAGTTATGCGGTCGGTAAAGTGTTAATAGGCTTCCGATCGGTAAAGTGTTAACCGTAAAATCACGTCTGTCCTATCGATACGTTTGTCACCAGCTACAATTTGTTCGTGTTTCGCAAAACTAACGATAAGTCTGATCGTTCCTCGCGGAGGAAGCTGTCTTTAAAAAAAAAAAAGCGGAACAACCTCGACTTGGGTGAATTTATTTCGAACAGTTTGTTACTGCTGTTAAAAACACGTCGTAAAACCTCGTGTAACTTTCTGATTCTTCAACGTTGTCGCGTGGTAAGTGTACGAAATTATTCACGTAACGTCCCCCTAAATTTCTTGCCCGCCGCCGCGGAGCATCGTCAACGGAGAAAAAGTGACGTCCGTTTAGGGCAACATCTCTCAAGCCACGGGCTTCGCTGGACCGTGGAGAATCCGCCCGATATTTTGAGTGATCCAATTTGCCGCTTGCTGCCAACCATAAGGACGCTCGTCTATCCCGTGAACACGCGTGAACATGAAACATTCTTGCAGGGAATTTGCTTCGAGACGCAACTCGAAGCATAAAACTTGATTTTCTGTAAATTTTCTCTAAATTTTCTTGTCTATCCCGTGAACACGCATGAACATGAAACATTCTTATAGGGAATTCGACTTGAGCCACAGCTCGAAACTTGAAATTTGGTTTTCTGTAGATTTTTTGTAGATTTTCTCGTCTATCCCATGAACACGGGTGAACATGAAACATTCTTATAGGGAGTTCGATTTGAGGCACAGCTCGAAACTTGAAATTTGATTTTCTGTAAATTTTCTCTAAATTTTCTTGTCTATCCCGTGAACATGCATGAACATGAAACATTCTTATAGGGAGCTCAATTTGAGGCATAGCTTGAAACATCAAATTTGGTTTTCTGTAGATCTTTTGTAGATTTTCTGTAGATTTTCTCGCCTATCCCATGATCATGGGTGAACATGAAACATTCTTGCAGGGAGTTCGCATCAAGCCACAGCTCGAAGCATAAAATGTAAATAAAGTGTACAATGTAACACAATTTAGTTAATATATTAACACGTTCGCAGACGTGAATGCTATAGCATTCAAATTTTAGAACCAATTATTATCGATTTAATTTTATTTTAATCTCGATTCAAATATCATCGTGGATGCTACAGCATTTATCGAATATAACTGTTAAAATGTGATATTCCGACTGCTCTCACAAAATGTGTCCTAATCACATTTCGGATATCACAATTAATGTAGAAAAAAATCGCGTGCCCATTTTTGCACCTCGCTGACCTTTTTACCGTCCACTGAACGTGCTATTATAATATGTAGACACCTTCGTATAGTTACCAGATGTATCCGACTCTCGAAGCGAAAGGGTTAAGAAAAGGTTAAAGAAATTAGGTGTCAGAAATGCATCCTACCCGGTACAAGCTCGTCAATTCCAAATCCTCGTCGCGCAAACGAACGAGACCAAGAGCTAGCCCCCATCAACAATCCGCCTAAGTATAAACAAATGAGACGATTCGCTCTCGGTGTGTCCGGTTCGTCACGAGTTAACTTACGAGCAGAAAACCAACAAAAGTCCCATCTCCCATTCATCAGTCCCTTCAACCGTCCCCCCCCGTTATCCACCAAAACCTTTCCCTCTCGACGCCTCGCTGACAAAAACCGTTCCGCGCCACACCGGAGGTTAATCCCAGAAATAAAGAAATAAAGAAAGGGAATGGAAGGAGGTCTCTACCTGTGTACCACGAGACATCGACGATTCTCGGGGCCCTGTCCAAGCCGGAGGAGCGAGTTGAGTGAAACGGAACTGTGGCGGTGGCCGCAGCCAGAGGGCTTTATTATTCCGGGGGCATTGTTATTAATTCACCGTGTGGCGTGGCCATGCGCTAAGAGCGTAAGCTTGTCACGGCTCGGCCGCCCCCGTCAGCCATGGAACCGCGACCACGTTGTTCTTTGTAGAATTCATTAAATCATCGGCATTCCACGCGGCACGTGGCTCGGGCCCCCCTTTTACAAGCTTTTTCGTTAAATTAGGATCCGCTTGCTTCTCCGTTTCTTTTCCCTTTTTCTCGGCCACCCCGCCCACGAATGCCTCGACCGAAGTGTTTGACGATCAATGAGTAAAATAGCTGAACAGGGGGGGGATTCGTTGGAAGAGCGAATTGTTTTCGGTGATTCGGGGAAGATTTTGCTGTTCTGTGGTTTCCAGGTTCCTCGGACGGACTTTTTTTGGTCGGTATTCTGCGCGGCGAACGCGAACGAAAACGCAATACCGCCAACAATGAATTCGATTACAGTTTAATATTCGTATCTTTAAGTGTTCTCGATAAATTTAATTGAAGAATAAATATTAATGTTAAATTTATAGATCACAATAAATTTTAAGTCAGTGTGGTTAATGCGACATCGAACAATTAATATAGAAAAATTGGTAATTCAAAAAATCACGGGAACATACTCAGAATATATCTAATCCCTCGAAACTTAAAACTACCTAAAGGATTCGTTCGTGATCCGTGGATATAACTTGAACACAAACGACCGAGTGTGTTAAACAAGTTTGAAAATTGGCCGGAAGTCTTCAGGATGATACTTTGGTCTCATAAATCGTTGAATTTTCCATTTATACTCCGTCTAATGATAATCCTTCTTGACAAATTAACGAGTTTTCCATCGAAAACACTATGGTTAATGGCGGACACGGATATGCGAGTCGACACGAGATGCGTTTGCAAATATGCAAGTACGCACAACAACGCCGACAGGAGGATGTCGAACAGATTGAGATTGCAGCGTTTACGTTTATACTACATGCTTATGAATTTCTTCATTTTTTCCTTCTATCCCTCCCCATTTTTTTCTTGCAGTCATTTCGTCGTTCAAGTTGTACGTACGTAAACGAGTTTCTGAGGAATTTGCATATTCATGGCTGATCGTAGTGCGAGGTTGTTTATACAGCTTTTTATAGTTCACAAGCACACGCATTAGATATGGATCTAACTGCCACATACTGGATGTACGGAAGGTTAACTAGTTAGGTTGTTACAGTTAAGTGTGTTTGCTTTGGTTTTATTTATCGAGCTTGTAATAAAACTGCATATTTCTTAACCATTCGAAGCTGGGATTATGTTTGCTTAGACGAAAAAGAATTGTGGTCAATTAACGGTAATTAGATCTGAAGAATGCATTAGAGTCTGTTTAAAGTGTGGAAAGTGTTAATTAAAAGTTGACAGATACAAGGGAATATTATGTTGTTCGATATTTTATATGATTTACAATTTATTTATTTCTATCGTGACATTTATGCGATCAATTTTTCTTATTTTAATTATTTAATTGAAGTCGCTTTATCACTGTCCGCATTTGAGAAATTAATCGTTGCTGTTAATAGATATGAATAAGAAGAATTCGTCATTCAACGGAAAATACAAACCCTTCGTCGTCTTCACTCAAAACTAGAAATTAAATCCCCGATAAGGCTACTGATGTTCTCAAAATTCAAGTATTTCATTATCCGTAATCAACGATTTAGGTTCACGAATAAGCTAGAATTATAACAGATAAAGGAAACTAATACCGAAGGACATTAAAGAGAAGTGTCGTATGATTACTAGGAATCATTTAGATTAAAAGAAAACAGAAAGGCCTTCCTTACGCATATTAAACGGATAAATCGCCAAAGATGTTAAAACAATATTTTAACTACACGTTTCCTAGCCATTACGTATGTTATACTAATTATTACTAACGAATAACGCACGATATAGCAAATACCATATATAAATTCGAATGTTTATTCAGAAAAAAAGTATTCGCTAAAGTTTAATATCGAGATTGCATTAAGTTTGAAAATGTGGACATTCAGAAAATCGTATTTAGAACAGAAAAATATTTTACTTTATCTGACTGATACAAATCAATTTTATAAAATAGTTCTGAATGATCTTCTTTGTTTTCAACCGATTTTTCTATCTCACTATATCCTTTTTCGTCGTCGTCATCTAACATTTTGACCGACAAAACGTCCAATGCTCCCTAAAAGTAAGTCCCTCCGTCGTCTTCGTTTCAAGGCGAAACCAAAATCCCATCAACTCCCATCAAATTCACTTCGCGCCAAAAGCGCGATTCCTAAACCAACCCGTTGATCGTCTTCCAGACATAAATCCGCGCTCAAGTACCAACAAAAAAATCTATCATGCTCGTCGTTCGCCCTCCCGAAAATGCAAAACCTAAGCGCCTAAACGCGAAAAAGAGGACCGACACGTACAAGGTAAGTACCCCGTAGCACGCGAGTATTCTCCCGTGAAGAGGCGCGCGGATAGTCAAAGGAAGAAGTAAACAGAAACAACACGAACGATACGAGCAGAGAAGGAAGGAAGGAAGGGAGGATGGAGAGAGAGAAAGAGAGAGGGAGAGCAGAGAAAGAAAGAGGGAGAGAGAGAGTGAAAGACAGTGGGAGAGGGAGGAGAGAGAGTGAAAGACAGTGGGAGAGGGAGGAGAGAGAATGAAAGACAGAAGGAGGGGGAGGAGAGAGAGAAATACAGGGGAGAGGGGGGAGAAAAAGAGAAAGAGTGAGGGAGAATAGAAAGAGAGAAGGGGGAGCAGAGTGAGGGAGAAAGAAAGGGAAGGAAGGGAGAGAGAGGGAGGAGAGAGAGAGAAAGACAGTGGGAGGGGGAGGCGAGAAAGAGAAACAGTGAGGGAGAAAGAGAGGGAAGGGAGAGAGAGAGAAAGACAGTGAGAGGGGGAGAAGAGAAAGAGAAAGAGTGAGGGAGAAAGAATGAGAGGGAAGGGAGAGAGAGAGAGAGAGAGAAAGAGAAAGGAGGAAAGAAGTCGAGGGGTGGCTCGACAAAATGGCCTCGAACGGGCTCCTAATGGCTGGCACGGGCCGTTTGCGCGGCCATGTTACATAACTTTGCCGCGGAGAGCGTAAATACGCTCTGTTAAGGAGCGTTACGAGGCGTGCTGGCTCGCCTCGTGCTGCATTACACTACAAGCATCGCGTACGCTTTTACGAGCGCTGCTAATGCTCCCTTTCCCGACCGTGGGGCTTCCCGACTGCACCCCCTCCGGTGACCTTCTCGGTTCTATCGATAGTTTGCCTTTCTCACCCCCGCCGCCTTCGATCCGAGCAATTGGAGAACAATGGATGGTGAACGTTGTAGCGTAGGGTAAGTACACCTAATTTCACCTAGCCCGAGTGCACCTAATACATCTTTCTTGTCAACAACCAGCGGGGTGGTTAGAAAGTCTAGAGCGTAGAGCATTGCGAGCCTTAACTTCTCGATACGTCTGTTTGTTATTCGTTTAGGATAATTGAAAGGTAATTCTGCTTTTATGATCCGATGAAATGACTTTTTCAGAAATCAACTAACGGTAATATAAAAATTTGGTTGTCATTATCTTCGAGTAAACTTGAAGAGAAAAAGTTACATTTTGAAAAGAATTAAATATACTTACACGATTAGTCCGTTTATTTGATTGGGTGGAAAATGAAGGTTTCTCAATCGTTTCGAAATAGATAGGATAAAATTGATTATTCGCATCGAGGATGATCGATGATCATCGAAAATCTTTATCAGTTACAACTACTTACGTTAATATAGTTACTTTGGTATATGTACTTAGAGAGCGATTCAATCTCATTCAATTAGATACAATCTCTTTTACGCGTTCCATAATTATTCAACAGTTCGTTGTAAAATATATAGGGTTCGTTGACCTTTAAGCGAATCTTTCTTCACAAATTACTAAGCACTCTGTGTATCGTTGTGCACGTCGTAAAGCAAGAAAGTAATTTAACATCTTTATCTAACAATTGCAAAAGGAAGTAGAAGCTAATACCATCGTATTAACCGTGATATTAAGTGCAGAGCAGTAGTAGGATGGTATTCGATTTTGCTCGCACGTGAAGTAATTTCCAATATTATCCAATATTAACTTCAACGTTGTCTCTAACATTATCGTAGTCAAACCGTCGTCGTTATTAACACTAAATCAATTTGACGGGTTTCAGACTTCATGAGCAAAATTTGCAAAAACACTTACTATTATCCCTAACAATTTTTGCTAATTTTTATCGATGAAGCGATACAAATATACCCAAATCTGTTTTCCTCTGAATACTGAAGTTTCGAATTCTGTTTGATGTATACCTTATTCCTTGGTGTGTATATATATTGGAAACAGATATACAAGAAATGTCCGTAAATCTAGTGTTAAAAATCCCCTAGCATAACGCAGGAGGAATTTTTTCTTTAAATTTTACCGATAAACAAATGTTTTGTCTTCAAAATAAATTAAAAATAGCATAAATCAAGAACCTGGTTTTTATATAATTATCGATTAAATTTCAATTCGTCTGTCTACCGTTGGGAAACGAAAAAATGAAAAAATGTCCGTAACTCTAGTGTTAATAGCACGTAGAACATTTTCCATGCATTAAGTGCAGTATATTTTGAATTTTTCAACGCATTTTACCTGCATAAGCATCCCCGGCTTATTTATCATTCACCCCGTAACAAGTATCCCTATCCCTACTAGTTTCGTAAATTAAATTTGGGGTATTGTCAGGAGTGTGTCGGATTTATAGCTGCCACCCCGTATAATTCTCGAATATGGACTATGGTTTTAATAACCCGCCAAGTGGAACGAAAATCCGCCGCGTCGGCGATTCGTTCGCAAACGGGATAATTGATTTTGCGGCTCTTCGAGAAATTTGATTTTCCGCCATGTCAAAAAATCCAATTGTTTTCTCGCGAACGTTTCATGGATTTATGATGGAATGGAAATTCGTGTTCACGAAAAGCAAATAGTTCTATTCCTTCTTTCTTACTTTTTAATTTGATAAATTTTGTTGTATTCAATGCAAAGATAAATAAATTGGTGAAACTTTATTGTTCGAATACGTGTTTCCCGGTATAAAATAATTTTAAGGTACCTGTAAAATGTTTCCCTAATATAGCTTAAATCGCCTCGAATTGCTGGTTCGCTCGAGCGAAACGGCTTCGATCGCAAAGGGTTAAGAAAGTAACAGGTTCACGTCGTACCGGTGAAACGGTTTCGAATCACATCTATTCAGACGCCTCGAATCCCAGACATCGTAACTCGACTAATCTGAACGGTGCCGTTAGAACGAAACACGAGGAGATCTGAAATCTCGACGAAACCGAGAAACAAACAGTAGCGAAACCATTAATCCCAGTCCACGGCGAGCCGAAGAAAGGACCTATTATCCTGTTCCGTGGCGACGAGAAGTCAGCGAGATTATCTCGGTCGATAAGTCCTCCTCCTCTTAACAAAGAGCCAATCCTCTTCACCAGGGATCAAAACGATAACGTTGTCCACATGCACGGGGTTAATGGCACGGGAATATTCGACTCGAGTCAAGGGTAGCGGACCTCTGTCGGGGGATGAAAAGCAGATGCTTCTTTATAGACCCCCTCCGCTTGCCAACTCTGCTCGAGCCTGTACGAGCCCATGGCAGCGATCTCCCCGATGATCTATCGCCCGGCTGAAAGTTAACGAACCGATACATTACCTCGGATGATGGGAAGACACGGCACGATTTTAATGTCCTGTTATATCTCTTTCGTTTACAGGGGATAATTATTTTCTCAGTTTTGAAAGGCGCGTTCGACGTTTCTTTGGAAATCCTCTCCGGGCTATGCTCGCTTTGATCGCGCGGACTCTTGTAACTTAGCGCGTTGTTGATGTGGAAGCGGTTTTTGTCGCGATTTTTCTTCGCGTCAAATTAGCGGATACGAATGGGTTCGGCATTATTTATCGTCCCTGACGGGTGTGCTTGGATTCTTCGTGAGCACGGATCGTCTTGGGGGGAGGTTCGCGATCAAACTTGTCACTGTGGTCGCGTGTTTAACACGTTCGTGGCCCAGCATGACTCTGGGGTGAGTTTCTTGCCGGGCCCGAATCCGATTGCATGAAAAACTGGAGTAAACAATTTCAATGAATGTTCGTTCGATTCGTCTATTCATTCACAATCAGTTGTAAAATAAAAGAAATATTTCGTTATACCCGGAAGACTACATCAATGAGCATGACGACATTTTTCGTCATGGAAATTAGCCTATCAAAATCGTCGTTGCACACACTCGGCCGCTCACACATTGTGATAACACTTCGAGTTTGCGCAATTTCGTTTCATTTCAGTCTGTATTTATTCCCCGGTTAACAGGTTAAACTCGCATAATTCTGCCGATCTATAACTGAAATCCGCCTTTAACGTTATTCAAGTATAAAGATCGCATGAAGTCCATTCCACGGGCTAGGTTAACCAACTATTACATTTCGAATGCAAAATCGAAGCAGACGAGACGTGTTACAAGAAAAGTGGAACGAGCTCAAGAAAGTGAAGTCTCTTTCAAGAATCGTATCCCTGGTACAATTCAACGAACGCTCGAAGAAAACGTTCGAAGATACGTTTCAGGTCGATCCGAATGAAATTCGTCCAAGAATTCTCCCTTCGCCTCTGAACGTGTAATCATGCCGCTTCGACGAGTTGTCCTTCGAGGCTCTCGCGAGGGGGGCAGAGCGAAATCAACTAACCAGAACCGAACCCGAGCGATCGGGCATAGAGCGGGATAAACTAGGAAACAAAATGATGGAGATGATAGAAAGGGGAGGAAAGGATGGGAGTAGGAGGGAAAGAAGGAAAGGATAAAAAGTAAGCGGCCGGCAGAGGTGTAAGGAAAGAAAGGCGGTGGAATGCGGAGGGTGCAATTTGGCAAAACACCGTGACGGAAAAATCGTATCAACGATCTGCGCGAGCAGCCTGCCCGAAGGCGTAATAACCGCTGCGAAAGCTGGGAATTTCGGTGGGTTTTGATTACTAGGCGGCGAGCGGGCCGAGGCCAAGGGCTCCTACAAATAAAAAGCCGTCCCTGCCTGTCTAAATGCCGACACGCCAAAAATCATTTATTTATTTATTCGCCGCGGCGCGCTCTTTCTCCCTTTTTCGCCCGTCGAACGGCTGCCTCGTTCCTTCGCCGAACGCGCGTTGCCGACCTTTCCCTTCGTTTTGTTTGTTCGTTTGTTTGTTTGTTTGGCCGCTCCGGGTTAGGAGTTGCTCGCTGAAACCTTTTTTTCAGGGTTATTTAAGGTTGTTCGTTGATCCAAGGACCCGGTGCGTTGCTCGAGCCGATTTGACCCGAAACGCGAACCACGTATAACGGAGTGGAAGGAACGTCGATTATCCGAATTAATTGACGGAGGACAGATCCTTTCGGATAACCGGTTTCTTCGGTTAGCGGTTTGAAAGCACCAGATTTCGCGTTATGTCACGAGGGGGCCGCGAGCTTTTTTATTTAGCAGAAATTTAGTCGTTTGTGTCATTTTAAAAAAGATACTCCGATTTTCGAATTCACCATGATCTGGGCTGCAAGGACAATTTTCCTATCAAATCAGAACCGTTTTTATTTTTCCAAAGCTACCTTCGTTTTTTCACTCGTTTCTTAAATGAAGTAGGATTTTCAAGAGAATTTAATTCTTTAATTAAAGATGCTCTTTAAAGTAACCTTAATGAAACGATTGCACGACCTCTTTTTACAAAGTCACAGCAATTCAAAGATGATCAGAATTTTAGTTTAGCGTCCTACATCTACCCGTGTTTCATATATATATATAGAAAAATTTTATTTCAGTGATTTAGTAGAGCGAAAGATGGGACTCAGGTGTGATTAAATAAAAGTGAACTGATTAGAGTATTAATAAATGTATATTTAAAACAATTTAACAATAACAACTTAAACGATTTTAGAACTTTGCAACTTCAACTTCAACATTCATAATACAGTGTACGAATACTTTTTGGAGCCACTGTAAACGTTACGGGCATAGCCCGTGATACGATGATCGAGTCAAACATTAGCGGTGGCGTCCTCCTAACAGTTATAAATGCTTGTGGAATATTTGTTAAGTAATTACAACCTGATGTAACTAATCGTGGTGGACTGCAAGTACTGTAGAAAGTTTGTTTATACAAAAATCAGTGTTACAAAATTAATAACCTGCAGCGGTGTGATACAAGTCGTGCGAATCGACTCGAAGGCTGCTCGAGCTCGTTTACGTTTTCGGGCCGAAATTTTCGAACGCAAATCCGTGGGTTAAAGGGTTAATCGAACGAGCGACTCGCGACCGCGCTTCGTTGCTCACGAGATCTGACTCATTAAGAGCCGCGTAAACGCAGAACCGAGACGAGAGCTACCGTTTCGAAACAGGTTCCTCGTTCACGCGATTTACATGACGTTCCGTTTTCGACCGGCCCTCACGACAGCACGCCGCCGGATCGGTCCCTACAGATCCAGTTCCCGAGCCTGAAGAGGAGAGGAGAGGCTCCTGCCCTCTTCCTCTCCACAACCATAACCGCTCGATGAGTTATCGCGGTTTAAAGCCGCGAGCAGAGAGAAAGATGAAATTTGCCGTTGGCTGAATAGGCGGTTCATTACGGGCCCAGGGGAACGATACTCGGTGCTCGACACTTCTTCGGCGAGAAGAAATTCGGTGCCCACACACGAGCCCTCGCAACATAATCTATCATGTCCCCCGATTCTTTCGCCGTTGTTGCGTAAGGTAAACGAGCGTGCAGCCGAGCGGTCGAATCATTTGTCGAGTTTACGCGTGCTTTAATTTATTGGCGTCTTTGCTGCTTTCGACCAACGGAAGACGATAGCGGTGAAGTTTCGCGAACAGGGGGGGTACCCGGGGAATCGAAAGGGGTGAACAGAAGTGTTCGATGGTGTGGTAATGGAATTGTACGCTTTCAGGTTGTATCGAAGCTCAATTGGTGGTATTGTTCGGTTCAAAGTACTGTTATTATAAGTTTTACACCAACAACAGGGCCTTTCTGCGTTAATAAATCAAAAATATTAATCAGGGGTGGATACAGAAGCTTTGCTTGGAAGAGGAAAGGGATACACAAGGCCAGGGATGTTTTTTAACCTTCCTTTTTGAGATCTGCTTGCAATTTATATTTTACAATTTCCACCTGATACTACATCTTAGATGATTAAATTCGCAGTAGCTGGGACGGTTGTCGAGTAAGTATGCAAATCGCGAGCAGCTGGCAAATATACGCGCCAAGGGTATACTTAACAAATTTCTCAGAATGTCACGTAATATTTGTATACCTTATTATTCTTGAAGGAAACTGTTGATATTAATGAGTTAGTTGTAATTACTTCGATATTCAATTATAAGCATTCGATATCTACTATAAAATTGTAAAACAGAGCTTACAATGTATTTTATACGTTTAAAAACTTTGATTATTTATACTATTTTGAAAGCATATGAAAGCGAAACGAAACAGATGTTAGAAACACGAGAATAAAATTGCGTGTAAACTTCGCATCAGATACTTACCGTTTACAGAACTTCCTTTTACCTGTTATTTCCCTCTCGTGCATTTCGGAACTTTCTCCACACGAATAACGTGTTCAAATCGTAAACACAAAGTATTCGTATCGTGTTTACCCCTTTCTGCGGATACATCGAGAATAAAACGATTCAGATGAATGCTGTATTCGAATGGCACAGTTTTCTTGTTTTCTTCTTGGCGCAATTACAATTTATCCCTTGCTCTAACAATACCAAGTGTAATTTCTGCAACTGAATTCTATGAATATCAATATTTTGTAATAAAATCACTAAGAATCACAATTGTGTTAATGTTTTAACGTGAATTTGAATTCTAATAATCGAAAAGCTTTTTCAATGCTTTTCAAATTTACAATTTCGTAAAAAAACTTTTCATTTCTTCCATCCAAAAATTTCTATTCGCGTTTAAACACATCGTATTTCTGTTAAAATAACAAAATTACTAAAATCAACTGTTACTCGCTTCATCTTTTACTACTTACACATTCTTCAAAGTATATTAATTTACACATACAGACATAGGTGTCAAGTTAAAATTCCATATGTCCTTTTTCACGTCGTAAGTAACTCATACAAACGGATACAAAACTAAATTAATACGAACCAATTTTATACGTTTCATCGATTTCGTTGACGAAACTACAAACGATCCTCTGTTCTTCTCCGTTGTGTCCGAAAAAAAATCAAAGGAACCCCAAAATGAAATCACACCGGTGTCACACTGCTGCCTCTTCGACGCTAGCACGCCTAAATTCCGTGTGAGCCATGCCCGCGCGAGCACAAACGTCGAACACGAACGTATAAAGTGGACAAGAGATATGGAACAAAATGGTTATCGAAGATGATCATCGATGATCCCGAATGAAGGCGTTCGAAGGATGGTGTTGCGGCGAACGAGTGTAGAACGACGAGAGGAAAGCAGAGAGGACAGGAAGGGTAATGTTCCCATGATAGTAGGTGTGCGGGTTCTGGTTCCCTCAGTCGAAGATGAAAAGATGAAAGGCATCCCGGCGGTGGAGCCACCGCTCTGCTTCTGCCTCCCCTAACCCATCGGCTCCGACCTAACCATCCTGTCTGGTCATCAACACCTGACCATCTTGCAACATCGTTCGACGTCCTCCTTCCCGCGCCGCTTTCTCTTCGTCTCCTCTCGCTCGAACCGACAACGTTCCTTTATTTTCGCCCTCTCCTCGGTGGTTCGTCTGTTTCGGCGTTTGTTTCGAGTGTTCTATTTGAAACTCGATTCAAGGCGCGATGCGGACTTACGAGCGACCAAGTAATCGCCAAGCACTTTGGTCTTTCGTTGCGTTTAACACATCGTAGGCGGGAGGAAACGTGTAAACTCGTTTGTCACCTCTTACTATTGAACCGTGAGAGAACGGCAAAACTTGTTTTTTCTTAACACATTGTATGCCGGTGGCATCTGAGGCATTTAAAACTGTAGGTGAAGAAAATATTTAAAATTTTATACATTATTGTAAAACACTAAAATTGGTTTGCATATTCATTATATGCAATTTAACGATAACGAAAAATAGAAACAAACAAATCGCCAAACAAAAGAATGTTGTATTATCGCAAACCCGGCGCTAAAGCAACAGACTTCCAAACCCGCGTTTTCGCGGGGCCGGCATACAATGTGTTAACTGTGAAAGAGTGTTTTTTTTTTTCAATTTTTTCATTTCATTCGTTTACGTGTTTGACACCGGTATTTGTAGAATATCGTAGCCTTTTTTTGAATATTTGCCTAATTTCTTTTATTTGTGCGGAATGATTTGAACAGTTTAGAAGTGAAACCGATCCAGTTGAAAATGAGAAGCTGTAAATTAAGTTATGAAATTCACGTAATTTATGTTATTGTTGATAGGTGTTTTGAGAGTAAATATTTTTGTATACTTCGTTTTTCAACAACGCTAATTACAAGCGTATATTCCCAGCGTAATGAAATATTTTGCATACCTGCTACTTTGTTTATGCTGTAGTGCATATATAATCGTGTAAAAATGTGCATTGCGATGCACAGCGTGTAAGATATGGTAATATTGATGAGCTGATAAGGATGAGCAGCTAAGATGAAGTAAATTGCTACTCTGTGCAACGTAACAGGTTATAGAGATTCTAATAGGGGTAATGCAGGGGAGTAGCTAGACATCAATAAGAATAGTCGCATAAATCAGTATGAAATTGTCGAGAAAATTATTAAGATACGGTAAATATAAGAAGAACGTCTTAATAATACTCCGATACTTAATATTCCAACTGTTTCAACTCCATTTTGTCCTACCACTTTAAATATTTAATTAACACTAGATTTACGGACATTTTTTGTACCTTTGCTTCTAATATTCATACATTAAGAAACAAGCATACATCAAAAAGAATTTGAAGTTGTAGAACTGAGAGGGAAATAGAATTGGGTATATGTGTATCGCTCCAACAATAAAACTCAACAAAAATTGTTAAGGATAATAGTAATTGTCCATGCAAATCTTGCTCATGAGATCCGACATCCGTCAAATTGACGGATCTCTTAAACCTAGTGTTGAAGTCAATAGTGTTCGATTCGCGTCACAAATTTTTCTGATTTAACTGACAATTTATCATCTGCTAAACAATCATACCGTTGCTGATGAATCAAATTTTGTTTTAACAATGTTCACTTTCTATCACAAACAAACGTTCCAATTATTGCAACAGTCTATAAATTGAAAGAAAAGTATCGATGTTCTTGTTTGGAGGTGATCAGTTTTAAGTAACACCATTTCGTATAATCAAACAGGTCCTAATCGAAATTTTACTTAATCACCAAAGTTTGTACGATCAACAAGGCAATCAATCTAACACCAAATTAGCTCTATCTTATACGCCTTGCATCCTATTATCCGAAAAGCCCTTGTAACCTCGAACCTTCGTGAAAGCGTGATTTCAAAAGGAAACAAAATATCAACTCCAAACATTAATCATCAGGGGTAATTAAAAGAAACAACATGTACACCTTAGTTAGCCAAATCACTGGAAGCAGCTTGTGTAACCTTTTATTTTCGTCATTTAGCCCCGACCTTACAATTAGTTTCACTGTTAGTCGTTGAAAAATTCATTAATTAACAAACAGAAATTTCAAAATATTAAAAAAATCCTTAAACGTTAAATGAATGAATAAATGTAAACATTTATAACTTATATAACGGGTTGAAAAATAATGACGAAATATCTTTTAATTATTTACTAGAATTTTTCAAATTCGGTAAAATTTATTTCGAAAATACTGAAGATTTGTCAAAATGACGGTATAGCTATTTTATGAAACAGCTAATTAATTTTTAAAGGCAGACTACCACCTTTAATTTTATTTCCACCGTTAAATGTCCACTATTTATCGTTAAACATCTATCGAACCCTCTTCCAGTGCTCTCAAACCGTCTAATAAATTTCTCGTCGAAAGGGCCGTCCTAATTGAACCAAACAAACTTCACGTTTAATCCGAAAATGATGAGAAAAGGTTCGTAGCACCGAACAGATATTCGGTTCGTCCCGTTTTTCGTTCCTTCGAAGTCCCTTTCGCGAGCCAAACGAAGAGGTTTCGGAAGGTGAGAAGGAGGACGCACGTAGCCCGGAGCCCCGGGACCCAGAGTCAGATGGAATACACTCTCTCACACGGTCGGCTCCTATTTTGTTCGCTGGATATATAGTTTGTGACGGATGAAATTCCTTCGGCAGGATGCAGCAGCTCGCGGCGCGGCAACACGCGACATGGCCGGATTGAATGAGATTCAATTTTGCCTTCAGCCCTGGCCCGAGTCCCTCCGCGAACACCGTCACTCGAAGACATCCCGTAATCCATTTTTCGAAACGCGCACACCGTCCTCCAACCCTTTACCCACTTACAGAATGAATGTAACACCGAATTACAATTTGTGGTCACCTACCAAAAGAAGTGTTTGTTATCATTTTTTGTAAGGAATTTCGGGACATTCGGTGTTTTTTGTCATTTTTTCATCAGTTTTTAACCCATTGACTGCCAGCTACGAGATATCTCGTAGTGTGTGCTGCAAGTTTAGATTGGCTACAAATGACCATTTGTATTAGAAATTATTATAAAGAAATTGTTATATTTTGTAAAACTTCATGTGTTCTTTAAAATAAAACCGTGGCACTCAGGGCAAAACGCGCTAAATTTGCGTGGCAGTCAATGGGTTAACACTATTCCTACCACGACCGGTCAAATGATCGTTTTTAACATTTTTATTCGAATTTTCACATATACAACGTAATCAAACCGCCTTTAAATTTTAGGCTTTTCCTCAAATAAACCTATAATACATTTTTCAATATTCACTTCTTTTTTCATTGTTTAGTTTGTGAGAAAAATTTGTAGTCTGTCTTACGTGGGAATGTCACGATAGGAATAGGTATACGTGAAGTGTCGGTAGGAATAGTGTTAAGGAATACACTTAATTCAGGATAATCCCCTTTTTAATGTACGTCGCACCAACAGATTTTCTAATAAACTCATTAATGTGGTTAAAGAAGAAAATACTTTAACAAATAAATTCCTTGAATAATGAGAAAGGGAACAATACTGCTTGTCGACGAAATATTTTAAAAATGAATAGCAATCCTGGGTAGGGAAAAGCATGTAAGTTAAAAAACGTTCACTAAACTTGAAGAAATTCCATAACGCGATCAATATCTCTTTGTAACACGATTTTTTCTGATCGAATTATGTTTTTCTGTATTTTAATTCAATTAGTATTTCTTTAAACCTAACCGTTACTGCTTGAAACTTCTCCAAGCCAAAGCACAATTTCATTTAAACGCACACAATTTCCAAGAACGTGCATATAAGAAGAGAGGAAGATAATTATTTGTTTGTATAGCGAGAAGAAAATTCAGGCACAAATCACAATTCAAAGAATTAATTAGGGGCAATTCTGAAAATTCTATTGAGCTTCGGGATAAAAGGGAACCCGTTCGGTGGTTCTGCACGCAACGGATATGCGGATCCATTCAACCATCACGCGAGCGTGTTTCAAATTTCGATTAATTGCTCTACCTCCGCCTCTTTCTTTATTCTTGCTTTATTCAACAATCTTTCGTGTATATTTTCAAGCCTAATCGTTGGAACCCTTTGAAACCTTCCATTGGTAAAATTTCAGAATGTTGTACGAATAATAAGTGACGAAAAATTGGAATTAAAGTAAAAAATTATTTGTAAACAACTAAAGCCTTATCATCGTTTAACAAATTCTCTCATTTTTCTGCTAAAGCAGATAAAATACAACATTGTTTCTTCGATTTCAATCAATCCTTCATTCTTTATTAATTATTTGATTAGAGATTGCAACAAGTTTATACTGTGCAAGTGGGATGTGTTAGGACCATTTTATGCAAAATATCAATAAATTTACCGATCTAAAATAAAAACGCTGCATATTTTGTATAATTTTTCCTTTATATCAATAAACATACAGATTATTTCTCTGTTTTTGGTTAAATTTATCGTCAATGAAATTTCTATTTGACAACGACTCATGATAGTCAAGATTTAATTCCATTGGCTACGTGAATTTAATTTAAACCATCGAAATAACACTAAACACGTTACTTTAATCGTATGCACGTACATATTTTACAACACATTATTCGATATTTGTTATAAAAGCGACCACAGAAACCTTATTCAAACGTAAGAAGGATCCTCCGCCGTGCCGCGACAGAAGCTCAGTATAAAATACAATAACAATGACAGCGTTCTCTGTAAAAGTCTGAATTTACAGAAACATTCTTAGCAATACCTACTCATCCCTCGATACACCAAAACTCTTCCAGCAATTCTTCCCGTCGATCGATCCATCGACGAGAGCTCGCGCGATATTCGACTATTTAGCGCGACCATTATCGATCCCGGAGGATTGTTCCGCAGCGAGAGATCCCCGATCCGGCAGTTTGGAAGCCCGAGGAGAGCCGGGACGGATGATTTATCGTCGCGGGCCTTTGTTGGGTCGAAAAGCGAGCGGCCTCGGAAGTGGCGGCGGCGGCGGCGGTGGTGGAGGAGGAGGAGGTGGAGGTGGAGGTGATTAGCCGAAAACAGGATCGACCTCTTCCAGACAGCGTGGCTCTTGCTCGCCACAGGTGTTCTGCTCTTTCCAGCAGCTTCCTTCCTTCCTCTCGCTCGCGCCGCCATCACCGCCACCCACACGAACAATTTTCTAAACTCCATTACTTTTTCGGCCGCGGCGAATCGCCCTTTCGAACGGTGCTTCTTCTACCCTTCCCCCTTCCTCACCCTTGCTTGCACCCCCACCCTCCCTCCGTTCCACTCTTTTTCCTTCTGTTATACTTTTATGTTTCCACGTGTTTGTCTGCCTTTTAAGATTTGTCCGTCGGAGGTGTCGGTTCGCTCGCACCACCGCCCGACCGACCTTGCTGTCTCCGTTCCTCATGGGAGGATACCTGTGATTCCACGCTAACTCGATCATCCGCTTCTCTACGGGCCGGGCGGCCCCTTTCTCGAATTCTTTGCACGTGACTCGGTGTCGGGGATAACGAGAAGCTGCTTCGCGAGGGAACGCCGAGGCGTTTTTAAGAGATTTTCAAGTGCGCAGGGTTAGGTGTCTGTTAGGGAGGGTGGTGCTTTTGGGCCCCCAGGCGGAACGGCGTCGTGTTGTGGCTGCACGGCGTCATAAAGGTCTATAAGGCAATACCGGGGCTCATGTAGACCACCCCTAGATCGAGCCTCTAATGAGGCGTGGGGGAGTACTAGAAGTGTTCTTCCAGAGTTCTCAGTGCTCCCCCAACACGCAGAGACAGGCCTTCGTGGAGGTTTTAGCGGGTAGAAATTCCGCATAACCTCGCCATCCCCCCCCCCTGGGTGGTGGGTTGTCTTCTGAAGATTTTGTCCACGTTAAAAAAAAAGGAGGGTGGTACGGGGGAGGAGTACTAGAAGTATTCTTCTAGGGTTTCTGGTGCTCCCCCATAACGCTGTAGTAGGCCACCGTGAAGGTTTTAGTAGGTAAAAATCCTACGTAACCTCGTCACCTTCTATCACTCGATCATAGAAAAAGATTTCAGAGAAACTTCTATTCAAAGCATGAAGAATCACTAAAACTTTAAGACTTTTGACTTTTAACGTCTCAAAAAAAATTCCCGTCGAGAGAAGAAATTGCTACGTGTATAACCCATTATGCTCTATACGTATTGGTGCAAACTTTCATTGAAATCAGAATTTCAAGATTAGGTGAATTTCCTTGAAATGTAGTGTACGAATACTTTTTGGAGCCACTGTGTGTGTGTCGTGTTTGTGACATGTAAATGTCTTGTGTCTTCTTCTGTTAACAAATGGCGGCATTGTTATATTTCTTACAGTTCTTTTTCCTCGAACTGTATCATCGAACGATCATTCCCGAGCATTTTCACACTTTTTCTTGCGGTTCTTCGTCCAAGCACCGTTCGCGCGTCTTTTTTTCCAAGCCAAGGTGGTGGCTCGGGTATTTGCTGAATCACAACACGGCCTATCGGCGCTTGAAACCGGGCAAAAAGCAGGCAATTAAGGAGCAACGAAGATTGCGTGCCATTCGCTTCAACGAGCGACGCCCTGCTCGCGGGAGGGCCGCCATTCTTCGTCTGTACGACGCTGAACGCCGACAAGAAGCGAAAAATCGTTGAAATCCCAGAAAGAGCCGCGTTTCACGCTCACGGACCAACCACCCGCCACCGGATACACTCTTTTGTGTCGTTATCTATGCCTGTTTCTGTTTGTTCCACGTCGATCGGTTGTTCGAAAAATGCAGGGAAAGAGAACGAGTGGAACGTGGAGGATCTTATTGTTGGCTGAGGTCGTAAACGAAGAAGGAAGCGGAAAGAAGTTGGAGAGGAAAGTGTACGCCGGCTCGCTTTGATAGAGAATTATTTTATTTATTTACTTATTTATTTATTAATTTACTTACTTATTTATTCATTTACTTATTTATTTATTTAGTTAGTTATTTAGTTATTTATTTATTTATTTATTTATTTATTTACTTATTTATTTACTTATTTATTTAGTTACTTATTTACTTATTTATTTACTTATTTATTTACTTATTTATTTGTTTATTTATTTACTTATTTATTTATTTATTTACGGGAGAAAACCCTTTAAAGTACATAGAAGAAAATACCGTTTAATCGTTAGAGCTTAAACAACGCAACAATTGAGGTTCAAGGCTTTAAGATTCATCCATGTACTTTAAGGATAAATTGTTTTTTTATACTAATTAAATGTTACAGTGAATATTATGAAAATGGCTATTTCTGCGTTTCAATATTATTACCTATAAATTTACGTAACTGGTTTTAAGTAATAAAAGATTTACTTTGACATCGCATCCATCCCATCCTATCTTAAAAACAGAAGTAATTTGAAATTCTCCGGGATGTGGACACATGATATACGTAAATGATTCTACTGTACGCCCACTAAAAACTGAGTACAGTTTCCCTTTCGAAAAGGAGATCCAGCTTGAACAGCTCACGAAGGATCATAAGAACGTCTTGTGTCCGCGTTTCCGTTTGCGAATCGATAATTACACAAAGAGTAATAGCGTGCCAGCTCGAAATCAGCCTCTTCGGCTCATTTTCCTTCTCTCAGGCTACCGTCGGCGATTCGAGACATGAACTGCGTTATAACTTGAAGCATAATCGAATCTTATCTCGTTTTCTTAATCTTTAATACTTTTTCATATTAATTTATTTGCACAGAGTAATTTCAACGATTTTAGTTTTTACCAGAATGTTTGTTTTTATCATTAGAACTGGACTATAACCAAAGATTGCAAAAATTAGGACTGACTACCGAAACTTTTCTCAGTTTTTACAGCTAACACTAAGTGTTTCTCTTTAGATGGTTGATTTTCAGGTATTCATTACAGAAATTTGAAAAAAAAAACAATTATTACGATAATATCTATTATTTTTTCACTTCATTTCGTGGAACAAAAGCTGAGAAACACACAATAATACCTGTAATATCTTAATATCTTCCATGCTATGTTAGATTTAACAGAGGCGGTCTCTTTCAAAAATTTGAAGACAGTCTATGTTCCCATAATTAGAATAAAAATTATAAATAAAAATAATATCATTCCATTAATAATTTAAACAGTTTTTCTAATTTACATCGGTACATCCTCTTAGATGTACAGTCTAATGAAGCAGTAAGGATTATACGAAAGTGAAAAATGGTGGATGAAATAAAGAAAGACAGAGAACACGTGTTTTTGAAATCTAATAATAATTATGTGTACAATCCTCATTTACGTAATTACGATATCGATTACCCATTAGTACTATTAGAGACATCACAAGTATTTATAACGTTTCGTGCAATTTGTTGTGTTACATGTATATTCCCGGTTTTCGATAATCATAGCTTCGATAATCATGGAATAATAAGGAAGGTTCTATTAAAATTTCAACGCCCATTATAAATTTATCATTAATTTGAAAACCAAACATTTCCTCGTATCCCGATGAAACTGTTTCGGTGCTTACAACTTCATTCAAAGCAGCCCGCAGTTATTGCTTATGTTAAGAGGAAACACATACATTAACATTAAATTACACATGATTTGTTGGGATACATCCTGATCAATTCGTGATCAATTATATCATTCGTTACGTTTTCTTGTCTTAGAAAAATTGTTCTGTAAGAAATATTTCTTCCGCAAATATGTTATTTTAATGTCACCGGGATCAAATTTATGATTTAATGAGATACCACGTACCACGAGTGCTGCAAGCTGACGTTTCTGATTGATGACGTTGCACTCTTGTCCTTTTAGTCTAATACAAGCAATTATCTTCGTGGTATATGCAACATTTATTTATTATGCAATATTTATGAATATTTAATTTCATCTGTTTCCATTTCGATTTTTTTTTTTTCAAACGATCGTAAATAGTTGTTGCGTGTAAAATTTAATTGCGAGTCGAAATGTAACATTTAATTTAATTGCTGTCGTGGAATCGTTTTAAAAAGCTGTTTAATTCGAAATGAATTCATTATCGTTTTATTACATCCACCACGCCTAATTTTAACGACCTCACTTTTTACGATTAACGTTAAAACTCGTCGTATAACAACCTTTCCGAGTTACCAATTATCAGTGATTTAGTTTCGATTAATTTTAGCACGACCCCTCGCTCTGGTAATACCATCTTTTACCTACCCTTTCGTTCGTTTTAATTAAACTTCAAAGGTGAAATCGTGTTTCACCGTAAACCAAAACTTGGTTCACGCGTTTAACAAATTTCACATGGAAGCGCGCAACTCTAAAGCAAACATCCTTCGAAAAAAGTGTACAACCGCGCCTCGAGCACCGCCAGACGGGAATCAATCCGAATGGGAGCCCCGAAATTTCCGAGCAGCCCGAACAAAGCCGCCGATACCGCGTGAGATCAGCCGGATAAATGCAAATGAAGGAAGAGTAGCCGTTGCAGACGTTCACCATTCTTCATCCCGTGTAAGTAACGCGTTCGCCGGTCATTCAGCAATATCAATCATCTAAACACAGAGAGCCGCGGACTATTTTCAAGCGGAAGACAGAAGAAGAATAATAACGAGCGGTGTGCGCCCTGCGAACCAGGAGGAGGGAGGCCGCAGGAGAGAAGGAGGACCCAGATGAAACAAGAAGAACAAGCAGCAAGGGAGAAGCAGCAGAAGTAGAAGAAGAAGACGAAGACGAAGACGAAGACGAAGAAGAAGAAGAAGAAGAAGAAGGGTAGCGATCGTCGAGAGGCGGTCCGAAGGTAGTCCTTTTATCAGGGTCTCGGATGAACGCGAACGAAAGCTCGTTAAGTCTTGGCGGCCACTTTCAGTCTTACGCGGCTCACAAGCAACCGGCCAGACCGAGCTATAATGGCATAAATAATGACCGGTCTCGGTACTTACGCCCGTTTTCTTCCTGCCACTCGACGCACGACCGCCACGGCCTCCTCCTTCCTCCTCCACTTCTTCTTCTTCTTCTTCTTCTTCTTCTTCTTCTTCTTCTTCTTCTTCTTCTCCGTCGTCGTCGTCGTCGTCGTCGTAGTCGTCCTCCTTCTCCTCGTGCAATTCTTCTTCCCCTTCTTCGTCTTCTTTATGCTATTATACCGGGCCCTGGCACCGGAGACGGATACCGAGTTACTGTCACTACACGCGAAATTTCATTAATCCACTTTGATCCTGTTTCTTTGACACTTTACGATCATCGCCTCGTTTTAACGTCGAGCTGGACGGGGGGAGTAAAGTGGTGTGGGGTTGTTAACGAGTCAGCTAGCGAGGAGGTTTGGTTACCTTGCGCCTGGATGGGTTCACGGTACGGGAGAGTGAATTTTCGGTGATTTAAGCGTGAACGGAGGTGGGCTTTTTCCGGAGAACCTTCTCGTTTTTTTTGTTCGAGGAAATTTATTGCAATCGTTTCGTTAAGGAACCGGAAGTCTTGGGCGATCTCGATGGCCTTTAGCGCATGCTTCGAAGGGGATGATTTACGAAAGATGTACATGTCCACGTTATGCGTGAAAATTCCTTTTGAATCAAGGAATTTAGCCCTCCGTTGTCATTTTTAATCGAAATCACCGAGATTTATTTTGAAGAGAAATTGTCTTCAAACTGTAATGTTACTTTAGTTGTAAATTTTTTATCTCCGGAATACACTCTGCAATGTTCAAACTCTGTTCCAAAACTTTTGCAATTTAACGTCGCTGTTGATTTTTAAATAGCAGCTGAAAATTAAAATGAGCCTAAAATCGGTGTGTCAACCGAAGGTTGGAAAAGAATAATTTGTATCGATTCAGTGGTGAGTAGCTTAACAACTACCGACGATTAGAGTTTATTTATTGGAGACAAAGGAATTAAATTGATAACTGTACGAAAAAAATACCTAACATAAGGGAAACAAATTTTAACAATCGTAGTAAAAATCATAGTAAATTTTCAAATATGTAGGCACCACAGTAAACTTACCACGTTTCTATGAAAAATTACAAATTGGATCATTTTGACCCTCTTAGTAGTTTTAGTGTTAATTCAGCAACCATGAACAGCAGAAAGCAACGAAATATCTTAATTCGTAACAATCTTTACTGTGTAATGGTTATGCTTGATTCAAGTCATTCAAGTTTAATCGCAAGCAACAAATACTGAGTACTTTTCTGAACAGGATTGAAATCCTCCTGAAATTGTTCTAATTGAATCGTGCAACATTACTTTAAAACTTTAATAGTATCAGAACATCCAATCAATTTATGAAGCATTCTGTTTTCCTGTTTCAAATTAAACGTAACTGCGAGAGATTATCATTTTGTACGTTTCACTGTACGATGAACGATCCACCATAAAGAGCGACAACAATGTATCCCAGATTGACTTCATCTCGTACGCATATGGACGCCATAAAGATATTTGCGAGAGAATATTTCACATCGTGCTCCACTCGAACAGAACTAATTAACGGATGATAAAACGTGCCGCCAGTCAAACGCACTCTTCTCCTCTTCATTTTCCATTATTCATCCTCGAAAATCCAAGAAGCAGGGGCGTGTCCCCGCGTTTTCGCGCAGCGAATTCTCAATTACTCGCATTATCACGCTTGGCTCATTCTGAAACGATTGCAACACGATGAACAAAGTGTCTATCCAAAGTTCTACCTGTTGAAATTAGACACTTTGTTATATTTAAATATTTAAAATTCTACCTGTTGAAATTAGACACTTTGTTATATTTAAATATTTAAAATTCTACTTGTTGAAATTAGACACTTTGTTATATTTAAATATTTAAAATTCTACCGGTTGAAATTAGACACTTTGTTATATTTAAATATTTAAAATTCTACTTGTTGAAATTAGACACTTTGTTATATTTAAATATTTAAAATTCTACCGGTTGAAATTAGACACTTTGTTATATTTAAATATTTAAAATTCTACTTGTTCAAATTAGACACTTTGTTATATTTAAATATTTAAAATTCTACCTGTTGAAATTATTTTATTCCATCGAGATGATATTAACCCTTTGCGCTAGGTGACTGTTAGTCACCAAATGATACTTTCTCAAATTTTCAGACTTTAGTTAGGTTGTTTATTAATCAGACTCAGAGGTTAAATAGTCGTATATGTAAATTTTAGTATATTACTTAATTAAACTAAATGACGTTTAATATAGGCGAATCTTAGTAAATGTTTTGAATTTGAAAATTTTTGAAGATAATATCATTGGATGACTAACAGTCACCTCTCGAGTGGAAAGGGTTGAAGTTTAAAATTTCATAGCGGTTCGAGGGAAGTGACCAATATATTTTTTGGGGGAATAATCTTGAACGATGTCGGCCATTCTTCGCAAAGTGGTCCAAAAGAGAAGAAAATAACAAAGAATAAATAAATAAATAAAACCTACATACAGCTGTGTGTTTATTAAAATTCAGTTATCGTTTAAATCTAATTACAATTAAACTTGGCATTAACGTTGTGAACCATTACCTTTTTTTATGATGAGTTATGATAATGTTACACGAGAGCATGCTTCTAAAATTTACAATTTAAACTCTACTGAAGAAACTAACGATAGGATAATTAAAAATACTTAAGCTACCTAATTCAACAGCCATAAACAGCAGAAAACAACAAAACACCTTAATTTATAATTTGCTTAACAATATAATGGTTACACTTGCTTAAACGCTTCGAAAGAAAAGATTTCCAAACAATCCTATCCTATTACAGTTGCGAATAAAATAAATAACGTTAGATAAACAGTATCGAATTCATTTCGATGGAAAACTCAATGATATCGATAATATTATTTGACCAACATTTTGTTAACAAAGAAACTAACAAGAAGCAACGAATTCTTCGCTCCACGAATTAAATAATTGTTATTAAACAAAGTGAATGACGTTAAATAAAATGCAATTTGAAGCGTAACGCGCCGAGGGTGTTTAAACAACCTTATGTGGGATATGAAAGAGACAGAAAAAGTGGTTGGGCGTGGAAAAGAAAGGGGGGAAAGCGCGAGAAACAGGCGTGTCCGTGAATTAAGTGGAAAAACGTGTCGATTTCACGCACGGCACCGAATTAAGAGCACAAAGGCCGCGGTTTAAAAGGGGCTTTGTCCTGGCAAATGGGAAACCGCCGTGGACAGGGCATCTGGAAGCAAGGATACGCCGCTGTTATCAATACGATTATACCGTCATCTTGATACCTATGAGATTTAATAACGAATGGAGACCGTTGGTGGTCCCAACCACCCTCTGTGCCACCCTCCCTTTTTCTTGCCTTCCTTTTTCTTCGCCTTTTTTCCCCACTTTTGTTCCGGGGCACCGGTGTCTGTTGCTCCCCGAAACACTGTGTGTAACGACGGCGAATCTTGCACGTTCATTTCGTTACACAGTAACACGTGGTTTCTCATTTTTGTGGTCGTTGAAAGCGTGAAAGAATGTTTGTTTTTTTTTCGTCTAGAAATCGTTTGACTTGATACATTGAAATCGGAAATTGTATAAATTGCGATTTGCGCTACTACAGCTTACGACGTTATCGACACGTAATAATTTGTTGCCCGTCGAAGGTGATTTATATTTTATGGTTAATATTGTAGTTATAAAAGAACAAAATGGAAACATAAGTTGCGGGAAAATTTTTTGATTTACTTTTATAATTACCGGCATACTTATTCGGTGGCAAAAGTCGTGTTCAATTAATGTGTTTTACTCGTAACGTGGGAACAATGAAATTAAAACGTATTCGTGAAAATTACCCCTCAGTGAAAGGGTAACAAGATACTTTTTAACTTGCACAACCAGTTGCGTATCCATAGGCAACGATTGATTTTAAACGACTATAAATAATCTTAGATCATAGATCGGTAAACTTAAAAGAATCGTAAAAAGGGAAAATTTTTAAATCTCAGAACTCTCCTTTTAAAATCTCATAAGGATTTTAATGAAACATCCTGTGTATTCCACATTTCTTCGACTTCTCAACTTTTCAACTATTCTAACAAGAAATAACATTTCCTAATCCTTACCTAACAAAACGTAGGGCATAATTAAGCATGAATAATCAAATGAAAAGTTGCTCGTCATTAATTCAAAAATTGATCCAAAACGTAATTGTCTTAAATAGCAACGATGTTTTTTTTCACAAAAGAAAAGGTACTGAATAAATTTATGCAACCATTATGAAAAGTTAAACGACAAGGTAATACTTGTAAAAATATTTCAGTGAACATTGCTTTCTGATCTAGTTACAAACAGAGTTCGAATTTACCTCTTCTGTTTGAAAAATACATCATCTCCGATAGTCGAGTAAATTTTATCGTCAGTGTAAATAAGGTATCAAAAATGGCTGGAATATTTCGCGCTCGCCAGGCAATTATTGTTATTAAAGGAAGAAGTACGGGCTTGCTACTTTCAAGCACGAAATTCCTTCTAATTTAATATCCCTGGCCGATAAATCATTCAGAGGTTTCTAATTTGGTAGGAGGCCCTTTGGCCCAAACCAGAATTGGTCCTTTGTCGGGGCACCGGCTGAAGTGCGAAGAATCCCATTAAACGCCATAAAGAAAGAATTTCTTTTTTCTTTCCCTCCTTCTCTACCTCTTGCCGCTCATCCACCTCTCTCCCCCCCTCCTCCTTCAATAGTTCTGCTAAGGTTATTCCATATTAATTATCTCGAGCTCGATCGTCCATTACAAAAACAATCCAACGTCGTTACATTTTTGCCTCCTTTTTTCGTTTTTGTTTTTCTTTTTTGAACTTTTGAACTTGATTCCGTGCGCCGTTGCAATTGCGAGAGAATGCTTTCAGTTCGAGTAAATTGTTGAGATTCATCTCGAAAAAGCAAACGAAAGTATTTATTGTCCCTGACAGTGAAATTTTGTGAATTTAATACGATTTTCAGGTAATTATTGGTAACGTTTGAACATACGTTCTGACTAAAATTAAAACCTAGTTTATTTTTGGGTTTTATGAATGATACACTTTTTATAGATAATTCCTTAATTCGTGCAAATTTTCGTGTGCGCTTATGAGCATTCTGCGTTCGAAAATAAATCGAAAATGTAGAATGAAATTCTTTCTTGTACGCTTCGTTCACAGAATAACGGAAATCACATTTTCTGCTTGACTAATTTCATTCTGTACTACTTAATTTATTGTACTTGATAGTTGTAACTACAAAATAATATAAAAAATAAATACATACATGCGAAACAATTTATTTACTTATCAATTGGAGACAATCAAACACAAAATTTTATTCTACATTTTTTACTTATTTTATCGCGTAAAATAACTTGCCTGATTGTATCGCTAATCCTAAGACAGCGTGTATAAAATTTGCATGTCCACCACATCGAAAAAAATTGACAAACGCATATACGCGAGTAACTTTCGTCAGAGACGCATTAACGCGCTCATAGGTCACACGAATAGCTTTCGTCAGACGCATATATGCGCTCGTAGCAGTCAAAGGGTTAAGAAAGCAAGAAGGAAGATAATTTTTTCCGAGGGTATTCCAAAAAAAACACTGATCCAATTTTTTCCAGATATATACAATAATTTATTTGACCACGAAGCAATGTTTACATTTACGGGCATCTTCGTGACAGTACGATCGAGTACATTGATTATATTACGCCTGCGGACCGTTTACGAGGCATTCGCACAACGGATGAACCTTCCTTTCAAAGGGATTCGCACACGTGATCCTATTGAACAACGAAATTTACACAAAATAGATTGAACACTGCGTTCCACTAATCTTTTCAAACCTTTGTTCTCGACAGACCATTGAAATCACTGTTTCAATTTAAAAAAAAAAAGGAACAAAGGAACAAATTCGTCTTGTATAATTGTTAATTATTGTACATAGTTACAATTTGAAAATATTCGTATATATTACATGTCTCTAACCCTCGATTTTCACTGTTAATTCGTTCCATGCAGATCGAAATAATTTATTAGCTCAGCTTATGATTAAACTTAGAACAAACATATGCATTCGATTCATTTAATGTTTAATAAAATACAGATTATTTTCGTTGAGTCGAAAGCAAAATGTATAGCGAACGCCAGTTTCGACATCTTTCATCGAAATATTTCATGTTTAACACTAAAATTATCAGTGCAGCCAAAATGACCAATTGAGATTATTCGTAGCAGCCTTATAAATTTATCGTAGTAAAGCTTCCACAATTTAATGTCCGATTTTCTGCAGAAAGTATAAATGAAGATTTGTTTTCAATGTATTCGATATCTTTTCATGTAATTTTCAATTTCATCTTTTCCATGGAAATAAGTACGTTATAATTGTCGGTAGTTCTAGTGTTAATGTGAATTGTGGATTAATAAAATTCGTGTTACGAAAGATTGAATGAAACTGTATTTCGCAAACTAAAATATATGCATGGCACTTGTGCGAAAATTAATGGTGTTAACACTTAACCAATCGAACGGGGAGATTTCCCATCTTTTCCTGTGTCTATTTACTTCTGTTATTAGTTAGCCTTCAACTAGTACTGTTCATAGCTCATCAAATTGATTTTCTGCTTTTCTAAAGTACAATTTTTAATAAATTTAGCACTAAATCAAGACTAACTAATAGTAAAAGTTAATAGAATCAATGGCAGAGGGAAGAAGAGGGAGATCTTCCATGTTTTCCTCAACAAAGCCCTGTAATTGATTCTATTTTTTTTTTATTATTATTAGTTAGCTTTGAACTAATGTCGTTCACAGTTCATGAAACATGTATTTTCCGCTTTTCCAAAGTATAATTTTTAATAAATTCAACACTGGTTCAAGGACTAACTAATGACAAAAGCAAATAGTACCAATGGCAGTGCTTTGTTGAGGAGAAAATGGGAGAAATCCCCGTTCGATTGGCTAAGTGTTAAAGTGAAATAGAATTTTGTTGCATTTTTCAGTTAAGTAGAAAGTGTGCAAACCGAAGGTTAGGTCTGATCGATGTATTGTACATATAGAAAATAAACTTCTTTAAATCACAAAACGTATTAAATGAATCTAATGAAAAATCGACTTAGGCAACTATATAGGCTCGTATGTATATAATATATGAAGGACAATAGCGTGTGACTATTAGGAGCTACAAATGATCGATTCTTAACGCGTTCGATCTCCTTCGTCCCGCCATCTTGGAGAACGCCTCCATTGTTCAATAATAGGTTTCGATCCTACGAGGTTCGATCGAATAATATTAAGAATTCTATTATTTTCTGGAAACTGACGTTGATCGTCCCTTTTGACAACGATGAATTAACATCAAACATCTAGATCCGTAATTATTTATTAGATAATTTTCTTCTAAATTCGGTGCAATTTCAGTTATTTCAGGGAATATTATGCAAGCGAGCAATTATAAATAAACTTTTGAAAATTCTACGGAATACTTAGGAATTTACGCATTTCGAGACATTAATAAACCAAGAAATTTAATTACTCTAAATTTAATATTTAATTACTTTAATTTAATTCCAATTTCGTGACCCACTCATGTTTCTAAATAAATAAAGTTCTGTTGTACGTTAACCAGACAATAATTTCTGATCATCTAGGAAAAATTAATGAGTAAAGAAAGATTTGGTAATTGTACTTCGCTAAAACACTAAAAGTCTGTGTTATAAGATGTACTGTAAGCTGTTTTCGTGAAATAAAAGTACTTACGTATAACTTATTTCATGATGAGATTGTTTTAAGTATCTATATTATGAAAAATATTACGGATCATTTGTAATAAACATAATAATTTCTACATAATGCTTTAAAAAGAGTTCACGATAACTGTTATCAGCCAATGGTTAACCATAACTCCTTCCGACAGACAAAAAATACTAAAAAAATATTTGTCGATTAAAGAGACCCACGTTTCTTGCATAATAACATTATGCTTGGCTACATATCGCACAATTTATACACCAGAAATTATTTTCACCTGAATTCTTAATATTCGTTTGATCAACCATTGTATAGTATCCTCGTGTACTCCTAGAAAACGTTTCCGATCACTTCGAATATAATTTTTGACTTTCTGCTTACAATTAATTGTTTGCAAGCACTGATAGGTAATTAACACGCTTAAGTATCGGTACACATCGAGTATCTTCGAATATCGTCAGGTATAGTAACTTTTTCTTGTACTCAAGCATTTCTAGTTTTTTTTTTTTTAATATTCTCTTACACGAGTTGTCAGCTTAACGTCCATGCACTTTTTAATGCAACATCCTCTTTACATTCGTTTTCTAAATAGTAAATATTTCCTGTCGCTAACATTTTTATCCCCTTTTCAACGGTACTTCATGTTTTTTGTACAACATTTTATCGTATGCATGGATAGTCACATCTTTACAAGCAACTTTAAATTGTTCGAAAAACTTGGTAAGTCGACGATCCATTAATTATTTATTCCTTTTCGTTTAATGAACATCGTACTGTTTGTGCTTAAGTAAGTTTCCGCGTTGTAAAACGGCTATAAAACGTCACGATAATACACAGGCGGAACGTTCATGTCGTTGCTTTGTTGAATACAAATACGTTGTTAATTGTTAAATGTATTATTATGCTCGATTTATTGTTATCTACCGAGTGTTCGAAGATTATCCATCAAATTATGCGAAATCGTTAAACAAATGTTATGGTTCGCTTGAAATTTATTAAACAGCATTATATTGGCATCGATCGCTGAATCTAAAGAACGAACAATCAAAATGAATAAAAAAGGTTTTCCAAACCTTAGGAAGAAGATTAAACAGGATTATTATAATAATTATAAAACGCGATTTTTTTTTTTTTAATGGAAACAAATTTAAACAATTTTGGATAAATCATCCCATACCAAGGTGATCTTCTATTTGTTTATTCCTTGAATATAAGCAATATTCAAATTTTCCCAAAATCTTCCATATTCTTTAAAAACAATGATCGTATTCATAGTTTTCTAAATATTATTTTATTTTTAAATGATTTTTCATTTCATTCAACTTTCAAACATCATAATACCATAAGATCTGTATTCATTAATTATCAAATGTCCCATTCGATGTAATCGATTAACACTTTCGCTAAAGGATACAGAATTATCGATACAGAAAAAAATTATACGATGATTCAATGTTTTTTCGAAATTCAATTGTATCAATTTTCAATTCTATCACGTATTTAATTTAACGAATAACTTTCGGACACCCTATTATTACGTTCCTCTTCATTATCACTAATAAAGTTCACCATTTTTATTGCAAATTATTTTTAACATTGTTACGTTCACTTCCGTTATCTACTCACGTATACTTTCGTTCCCGGAAAAGCCATTAAATTACATCAGAAGAGAAAAGAAGAAGATTCACCGAGCTCTTGTCTTGCAATGAAACGAATAGTCGATACAAAAAGTAACATTTTAATATTTACATGTATTACCTTGCTTTGAACTCGATAAAGTTACATATTTTACTATATTAGCAGACATTGAAAAGTCATTGCATAATGCGCCTTAACTGCAGAAAGAGTTTTAAACTTTCCTCAGAAGGGAAGGATTATTCCTACACAATTTCTACCCTCCTACATTTCTTTTATCACTTAACCATCACTGGAATCTTTCTTATTCAATTCTTCGTTTCCAAACGAAGACGTTGCTTCGAAACCTCTTCGCATAAATTGTTGCGAACCTTCCGAAAACCGTGTCGCCCCTTGTTTTCGAAACAAAACTACCCTATACTCCCTCTCAGAAAACTGAACGTTTCTCAAAACAATCACGAATCGATTAAAATTATAAATAGAGTTACGCAAGATCCCCTGCCGTCAAGTATCCTTCCATTGTTTCCAGCGTTTCAAACGAAACTTCTGAACAAGATTCACTTCGCACCATCAAAAAAACCCTTCCCCAGCTCCGTGATATCCACGAAAAGCAACCGTGACGAAAACACATGAGCGGGATAAGAGATTCGCTAACCGTTATCACCAGAATCATTCACCAGCGTCCCCAAAACGCTCGTCGTCGCGCCTCTGGACACACTCTCCGTCTAGAAAATTCAGGTCGCGGTCTCGTAGGGGATCTTGTTCGTCGACAAACCGAACGAAAATCCGGCATAAAGAGGCCTAGGCACCAGAAGATGACCGGGCGACGACCTCTTCTCGTTGTCCAGGTTGCTTGAAATCTGCTCGTCGTCCGGCGCGATGATATTCTCGATGGTGAACGGTTTCTTCTTCTTCTTCTGCTCCGGCTGGACGCTCGTCTGGCTCGAGATACCGGCCTCCATGCCCGGGCAGCGAATTTTACCATCAACAGGCTCGACGGTGGCGCCGTTGGCGGTCTCCAGGTAGTTTCTGGAGTCAGTCTTTTCGGGTAGGCTGGTCTCGGGGTTTCCCGTGCAGATCTGTCTGCCTTCCGGGATGTCCGTCTGGAAGTAGGACAACTGGGACACGTACGGTGACACCTGGAAACCGGGGAAGCTCCAGCATCCGGTCTGCAGAAGGTTGCTCTCGTAGCCGCGAAGGATTTCGTCGGTCCCGGCGAGCCGTTGCTGGACCTCCGGCGAGAGAAGGTAGTAGCCAGAAGCGGCGTCCGGCGCGGTGAAGCCTGGTGAGCTGTTCCCGCCGGAAGTCATGGTTAAACGACGCTCTTGGAGCTCCCAGCGGAGCAGATCGTCGCGGAGGCGATGGAGATTGGCGACGGTGAGGTTGCTCGTCTGCGCGCCGGAGTTTATCGAGAGGACAGGGGAGGACTCGGAATGGGGAGGCGGCATGGTGGACGCCAGGGCTTGGAGTTCGGACTTCAACAGCTCTTTGTCGGGCTTGTGCAACTTGAAGCGCTTCCGGCGTCGGAGCAGGGAACCGTTCTCGAACATGGACAGGGCCGCCGGGTGCAGGGCCCAGTAAGCGCCTTTGCCTGGTCGGTGGGGCCCCCGTGGCACCTACACAGAACAGTTTTGCGGGGTGTAGAAAATTGTTTGATACAAGGTTCGTTGAGTTTAGATGCGACACACTGTGGAACTTCGTTCATATGAACCTCTCGGGGGACAAGTTGAGATAGATGACCAAATTGTTCGTGTAATGGAAACTCACCTGTGGGTCGTCGCTCGCTTATCGGCACAATCTCAAAACAATATCAGATTGTCGTCGATAAATGCATTACATGTGTATTTTAACCCTTTGCACTCGAGAAACGACTCATTGCCGTCCAATGATACTGATTTCGAAGATTTTGAAGTGCCAGATTATTTATTAACAGTAGAACTACCAGAGCAGTCAAAGTGACCAATTAGTGGATTATTCATAGCGACCTTATAAATTCACTATGGTAAAGCTTCCAAAATTTACTATGATTTTTTACAGAAAGTATAAGTAAAGATTTGTTTTCTATGTATTCGATATTTTTTCATGTAGTTTTCAATTCGATCTGTTCCATGCAAATAAGTACAGTTTAATTATCGGTAGTTCTAATGTTAAGATTCGTTCGTATTGAACTTCATTCGGTTTAGTTAAGTAATATACTAACATTTACTCGTGTAGCTATTTAACCCTTTGGATTTGAACATTTGCGAAATTATCATTTGGTGACTGAGAGTTCAAAGGATTAAAATACAAAAGAATGAGACAAAACGATTACCTCAATCGCTAATTTTTCGCGGAAATTTCACTAGATATAATCTTTTGCTGCTTTTATCCTAGACTAGTTAAAAATTACTTTCTTAAGCGTTAATTCATTCCGAGCGTTATACAAGAGCCTAAACTATGCGAAACATCTGGAAAATTCATCAAAAGAATACTTGGAGAATTATGCAACGCTTTAAAGATTAAAACATGGCGAAAATGGTCATGTGCCATGAACATGGCCATGTTAGATAACGTTGTGAGACGAGTCTGTCTTGTTTTCTGTTCTATTTGCATCAGCCATCTGTTTCGCACCTGCCTTAAACCGAGTCACCGAAAAACACTGTACTGGATGTCCAGTAAATCATGTCCACGTTTGATTTTTATTCCTCTAAATTGTTTTTGGAATTGGCGACAGTTCTGGGTTCAAAAAAAATAGAAATTCAAACTGAACAACTTAATCGAATTTAAGTTTGTTGTTTTACAAGATTTAAATTATTATTTAATGATAAAACATTAAAAGAGCTAATTTCTTGACGATTTGTTTCTCTTTTCGTGAGTATTTTATTGAAAGAATGTGTCTTTTATCTTAGATTTATTATATTTGCTTTAAGTACACGCGCACATCCTTATTCTAAGAATAAAAGATCATAATGCTTGGTTCTTTTAGTTCATTTGTAAAAATGTTAGTGCAATATTAATCTGTCGAAGATATAATACCATTGACTACGGTAACGTAAACAAATGATTCGTTATAAATAATTGTCACGCAAAGAACAAGTGTTTTGTTACAAAAATCCACGAAGAATTCGTTGAAATAGATGCCGTTTTGTTTGATAACGGTAAAGTGTTAAGTTGTACAATATTTCTTCACTGCACAGGTCTCTAATCTCATTGGCAGATATATAAACTACCATCATTACTGGTAATTATTGTCAGTGTGGCATCGAGCGCCTTTAGTTGACGCTTAAAATGAAGTTCTGCGATCTAAATAGGCTGAAAAGCTGCCACGTTTTAAGTTTTATCGGAAATTACTACGTGCTGACTTAACCATCATTTGCTGTGATGCACCAAACGGCGATATAATTGCACGTTTAGCGAAACAACGAAACTTTTACCGGTATCAGTAAATCGGTCTGGGTTAGAAAGTCCAAGAAAAAGCGTAAAGAAGAACCTTTCTAAATAAAACGAGGTCCAGTTATCATGCGGCGAAGTTCGAAAGCTCCTCCATACATAACTTTAGATTAAAACGTGCTCTTTTCCGCATTCGTAACTTCGTTTGTTTTCGCAAAGAAAAAGAAATTATTTTGTTTTTAGATAGAAAATTCATTATTTTTATCACTTAGCCGAACCTAAGTCGAATGGGGAGATCTCCCATTTTGTCCTCAACAAAACGCTGCAATTGATTCTGTTTGCTTTTGTTATTAGTTAGTCTTGAACTAGTACTGTTCATAAATTTTTAAAAATACAATTTTCAATAAATTCAACGTCAGCTTAGGACCAACTAATAACAAAAGTGAATAGAATCGATGGCACTGCTTTGTCAAAGAAAAAATGGGAGATCTTCGCATTCGGTCGGCTAAATGTTAAGTTTTACTGTTTATTATTTAATTTAGAGAAGTTATTATTCCAAATTGTAATTACCATAACGAATTACAAGACTATATGTTGTTTCCTAAAAAATATTACATGTTACCCAATCATTTAAATATAGGTAACATAAATTTCAACTACTAAACAACATACATTTTTTTATCTGTACAGCTGCCATTTGTCTTTGACATAGTTTACTCATAATTACAGAGTAATTAAATAAATAAAGAATGCAATTATTACTTTCTCCGTCGAACAAATCAATTATTATTTAGTTATCCATATATCTATAGTAATTAACTGAATTTACAGTTCTTCAATTCTTCAGTTCTTATATATAACATAATAATAGCATTTCATAAAATAATAATAAGTTACAAATTAAAAATATGAAAAATTTGAAGAACAAATGATATTTCGACGTATAATCAAAGGAGCATCGTCGCATCCCTCGGATTTTTTCAACGCATAATCAAAAAACTGCGATCGCGTTCCTTGGCGTTTTTCGACTGTGTTTTTTTAACCCTTTGACTGCTAAAGGCGTATATATACGCCCTCACGAATCCATCAACATATACGAAAGGCGTAAATATACGCCCTCTGAATTCTTTTACTATAACACCTTTATTACTGTTTTACCGATTAATTCAACATGGAATTTATTGTCCTACGTAACATAGCAATTAAATGTGCCATTATTATTTTTTAAATCCTAAGAATGGTATTAAATTTTCGGGTACTGTTTTGGCCGCTAGTCAGTGGACAACCAGTCGCAGCGACTGACATGCGAAAAACGCGCCGTCCATATTGATGGATTCGTCCGAGAGCGCGTCGCAGTCAAAGGGTTAAAACCCGTTGGTACGCGAACCAACCATCAACAACGGCTACATACCTTGATGAAGCAATCGTTGAACGACAGATTGTGCCTCAAAGAGTTTTGCCATCTGCGGGTGTCCTTCCGGTAATAGGGGAACCGATCAGCGATGAACTTGTAGATCTCAGCCAGAGGCAGCATCTTGTCCCTCGACGACCAGATCGCCATTGCTGTCAACGAAATGTAGGAATAGGGCGGCTTCTGATCGCCGTAAGTGTCCCTCGATGGTCGAGGCATCTTCCAGTCAACTGTTCCTCACCACGGGCTCTTCACTGCGCTAACACCACCGCGAGTTCCGACTTTTCTGTCATCGAACGTGCTTCACCCCGTCCCTTTTCTCCGTCACATCTTTCTGTCACACTCTCCCTCCGCCACTTGGTGACACGTCGACGCACTTGCGTCAAAGTGTTCGACGAGGGTTGCAGAAGAGGTGTTTCAAATGGTGTTACTGTACCTCGGATCGATCACGATCATTATTGAACGGTGATCGCTGGAGATCCAGAATATTGATTTAGAGGCGTTCTGAAAAATGACAAACGGATTGATTTAATAGTTTCAATATGAATGATCGAAGCTTCTACAAGGTGTTTTCGCAAGATTAAAAGTGGAAAGTAAATTTGATTAATTTCTTTTTTGTTTTATGGTTATCAGATATTTAACACTATTTCTACCACGATCGGTCGAATTACCGTTTTTAACATTTTAATTCGAATTTTTCATATATACAATGTAATTGAATCGCCGTCAAACTTTAGACTTTTTCTTAAATATACGTATAATACATTTTTTAATATTCACTTCTTTTTTCGTTGTTTATTTTCTGAGAAAAATTTGTAGTTTGTCTTACGTGGCAATGTCATTGACATACATACATACATTGACAATTACGATATTAGTATCTTGGCGAAACTTTTTAGGTGCTTATCTAATAACTAGAGAAAACAAAATGTGGAAATCGTGCTTAAATAAAACGTCTTCTTTATTTCAAATTAAATGTACTAAACATTTTCTTTGGTAAGCGATGTATTTTTAAAAATTTAATGTATAATACAGGATACACGAATATATTTGAAGTGAGTCTGCAATTTTTAAATTGTAATGAAAAATTTGCAATCTTTGCATCGACAGAAAAACTGAAAATCGTAATATTAAGAATAACAGAAGAAAACGGTAAGCGAGGAATTTTGAAACGTTACAACAGCTCGAATATAGTGAAATGATACGTCGAGCCAAATTGACCTGAATCTAGATACTCATACACCGAGAAAGACCATAATGGAAACTTCATCGCAATTGATACATTTGTTATTTTCGTCGGTAGAAATATTTGCTTACTTCTATAGACGCATACAAATCTTGATCGAAATAATAATTCAAAGCCACAAGGCAATTGAAATCTATAGGTAGCAATGTATACCATTAACAGTTTTCTACCGATGTACTGTTAAATAATAATTGTATGAGTCAGATAGTAGCAATGTATACCATTAACAATATTCTACCGATGTGCTATTAAATAATAATAGTATGAGTCACTTTCATTTAACTTGTAGAATATACTTTATTTCGTTTGAGTTAGTAGATATCTAGTAGATAGTAGCAATGTATGTTATTAACAGTATTCTACCAATGTGCTATTAAATAATAATTGTTTGAGTCACTTTCATTTAACTTTCATTTCATCATTTATTAATTATGCCTAATCACAGACATTCATCACACATTAAATAAGCACAAAAATGATGTGAAGTTGTATAAACATGCAAGGACCTCGTGTCTCAATTCACTTGATAACGTGTCGAATTGTAAGAAAGACAATTTAAAAAAATTTTTTTTAAGCTTAAGTATCCATGAGTCATTAATTGATTTACAACTTACTTGATTTACAAATTCATTTAAACTTGCATCGTTTAAAATTGGGTTAAGTTAACTGAATTAAACATGCACATGTCTCAGAGGTTCAAATACACGGTATATAAATCCATAAATTATTGTTTCAGTAAAAAGGAAAGACAGTAACGTGAAATAAAAAGATCAAATAAACGACTGTTAATATTAGGTACATAATCGCGATTCTAAAATAATCGAGTTCTTCTCTGCAATACTACCCAACATCCGGCGATCTAGTGTTAAATATAAAAAAATTGATGGAATTGATAACTCTATATATGTGCAGATGAAAAAGAATTTTTCAGTTTAAACAATTTCACAGTATAGAACATTATAAAATTCGAATACGAGGGTTTCCACCATAAATATTCTTCGTTGTGTACAAGAAAATTAATATTTATTCATCGAATGCGTACAATGTCTTATCGAAAAGTAGTAATTCCGTGCGATACAGATCCGAGGAAAATGGAAAGGTTAAATGTCCACCCTTGGCGGTGTTAGGGCTAGTATACTCTAACATTGAACCGCATGATTCATGGGAAACGCTCTGTAAGAGGCTAGGCCGACAGGTTCCGAGTTCCAAGAATTCAAGGACCAAAAGGTGCTTCATCGCCGTGCCGCGGCCGAAGAAGGCGGAAGAATGAAAAGAGGTATGGAAAAAGGGCTAAACAGTCCGCAGACAACAAAGGCTGAGCAAGGCTGAAGGGCAGGATGGATAGAGATTATGATAGCACGATTTACAAACAGAGAACTTGTAGAACGTTTCTATTTATATCGATTATGGACGACGAGAAGTATCGTGGTTTTGGTCTTGTCACTTGATTGTACCTGGGTACAGTCCTCTTCATAAGCATTTGGATACTTGCCAGTCCCGTTGTCAGTCAAAACGTGATAGTTAATTGAGATTACGGTTTTTATAATTATTGTTCTTATCGCACGATGTTGACAAAAATGTATTGGGTGATTGTAAAAATTCGTGCCCGATTTTGATAGATGGCAAAGTATGCACAATTGACGGTACAATTATTTATTTTATAATCGTATTATTAACCGATGGTTATCTAAATGCTTCGTAATTCGACGTAACCTTAAAAACGAGTACATTATTGATTAATAAATATTATTGTTTATGAAAACGTGTTGTATTCATTTTTAGTCAAATCGGGCACGAACTTTTGCGATCACCCAATACATACGTGTATGTCTACTGTTCGTTTATTACATTTAGATTATTAACACTATTCCTACCGTCACTTCACGGATACCTATTCCTATCGCGACATTCCCACGTAAGACAAACTACATATTTTTCTCAGAAACTAAACAATGAAAAAAGAAGTGAATATTGAAAAATGTATTATAGGTTTATTTGAGGAAAAGCCTAAAATTTAAAGGCGGTTCGATTACGTTGTATATGTGAAAAATTCGAATAAAAATGTTAAAAACGGTCATTTGACCGGTCGTGGTAGGAATAGTGTTAAACATGCATCAGCTGATGAATACGAATAACGTTCAGTAGCATTTGAAACGTTTAATTCGACCTCCGGATTTCTCGCTGTATCTGCAATTATTGCACAGATATTATTCTCCCTTGCGCTAAACAATTATTGTAGAAACGTTTACTTTTACGAGATGATCCAACGTTCTCAGTTAAAACGAACATCCTGTACATTGTGCAATCGATGAGATTTTTATCGCGACATTGAGTACAGAAATTATGCACTTATAGTTAAAAGTAACAAAGTAGTAGGCGGTCATTTTAAAAGAATTTCTACTATTGAATCTTAATGGCTCTTCAGATTTACTTAATCTTCCGTAAGTGTTTTAATAATTTATCAGAGAAGAAGTGCTTACGCGATATTCATAAACATGGTAACGATTTAGCGTGGAACATTAATCTGGCTTTTAACCCTTTTATCATATTTGAAACCTGTATAATGTTCGTGTTCTCAAACAAAACTTAAATAAAGTTTTCGTTTCAAAATTCATTGAAATCAGGCTCTGTTGACTTTGTCTATTTTTATGCGTACTTCAGAGCACAAAACTAGAGTGTTTCAATAATAATTGTGCCGGAAATATTTAGTTAGAATTCTCATTGACTTATCGTCGACTTTTATTAACGTAATAGAAGGCTGAAAGAAACGGAAAATTATATTAGTTTTGTGTAATGGATTAGGTATTAGGTATCTGTCGGAATATGAAAAGCATGCGATGTCTAATCGCAACATCTATGGTTGCACTAACGATAAGTGCAGTAGAAATTATTGTAATTAATGCAGTCTTAATCAGAAATCAACTACTGTTCGCAATTTTCCATAATCTTCTTCCGGACGTTAACAAATGCCCGTGTAATGTAATTCTATGTATAATTTTTATTCGAATAATATAGAAACATCATAAAACCACTTCCTAAAAGACTCTCGTACACGATCGATATTATTGACGCTATAGAGAAATTTTGATGGCATTGATGATCGTGTGCGATCAGTTTTCAGTATCTGGTGTTAAAATTCATTTACAATCTTATTTTTGTAGACATTTATTCCATTCACCATTCGTACGCTTTTCTCTTCTTAACGACGATAAATAAGCAATGTGCAAATTTTGTCAATAATATTGTCAATAATATTTCCAAAATATTAAAGCGGATTGATAATATTATTGTCGGTAATAATCGATCGTTTGCGAGAGCCTCGAACAATTTTAAACTAGAAATAATCATGCGAAATGTGGATAATTAGGCAGCGTTTCATCTATCACTGCTTAACGCTTAGCCGACCGAGTCGGGAGGTCTCCCATTTTTTCCTTGACAAAGCAGTGCCATCGATTCTATTTACTTCTGTTATCAGTTGATCCTAAGCTGATATTGAATTTATTAAAAATTGTATTTTGGAAAATTTATGAACAGTACCAGTTCAAGACTAACCAATAACAAAAGCAAATAGAATCAATTGCAGCACTCTATTGAGGACAAAATGGGAGATCTCCTCATTTTTTCCTTGACAAAGCAGTGCCATCGATTCTATTTACTTCTGTTATCAGTTGATCCTAAGCTGATATTGAATTTATTAAAAATTGTATTTTGGAAAATTTATGAACAGTACCAGTTCAAGACTAACCAATAACAAAAGCAAATAGAATCAATTGCAGCACTCTATTGAGGACAAAATGGGAGATCTCCTCATTCGGTCGGCTAAGTGTTAAAAGAATTTGTCGTTTCGTAGCTGTGTGAAAGATAAAAAGAGGAAAGATGACAGGCGAATCAGAAATTCGTGTTTCAAAACAATACCAATATAACCGATTAAAGGAAGTAAATATGAACGTAATGAATAGAGAAACGAGCAAACACGTTTTGAATGTAGAAAACAAAAGAGAGAGAGAAAGAGTCGAATGAGTGGAGGTAAAAGTTGCGAAAAATAAGAATTTAAATATCGAAGTTTATTAAAACCATAAACTATGATACAATTTCACATTCTGTGATCAAAACTCTAATGGAGTTAACGATGAAAGAGGCCTGGTGGGCTTAATATTTCATGCTTTGTTCCCTGTATGAGACTCAATTTGCATACAATATAAGTTACTTTATGTTTTGTGTTCATTTGTATACATTACACATGATATTAAAATCTGGAGGTGGATGCTAGACATATCTATTACTCAATGTTTAAAAACTTCATCAAGAACAAATTAATTTCCATAAGATTCTTCGAACAGTGAAAATTAAAGCGTTTACATTTGTTTTAATGATCCTATTATAACATTACATCCTTTGCTGTTTTATTATAATATAAACATGCATACATACTTTCGTTTATTATCTTTTTTGTTTTTAACTCAGTCAGTTTACGTCGCATCAACCCCTTTGGGTTATTAACGACAACAAAGGGGGTGTGATTTATAGATCATTATGATTTGTGTCAAATATTGAAGCAAACGCAGTATTGTATCGTTTATTCTCGCAAACGTATTTATTAATATTGTTGTTGTTATTGCTACTGTTATTAGAATGATTATTTCCAAAATATTTGTGTTACATTCCACTCGTGAAAATTACAGTTGTCAAGTAAACTATTAACTCGAATCAAAATGCATCAAATATTCGCTACCCAAAGTCTAATATTCTGTGAATATTATTTTAGTAACGGGGCTGCATTGACGCCTCATATGAAAAGCATTAATAATCAAAACTGCAATAGACTGGAATTATATCGACACTTAAATACCCTTGTTATGTTCAGTTCATTTGATTAATTTATTTTTCCATATTTTAACCGAACGAAAGTAAAAGCATTTGCAGTGTAAATTTATTCAAAAGGTTAAAAAACAACTTACGTGTAGAAAGTATAAAAAATTGGTATTATAAACAAAACTACAAATAAATCATTGATTAAAAAATACATAATTACGATACTTCTTAAGTATAAAAATCTAATTTTTGTTCTGACAGTTTCAATAGCAATACGTTACGCGTTACGCCCCTCTGTGTATGTTTCTCGCTCGTAGAAACATGTTTCGCAATTATTATCAGTTTCAATATGAATATTTATGTTTCTTGCTACGATGTAACACTCCACTGCCTGTAAATTTCTACCCCGCAATAGCAATATCCCTCCGATTCGATAGCGCCGCCGTTAAAATGAGAAATTTTCAAGCAGAAGCGACGAAAATGCGCGAACAACAAGAGGAATTATTCACTAGTGCACATTTATTAACATGTTAGTGTCAACGAAGGTAGACGTCAAGGCGCCGTCCAACTTTCGAAGGATTTATTACTTAGCTTATGCGCAATCTTGAAGCAGGATGAGTAGGTTAAGACTAAACCCTCGTCAAATGATAGCTGATGATCACGTTAGATCACTCGGAGATAGATATTGTCGCAGAGATGTTTATTCGGAACGAGCATGAAAAAATTAAGCCCGGTGTCCACCTGTTGCGTTCCCCCCTATCGTAGATATCGTTATTACGTATCATCCAACGTTATGATGCAGTGACCTGCGGATTCAGAGGGGTGCGATAGGGACGAGAGTCTCCCCGAGAGTAATAAAAGTGTTGTGCGACTTTTTCGATAAAACTTGTAAAATAGTAAACTTTTCCAAACTTGTAACCGCCGAAACCCATTTTCGAGAATTATAATTTTACGCAACCCTTGTTCTTAAGAAGAGGACAGCAATTCAAAATTGACTCAATATATGAATGCTTCACTTGCCAAATCGATTAACTCCAAAACAAAAAGTTGAGAAAAATGAGAAAGTAGTATATATGGTTTTTTTAAATTTCCTGTTAACACGTTCGCGGACGTGAATGCTATAGCATTCATTTTCATTGTGATAGCGTTCAAATTTTAAAACCAATTATTATTGATTTAATTTTGTGTAACCTCGATTCAAATATTGTCGTGGATGTTATGGCATTCATTGAATACAACTGTTAAAATGTAATACTCTGATTAGTCTTACAAAATGCCTCTAATCACATATCGGATATCACAATTAATTTAGAAAAAGAATCGCGTATCCATTTTTGCGCCTCACGAAGGTTTTTACTGTCAGCGAACGTGTTAAATTGTAAATTCAAATAAACGATGTAGACTGTGTTACTGCAGATGTACCTTTTGTTCAACGACATATTAACACTATTCCTACCGACACTTCACGTGTACCTATTCCAACCTCGACATTCCCACGTAAGACAGACTACAAATTTTTCTCAAAAAATAAACAATGAAAAAAGAAGTGAACATTGAAAAATGTATTACACGTATATTTGAGAAAAAGTCTAAAGTTTAAAGGCGATTCAATTACGTTGTATCTATGAAATTCTAATCGAAATTTTAAAAACGGTCATTTGACCGGTTGTGGTAGGAATAGTGTTAACACATTGTATGCCGGCCCCGCGAAAACGCGGGTTTGGAAGTCTGTTGCTTTAGCGCCGGGTTTGCGATAATACAACATTCTTTTGTTTGGCGATTTGTTTGTTTCTATTTCTCGTTATCGTTAAATTGCATATAATGAATATGCAAACCAATTTTAGTGTTTCACAATAATGTATAAAATTTTAAACATTTTCTTCACCTACTCATTGGTCGTCAACAAGCGTGCCTTAGATGCCACCGGCATACAATGTGTTAAAAATATACGATGGAATATATCGTTATTATTACTATATAATTTTTACGCGATCAAGGGAAGTTAATCGATTTGACAAACGAAGCATTCGTATATGTCTGCGAGCTGAATAAAGCTATCCGGAAATAGTAATTGCTGCGTTTACTTAGATGGCAACTTCGCCCATCGGTCAGTTTAGAAAAACACCGTTTTCCGTCTATTAAAAGCTCGCGGAAGAATGCAATTCGATTTCCATCGGAAAACAAGAAAGGCCTGTTCGTGACTGAGGAAAGTTGCGTAAAATGAAATTAAAATCGCAAAATCAACTTTTCCATCGGGGTGGACAAGCGAGGGGGCTGCGTTTAACGTGGCATAATTACGGGGAATAAAGTTTCGCATTGGCCGGATAAGATCGCGGTAGGTATGACACACGCGAATAACTTTCGTTGCCGGCGATACAAGGCATTAACAATTAGCGGTCGCGTGAAAATAGCCAGTGCCCGTGTTCCCGTGTAACGAGATGGCGTGTTCTACAAAACACCTTCTCTCTTTGTCGATTACCGAGTCCAATACGATTTCTGACTACCCTCTTACGGAAAATGGGATTCTCTTGCACCGGTCGTTTTTTCGGCTTAATTTTTTGACGGAAATAATTAAGCGTAGCTTGACCAAGCAAAAATGAAAGAAAGATCGGAGAGGGGTTGGGGTCAAGCATGGACGATGAGGGATTTGTATAATATAATTTGTGGCCGCATTAGATCGACAACGAAAAACAAAGGAGAAAATAATCATCGACCCTCCTGCGACACGGTCAATTTGTTCCAAATTCTGTTGAAACTGTATTAACACTAGAACTACCAATTGGTGATTTTACTTATAGCAACCTTATAAGTTCACTTCCAAAATTTACTATGATTTTCTGCGGAAGATATAAATAAAGATTTGTTTTCCATGCATTCGGTATTTTTTCAGAGAATTTTCAATTGGATTTCTTCCATGCAAATAAGTACGCTTTAGTTGTCGGTAGTTTTAGTGTTAATAAAGTGTGATGGAAACATTCTTGCTACATGAGGGTTATCCAGGTTTATTAATTCGTGTTGTATGGAATCCGTGTTATAGGACAGTCGCGATTTTAGCATCGTGTTATGCATCGAAGCCATGTTTTTAGAGTACCGTGCCACAAAAGGGTTGGAGGGCCTTTCTTATTTCCCGATCGAAAATTGCCGAGCGGCTTGTCATATTCCGTGTCCAAAAATGCCAAAGAGCGCGATTTCGCTGTTTTCAGCTTACATGCAATAAATATCCTACAGTTCAGTTTTCATCCGACATTCTCCTGAGAATAAAATCACTCCAATTTCATATTTTTATGCCTAAGACCGATGGGTAACCGTAAAATCGCCCATCGAAAGAAACCAAGTCTGCTGTGATTATGACAGGACAGAAGAAGCGCTGCTTGGCACTCAAACGGTTAAATAAGGTTATGGTGGAGGCTGATGGATTCACACTCTTTTCACTTAAATACTACTTATTTGAACATGCATGTCGCAAACTTTATTGTTGCTTAAGCAATGCTTAAGTGATTCATTAGTTTATTCGCATAGTTTCAAATTCTAAAAATTGTTTCACTGTTTAAGTTTTAACTTGGATGTTAACCGTATCGAAAACCCACGGAGTATATTAAAAGGATCACAAAAATCTTGCCAAACTTTAAAAAATTATGCAAATGCAATAAGTAAACGTTGTGAAAGGATATTATAAAAAGTCAATAACTGTTTAGAACCAAAACGTTTAGAAACGATTAGTTAAAAGCTAAAGGTGGGTTAAATCAAATATTAATTAACGAATAATTTAACTTAAACAACTGTTCGTATTTGTCTACAAGCCAAAATGCAATATTTCTCAAAGCATAAGACGTTAATAAGCTCACAATTGTTTATATTTACTAATTTCGACGTTTTGTAGTTCTAGGACAGAAAATTTGACTGTGCTCTCCAATACAGAAGGGTTGTACCGAGAATATGTAAATAAATTTGTAAATCACTGTACATAACAACGGTATATGTATTGTCCGACGTTTAAAATCAATAGGTCATAAAAATGAGACAAGCCTCGTTGTTTACCACAAATATGCAGCTGTGTAGCATAAATGCATCTACTATTATCTAATACATAATATCACTACTTATATTTGCAACTGTGTACCATAAATACAACTAATGGTATTTCATGAGGAAACTATTGCTCATAAATTAAACTATCCTCAGAGCCAAGTGAATATTCTATTCAAAGCCACTCTTCTACCGGTACTTTTAGATATTTATGAGCCTTACAATATAATAGACACAGAATGTAATAAAAGTAAATATTATTCTTGTTAGTTAGAGTTTAATAGCGACAGTAAAGATATTCTAAAAATTAATAGGTAATTATTCATCCATTCACTGCCGATGACACAAATACGAAAGTATTATTAATCTTTGAACAGTTAAGAATTTTTGGATAGAATTTTTCACACTGTATGCATAATCTCTTGTTTCCAAGTTCGTCATGCTCAATAATCCTGTGAGCAATCATTCGTGACTTAATCAAAGAAGAATAAACGTTCAGTACCTACCTAATTCTAGTAAACTCTACAATTTTATGTTACGTTATATATTCCCTTATAACAGGTACATTTTAACGATTGTTTCTTACGAATAAGATATACAAATGTTCAGCAATAGAAATGATAGTGTTACGTTCATTAATTATTAGGATGATCATTCAGCGAACTACAAATTATAAAAAACATTTATCTTGAACCGAGACAAAAATCAACTTATGTAGGTACCTAATTGTAAATCCAGAAGCACGTGGAAAAATCTAAACTATAAAATATTCGTGGAAGTAACCACCAATACCTTTTACACAGATATTTCAACAAACCGACGCTACGTGAACCAAGGATCCATCGGTAATAACCGAGACAATTCAGACATGAACAAAATCAAATAGCTATTTAATCAAGTGTAAAAAAACATATTTAGTGAACAAACGAAGTTGTTACAACGACAGGCATAACAAATTAATTTAACATTAGAAACTTTACTGTCAGTTATGCTGGTAGCAAAATGGAACATAAAACTGGAATCGTAGTGTATTACATTAATGATATCTTACTGAGAATCTCTCAAAATATCTCTCAAAATACCTCAAAATACCTATAATGCTAATAGCTGAAACATACTTAACCATCAAACACTAAGTTATTAAATTTCCAGCTTACGTAATGTACAATACAAATATAATAATTGGTAATTAAAGATGTATACAAAGTATCAGTTATACATATTACACTAAATCACCTTTATCTGTAAACAACATTAATAATGGATAAAGTAAATAATGATAGAATAAATTTCACTGCAGTATACTACCCATTGAAATTTAAAATCACAAAAACAATCATTTAAGAATGTGCACAACTTTCTTGGTTCAAGATTTTTACCTAGTTTTAACTTTCATTTCGATACTACAATAACTTCTGGAATGCTACAAAGAAAATTATGTAAAATCCAGAACTACTTTCAAAAATAAAAAATAAGAGTTAACGAAGGAAAGTGTAACTATGTGATGTTCACATTAACAATAAAACAAGTAAACATTTCTTCTTGTAATATTAGACAAAGATTATGAAATAAACTACCTTGAAATGTACCTGTTTAAATGAAAAGTTAACAAAATCAAATCACATACAAAAACAAATAAGAAAAATAAAAGTAAGAAGAAGAAATATATACCTATGTGTTGGTAAAACAACGTTGATATCAAAAATGACTGTTGCTAAGCACTCCTAAGCACTCGTAATTCAAATTAAATTGTTGTCTTTACTGTGCTTTACTAAAACTTTAATTATTTTATATTATACAGTACTAGATCTGTAAAATTTGTTATTAATCTGTTCCACCGTTTTTCCTATAATACGTGTGAGTGTATGTGTAAGTATATTCGTGTGCATGTACATCCCTGTTCAAAGGTATTAAGACGCCTACTAGATTCAATCAAAACACGATAAATTAATTGAAATTATTTAATAGTTCTGACTCGTTTTATGTTATCATCTTATCAAATATGTTTATTGAAATACATGCACTTGCTATCTGTACAATTTGCTCATTTATTGCATTTGGCTCAGTAGGAACATATAAGGTTCCATTTAAAAACTTAATTTGACATTTAAATCTCCCCCCACCACTGGAATCTACAGATACTACAAAATATTCTCTTCTGTGTCAAACAATTTTTGCAGAATCTCAAATTTATTTATATCCTCATAAACGTCTTAATACTTTTAGTTAGAGGCATACTATGTATATTTAGTGGCGGACTGGGTCCAAAAATATTGGTAGCCAGGAGACAAAGAAGGTTCAACTGTAAGGCTATAAAAATAAAATAATTTTTGTTAAATGGTATATCAATTGTAGTTACACAGTACGATAATAATATTGGAATTTTTATTATATTTTCAAACTGCTAAATGGTCATTAACATTTCTGACATATTGTCTAACGTTTAAGAGGCCGTGCTTGCCATCGGGCAAGCTGACATCCAAGCCAGTCCACCACTTCAGATATCTATAGATATTTATAGATCTGTTTTAATTTCATACATACCTCTTGACATGTTGATCGTCAAACAACGCCCTGAACTTAATTGCACCAAAAATGTAATTCCTATAGCAATTTCTTCAATTTTCAAATATCCCTTTGGATTTCAAAAAGCCGCAAAGATCTTCGTTCTTCTATTGATCAGAAAACGTTTACAGTCCGTTTCAAATTTCTTGAATTTACACTGCCCTTCAAAAATTTATCTTTATACGCACTCCAGTGTTTTAAAAATTTCTAAACAAGCCCGGTTCTCAAATTAACGACTGACAAATCAAGCAAAAAATTGTGAAAGTGTTCTAAAAAAAAGTTGTGCTTTCGTGAACTACATACAATACTTTCTCTCAGATCACTCGTTCTTTCACCAAACAGCTGTCACTTTTTCGAAAAGCATCGGAAATCGTTCAAACGTTGCGGATCCAGCAAAACTTATTCCTCGACCGATTCCAATTAGTATTAGTTCGCATAACTTTGCCAAGATTCACAGATTTATCATTCTGTACTTCCAATTCCTTTCGCGATTAAAAAAATTTTAATAAGTCCTCCAAAACACTTAAAACTGTACTTCGGGATGCTCACAATCTGCTCACAATCCAGAATCTGAGAAAACTATCCTTGATTCTTCCTCACAAAAATTCTCAAAATCGTTCCACTTTATTCCCTCAACGTATTTTCCTCGTCAGTCGAAGCCCTCGAATCGAGCCCAGTTTCCAGCCGTCAAAAATCCACTTTTATAATCTTCTTTTCCGATTTCTTTCAAAAAGCCACCGTCGAACCGCTTTACATTTTAAAATCAGATGCACCATGAATTTTCCGCGGAAACAGGAGGAAACGGTTAGGATATCCTAACCCGGCAACCAGAAGCGACAGAAATGAGCGCACGCGGCCGGAAACCGATCGGTGAAAAACCGGAAGGGCAAAGGAAAATCAAGCAACCAACATCGCGTCTCCAGGGGCACTGCGCTCAAACGATACCCACACTCCTGAAGCGTTAGCTCGCCCCCACCATGAGGCCACTGGCAGCGAGACGCACGGCTATTGGACGTGTGGTGCCACGCCTACCCAGAGGTATTCGGTAGTCCGGCAAGTGGGCGTGGCCACGTTCTTCCCACCTTTGCGCGGGGCAAACGTCTGCTTCTACGGAGAACGTAGCCGTTCTCCGTTCCTCCTTCGCCGGACTTGCTCCATGTCTTGTTTGCCTGTTGTTACGCGGCCGCTTTGTTAACATTGTTTCTGTTGCATCCACGTTGGATAGTTTTAACCTGTGACGATCTCTAAACTCGTACGCGCTCGTGTTCCGGCCTCGTGCATACAGAACAACCTTTCGTGAACGTTCGATGGGTAGGTCGAGTCTTTCGAGAGAGTAGGATGATTGAAATGCGAGGGATGTGTGGGTAAGCTGGTTTGTTTAAAGATGTCTGATTGAAGAGGTGATAGTGGGGTTAGGATAATGGTATCAGACGTTTAATGCTTTACCCTGAATCCTCTATGTGTGTTTTTTGAAGTTGTAGTAGCTTATATTACTACAGATATCTAATTATATTTCAGTTAGAATACACTGTTTATTGCAAAACTAAAAAAAATTTAGACGAAGAGAAATATAAGAAGAATATTAGGTAAATATTATATAGGTGTGTAAACTAAACAGAATTAGTCATATTAAAAAATTCTGCTGATCGTTCTACAGATACAATTTTGTATGATAGTTAACTTTATTTGTTTAAATGACAGTATATTTTTACATCAATTTAATTACGGATAGGTTTTTGAATATATCTTACATGCTGTTGATATGATAACGAAAAATAAATACTGCACTGTTATAAATAAACTACAGCTATTAATACAAATTTATACCTGTTTTTATAAGTACAATTAAATAAAGTCTTGTTTCCTCTTATAAATGTTGCATCATCTAAGCGATGAATTTCTTCAATGTTTTCCAATATTGTGTGCATTCTGTACCTTTTTCCATTTCAACATTTTCTATAAATGTATAAACATCCACAATCTGGTGATAAATGATCGCGTTTATACGAATATAGTAATATTATTAGCTATTACCTTTATAATACTGAATAACTATAGCTGTACAATCTTTTTTCATATCACCTTGGATATGCTAAATCGACTATCGCAAACTGTTCAGCGTAATGATATATCTGAACGGAAAATTTCTATTCTCTCGCAGTATGTTAATTCATGAGCGGTGCACGATTTGAAAAACACCGTTCTAAATTATATCCAATTACATGCAGTTAACCGATGTCGAACTTTTCAACGTTTAATGGACACGCAACAGTTTTCGAACCCGTGGCTGCTTCCTATTCCCTCGTGTTGAAACGATGGATCATTTCAATTTGTGCGAGAAACACGTGGCAAATTAAACGTTGCCGCGTACTTGCCGAAGAACAATAACGTTTCTGCTAACCGTCTATTAAAGGAAAAACGCATGGAACAAACTGGTGCTTTGCATTCAAATTACCGAAGCGGGGCAACTTTCAGCAAACGCATCAATTCATCTTTAAAACAGATCGATATCAGTTTCAACGGTTTGCTCGCTTGCTGGTTCTGTATTATAATTGGACATGATGTTGTCTAGGCGAAATTAGTAACGGTGGTCATATTTTTTAGCTAACAGCACCTTTTTCCAATCATTATTAGATGATTACCTTGATTAGTAAATTTTGCATTTACCACCAAGATACATTCCTAAAAACATTTGATTGTAGTGTTGTTTAAACATACTATAATAAGGAATTATAATAAACCGTAATGCTACTTAACGAATATTTTTTTAAACAAACGTTTTCGCATATTTTAGCATCAGCTATGACCTCTTTTAGACATTATTATTCATTACAAATGGTCGAACAATTTTCTAATTAAAAATTTTTGTCTATCTTCATTTGTACTAAAATTATTTCAGACCCGAGATAGGTTTCAATAAACGAACTCAATATTTATTTTCATGGGACGCTAGGAAAAACGTGGATGAACCAATGTCTGGTTTACCACCAGAATCCATTAAGACAAAGGGTAGGAAACCCAATATCAGTAATATGTCTGGGATAAAAAAAGTGTACCGATACGAAACACCCTTTGATCCAAATAAATTCAACAAATAGATGTTCTGATGATGTAGAAGTTGTAATACAAGGAGTGGACGGGCAGGATTTCTTTTTCAATTTTCACCCAGTCCAATATAGATATAGAAGTAATCCTACCTGTCTTATATTTAAATAATTGCTAAGTGTTATTACAACAAGTTCATTTTTCTGTAAGTATACTTATTTCTAGTTCCTTCAATATGCACAGATACTAGTTCCAAACTTTACCATCTGAAGTATCTAGAACAAGGATTGTATTTAGTAACCTTATAGATAATAAATTTCGGTTTTACTTCTAAAAATCTACTTTTCTCTTTCTCTGTGCAATATCTTCTTCGGTATGTCACCTTCTTCTTTCTATGTAACGTTATAGTTGGTACTAGACCAAAGATTAGGACAAAATCCAGTTAATTTCTCTAGTCAACCTTAGAAGTAAGATGTATCTAATAGGTACATTTAATCTAAGTAACGACATCCTCAAGCCTAACTTGTGGAAAAATGTTAAAATTTTACTCGTTCGGTTGAAACTGTTGGTATCTTTCACTTGTGAAAAGTATAAATGCTTCAGATTATCCTCATGTTTAACTAAAATTACGTGATTGCCTATTCTTAATACAATGCTGTTTGTGACAAAATTTAATTTTTTAATTTTTCTTAATTCCTTTAAAACAGATTCAGCGAACAAAATTAACAATCAGCATTCGTCAGAATCAAAAATAAATGTGTCTTAACTGACGCTTGTTCATTTATAGCATGCTTAAAACAGTTAATTAACTTCCCGATTTTTTTTTTTATATTCACCTAACGATGATATCAAAGTATACAAAAAATTCTATTTTTTACAAACCAGTTGTAAACTTTATTCATACACTAAGACAGAAATAGTTGTTAAAATGGGTAGGAGTAATTTATGAGTGGAGTAATTTTGAGTCGAAAACAAAAATATGTTTCTTTTCCTAACTTATAGACAGAAGAGTCTAGACCCCGAAAAAAAAAAGAAATATCAAACGATTTCGATTACTTCATTATTCTTATTCAAAAGTAACTCCATGAAATAAAGTAACAATTTAACAGACAATCCTATAAGATCAAAACAAGCTTATAATATCCCCACTTTCCCATTAATCAAACCTAAAACGTTCCACCAACAACTCCTCTCTGTTCTCTCAAGCATTTTGTCCAACCATCCCAACCAATTCCTTCTCCATAGTCACAAAAACACACATTCGTTCCCGTTCCCTTCCTCTTCTTCCTCTATTACGGCACAACTTTTTCCACCCTCGCCGCATTGCGAACTCGGAACGTGTTGAACGCCACTACTACTCTCTTTATTGTTTCTCCCGTCGATTACCTTGGCCCTCGTTGCTCCCACCCTTCCGATTGCCCCCACCCACTCTCGTTACCGTGGCGCGCTACTCCACGTTCCGCGGCGCGGTGGGCGTGGCCAGCGGGCCAATCACGTTGCTCCCTGGATGCGGGCCGTTAATGATGGGCTGGCCCGAGATCCTGTGTCCTTGTCCGCCGCGTCTCACCGCCATGAATCCGCCGTTAGCGTCTCGCGGATCCATCAGCCTCCCTATTGGTCGTGGGTGTAGCCTGGACTTACTAGCAACTCAGCAACTTCCTGACACTTGACTCGCGCGGCTCGTCGGGCTTGTCCATAAAAAGTGTGCAGAACAGGAATAAGACGACAAAAGGAAGGACGTGAAATGGAAAGGATTGGGAACAGAAAAACTTGCAGTCTATTGCGATATCCCCCTCCGCGTACGCGTTGTATGGTAGCAAGCACGCGCGAAATAACTTGGCGGATCGATGCTCGAAGAAAACGTCGTTAGCTGCTCGTTGCACAACATGTATGCGATATGAATGCGAGTTTATTTGTTCGTTTGTCTGAAGGAATCAATCGGATAAAACAAATTTAGATAAAGTGATTGAAGACAAAATTGCAACGGAGATGATTTAACTATTCATCAGTGTATTAAGAGTCTCACCTACAATTATTCCGTTATATTTACAGTAAATGATTTATAATTACATGAACAAATTTATAACAAGCTTTGTATGTGATTTGTATTGAATAATAATTAATTTTCTTAAATTGAATTTAAGAGCCAAAAATTTCTTTGGTCTCCTCTATATGTATTAATATGACCAATTCGGAAATATGGAACATCCATGATGCAGGATATCAACTTCTTTCATAACAATTTAATATCTATAAATGGAATTCAATCATAAATATATGAGATAATGGAATGAATAAAAGATAAAAAATATGTAAACAGAAAAAATATATGAACTATATCTTGTTTTGTACACACTAGAAATATGTCGAAGTAACACTTTCTAATAATTAGCTATAACTATTTAAGCTTCAATAAATTTGTATAACTGCATATCTTATAACACAACCATACTCTGCATTTTTATATCTTCATAAGTATTCATTTATTATCCTGCAGTTTACATTTTTAAATTATAACTTATAACTTCAATGAATCGTGTATGAACAGAGAATCGTTATAAAATTAGGAGGAAAAATGAATGTTCAAAATGTAAGATTAACTAAGTTTGGAAAAGTTTAATTGCTTAGCTTTTACAAGTAGTTTAGCTGAAATATTAAAGAATGGATATGCCACATTTATTAAATTTTCCTGTTCCTAGTAAAATGCTTTTGTAATTAGTAATATCTTCTTATAATAATTGCAGAAAAATGATTAATTCTTTTTTATTTCATAAAGTTTACAATGCTACATAAAACATTTAGTAAATCGTATTGCAACCAATAAAGATAAATTAAAATAAGTTTAACATTTAACTTTTAAATAATACAAATAAAGATTTTGTAATCATATCAAACTTTATGTGGTTTCAAATTTTATAGAGTATTTCGCTAATTTAAACCTTATTTGTAAATTATATAATTATATATAACGCTGAAATTCTTTTAATAAGACATAACGTTAGATATCCAGAGCAATTAATCCTCGGTCCATATAAACACCCCCTTTTTTCTCAGAAAATTCAAGAATTAAATAACAGTGATAACATATTTTCTTCTAATTAAAAATTAATGTCTTAGAAAATCTGGCCATGTCCCATATCATCATCCAAAGTAACATCCTTGTCGAAGCAACTGTATTCCAACTTTTTATACGTTGGCTTTCAATCGATGAAATAACTACAAAGAAAGACAAAATTTTATTTGCTGAAAAAGCTACTGCGAGAAGCAAGCACAAGAAATTCTGAAGAATAGAAAAAGTGCAAAGAAAGTATAGTAAGCAACGGTAACAAAGCTACGCATACTAATCGTCACTTTAATACAACAAAACCCAATCATCAAACAAACTCAATCTGAAATTTATTATTCTCAATATGTCAAGAACATGTATTTTGTAGGGCATGCTACACTTATCATCACGACCAACACAAAATATACGTGTACCCTATTTTTATAGTAGTGTTTAAAAAAGCAAGGTTATAGAGACCGCAACCAGTCTAACCCACACTTGTTATCAACGCACAATACTAACAGAATAATTATGAAACAACCCCTATCCCCCATTGTTAGTCCCTGAATTTCCTATCTTCTCAACACCATGTACAATTTCTAAGCTTTGCAGCCAGCAAATAGATTTAACCCATTAAGAATCAACATTGCATTAACGTAACACATTTTATTATACTTATAGGTTTTTTCAGTCAATTTTCATCGTTACTTAAAATTATTGCGTGAATCTCTAGAATTTCTTGTTGGTAATCACAGCGATAAAGAACAAATTTTCACGGTGTACATTGAATGAAAAATAAATGCAAATGAAATGTTACATTGATGTAACGTTAGTCCTTAATAGGTTAATTAGTAAGAGAAATAAAAGGATCTGTTGGTTGGCTGGTCGGTTGTTCGACGGTATGCCTGGCTGTCTGTCTTATTGCCTTCGGCGAGCAGCCAATTGGACGAATTCAATAACTTGCCATCCCTCATACTCGAACGTCAACCCTACTCCTACCCCAGTGATAGTTACTCCCGTCGCGACGACCACACAGGTGGGGCGCGGTCCACGGCGAGGCTTGATTGGCAAGGGGGCGTGGAAGACCACGCCCACCGTTGTGGCTCCGGAGACATAGACTCGAATCATACTCGGAAGAACCGGATCGTCTATCCGCAGAAAACGTGCGAACTGGTTTGAAGGACCAATCCTGAAGAGTTGAAAGTAGACCCGACTAGAGGGAAGGGAACGATCGTTTTTTCTCATCGATCTCGCGAAACTGATCGAACCGATTTGCTGAATTTGATCAATTCAGCTGGTTTTTCAGACACACATCTGAACTTTGTGAGAATTATTAAATAAATACTTCTGCAAATATCGTTTGTTATTATTTAATTCAAGAGAGTCTTAGCAGATGAATTTAACAACGGAAAATAATATTTGGATTTAAGTGTAGGTTGTTTTTAGAATAATATAGATTAATTTCTTGAATCTGATATAATGAATTTCTATAATAATCTCGTTAATTGTTAATGACGATAAAACTGTTTAATTTGATCATAGAAATGAAAGATTTGCTGCACATCCTAGATTTTACATACAAGATTTAGTAGAAATTAATTTCCGGATTTTAAAAGTTTATGCCTTTAAATATAAGTACCTATATAAAACATACCTCGGCCTACACATTATTATAAACACAATATCTAAATCAAAAAAATAATTTAACATTCTCATCAAATAATTTCAAGAAAAAAATAAGATATATTATATCTACTGAAGATGGTAAACTTATATTTTCAAATTATATAAATAATAATGATAATGATATTTATAATAATGATATTTATAATAATGTTATTGTTTTCCTTTTGGTTTGGTATAATATTTAAACAATAGGAAACAACCTTTTAACAAAATTCTGATAAATTATTAATATCAATATTAAATTTTATTTCATAACAAAGGACGTTGTAGTTCAGTTCAAATAAATCCAATAACACCTTCTCAAGACTTTTGTTAAATATTAATTTAATTTACATATGACAGAAGTGAATAACAGTGTACCTACTTACCAATGAAAATTATAATTTCTCAGTTTACGATTATTTATTTATTATTTAATGACAACGATCGAACAATAAATGAAAAAAGAATGCCTACATCACGAAAAAAATGGCAAACTATTTGCGAACAGTGGACAAATAAATAAAGCGAAGCAACAAAATTTTTGTTGAACAGTATACGAATTATTCTTCTCAAAAATCGTCTATTCGTGGACTGTTACTGACATACTTATATATTTGGGTGCATCTTTGTGTAATAATGCGTATTCCTATTAGCATTAATATTTATTATTTTATTCTCAGTGGTTAAAAAATATATTTCAGCAACAGAAATAATAAGTGAAAAGGTTCACGTAACAGAAACAATTTAAAAATTACACTTCAGAAAAGTTTGAAAAAAGAAACGAGTCTAAGAGAGACATCTTCACTGTATAATATTGCACGTAGCACATTGTCTGATAATAAAACTAATTAAATCTGGTCAAATACTTTTTATATTTTTATAAATACAAATTAAACGTTACAATTAACAATGACACAATCTACATCGCATCTTTGAACCAATTACTCCATTATGTGATCTTTTAGTTTTTTATATACCGTATAGTAATTCAACGCAATAATTTAAACTAGAAATCGAAATAAAATACGCCAAATGTAAATCCTGAGAATTTGTATTTTACTGAACTCGAAGCACTCACAAAGGTTGTAAAACAGATCAAGAAACAACAAATTGTGATTACCATGTAAGTAACTGTTAGTTTCACCTGTCGCCCAATAGATGGCGCCATCGCGCCTTAAATGGCTCACACCGTCTGATAAACGATCTCTATGTTAATAAATTAATAACCAACCGTCATTATTTAAATATTAAAAAGCAAAACAAACTAAGTAAGCACAGATGAGGTGTAAGAGTAAACCAATTATGCAATGCATTTCTTCTGCCCGAATTCCTGAAACTCTAGTGCCCCGTTACCATTTTACAGTCATTCACTACATTACCAACGGAATACAGGAGCAGACTGGAGCGCTTTCTGTAATAAGTAAATAGAACTTACCAATTTTATATGGCGGACATTAATTGCTTGTACAATAATTTATTGCAGTAACCATTGATCGATATTGTTTAATCGTTTTTAATTTTGCGAATATAAAAGATTTTTAATACGAAATGAAGGCATTCCTAAATTTCATTGTATTCAATAGACTGCAATTAAATTATTTGAAGTTTTGATGGTTCTTAAACCATCGAACCTATTTAATATTTTGTTACTAAATGAGAAAGATGTTCTGTAAAATTTTATCGATTAAAAAATTATTTACTTTTAATATTTGATTAATGACGGTTGGTTATTGGTTGGTTTACATTATTGTTCAGATAAAATTGATGCGGGACTTATGAGTTTCAGTTTATATAACACTTTCAATGTTTTATTAAACCATCAGTAAGAAATATTCAAAAGATACCTAAGTAAACCTACTTTTTAACAATTAAAAGATATTTACATCCACCTTCTTGCACAGTTTGTAATTTAAATATTTATAAAATTCTTACGTTATATCAGTTTTTAATACTTCTATGAATTTTCTATTGCACAATGTTGTCTTTTGGAAATGAATATGTTATAAAGAATTATGATATTCATATACTTGGAGCTTACATAATTCTATTTCGCATGTGCAGAAATTGTTTTTCAAATCTTCCTAATTATTAAAAATGATTTTGAGATTTATAGGATATCAAAATATTTCATAATCATTCTACTGTTATTATTTTACTTGAGTATTTTCTTTCACTTTGTCAGTTATGTAATTCTCCCAGATTCAGAAATATCTACATAAACTGAGATGAAGACGGGTCTCAAAGCGCAGTCACCTCCTCGTGGTGAGACCTGGAAATTGGTGTTGTTTTTCCATTGAATAATCATTGGAAAACCATACCGAGCTAAGTACTGCGCAAGAAATTTATATGCCATTTAATTTTTCATAAAACTTTCAATTCACTGGGCATTCAATAAATTCAGAATAAAGGTATGTATCTAATAGACCAGCAACATGTAGGTTTTCAATTTTATTAATTGTCTTGTCATGTACAGAAAATGAAGTTATGTTATCGTGTTGATCAATAAATTGTTTGATTAAAACGTGCAATTGCAATAATGATTAAAAGTCTCATTTTAATCGTTAAATTAATAATTGAGGTATTTCAGGTCAGGTAAGTAAAAACTTATTAACTAAGGCTAAAAAAAGAAGAAAAAAACTCTGAATCAATCATTTCTTTGTTAACTTACACCCTGCAATCGATAATATATATTAAATAAGATTTTGTTCAAACGATCTGTTGTAATAGACGAATCTCATAAATCTTAATAACGATAAAGTGTAGTATCTAGTAAACAGAAAGTATATTTAAACGTTTACAGGCGTAAAATGTTTTCCTTTTTCAAATTTTTGAGCAATTGCAGTGTTTTACAAAATATTGTTATATGCGATCTATACCGCAAAGGTATTTGTTTAAGAAATCATTTATTACAAGTAAAATCCTTCTAGAATTTACATAAGGGAGAAACATGGAGCCTATAATAGAAGAAATATGAAAAAATATTTATGTTAACTTTAACTGTTAATGCATTTTTTCTTGTGTTGAATATTTGATCAATTTATGGACATCGGTACACTATAACCACATAGCGGTGAAAAGGTGGTACTAACTGTTCGTATACCTGTCATACATAGCACAATAGAAATACAAATTTCTCAGTATATACCTCATATTTTTTAACTTTCCTCGTCTGAAATTAAAGGAGAATTTCTCACAGTTATTCTGAGTTGAATTTTATTTCAATTTTCCGTCTCGTTTATCAATTAAACGCGTTTATTTCGAATTATTGTAGTTTTCGACATTATCGCGCCATCTAACGGTCGCTGGAAATACTAACTGGATTCCTATTTCTGCTATTATAATAAATATCGCAACAAGATTGATATGAGTGTGAAGTGTATGTCCTAACAAACAAGAAACGTACAAACGTGTTTAAGAATTTTTGTTGTAAATGCCTCTTTTTATGATTTGAATATTTGATCAATTTATGGACATCGGTACACTATAACCACATAGCGGTGAAAAGGTGGTACTAACGGTTCGTATACCTGTTATATACAGCAGAATACAAATACAAGTTTCTCCGCCTATACCTCATATTTTTGGACGCTCCTCGTCTAAAATTAAAGAAGAGCTTCTCACAATTATTTTGTGTTGAATTTTGTTCCAATTTTCCACGAAATTCGGTGATTAAATGTGGTTATAGGGAACTGCAGTGACATATATACGGGCGATTAGTACCAGCTTCTGATCGCTAGATGGTTATAGTGTTTTAATGTCCATAAACTAATCGAATTTTCAAGTCGGTGACAGACGCACTTACAGATCAAATTCCGAAACATTATTGCATGTTTTTGTTTTATTCGAACCCAAACTATCTTACATATAAAAACAAAATCCGTTACTGATTTTAATTGTTTCGTATATTTTTATTTTGAAATGGGTATCATGCATACACAAAATTATCTGCTGGCAATATTATAAGTGACACTAAAATAGTAATAGGGCTCTAGAATGAGCCCTAAAATGAATCAAATACTGCAATATTAACCAGTTTCTATTAAAAATCAGGCGGATAGATGTCACTTCACGTCGACCCATTTCACATAGAACTTGCACATGCATGTATGCCAGTATGAAAAGAATCAATGCAAACACTATATCAGCATATATATTATTCTGATATTTGCTAAAGGGTTTTGTTTACCAATTACTCAACCATTTGAAAAACTTATAATGAGTGACGATGATCGAGATATTGACATCGAAAGCGATGTAAGTCCTTAAAAGAACCTCTCAGTAAGTCTTATTAAATATGACGTTTTTCAGGAGGGTGATGATTCTGATTCTAGACAGAGACATTCAAACAATACCCAATATTATTCTCAAGTAAGTTTATCGTTTCAGTTATTTTATTTCTAATTCTGCTAATGTGTTTAGTATACCTTATTTAACTAATGTTAGGAATGTATTTCACCAATAAAATATAAAATTTAAATAGAGTTTAGGTTAGGTAAACGCTTTCAACTTGATTCAAGTAATAAAATAGTAAAAAATGTATTATTCTTTTAGATAGTTTATTATAAAATTTAATTGCAATATGTAATGTTTTAGCAGGAAGAATAGCTAAAACTTTGTATATCAATTAATAAAATAGTTTTTATATTATTTAAATATGTTACATGTAGTTTAATTAACATATTAAAATATGTGAAAATACAAATAAATATATTTTTTCAGGCAGAAAAACGTGCACATCACAATGCATTGGAACGTAAACGTAGAGATCATATTAAAGATAGTTTTTCAAGTCTTAGAGATTCTGTTCCTGCATTACAAGGAGAAAAAGTTGCAAGTAGAGCACAAATACTCAAGAGAGCTGCTGAATACATACAATTTATGCGTCGTAAAAATTCCTCCCATCAACAGGATATTGATGACTTGAAACGACAAAATAATCTCTTGGAGTCTCAAAGTAAATAATCTGACACACACATGATTCATATAAAAGTCAACTTTAGTTATGAGTAAATTTTATTGAAAAGTTTATTAAATATTTAAAAATAACTTATATAACAATGTTACATGAACGGTAATAATAGTTTTTATAATAATACTTATAAATAACACATTTATAGTGACAATATAAAAATTAATATAAATAATATATAAAATTTAATATTGTAACTTAAAATTTTAATATATTATATTTATTATATTTTTGTACTACTTATAGTTCGAGCCCTTGAAAAAGCAAAGATAACAGGTAGTTTTGCTGCAGAAACTTGTGAAGTCACAAAATCAGAAGGTGTACCAATGCCAGGGTATAATGACACAGAATCTGAATCCTCAGATAGTGAAGCAAGCAGAACAGTACGTCAATCAAAAAAATTAAAAGTTGGAGGCCTCCATCATTGACTACTGGTTTGATACAATCCCTAATACTATGTAACAACTTCTGTATCTCTGATACAAAAATTTATTTTTTCTTTGTAACCAAACTTTATATAAGTATTTATTTCCAAAAAAGCAGACACTTACTAACTGAAAAAAAGGAAAAGAAAAGAAAACCTTTCAGTGATGTGTTAAATATATTAGATCAAATGTACAAAGGACAAATTATAAATAGTTCTATTATTTTGTTCAAAAGTCAGTGATACAGTATATTGCAGATACTTTGAAGCAGTTGTTTAAAATAATCAGTTTATAAATTTGTAAAAAACTTACAATTATTTTATTTATAGGATAATCATTTAATATATCCTAATATGGTATTTCTTGATAAATATCTTATGTGCGAATATTCGGAATCTTTGAAATTTTCAAATACTCGAAATTAATCATAAGATTCAGGAATGTGTGGGTAATCAAATATGTCGGATAAATATGAGAGAATTTATTTCGAATGAATCTTATATTTTAAAAACTAATTGATTTTACTTGTACATAAGATTTATGCTTTTATGTATATCCTTATTTCATATAATTAATATATAATTTTGTATAAAGTACAATGTGTAATATAAAATTTACTTTACCAAGATTTGTAAATCTAATCTATTAATAAATTTTTACCTTTTTTAATATTGTAGTACGACGTATAACAAAACAAATAAATATATTTTATAATGTATTTATTTTAAATTGATATGAAAAAAACAATCATTCCATACTATCTGATCAGGTATGAACTATATTAACTACCAAATTATTTTTACTTTTCATTTTACTCGTTTCTACAGAGATAATTTTTGCATATTTTTACCAGATACTTAGTTATCTGAAGGAAACTAAAAATCTCTTCTTAAAAATTATAGTATTTAATAAATTAAATACAAAGAAACTGACATATTTGCCTATCTGCATACTTTTATATCTTACAATTAGTTTTAAGTACCCAAAAATTTCGAGATTTCAAATTGTATTTATATGTAGATCTTATCCGAATTTTTTCAAATTCGTAATTTAGGATATTCATACACTTCTAATATTGATAAATATTTTTTTTTATTTTATAGAATCATTATATTAATAAAATAATTAAATTTGTTTAAAGTAGTACAAATAGGAATTTTAGAATTGTTTCATCAATACAATTTGATATAGTTTTCTTCAATATTTAATATTTCCTACAAATTTTAATTACTAATTTAATCTCTGATTTCTTTAAAACCATTTAGTTGATTGTTCATCATAATCATTCTTAATAGATTTGTAAAATCTAAAATTACTAGATATATATTCAGCTATAAAATTTATTACAAGGTGTAGATTAAAAAAAATTATTCATTTATTTACTTACTTAATCAATTTTTAACCCTTCAAATGAATGTAGACAATAGTAGACAGATATTGGTAATGGTGCAATATGTATCTTAATTAAAATATTTCTTTTATATTTTCATTTCAGAAATTTTTGTAAATATATAAAAGGTACTATATCAAATTAATCAGTCATAAATAATACTTCAGTTTTAGTATAAAATATCATAACCCATAATATTAAAACGTTTATTTTTAAATTATAACAGATTTGATAGTGTTAAGTGTAAAATTATTTTAAATTAAAATTAAAAATTTGAAATCAATGAACACTGAATTAATATATATTCCTCTTCTATTATATTATATTTTGAAAATAGATTACTTAGTAAAATTATTTAATCTTAAAGTCTTTATATTTATGGTTTTCAATTCTTATTATTTTGTTTAAAAATCATTAAGTATTTGAAAAATTAGATAAGATATTACAATATGTATCTCAAACTAAACTTCTGTAAATAATCATTTAAGGAAGCTATATATTTTTAAATATATATTAGATGTTTATAGTAGCATGACATGAAATTATGTATATAAGTATTAATTATGATGTTACAATAAAAAAGTATATTAGAACTAGATTAAATAAAAATTTTAAGCATATAATGATCTAATGTGATCTATACACATTTCTTATAACTTACGCATATACATAGTATTTTTCATTATAGGAAAAGTATTACAGTAGTGGCTTCATGATACAAAAATAATAAAAATATTCATGTATACATTTATAATATAATCTTGTTTCCAAATTACAGCCTGTTTGATGCTTCAACAAGCTTTTCTAGGCATGGATTATAATTTACCGTAATTTATAATTTGTTTTCCAAAAGGAAAGATTATTTATTTATATTAAAGAAATTATTTGGGAAACACTTATTTATTCTCCTCTTAAACAGATGATGGTATTGCTGTATATAAAACATATGTTTACCATTTCACTATTTGAATAATATAAATTTTAATAAAAACTTGCGATTGTTTTACAGTAAAGTTGTCTTCTTTCACTAAACACTTTTTATATAGTAATTACTAAGTACACAGCAAACTAAATTTGCATTCTCATTTTACAATATGCATTCCATAAGAATATTCAATGATTTTTATCGAAATAAAGATAATAAAAATAAAAAAATTAAAAGAAATTAAATACTTCTAAAAGAAATATAATGTTTATTTAAATTTATAAGATTCATTTTATAGAATTACATTAAATTATGTAATTTATGTAAACCCTTGATATATCATACTATATAAACTTTTTAATGTACTATGTTTAATAAATAATTATTATATATTAAATATCAATAAATGTATCCTTTTTGAAACAGAAACTGTCCCGATGTTTAAATGATGTAACTTTACATAACATATTACAAAAGGAGTTATTTTTTCAAATATGAAAGCATGGTAACAATTAAATAGATTAATTTAAACTAAATGTAATATTCTATGAAATACTATATACAATTCTAATATAATCTAACTATAATAAATAAATTTTTAATCTAACACAAAACAAACATATGTATATATCATTAAAAGATCAAAAATATGCACTTTATTATATCCTATAATAATACAGTAATTATATTTACCACTGAATAAAATAAATTATTACATATAAATGCTATTTTCAAAATAGCTTTACTATAAATGTAGAAATTAGATGAACATATGTTCTACTTAACCTTATTTTTAAAATACTACTACTTTTATATCAATTTGTTGAATAAGTAAATCCAGTGTTACTGATTCTTTTCAATTATTTATAAATGATACATATGAATAAATAATTGAACTACTTTGTACTTTACAAAAATTTATTAAATGAATATTCATATTCTATTTCAACAAGAAAGTACATCTAGTATTTAACATTAATATTACAAATTGAATTTAAGAACTTAATTGATACATAAAGTGTTGAAATAATTATTACACGTTACAAAAAAAAAATATATATATATATATATGATATAAAAAATTAATCATAAATAATTTGTATAGTATATTAATATAAAACAAGTTTAATGAAATTTAAAATACAACATTTCGTTTGTACACAGTAAACTGTGTACATTTGTATAAATCACAGTATTATTAAATGCATTTATAATTATTTCGTTAAAATATAAAATATATTCACCATATGAATTGACAAAGATAATAGATGCGCAATTTTTTCAACTATCATCACAGATTCAACAACTTGATTATTTAGTATTTCTTTGTAACGTAATGCAAGCTTTTTATGTCTTCAATTTTCGAATAATTCATTTTGGAAACAATAAAAATATAATTTCACGCATAGAAAAAATTCACAAACAACGCACGACTTTATAAAAAAATCATAGAAAAATTTTCGACGAACTTGACATTAAATATTTCACCTTTTTATATTCCTTAAATTTTCTTTTTTATGAATCTAGATCTCACGAAAGCAACGAAATATATATAAATATTAAAATATTAAAATTTCGTCCATTTTTCAACAATTAGGTTATGAATGCTATATAAGAAATTATACTAATATATATGAACCACTTGAGTAAAAAGTAATAATAATTACAATAAAGTAAATAATTTTCAGATTTTTGATAATAGAAAGTTGTAAATCTAAAAATAATTTCTCTTATTAAAACATGTTACGTACTCACCGTGATAATTAATTTGAGAAGTAATGATCATAATATATGAAACAATTACAAATTTCAATTTAGATGATCAACATTTTTAAAGTTATTATTTAAAACACCTTTATTTTTATACATATTACTAATAAAAAAATACTTGTATTACTATATATCTTTTTATGAAAATTCATTATATGTACTGGTTATTACAAATAAATTACAGCATAGTTATATTACATTCCTTATGTTGGCAAAATAAATTTCGTGTACCTAACTTCATTTCATTCTTCTGTATTACGAATTTGATTATAAGCTTTTTTCTTGTTCTTTGTTAAAATATATTCATTGCACTTTATTTTATTAACAAATGTTATGATAGTTCATATTAAAAAACTTAATAGAGCATTTAATAAAGAATTTTATGAATGAATCAGTCTGTAATTAATTAATTAATTTCAATATGTATTATAAATATCATTAATTCTTTATTAAAATAATAAAAGGCATAATTATTAGCAGAAAAATTTATTATTATATAATTCACATTTCTTACATTACACCAAAGATTATAGCATATATAATAACAAAACATATAAAAATGTGTGTATTATTAAATATTCAAAAATTCAAATTAAAAAACGAAAAGGAAATTAAAGCATAAAAGTGATCAGCTGATTGAAGTGAGCTGCAAGAAGTTAGTATTCGATTCAAGCGCCGTTTTGCTAGTAGTGGGGATAGAAGGGAGGTGTGGTAACGGTTAGGAGTTTCATCCAACCACGAGAGGAGCTAGTAGCGTTCGCCTGGCAGTATGAGGCGGCGTGGGGCTAGGGACGATGCATGGGCTACGACTAGGAGGCACTTGGGAGGTAGGGAGGGCATGCGAGCGGAGCACAGTTCAGTAGTCGCCATTGCAAGTCCCCCCGTGCTCTCGTATTCGTGACACTCGGACGCGTGGAGCCGATTTTCCGCTAACCTAATCTCCCCGCGAGGGCCCTAAGTGTGCCCCCCCGATGCAGAGATATTGCACCGAGCTCACCGAAAGATTGTTGAAATCTCTTGATAAGGAATACAATGTAAGTAGCGGAATGAATCCGCGATGCGCCGTCCGTCCGTTCACGCAAACGGCTATCGGGCCACTCTCGATCCCCCGTGCGCCGTGTGCCTGTACCAGTGGCGTGCGCGAGAGTCACTAAGAATGTAGTGTAGCGGCGGCTCCGCGTGTGAGTGAGTAATACGTTTCCTGTGTGTTGAATGCCAGTCGACAAATCTTCTCTTTGCACGAATGTGTGCACGTCGAACGTAAACGCGTTGTCGACTACCTGGAGGATAACCTTAATACTTACAGCGAGATGTCCAAAATCTTAAAAGCACCTTCGTCCCTTCCATTTCTAGTCATTTCCATAATATAGACTTTGTTTTATTCAATAACAATACTTGTAATAACTTACATATTATTCTTGTAATTTCGTGAATATAACGTCGCATTTGAACGTTTTCGAAAATAAAACTGAATCCATAAGATTTGACTTTTTTATAAGTATATCACATTTCAGACCCGATAGCCGTTTTGTCGATTGAAATAAATTTTTCAATAAATGTTTCATCAGCAAGAATCGAACATTTAATTTGCTACAGATTGAGGAAACACATATATAGACACGTGTTGATTATTTGTAGTTTATTCAGGTTTTATATTTTATGTAAAATATACCAGTAATGAAAATATTGTTTACTTTCGCAATTTGTAGCAATTTAATCATATTAAAATGTGAACCAATTTTATATTATTACATTTATATAACTAAATAATAAAAAGAAGTTATGGTTTTAATATTATCAAATCGTAAATAACAAAAATATAGTATTATTAATAAAATGGCAGTTGATGATTTAAAAAAATATGTTAAGTATATATACACATACACACACATATATATATATATATGAATTTATCAAAGTTTGAAACTTTCTGTGTATGAATAAAATATTTCAAGTATTAAATCTAAATCTTCTTGATTAACTTGTTTAATGTAGTGAAAGTATTAAATAGTAATAACAATATTTGTAAAATAAGTGTGTCAAGTGTTACTTAAATAAAATTTATTTTTATTTTCATTAGTAATTAAAGGTAATGAAATTGTGTTAAAAAACAAAATTAATATGTTTTTATAATACAGTGCACTGAAAATCTATTAATGTTCTATTAATCTTATGTAAAAACATATAATAGGGCAACAGCAATTTATAGAAATTATTAAATTGTATTTATATCTGTTTATATAAACAGTATATAAAAAATTAGAATATAATGTTGTTAAAGATATTTTCTAGAACATAAAACAAATATATTATAATGTATGATTATTTTATTCATGAATTGTAATAATTTAATGTAATTTACGGTTTATAAAAATGTAATAAGTGCAATATTGTAAAATGAATACTTCTTTCAATGATGTAAGTGCTAACATTTGTTAGGTCATCGACATGGGAGCTGTTGTGGATGTCATTACGGCCCTGGAAAAGACGGCGATCACTAAGGAAGTACTTGAGGTAAAAGTTATACAAGTATAATACATTAAACATATGATTTTATGATCTCTTATGAAACTCCATGAAATTGCATTATTTTCAATTATTCTTATTTATTTATTTTCTTATTTTATTTAATTATATAATTATAGAAATTATTTGTAATTGCTTTAGATTACAAGACTTGGGAAATATATCAATGAACTTCGGCGGAAAACAAATAATGATGCCTTGGCTAAGCGTGCAAAGGATTTGGTACGTCGATGGCGAGATATGGTTTTACCTTCTGCTCATTCTACTCCCCAGCCTGTACCAGCAGATACAGCACCACCTGCTCTTAATGGAGCAAAGCCACATAGTCCTGCATTAAGATGTTTTAAACCACAAAGTCCAGCATTAAGGGGTCTAATGCCACCTCAAAGTCCATTGTTGAGGGATACCACTCCGCTTAGAGTAAGTTTACAAAATATAAATTATATAAATGTACTATATTTCTTGAAATTTAGTGCCTTTACTTATTAATGTTAATTATTATCTTTGTATGCACAATGTTTTTCATTAAATGATAAAATTATACCAATATGTTTTATGAATAGAATTAAAAAAGGATGTTATATAAATGTGTTTTAAAAATGTTAATTCTCTGTAATCATAAAAACATTGGGAATGTTTATCTAATATATCTCTTTATGTGAATCGAGGTAAAATCAATATCAAATAATAATTAATAAAAAGAACAAGCCATGCATTGAGTAAAGGTTGCACAAATTATAAGAAATTTGTAGTGTTTTTAGTAGTCAAATTAAAATTGTAGAAATAGAAAATTTTTGCTTTCTAACAAGATACTTTAAATTTACTTTTATATAGTATTTTTTAATTTATTTTTCTGTAACATTTTTTCTTATTTTCGTTCATAGAATATAAAGGTATAGCTTAAATGTTGATATTAAATTAAGGGACTATGTTTGAAAATATTATATTGTTCTAATTACAGGTCCTTAGTCCAGTTCTATCTGTGCATAGTGATCATTCACATTCTCCTAATGCATCATCAAATAAACAGTCAATTACAGTGACCAGCAACCACAGAACAAGTTCTGATGTGCCACTTACTCTTGGTTCGTCGAGCCAACATCATTCAATGGAAGCAGTGCCACGAACTCACAGTTCAAATAAACGTCTTCGAAAAGATGATTTAAAGGACCAACATAATTATCAACATCACGATTCAGACTCAGTCACCGAAAGTGAACCCTTCGTTAAAAAACAGCGTCTAAATGGCGAAAATATAAGTGGTAATTTAAATATGCAAGTGCCTAGCCCCACAATTAAAGAAAGAATCTCTGATCAGTTTATGGAGTCTTCCACCGATCCTGATGATTCAGGGCCAAAGAAACGTGGCAGAAAGAAAGGCAGTAAATCTATGAAGAAACAACCTGTTTTAGAAGATCGTGTAAAAGAAAAACTAGCTAGTATTTCAAGGAATCCTAAACTAAAGACAACTCAAGAACTACTAGCTGATCTACGAGCACGCGGCACCAATTCTAGCATTAATTTAAGTGCTCTACCTAGTCAAAGTGTAGAATCATCCAGCATGGAAGATGTTCTGAGAAGTAACAGTGAACAAGTATCAAAGTTCCTTCGTTGTTCTCAGAACAATATATCCCATAGAAATACAGTTTCTGAAGCCTCACCAGAGAGTCGGTTAAAGCCTACAGAAAACTGTCATGATGTACCATCTAAGTGTGAAGAATCAGGTGTAGTGTACAAAGAAAAATCAGTTACAAATGTTCAAAAAAGTCAACCAGAACAGTGTCAAGATCTAACGGTCGAAGAAATATTAGCCAAGTTACCACCTATAGATCCAAGTTCAATAGATTGGAGTGAGTGTGAAATTGAATCAACTGAAGATCAAAATAGTACTGAGTATCGACCTAGACAAGTTACTGCGGAAGACATAGAAAGGTTACATACACAGTGTATAGAAGGACTGAATGGAAACTTCCAACCAAAACTATCGTCTTTAACTTCAACTTTTAATGAAAAGGTGGAAGTAGAGGAAGAAGTGTCAGAAATCAATGGTGTAAACAATGTGTATAGCCAGTCTAACCAAGAGTTTCGAGAATGGCATCAGATGCTAGCAAGGCCCAGTTACAGTGGCCAGATCCTCCACATATTGCCTTATGTTATTATTGATTAGTAATTTTATTATCTTATTCTATTATTATCCTGAAACTTGTGAAGAATCCCTGCAAATATTAAAGAGGTTGATTGATGATCAATCTATTAAACCGATTTCTATTGCAATTTATGATTGCTCTTTATTTCCATAAATGCTCATGTTACTATTACCCTTGTCATCATTATTGATTCCCATTATTATTCAAACTAAAATTATCATTTTTGAAAATCTAAACTCATCGTGCTCTAAATACGTAACCAAGAATTATTTTTAATATAATCGAAATTCTCGACAACGTTCGTTATCGTCACAATTATTCATCTTATTTTATTCATGAACTTTAAATACTATTATAATTATCGTCATCACATTCATCATCGTCATCATCATCAGCATCACAAAATTACCTTTATTATTATTGTTATTGTTGTTATTATTATTGCTACTATTATTACTATTATCATTCTCATTATTACTCATTATTGACATTGAAAACATCTCTTATAATAAAACAAGAGCATAAAAAATATTTTGGGAGAATCAAAAGACGTAATGCGGGGCCTTTTGATGTAATATTTAGCTTCAATGCCTGTGACAATGTATTCAAGTCCAAAAGGTACTCTTTGAATGCTTCTCTTTCATTGTGTATATTGTATTATTGTTATCATCATCATTGTCATTGGCATCGATATTACTTACATTATTACTAAATTATGAAAATATTAGAAAAAATCAATTTCAGATTATTAACCAAGCAACTGAATTGGAAAATTGTTAAACGATTGCAAATGAAAGCACTTAGAAACATGTGTAAATTAGTTCCTTTTGAATTCATTACAAAATTTTGTATAAATACTTGAACTGAAAAATAGAAATTTAAAGAAAAGAATTGTTTTGAAAAAATCGTAAACATTTATTTGTGTCAAATAGTATAATGTAATTGATTACTTCCTGTAAATTATGTGAATTATTTCGTTCTTTTGATCAGAAAAGAGAGGCACATAATTTAAATCAAATAGTGCACTTTGGCCTATGTATAAGAAAAAAAATTATTTTCGAAATTATATCCATAACATCATGAAATATTAAACAGAGTGTACGAAAGATTAAAGGTATATGTCTTATTTGGTATGAAACATTGTTTGATTTATTGAGACAAATATTACTTTAAGGCATTTTTGAAAAATGGTATTAGATAAAAAGTATAAGTAACAAAGTGTATACTTGTATCACGCAAAAAACAACACTATACTATTTCAAATGCTTTTTAATGTAATATTTTGTTTATGAATTAAAAATATTTATTGAAATGTACAGAAACGTCACCTAAATATAATACGAAAAACGATTTTTTGCGTGCGGTAAAAGTAGTCAAACCGAATATAATGGGGCCTTAATTAAAGTTTAAAAGTAAAAAAGATATTTGTCTAATAAAGTATTATGTTGCATATATTTCTAGTGATGATAATACAATTCGAGCACGTTGTAAATTTTTCTATTTTATTTCATACATTATACATACAGTGCAGTAAACTGAAAGTAAAGACCTAAATGAGAAAAGAACGAAAATTTCTGTTTTAAAAAATATAAAAGTTAATCACGCACGATTTAATTGTCATAAAAAGATCCAATACATGTAATGTCCAATGTTCCAGTGCAATGTTCCAAATGTCTCAAAACTGTTATTTAAAAGAAAAATGGATGGAAAAGATTTAATTGCTTGAAACTGTAAATATGTACCATTAAAAGTCATAAAACACTGGAACCAAACTATATTAACATTTTCTGTATTAACCAAATAATACTGTGTTATGTAAAAAAAAACCAGAGGAGAAAAAAGTTGTACATACCATGCAACTATACTGTGTATAATGAAAGCTTTGTGAAACATAATGAATTAGAAAAGAAAATGTCTGATTTTAAATGTATTTATTTTTTGATGATAATAGTTACCTTTTGTTTGATTTCACATCATCTATTAATTATTTTCCAAGCACTTAAACTTTATGCTAAACCTTTTCTGAGAACTCATTAATGAATCTATTAAAGTTGTTTTTCTTTTAATTGAATATCATAGCAAATCAATGGTTGGAAATATTAAGATATTTCCAAATGTGTATATAAATTTTTATAATTTCTCGTATTAATTGACCATTTATAATAATTAAAATGCCTTGCTTTACAAGTATATAATTAAGTATTTTGTTTATACAGACATTTGTATACCTTTGTATTTAAGATTAAAGATACAAGTTAATATAATTAAATATCATAATACACATAATAGTTTTAACATTGTTTAAGTGATTGTTTTCAGTAATTTAAAAATTTATGATTAGATTTATAATTTATTTCATGTTGTCTGAATTATTTATTTAATTTGTAATTGTATTAATTTCCTACTTAGTCACCCCAGTCAATTTGAGAAACTTTCGTCCTTATTGTTTAATATAATTTTATTTTTGAAGTAATATATAAAAATATAATTTTTTTAAAGTATTTTCAGTTTGCATCAATTTACATGCTTTGCTGTCATTATGGTTACAGAGCATGTGATGCGTTATTACGTAATAATACATTGATAACAAGTTAGTTTCCAAGTAATTAATAAATTGTTTCATTCAAAGGTAAAAGATGTTTAAACTAGCTCGACGATTGTTTATAATAACATGAATAATTACAAAAGGAATTTTATATTTCGATAAGGATATGCTTTTTTCATTGCAGTATTTTTGTTTACGTATATTAGTAGCCGCGTCATACATATTTCTTGTTTCTCGAGTACTATTCAATTGATCATATAATTTAATATATTTTATATGAAAAACGCTTATCTTTAAAATGAACTCCCGTGCCTTTTGTACCTCTGTAATTCTATCGTAACATACAATGATTGTTAAAAAAAATGGTATAGTATGAAATAATGATCAAATAAAGTGGAACGAGCCCGTAGTAAAGCAATATTATCGAACAACGTGATGTCAGAATGAAATATTTTATTTTATTTGGTTGCCATCTATTCGAATCATTGTTAAACATCAGAACCTGAATATCTATGCTTAAAGTCTATTGGCAGTGCTATTTAAGAGAGTTCAGTAATAAATAAGATTCGAAAACTATCAGTACATATCAATAATTTATTCCTATTATTAGTATGTTGTTTTAATGATATTTTTATTTAAACTGATATATTTGATGTTGGATAATTTTAATAAATGATTAGTATACTGTGCTAATCTTTTTATACAAAATATTATTAATACAATTTGTATTTATTATAAATTTTAACTTAATTTGAATATTCTATGAGAACACAAGAATTAGTGTTGACATAATAAAATATTGTAATGCAACAACAAAGGGAATATTTAAGATCAGGAGTGAATATAATTAAACTAAGTAACAGTATTAGTAGTTTAGTGTTTATTACTTTAAAAATTTATAAAGTTTAATACTTTAAAATAATTTAAAACTTATGAAATGAAGAGTAAATTTCCATTATCATAGATAATTATTACAAATTAATATATATGACAATTAATTCTTACTATTTCTAAAATATATTACAAATAGGAATACAGTTTTAATAATAATAATATAATACGTTTTAAATATATAATCTTGATATATTAAACTTATACTATAAAACGTGTTTACGAATAAAATTTTGAATAAAGTAATTGGTAAAAATCGAACGTTTCTAAAATTAATACATTAAAATTAGATTGTTTTGCGGTCAATATCGCATAGAAATTAAACGATTTTGAAACCGTTTGCTTTATAATATCTTTCAAGTAGGCATGCGCGTATAAGAGGGCGATATTGCAATAGCGACTGCGCAATCAATTGAAATAGTATGATATACACATGCATATGTATAGCCACATCAATAAGGTGGGGGTACCTTTTCTAGTGTCTCTTCGCTTCACTTGTTAGTACAAGTTTTAGTACGCGTTTCCAGAAGATCTGTGATATTTAGTCACTCTTAAGTCGCAACCTTTATAGTACTAATAAGGAAATATGCAGTATTCGGTATATTATCCCTCCTCTTAAAATAACGCCTACGTGCTTGTATGTGAATGCGCCTTGATCTTATATTTTTCTACATTTCGCCGTGTGGTTTTCAATATGTGTCACTAAGTTTTTTTCATAAATTTATACATTTCATTGATTATATGAAAAATGTCGAAGCCCGGTGACAAACCAAGCTATGCACAGACATACAAACTTGTCGTCGTTGGTGCAGGTGGTGTTGGAAAATCTGCGATCACAATACAGTTTATTCAAGTAAGTACTTTTTATGGCCAATAGGTGTAGCCAATACGTATCGTGGGTGTGCATGGACATGTATGTGACGTACGTATCATTTGGCTTGTGTACGTACGTTACTATACACATGTGATATATACGTAATACTTATTTGTATACATACTAGATTTATCAATCGGATTCATCTTTCTAAATATGTCATTCATGACCAGATCAAATAAGGGAATAATAATCATACCTTTACAACTTATTATATTAAAAATACTTAAATAATCCTGCAATATTAGAATTAGAATTTGGATGTTTGCAATTTCTAAATTTTGCTTCCACTGAACATTAAAAGAAGTTAACCGATTATGTCATACACTAGAGATAGTATTGTTGATATAGTAACATAAAACTATATTATGTATTATTTTGATATATCTTATAATACACGAATCAGATTATTTTACATATATTTCGACTTAATAGCGTGTAATACTAAATGTGAGAAATATAGTGACAATTATTTTTCTGTTGTATTATTTCATCGCGCTAGAAAAATATATCATTTTATATTACCATCATATTATATTTAGAACAAACTCGTTTTTATTACTGTTTATAAGGAAATTATTCTTTACTATTCATGTCGAATCTTATATTAATTTTATCATTACTTTTTAGAGTTATTTTGTAACCGATTACGATCCAACTATTGAAGACTCTTATACCAAACAATGCGTCATCGACGATATTCCTGCGAAACTGGACAGTAAGTAAATTAATAAAATTATGATATTATCTATTAATTATGTTTTACATATATATATTTTGGAAAAGTGCAATAACTTTTATAACTTATATTTTATGTTAATTTTCATGCAGTTCCATAATGAACCATGGGTTTGTTATTGTAAGACTATAATTCCTTATTTATTCAAATTTAGAAAGAATATTTTTCAAAAAAAATAGTGTGGTCAGTTTATAACATATTTGATACAATAGTATATATTTATGCAATACTTCCAATTATAAAATTAATAATATTGATGTAATTTTGTAGTATTAGATACAGCAGGTCAAGAAGAATTTAGTGCAATGCGTGAGCAATATATGAGAAGTGGTGAAGGTTTTCTTCTTGTATTTTCAATAACAGATGTTTCATCTTTTGATGAAATATTAAAATTTCATAAGCAAATTCTTAGAGTAAAAGATAGAGAAGAATTTCCTATGCTTATGGTGGGAAACAAAGCTGATTTGGATTATCATAGAGTTGTAAGTAAATAAAGTAACAACAAATTAATATAAAGATTATACTTCCAAACAAAAATTACTAAATTAGTAATGTATAAATATTAACTGTTCTAGGTTGGAGTAGAAGAAGCACAACATAGAGCCCGTCGATTGAAAATACCTTACATTGAATGTAGTGCAAAATTGAGAATGAATGTTGATCAAGCCTTCCATGAGTTAGTAAGAATTGTTAGAAAATTTCAGTTATCTGAAAGACCACCATTAGAATTAAATTATAAGAAAAATAGAAAGAAATGTTGTATGTTGTAATGCCTAATGCTTTCTTAATCAACAGTTTTTGTACTACCAAAGTGGTACAAGCAAATTGAAGTCAGAATACCAATTAAATCATCAGAATTATCAGAAACAATTAGATCAAAACAAAAAGATCAAAAACAAAGAATTATTAAAATATTTTTAAAAATATTTAGATTTTTATAATTTTGAAATATTTACTACTTACTAATTACATTTGTGTGCACAATATAAAAGAAAGAGTGCTTAAGCACATGTAACATCTGTAACTATAAATACTTTATACTGAATTACAAAATGAGCTAATACAATTGTATTTATGAAATGTATGTGTAGTGTAACAATAGAATTCGTGTAATTTTAATTATATATACGAGAAATAAAAATAACTTCCCACATTTTATTAAAAATATATCAGTAATAATGTAAGTTTTGTATTAAATATATTAATATATTTAATATTATTGTAAAACGTATATCCCTATATATTAAATTTATATATTAGTTTACAACAAATCAATATTATTTAAGATATTTATTTGTATTTATATATCTATATATTTATTTAACGCAAAATAGTAAAATAATAACAGAGTGAGACAAATAATAACTAATGTAAAATTCTAATACTTTTTTTTAACAATATATATGTTTAATATTTTATTATAACTGCCATAAGTAAAGCTTTAGAAATATAACGATTTATATTTTTTATTTGCAAACTTTATTTATATGTAAACATTTTGTGTTCATATTTATCATAAATATTATTAAAGTGTTACCTTTTGTTCAAAATAGAGAAAATTAATTTATTATAAAAAATACACTTGTGTTCATAAATACTTATTACACACTGTAATATTTGTTAAGCATACAGTATAATAATAATTATTAAGTATATACTTAATATATATATTTTTTTACACTAAATATGGGTGCAATCAAAATATCTAATGTATGTTTTATTAAACAATAAATCAATGTTTAATGTATATTTTATGAAACAATAAATCCTAAAATCTTATATCTTGTGAAATTTTACTTACCTTTTTGAATAATTTTGAATTTACAACAAATTTTTGTCCTGATGTTTACATGTGGATTTTGCATCTGCGTTTGTGGACAATTTTTAGTAAAATAATTAATACAAAAATAGTTAATTATTGTATTTACCATTCTTTATTTTTTAATAACGAAACTAACAATGAAATATAGCATATAATTTTTATTCGTAAACATATTCGATAATTTTAAATACTATACATATTATATACATATTATGGTTTAGTGATCTTTTTTGGGCAATTTTGGGCAATCCCCGTAATTATTATGATACGATTTTTGTTTATAGTAAAACTAGTTATATTATACATAAATAAATTGTTTTATGTGATAATAACAATGTTATAAAATATATATTAATTACTATTTTTATATTTCGTATTTTAAATATAAAAATGTGGTACAATCAGTAATTCTATAAAGTCTGACCAACTGTGTAAAATATTAGTAGGGATGACCAAATTAAAACTCAGAAAATAAAAACAAATGCATTTACAACAGCTGCTAAGAAAGAAATGGATTAGGATTTAGAAAAAAAGATCTTATTAATTTTAAATAAAAAAGTTAGTTTGTTCAAAACTATATAAATGTGTCATTATTTTTTGAGACAATGTTATATGAACTGATTTAAAACGTCAGTTAATGAAAAAAAAGTGGAAGAAAAAGAAGTATCACGTAAATTATCACATCATCTTCATTCGTCTTAAGTAAAACCACAGACAGTAATTGGTAAAATAAGAAAATAATTATTACATAAAATGAGTAATGTTGTGTTCTTCCACATATTTTTTACTTCTTATCGCTGTACGTAATATATATTTATATATGCTACATTTGAGATTATTACAAAATAAAGTTACTTCATTAAAGTATGATGTCTTTTTATTATATACATTTCATACTTTCTTTTTATCATCGCTAGGTAAATGTATATAAAATTACGTATACAAATAGAGAGTTTTCTTACGTTTTTATCTTAATGATTTATGAAAAATAAAGATGATTCGATCAAATAGTAAATATGAAACATCAAATTATTTGTATATTACTGTTTAAGAAAAAAACTATATTTTTAATTTTCAAATTAAAGTAAATGTATAATATCTATTGATATACTGTGTAAAATATACAGAATATCTCAAGTTTTAACCACAAAACTTTGTTAGTGTAGAAAAAAATATTATATAAATATCGATTGTTTACAGCTTTATTAAAAAATTAAGACAAATATGAAATATAGAAGAAATGGTAACTTTTGATTATTTCAATGTAATCTAAGAATATATCAACGATATTTAGAAGCAGTTTGTTTATTAAAGGTGTGTTTAGTACAAAAGTGTTATGATACAAGAATTAATTATTATTTTATCACAAAGTGTCTACATTACAATACAAGATTGACAATGATTAAAAATGGTATATATTATTCTCCTAATGAATTCGATTTTTTTTTATCTTGGTTAATTTTATTAAACGCATCATTAATTTGACAATATTTGACTTCAGATACACAGTTTAGATAAATAGACTAAATGTAAATGTTACGCATATATACCTAGATTGTACCGCGGTACTCATAAGTTACTATTTTTTTTGTACTTCGAATTTTTATACAACATTTTTATCTTATTTAAGCTCATTGAACATAATAACAAAGTTTATCGGTTAAATCCTAGGACACTCTGTGTGTAATCGTATAAATAATCGTATATTTTATGAATTATATTTTTGGAATTTATTTAACACAAAAGAAATCAATGATATAATAATAATAATAATAAAATATTTAATAACTAATCCATAGTAATTTCTGTTAAATATATATGTACATAATATATATATCCGCGGAAATCTATAAACAATTTTTTTATTTCTTAACCTTTCAGTAGTTATAAAATTATTTTTTTTTAATTAATCATGTAGAAATATTTTAATCTTAAAAAGATTCTATACAGAAAACGCAACAGAAATAAAAATAGGTAGAATAAAAAATTTAATAATTATCCACACTATGTATTAAAGTATATACATACATAATGATTGTAATTTTATTATCCGATTAGGTTATATTTCACGTTCACATAGATCATAGAAGTATCAACGTCATCAAATTATCCATAATTTAACATTTGAATGCATTGGACAGAAGAAATAATAACAATCGGTTTTACACAACGGAACATTCATCCTAATTTAGTCAGTAAGCAACTGGCATGTAAGGTGGTCAAACGGGATTCCCATCGTAGCTATTCTTAACCAGACCAGGCTAATATTGAATTTGCTCAATTACTTCCAGCTATACTAGCATCGATAATAAATATAACTGTTATTAGGAATTTTTAATTCGATTCTACATCATAATATATAATCAATAGATTAATAATACTTTACCATGAACTTCATTTATTTTTATTTCATCTTATTAAATTGTATTATAAAAAATTTTCGTTTTACAAAAAACATTTCAAACAAGAATGGATTTTACATTCAGGTGTTAATCAATTTCGCATACGTCAATGTATATACGTCAACAAGAAATATGTGCAGATAAAAGGAATGACGATTATTGTAATAATTGTGTAAACAATTTCGTTAAACAGCCGAAAAATAAGAATCTGTATATAGCATCTTTAAAAAAGAATATTTACAAAGATAAACAAAATTTTTCAATATTTGCAAAGTTAATTGTATATAATTATTATAGAATAAAATCATGTACATACATAAAAACGGAAAGCTTTAAAAGATAAGAATTTTGCCGTATTTTTATTTACTTGATGTAACAAAGAAGTGGCAGACTCCTCGGCAAGAAGAAAGACGAGCCGGAAAGAAACAAGGCCGCAAGGAAGAAGAATGCCCAGGTTAAAAATAGCAGCACGCATTTTCAAATAAAAGGTGATAAGCAACCTGCAGGATAACGATTAAGAAGGAGGTAAAGAAGAGTTGCTGAGAGGAAAAAAAGGAACGATACCGGTGGAGCAGCAGCAAAACAGAATGAAAGAACATGCTTTACCGTATAAAAGGATCTACAAAAGCAACCACAACTGTACGGCGAGAAGGAAGGAGGAGGGGGAGAAGATTCTCGTCTATATCCTTAGCTCACTAGAATAATATATCGACTATAACGCATGGTGGTCAAGCTTGGCTTGATGTTAGTTGGAATAAAGGTGAGAGCCGGTGGTGTACAGGTTTTGGAAGAAGTACATCCCATTTTATAGCTTTTGCCTATGTATTTTATATGGTTTATCGGTCATTCAATAGAGTGCATTTCACGCCGAGTCGCTAAGTGAATTTTCCTGCTATTTCGTTCAACAAAACCACAGTATGTTCAAGATGCTGACTCGATCGATATTTCGCACGTAATCGGTGGATATATTATCGATAAGAATTTAATGAAACTATCAAAGTAAGTTTGTTGTTGAAGATTTTGCGATAAAGCCAATTGTGTTACGGATTCGTATGTATATGTAAAACGTATATACGTACGCGACACGCGAATGTTTGTGCAACGTTGCAGTAGTAAGCAAATTGTGATGTAATGGAAACGTGCCCGATTCCTATGAAAACGTCCGAGTTTTATCGAGTTTCGCTAAGGTGTGCGCAAATGAATGTACACATTTATATAAGCAAATGTAGTATTTTATATAAGCAATATGGCTTTAGAACTCCTGTTATTGAATAATATTTAACCTTATGTTCTGAAATAATTATTAAGCATAGTAAGCTTTCCTCGGTCTTGAAATTTCATTCAACTTTTCGTTTAAATCACTCAAGCATACTTAAACGAAATAGTAGAACGTCATCGTCGTGTACGAAGAAAAAGGTGTATCCACTCACCACCATTTGCTTTCCTCTCGGAATTACATAAACGTATGTATACGAGCAAACGTTGCTTACGCGTTACACTTTGAATAATACATGCTACCTTTTTTTCTTCTCTATTGTTCGAAATAAACGATTATATAGGTGAATACGATCGAAAATTCAGATCGAATCGTGGACGGTTCTTGTTAAAAGTGCTGAACCGTCGAATGTGTCTGCTCGATAGATCAATGTACGGAGGACACCGGTGTGATCTATTGGTTCGGACCTCGAAACCTGTTGCACGAACGAAGACGCCTCGATTTATAATGCCGCGATATGCTAACTATTTTGGTTTCGCTAAAGCTGAGGGCAACCTTCGGGTGTCCCTCCGCCTCCAGCTTGAGAGCTGGACTGAAAGAAAAGGAAGAGGGAAAGGAACGAGTTCTTCGGTGCCTGTGCACAGTCTAGTTCAAGACTCACGATGATAGTGAACGTCCCATGAAGATTCCTCCGGCCGGCTGCCCTTCTCTGCCTAAACCAGAAATTAGTGTCATCGAGCATCGTGGGCCGACCATCATTTACACAGGTCGCGGAACCTTTACAGGTCAGTGCACGTTTATCTTTCGGATGCGACAATTATTTCGCCGTTTCGTTGGTCTTCGCAAAATTGACATCTCACCTGATAATTTTTTTGCCAACTTGACATCAGACCTGTTGACGGTCCAGCGTCGTACACGATATATGTGAAACGTCGATGCTTGTTGTTGATATTTTTTAACGATACTTTTATTTATTTCTAAAATATTATTGGTAATAATTTTTTCGTATGCATTTTGAACTGTGTTCCAATGTAAGCGGGGGAGGGGGGGATTGGAAATCTATCGAGCGATTAGATATTTGTGTCAAACTTACGTGAAACGAATGTTGTGCGTAAAAATACAAGAAATCCTGATTTTCAGGTTTCTCCGCGTTTCCGTGGGTATCTGAAATATTGTTCCGTTTCAAATCATCTTGTGACTGGTAAAATTTGAAATGGTGCAGTAAGTTTATGATTCGATAAGGAATTGATATTCGCAATCTTTTTCTGATGGTTTCGTTAATTGAGAATATTGAAACAGACTACATATAACGAATGATCGTTGTTGTAATGATTGGAAAACTTAAGTCATTCAGACGGAGTAGTTGTCCTGTTCGTTTGTAACATAGATTTTACGATCTACTACGGCTGCACGTGAAACTAATCCAGAGAAATGAATTGAAAAACAAGTTGTACGAAACGAACACGATCGTGTCGTCATGTGATTATCAATGCTTAAAATTGTAAAAAGTGGATTGTAATTACTCAAGCTGGTAAAATAATCATATGATTAAAATTGAAAGTATTTGACATTTGTTAAGTCAATTAAACAGAAGAATATTTGTAATTTTAAAAATTATTAATATTATTAATAATATTATTAATCTATAATTGAAGAATTGAAATAACAGATTTTAAGAAACAATTCTTAAATTTTTATGTTGTACTTTTCCGCTTTTTCCAACTGAACAAATTTTGTGAAATTAAGAAACAGATAATAAATTACATTTTTGCAGTTTTTAATTTCTTTCTAGTAAAAATCAATAAATTCTGATGAACTAAAAATGTGAACTTTATTTAATTCTTTAATTCAGTTAAAAACTGATCAATTATACAATTTTCAATTCCTTTAGGAAACACAATAGAATTCTGTAAAATAAAAAAAAAATAAATAAAAAAAATAGCCAGTTTTATGTTATTTCTTTTTTGTATAAAATTATTAAACCTTTCCTAAAGATAATTACAAGATCTTGAAAAATCTGAAAACACTGAATTTCATCCCTTCAAAGTAACAAACGAATAAATTTTTGAATTAAGAAAAATCGATGTCCTTTACTTTGTTCGGTTTTGTTCAAGAAAGAAAAAAGATAAATTTAATTTTGCTTAATAACAACAAACAAAACACGCGAAGTACACCATATAAACACAATCCTGATCAAATACTATACCAAAGGCGACAATTGTTTCTTCTTGGTAACCGGTTAACTGGTTTTCTCGACGAGTTTACTATTTTTACGCGAAAGTGATGTTTTCATCTTTTATATGCGCCTACATAATACACTCGCGTACTAGCACGTACTTTCAAGGAACTCGGCATTAATTACTCTATGATTTGCTGTTTATCTGTAAATCTTCACGGTTCGTAGGTAATGCCGAAGATAATCATAGACGACATTATTTCTATAAACAAGAAAGATAACGAGACAAAATTCGCCGAAAGTTATTTTCTACGAAGCATCATTCTAGTTTGACTGTAAAACAATCGTTGTACGGCTCGCCTGCCCGCCTGGAATCGGCGCACTTTTCTGCGCGACAGAGATACGATAAACGTTAACGATTTATGAAGATAGAAATTCTGATGACGCATTTTTCCTCACACTAAACTAGGCACAAGTTTGCGTCCTCGCGGGAAAAATTATCTTTGTTCAAGGAAAATTTTAATGCAAATTGTTCGCTGGTTTCGCTTATTGGATAATTATGATAACAAACACGATGTGACTAATAAATTGCAGGTAGAATATCCTCGTTTGCATGATATTTCAATTTTTAAAAAACATATTAATCATAGTACTCCTTTGTTGTCTGGTGTAATTCTTTTTATTACCCAATGCCCAAATCGTGATTATAATAATTTCCTTATTGTTGAATATTTATTAACTGCAATATCAGATATTGATATGATCGTTCCATAATTTGGTATCGTTTCTTATTACATCCGTTTATCATTTGATGCCACTAAAATATTTTTCTGGTCGATACGAATTTTTCACTCTGCTGTATCGATACCATTTCTTCTCTTACTTGTAACATCTTCTCCATTCAGCATCATTTTTACATCTCATATTCTTGTGCCGTTCGATCACATCGTTCTTTTAATATCTTTTCCTATTCGGTATCAATGAACCTTTACATAAAGGCTAATTATCAAACCTTTTTTTTTTTAAACGCCGACGTTAACACGATAACCAAACGTTTCTCAGTCTTAATGATCGAAGACAATAACGTCCAAGAGGATGTTCATTCAGCGAGGTGTCTCACAGACGAGATTAATTCTTTTTTTCTCGTTCTCTTTTTCTTCGTACGCCGTTAACGGTGAAAAACCGTGGAATCGGATGTAACAAGTTTAAGGTCTAACATTTTTATCAAAACGAAGCCGGGGAAGAGGATGCCTATTTATAGATATCCGTATTGAGAAATCATCAGCACAAGTAATTACGGTGTAACCTGCAGGACTTGTTTTCGCGTAAGGGGCCATAAAAGTTGTAGAGATCCAGGATATTTAAGAAGTTCCTCGCATTCTCAGAGATGCCTATTCCCGGCATCGCTTTAATGCCGGCAATTTAAAATTGTCGTATCGCCGAAGGCATTGCCGCTAACTTACAGCGGTATTTCCTCCTCTAACGTTTATTTATTGACCTTTATGAAAACGATTCAACAACCGTGTAAACCAGACAAACAACTGAAAGATTCGCCTTTGAAGATGACTTCACTGTCATCGCTTTCCTCCTGCGCCTGTACGCGAGAAAAATTCTTACCTTCGGTCATTTTGTTGCTGTAAAACACTTAAAATACCGCCAGTTGCCTTTATTTTTAACTTAAAAAGTCTTCAGACTGTTTATTAGATTAAAATTTAAGCTGTCTAAAGATTAAACTTTTCGCTGGAATACTTGAATTAGAAAAACTTATATTTGGATGAAACTGTGTTGAAATTAAAAAAAAAAAAAGTTAAATTTATTGTGTAAAATTTATTGAAATCTTTAAGTAAATCATCAATGGTAATAAAATAAATTATGCAAGTATCTTGCAATAATAAACAGCTTCAATCGCAACACTTATGTCCCCCTTTTTTTCCTTTCTTCATTTAAAACCGGCAATGACAAGATAGTTTTTTTTTTTTCTTTAGTATGCTGCAGGCAGAATGAAAACACAAACATTTAAGAGACGTCTATTAAAACTTCTTCGTGCTTGCTTGATTGACGCGCAATTTTAACACCTTCAAGTACGTTCAGTAATGTGTCAATTGCTTCGTGATAATTAAAGCCTCGTGTGTTGCCGCTGAAAACTATTTCTCATGCACGGAAAGAGTGACCGATTATTTGAACACTCTAGTGAACAGTTGAAACTTTATTTGCTCGGTTCGTTACCGTACGTTTCGGTACAGAACTTGTTCTGATCGTAATTAACACGGAACTCGTGTGTTAACCCTCGATTTCCACGCCTATTCTAAATGTAGCTCAATTTTCAAACTGCTACTTAAAAAATTAATATTCAATTAAACAAATTTTAGAAGATAGATAAAATTGTTGATGAGAAATTAATTCAAGATACTTTCCTCTAGTCATTAGGGTTAACCCGTAATTGATAAGATGATCGTTTCGTCGCATATATCGTGTTATAGGGTCCACAAAATCCCACAGAATTATTTAAATATTTATAGATAATTGAAAAAAAAGAATAGAAAATTTTGGTATTATGAGTTATGCTTGTTGTTTTATTTACTTATAATCTTAAGTAATATATATGAGTCAATCACAAAAAATGTTCGAAAAGCTTCACTTGTAGAATTTATTTAAATATTAATGCCAAAGCACTTGATCGATCCTTAACTTTTTACGTTTATCAATTTTCTCCACTGTTTGTTTTGCTTGAAGTTAATCGGTTTGGCAAACGAGCAGCTCGTTATAACGCATTTAGCTGTAAAAACTGAAAACTATTCCAACGATGTTATATATTTTAATTTCAAATGAATTGTAAAACACAAAAAAGATTTGTTTCGAGAGTTAGCAAACATTGGAATTCGAAGAAGGGACAATCATGAGATAATTAATTCGAAATGGAATACGATAAAGCCTATGATAAAGGGTACGCATAGAAGCACACAAAAGAAATATCAAACACAAATCTCGTTAAAATTGACATTCTCCCTTTTTCCTGTAAGCCTTTCGTTATGTTTATTCCGTCTTTTCAAACGTATTTCGCTTTAATCACCATTTTCGTTAAGGATAAAAAAAGAAAAGATGTTGCATAAATTACTATAACCGGTTTGTCTGAAATTCTACACAGTTATCCTGTATCGATGAGACACCGCATTGAATTATACTTCCTCTTTGTTACCTAGCCGTGTCTTCGTAGAAATACCTGTAAGATCAAACAATCGTTTCCAACTTGTCATAACGAAATGAAGTAAAATATTGGCAAAACTCTGGAAGTAAATTATACTCGAAAGGACGTAGATTAACGTATCAAAAATTCCGCAATAAAAATTGCGTTGTACGCACGTTACACGGGAAATGAAGAGGAAAGAAAATAAGAAATACTTGAGGCGAACGAAACTTAAATGTTTTCATCCTGTTGCAATAATAAGAGTGAAAAATGTCGATTGATATGCCAAACAGTTTCTGCTTATGGTATAAAAACGAGATTATGCGAAACGTGATAATCAGGCTTGTCTTCCTTGTACGTGGCTCCTTAAGGAGATTAATTTTTTTTCAAGGATACCTGTTTTCGTATTTTCGTACAGATGATGTCCAATTAACACCAGAGCTACCGATCACTAAAATATACTTGTTTGAACTAAAAGTTATATATGTACCGGCGATTATGAAAGCGATTTAGGTCAAACAATTTTTTATAAAATTCATGCTACCGTTTTTGCGTGTTTTTGCACGTTGTGATGTACTTTTAGTGATTAATAAAATAGCTTTTTTTACATTTTTCACTTATTGTTAGACAGATCGTTTTCACGATCACCGGTGTTATATGAAAAAATGTCTAATATCAGGGAAACAAATCTTCGTTTATTAGCTTTTACAAGAAATCATGAAAGACTTTCGAAAGTCCTCACTGGTAACTTGCCAAAATTTCTGGGAAAAATTATGAATTGGTTTGTTTTGATCAGCTTGATAGTTCTGGTGTTAAGCTAGTAAAATGAGCTAATAGATGGAACCGATTAGCATACTCGGTTCCTTAGACGAAGTCTCGAAGATGCGTGTACTCTTTACACATTGCTCATTTATATGAATTAAATCGTTCGTGTGTGTACGTTAAAAGGGGGCATTTACTGTTATACAATCATCATTTAAAAATATCCGCTCAAATAAATTTTGGAATACTACCTGAAATCAATTTATTAAGCAGTATTCATAAACTTACGCGTGAGGATATTTTAACAAATATACTAATCAAATAGCACTAATATCATTAACCGTGAAAGAATGTTTTATGCAATGACGATAAATTATCGTGATCGAGTAAATTCATGTTCGTTATTTGTAGGGATCTAATGAAGCGGTTAAAATTTCCAATTAGCTTTGAAATGACAATAATTTTTTAACCATTCTGTTCCAAAGAAATAATTGTAAAATCAAGCGTAATCACTGAAACTTTTGTTCTACACATTTTCTGTTTTCTCGAAAGTAGAAAAAAGTTCCAATTGAAAAGAAACACTACTCCAACTTTAAAAAAGTTAAAATAAAAAGCTCAGATTGCTAAGAATTCTCCTTAAAATCACGTATATTCAAACATCGTGTAATTTTCTACTTATTGTAAATACAATTAAAACAATTACACCAAAATTACGAATCGATTACTAATTTCTGTTTATCTCGCTTATAATTCCTTAAAAACTGATAACAAAAAAATAACCGTGATCACTGTTAAAAGAAAATTTTATATTTCGCCTTAGAACATCTGTTAAAAAATAAAATACCATCATACAGAATCTCTATTAATCAAGCACACGAAGTAGCTGTTAAACTGAAACTTGTACAGCGAAGTTTAACTACTCAGGTAGAAAATTAACTTCGGTTGACTTGAAATTTATTTATTCGGTCAACATAAAATAGAATAGAAATTGCTTAGAAGTTAATGGCTTCGATAAAAATAATTTCTATTCGTACAAATTTTCCGATTGTATTCGATCTCTCGTTATAACTATGTGCTTTGATCTTAACAAAGCTTTTAATGGCTTCGGTAAAAATAATTTCTATTCGTACAAATTTTCTGATTGCATTCGATCTCTCATTATAACTATGTGCTTTGATCTTAACAAAGCTTTCAATGGCTTCGGTAAAAATAATTTCTATTCGTACAAATTTTCCGATTGTATTCGATCTCTCTTTACGAGTACGAGCTTTGATCTTAGCAAAGCTTTTAATGGCTTCGGTAAAAATAATTTTTGTTCGTACAAATTTTGCGATTGCATTTGATTTCTCGTTACAACTATGAGCTTTGATCTTAGAAAAGTTTTAAATGGCTTTGGTAAAAATAATTTCTATTCGTACAAATTTTCCGATTGCTTTCGATCTCTTTTTACGACTATGAGCTTTGATCTTAGCAAAGTTCATCTATTTTCATTAGGCCGTTGTGCGTTCGTTGCACGTGAACGTAGAAATCGTTACATTCTTGTTTACCACACGTAATCGGCAATGGTAACCGGAGCACGTTTACCTTACGGTTTCATTGAACGCGTGTTCTAATGAAAATTTATTTATTCCAAACGGGCTGCCGCGTGATGCTAATTCTATATGCTGCATCACGCGCAGATCTCTCTAGAGTGACGCTGAAAAAGACACACGCGCGACGCATGCTGCGACTCTGTTCGTCGTTAATTATTTCGACATCGATTCGCGAAATTTATTACCGTTTTAATATTGGATACGCTTCAGAGTCGGACATGGTGATCCACGATCGATGGGTCGATCTCTCATCGATTCCGTGCCAAACTAATCCAAGTCAATCGTATTTTCTCAAAACTGAGTTACACGTACTAAATAAAAGAAGAGCAGCAGTATGGTGTATATATTTCATTTTTGAAAAAAAGAAGTTTAAATTTTATAATTTTTTGAAATAAACAACTAATATTTATTTTATTTCATTTATTTATACGTAATCCATACCTCTCGGTTTTGAATGGCTTCCGACTACACTTTTCTTATTATTTAACAATATCGAATCTTAATCTAATATTTACCCTACCCTATTCTAATCATTATTTTATAATAGTAAATCAAAAACAATAACTTAAACTGCATATAGAATACATAAATCTGTTTGCCAATACTCAAATATCTACTTTTTACAATTATAAAGAACTATTATCGGATGACACTCTGTTCGGATAATAGAATATCTTGACTCCATAACAACAGATAATGGGTGTTCGAATAAGAGAGGTTTTATTTTACTACATATGTCATGTTACATTCGAAAATCATTATTGTTTAAAACAATCGGAAAATTATTGAATTGTTATTCAGCAAAGATTTATGAAATCCAAATATTTTCATGTAAGTAGTTTTAAAGGGATGAAATCGATTTGATTAACTATTTTATTGTTTTTATAAGAATTCATGCTGGTTATGAGATAATTATGATTGTCCATTCTTTGACAAATGTATCGAAAAGTTTAAGTATGATATACTCTGCAATGTTTATAAAAATAGACGAAGCTAACGAATTTGGCACTACTAGAGTTCAAAATCATAAGTTTGTTGGTATAAAATTATTAAATCTCATTTTTTATTCAAAATTCAAGCACTCCAGATGATTACATAGATTAGAAACCAGTGATGGATTTAAGTAACAATTATCAATTGGTTGTGTATATGTTAATATGCTTTATATATAGCGTTAATGAATGCGTAGGTAGGTGAAAGTCGATTTTACTTATTAAAACAATCAAACAATTTCAAATTATTATAAATATACTGCAGGAGCAGATCTGAAAGCATTGGAGAGAGCGATATATGTAAAAGTACGTATATCTTTTTAACACTAAGTTTTTTTCAATTTGACGGGTTTCGAACTTAGTGAGTAAAATTTGCAAAAATAATTACTATTATTCCCAGCATCTTTCGCTGAGTTTTATTGATGGAGTGATACAAATATACCTAAATCTATTTCCCTCTGAGTTCTGCAATTTCAAATTCTTTTTTTTTCATGTAGATATACATAAAATATCCGTAATATTAAAATTTGCCTGTGATTTATATTTAAAAATTTGTATTTGATACTATAGCTTAAATAACAGTTGTTGCTGTCAGAGCGTTCTTTTCAACTTTTTGAGAGGTATTGGCTACGTGTGTGGTATACGTGTACGTTTTAATTTTCTTCAATTCGAGCGTGATTACAAAAAATGTAGGGGAAATAAATATTTCCTACAAAGTTGTCCAAGAAGATAAGATGTCCTACATAATTCCAGGATCTTTCTAAATCTTCCGAGAAAGAAAAAGGAATTAAAATCACAGGTTGAACAGGTTTTTTGCTGGCTTTAATGAATTCATCCTTCCGGATGAACGATCGTGTACGTGTGACGTCAATAATTAATTCTAACTTTAGTACGAAATACAAGGAAACTCGTAAAAAAAAAAAAATTTGAACATGATGAATAAATATACATCCGTGTCGGAGGAGGAAAAGGTAACGGTAAAAAATCGTCGAAATATTCCTTACGTGGTTGCGAAAGATAAAGTAACTTATATAATTCTTGTAGCGTGCATTTGAATGAGACAGATGCAATTGTACAATGCGAAATTTTGTAGAAAAGTGTTGGTGATCTTCCATCTTTCTATCGCGTACACGCGTGCGTGCGCGCGCGCGACCACGTAACTATCGCATTCAATGATGCATAGACTTGGTACCATGTAATTATGATATCGGGTATAACCCATTTTCCTATCGTTTACGATCGATTCGATTTCATGTGAAATTTCAGTAAACGGCACGAATTTATTATCGCACGCTTCTCTTTTCTTGTTTCCTTCTAGAAACGTGGGAAAAGAGGGGGCTACAGGTGTGAACGCATAAACGGGGCAACAAATAATGTGCGATATGTTTTATTTTCTATGAGAAACATAGTCGCACCACGTTCACTTTATCCTTTAGCCTTGTTCCAAATACCGGAACGTAGAAGTTTCATTTATTAGTTAATTCCGAAATTTGACGATATTTGTCTCGCATTGTTATGACCGTTAGATCGTTGGATGACGATCGGTGGAACAGGGCGCGTTGCTTTCGCGTTCGTAAACTAAATTATCGAAATGATATTCGAAACGCAGGCTGGTATGACGCATCGCAGATACAACTTGCTTCGTTTTAATCACGTTAAGAGAATAATATGGAGATAGAACCTCTTGCATCGGGAAAATAGATTTGTATGTACATTTAGAATTGCTTGTAACAATTGTGCAGAGATTATTTTTCAATTTAGTTCGTTGAGAGATTAGGTGTTGATCTTCGTAATATTGCAGTTAATTTTTGGAAAAAGTAGTTTAACACTAGATTTACAGACATTTCTTGTATATCTATTTCCAATATACGTATTATATTGAGGAATAAGGTATACATCAAACAGAATTCGAAATTGCAAAATTGAAGGGGAAATAGATTTGGGTATATTTGTGTTGCTGTATCAATAAAAGTTAGGAAAATTTGATAGAAATAATAGTAATTGTTTTTGCAAATTTTGCTCACGAAGTTCGAAACCCGTCGAATTCACGGATCCCGTAAACCTGGTGTTAAAATAGTTAAAACAATTTTCATGCAGGCTAATCAACAAATCGAATAAACAAATTAATCTGCTGCAATTTTAATATGCATACAAGTTTATAAAGTGTAAATTATTTAAGCAGAACTTACGCTTTAAAACAAGAACGATTATTCACTGAATTGTAAGTAAAAGTAAGATGGTTCTGTAGAATTTTTAGATGTTTCAATATCGTATGGGATATTGAAAGATATCGGAATTTATTTAAAATAAAAATCTATATTTTGGGTGGATTTTTGCGATTCATGCCAGATACATAACAAGGAATCAAAGAAACGATTTTAATTCTCTAAATTGGAACAAAATTTTAAAGTAAAAGTAGGTTTTGTCACAAGGCAATGATGTGTATGCATATCTGCAGAGAAAGTTTGCTAAGCTGTTTGGTTAGTTTTACTTTCGAACCTTCCTTGCCGAGTGTCGTTCATTCGTCATGGAAATTTATAGTCTCGAGCAAATCACTGGTGAAAAACCAAATTGGAGGATTTTATCGTATGACACCTGAAGCAAGGGATGTGCCGTTGTGAGAAGAGAAGGCGACAGCAGCCATCAATAAGTATTACTATATTTGATCTTCGAATTCCATCCCACTCGCTCATATTATTATTTGGAGAATTTCTGCTAATGTAATTACTTGAAAATAAATTCTTTTTAATTTTAATGCTATACTTAATTACTTGATGTGGCAGGAGTTCTTACAAAGCATTGATCACAGCGCAATATGCAAAAGGGTGGCTGCCACTTCATTTACTTGGCGGATTTAATTGATATCTAATACAATTTAAAAATACTACAATTTTTTGTGGTTGCAATCTTTTCTTTAGTCAAGAAAAGAGAATTAATCAAATTTTTTATCAAAATAATTCCATACGCCTTTATTTCACGCTGAAGGTCTGAATAGTTACTAAGATAAAATCAGAAACGTACTTAGCACATATAAAAACAATTTTGTTAGAACAATATATCTTGCGGCATGATAATATTATCGTAATATTAGCATTAGATATTTTTCAATGTAATTAAAAAAGCTAATACCAAAAAATGCACTGTATTATGTAAAGATTGAAAAATAAGGAAAAACAAGTATTTCCTATTTTAATGTAATAAAAACATAATTCGATATAGGTTCGATATTTCGTCATCTATTTTATATAAAAATATACATTTTCGGCTTATTTTGTAATTGTCTAATGACGTGTTTTGATGTAACTTACAGATCAGTTCTATCGAGCGTTTCTTGTCACATTCTTCTCGCCAACATGACGGCAAAAAGGGTAAAAACAAAATTGATTCCGCCGGATGGAGGATGGGGATGGGTGGTCCTTTCTTCAGCTCTTGTTGTTAACTTCCTTATTCCGGGCACTGTGAAGTCGTTCGGTGTCCTCTTCGTCGAATTTCTTCACGTTTTTAAAGCGTCCTCCACAGCTGCCTCCTGGATGCCAGCTTTATGCTACTTTTTGTACAACTCTTTAGGTAAACGATTTTCTATACTTACGAATATTTTAATTACACGAAAGTTTTAACTGTTGAAATTCGTGACTTAACAATTCTGCGAACGTTAACGTAAAATTACTTACTAATCGTTATTTAAAAGGAAATTAAATTACACGACGTTCCGTATAAAACGAATCCCGATAGTAATGTTAAACGTTTAATTGTTTTCCTCGTTAACCGGTAAACATTCATTTAAGTTAAATTCAAAGCAGCTGTTCAAATAATTGTTATCCATATTACAGATTTACACGAAAGCTTGAAATTTCGCACAAAATAATCTTGGAGGATAGCTACTTTATCGTGAAATATTTTTTCATTGTGATAACAGTTAAAGAGGATAATTACTTAGTCATTTGTTTGAGAAGCGAAATTATAAAAAATACGGTTAAACATAAGTACACGATCATAATTGTAACTCATCTTGTTGCTATTTTTTAATTCCATTTTTTTTTTTTTTTTGCGAATGACAAATCATTCGGAAAATAATATAAAAACTTATTTATTAATTATCAAGTTATATAAAGTTTTATATTACATTACATATTAAGTTATCGATTATAGTAGATAAAGTCTTTGAAATCTTTTTAACTTGTTAAAAAGAAGATTGTAAAGATTTGGTTTTTCTTACAACCAATTAGATTAATGAAGAACCATTGTACCCTTGTTATCAAAATATAGATATTTCCAATTTTTTTTTTTTTCATTGTTCATTTTTCACTATTGGAAATTAGGCTTGCCTTTCTAACGCTTTGTTAAGTGTAAATAAAGTAAACGATGTTTTATAGGTCCACTATCGAGCATCTTATCTACTAAGTACTCCTACAAAACAGTGACCATCATCGGTGGTGCTTTCGCGGCTTGCGGAATGATGTCGAGTTATTTTGCTAATTCAGTTTCCTATTTATACGTTAGGTATGATAGAATTACTTTTAGAACCACAGTATTTTTTTTCTTTTTACCAATACCTTTGTACTGCTCTATTCATATGCAGCGTTCTTTCACAACGAGGCGATTAAACAGGAAATTGTAATGAATAATAAAAAGGATATTTTTTTTCTCTAACAGTATGTACACGTATGTCTGGTTTTGTTTACAGAAGAAATTTGGCAACATGAAAAATTTAAAAGATCTAAAATTTTGTAGAAATCTATACTTCAATAAAACTACACGAAGTATCTTTCACAGTTCTTTAAGGTATTCATATCTTATTTAAAGTGATGAAGAAAAGATAATTTATGGTATTAGGAATAGTTGAACAGTATTCTAGTTATAAAATTTCTAATCTTTTAAATGCCAAGATTTCTTTCAGTTACTAAGCTTTTCTTGCTAGGGCATGGATTTAATATTGAAGATTCGTAGCCCCTTTTGACAAGTAACTCCTTGTATAAAGTGTTTCACCTAACTTTATCACTTGAAGCAGCACTGTTGCAATTAAAATTTCATACCAAAATTTTCTGCGAATACCTGGAACTTGAATTCAATAATCCACGATATTAAGTCATTCAAGGATACTTATCGGCATAATAGTTTTCACGATGAAGCATCTCCTCTCAGCCATGAATACCTTTATTGGCCTTGAAAGATTTAATGTTGCAGATTTAGTGTCATTTTAGTATTGCATTGTAAAAGTATTGTTATCGCACAATGTTATCATACTTTTATGAAACTTTTACTATAGCAGAGTCACTTCAGGTGGTAAAATTAATGTCAATAAAGTTTTAATTCGTTTTCGTTCTCATATTTCAGTTCTAACAGTATTCAAAAGGCATTGACAATTTTGGTTTTGCAATTAAGTAGCATTAACTATTAAACGTTGTTGTAACTTTACTTTCCAGCCATTTTACTTTGCATTGTTGTAACCGATACTGAAATTACCTAATGCATTATAAATAATATGTTTTGATCTCCAGTCATATTCAGAAGAATACTGTAACCCAATAATATTATATAACTGCTCGCACACTTGAACGTATGAACAGAATAAACATTTGTATCGGGCAGTATGTTGTGCGTTATTCGAGACTTTATGAAAATCCCATGAAACATATATATGTATATATATATATTAGACATATTCAAATATTTATACAATGGGACCCCTGTATCCGTGGAAGATCGATTACAAAGCCCTCCGAGGATAATTGAAACCGCGGATCATAGCGAACGTTACATATACTGTAAATATTTATGTATGCACAATCTATGTATATATATATAATATATATCATTACACATAATATCTATCATCGGTATCAATTAATAATAAGTTAGAACACAATTTGTAATATTTATAAATCAATAAAAACAATTGTGTATAATAAAAAATTACCTATGCCATAATACTTTAAAGTTTATCGGATAAGATGCAATTTATATATTTTATATACATACATATATGTACATATATATATATATATATACAGTAGCGATATAATGCGAATGTGTATAAATTCGAACTGATATGGCCGGATTTTGTCTAATTCTTCAAATTACGGCCAACCGCGGATCCGGGGGTCCAACTGTATACGAAATTGGACATATGTTGATTAAAAAAATATTCCTTTCGTTATTCAATATCGTTTCTTGTTTGAGTACCCTGTCATTTTAAGGCAGTGCCTGGAAAAGAATTACGTAAAGAAATTACATAGCTCATAGTTATACAGAAGTTACAATTTATTTTATATTTTGCAATTTATAAATTTAGCTACGGGTTGATGGTTGGTATTGGAGCCGGACTAACATTTCCACCGACGGTGTATATTGTTACTGCATATTTTGAAAGACTTCGAGGGTTCGCTAATGGCTTATGCATCTCTGGTAGTGCAATAGGAACTATTGTGTTACCACCGTTCCTTCAGTATCTTCTCGACTGTTTCGGATACAGGCAAGACACTTTTATATCTTAAAGCTAATGTACAAATAATTTTAAACATAATTTTAAGTAACATAAATTCTTTTTGTAAAATAAACCTAAGCATGTAAAACTGCTTTGCATTAAATCCAATTGTTACACGACATATTTGAAATTAAAAATTGTTAATTGCAATTCACAATCAACTCACAGTGTAGTTTCATTGCATATGTAAGAATATGTAAAGAATTTATTTAGTAATCATTTATTAGTATTTTTAATAAATATTAAAAATTGTTAAATGAAATTTATAATCAACTTGTAGTACAGTTTTATTGCATATGAAGGCATATAAGAAATTTATCAGCAAAATTAATTTTCATTTTATTGTTTTGTACAATTTTAGTACCTGTAACAAATACTAAATATGTAATATCTTTTCAGCAGTTTAAAAGAGCACCGTTTATTTTTTCAGAGGTGCAGTATTGATTATGGGTGCAATTACATTAAATACGTTAGTTTGTGGCTTACTCTACCATCCCGTTGAACAGCACATGATCACTGTACCAATAGAGGGAGGAATCGACAATGAAGGATTAAATGTAGACGAACCAGGTTTTGATAAAAAAAAATCAACAGGTAATTTAACAACAGTTATTATGCGATTAAAAAATGCAACACGTTCAAGGGTGTAATCTAATGTAGAAGATTTCAGAATAAATAACGACTTTTATTTTGTATAATATTAATAATTTGCAGGATACTGCTCAACTGTTTGAGGATTTATTTATAAGTAATTAAAATATGAAAAATATATCTATATAAAAGGGGTTCCTTTTACGTCTGTTTAATACTTTATTCTCTTTAGAACCAAAATTGATTCGAAAACCGTAATCTAGATTAGAATACACTTCTAATATTAGTAACAATTAAGTTCGGCTAAATTGAAAGCTTTGTTTGTATTTCTTGATAATGCAGTATCCGCTACTACTGAAAATGAAACATCGCACGATAACACGAGGTCGGATAAAGAAGAAAACTGTGAAATTGAAAGAGCAACGAGTGACTGTAAAGTAAGTCACTGTTTGGAAGAAAAGAACGATGACGCAACTGAAGATGAAGAAAGTGAAACAACAAAAGAAGACACTTCTGATGAAAAGGACTCAAGTTTGAACAAAGAAAATGAAGATGTTCAACAGGATCGGAATACGGATTCACTTCGACGAAGAAGTAACGCTGTTGAAGTCAGTATTGCATCCAATACATTGAAAACGGAAGATACAGAGTCAAATAGTCTTTCGGTGAATAAGGACAAAGATGAAAGGATACATGAAACCTCGAGAAAAGAATTAAGAGAACTGTCGGAAAAATCAGTATCCAGAACATCATTGTCCAAAAGTGAATCAGCAGGTAAACGACAGTTCTTTGATCTAAGCGTACTTAGAGATCCAATTTATTTAGTAATTTTAATTTCAAATTCTACCTCAGCCATCAGCAATACCAATTTTATGATCCTACTCCCTTCTTATGCCATTTCACAAGGCTTTGATAAAAATTCATCCGCGTTGCTCCTATCGGTCGTTTCTGCGCTTGATTTAGTTGGACGAATCAGCGGTGCCTCATTGTCGGACATTGATTTTGTGCCAAAGTATTATTATTTCGTTGGTGGTCTTGGTACCAGTGGAATAGCTTTAGCATTATTACCTATGGCAACAAGTTATAAAATGCTTTCCTTTTTCTGTGCGCTATTTGGATTGTCCTCAGGTATGTACATTGGTATCACAACGGTGATTCTAGCAGACATGCTAGGCACAGAGAAACTTAGCTCGTCATATGGAATATCTTTATTTGTTAATGGAGTTCTTCAACTAATCGGTCCACCGATTTGCGGTGTTGTATATGAGTCAGTAGGGACGTACAAACCTATCTTTTTAACTTTCGGTATTATACTTATTCTTGGTACTGCACTGTGGGCAATTGTACCTCTTATAAATAGGAGTCACAAGAAAACGTTGCAAGTTGTATAACATTTCATAATTACTAGTATTATAGAATAATATTGCACAGCTTTAGAAATTATAAAGTATTATAGACTTTTTAATATCAGCATTATAACTGCCATCTAAACAATAACAGTTTTTAGCAAAATCTTAAAATCTTTCATTTTTAATCATTTAAAATTGTAAATTAGTCTTTTTGTTCAAACATGTACAACAATACGTTATTAGTATTATTATTCTTCTGAATACTGATATTAATACAATATTATGTATATTGATACAAGCTACTGCTTTATAGTCTAGCTGAGAAGTGAGTTCACTATATTTCTGTTTAGGAAGGAAAATAACAAAAAATACTTAGAATAATTGAATTATCATAGATAATTCTATTGCCCCCAAATATACCACGTAGTAGCAAATTTTATTCCTTTACTATCATAATTACAAACGGGCATATGTGAAGTCATGTATGAAGTTAATGATCAAATTATGAAGAAATGAAACATAGGAAACATAATAAAATAAGTGTAACAATACATAGATAATCATAATATTGACATGATATTATTAAATTTTTTCAGATTTAGTGATAATTAGTGAAGCGACATAAGAAATATTAAATACTCAAAACATTCCAAATTCCATTATGATTTGTACTAAAAACAATCGGTAATTGTAATTTTATAATATTAAGTGGTATGACAAAAAAATTCGTACCAGTGATTGAATAATACCTGATAATTTTTGTTGAAATTAATTAAAAAATTAATATTACTTTAAAATTAGCTATAAATCAATTTTGTTTTTACGAATTCTTTTGGATTTCATAATTGAACCAAAGTCTTGTTTTGTACATTATCATGAAGTTTTTATAATTTTTTGGTGCTTAAACTTAATGAAATATTAACTTCTCCCCATTATAGTACAATCTGGGTATTGTATGTTACCTAGTTACATACTTGTTTTGAAAAATATCATATATTAATAAAGATTAAGTAGAATTATCATTGTGCAATATTTTCATATAACTAAAAATTTTTCTACTAGTAACACATACATAGACATAATTTCAATATTTTTTATACATATTATTAGAATTAAGGAGGTATTCTGCTTCAGAACGGCCGTTTTAAGAATATTTTTAAGAATTCTTTGTAAAAAAAAAATATATAAGTAAGAATAGTTTTATACCAATATTTAATATTTCAACCACTTAAAAAAAGATAGCTATCTTAAATAGCTGGTAGTTATTTATTATTAATAATGTAAAATCATCGTTTATTCTATTCTGTTTATCAGAATAATTATTTATAAGTGACAACTTTAATTAAGTTTAACTTAGTTATCAGAAACGAACAATCAAATGCTTATCCGTACTTTTCGCACCCATGTGGTTCTGAAACCATAGATCTCTAACTTCCACTTTTTAACCCTAACTCCTCCTAAAGCCTTTACATTTCATAAAATACGCTATATATCTATATATGTCTGTTTCGATTATGGGAACAGCGGTTTAACTTTCTGTTGGCGATGCCTGGGTCTTTTCGGATCCGCTGAGTTCGTTACAGTTGTTGAATAGAAAAATTATCGACAAAAGAAAAAGGTATTAAATGGGAATAAAATAATCTAAAAAATTTAAAGAAAAATCTAAAATATGCTTCGAAAGATGGTTAACATTGGTTTACACTAGAACTACTAGCACACTTATTTGCAACCACAAAAATTAAATTGAAAATTGTATACAAATGTATTTAACGTAAGGGAAACAAAGCTATATTTATACGTTTTAGAGGAAATCATAGAAAAATTCTAAGACTGTATCACAGTAAATTGATAAAACTTCTGTGCAAAGTTATGAATTGATCATTTTGACCACTCGGTAGTTCTAGTGTTAATATTACATTCAGTGCGACCTCGATAGATCTATTGACGGGACCAGAGGCACCAATTGAAACTAAAAATATTTCGAATAGTACTGCTGCTCGACGCATTAACAGCTGTAAGACAAAACATATTACAGTTTTGTATATCACGCACAGAATGCATTAGAACAGATCCAGGCATAGCCTCTGCTGCGTTCGATTAAAACCGTCCATCATGCGAGAGTTAAAAGATTAAAGTGGAAACAAAGTTTTTAAGCGCCATGAGTGCTGTACAGTGTCAATTTGGAATCAGTTCTTCGGATTCCTGGTAGTTAGCAACAAATTTTCGATCAATGAAATACAGAGGGTGGTAACAAAATTCCTATCACTCGCACATCAACTTCCGTTTGTCCAAATTTAGTAGATTTATCAAAAAATCAGTTTACTAAAAGCGACTACGAAATTATTAGATTCTGTGTCAATTGTTGCATATGCATAGAAAATTTTATTTACTTATGCCAAATACTCAATTGTTTTTATTTATTTTAGCCGTAGATCATCGCATATACTGCAATTTATTAATGTTAATTGCCAATAATCCGGATTTCTGTGCACGTGCCCTACTAAAGATTAATTTTTTAATTTTTATATATACCCCCGCTGTGTCGACATATAATATTAATTTTGTAGTTTTTAAGTTTTATCTGTGTGCGTGTACGTTTAAGGAACAGAACACCATCTATATACTGCAATACATACTTGTTACAGTTATTTCTTTTTTCTACTTAATCCTGTTAAGATGATTTTTGTATCATATAGAAAATTACATTGGATACGTTTTATACTGTATAGAAACAATGTTACAGAAAATACAACCTAAGTGTCATAAATGTAATTTTTATAATTGAGTACTATTTACTTAACGTACTTTGTAAAATAATGTAAGCTAAATCGAATGTTATGATTAAAGTAAAGAAAGAAAAGTGAAATGTGAGAGAACGGAAAGAAAACTGAGAAAGTATTATTACATGTATTGTCTATCTAAAATAAAAAGAATTATGTCTGTGTATAATTTTTTTTATGTACATGCTATTGCAAAACATTTTACAATTTCGCTTAAGTTTCGATCGATCAAGCATTTACACGCTTATACGGTATATAATATAAATATAGTATTAAACATTGTAAAATATTATGCAATATAGTATTCCTAACGTAATTATTAAAAAAGTATTAAATAATAAGTATATGTAACTATTATTAAGCAATCACTTTTATTAATACAGATGTGTTTATTGTTTATTTTAAACCTAGGTTTTACTGACACTTAAATTCATTAGAATTATTAATCTCTATTTTACCATAAATGTTTGAACGCATAAATATCTAAATGTCATAAGAAAATATTCCAATATTCCAAACATATTTGTTTTTTTAAATTGTTAAACATAATCTGAATTTAAGTATAATATTTGTGTATTTTCTATTTGCTCAATTTTTTATTGTTTTGATTATTAAAGAAATTTAAATACTTATTTTTATTTGCAGTTTACGATGTATGCTCTCTTTAAAAATTTGTGTACTTTACTTATCTTATTTTTTGTTGTCATAGCAATGGCTGTGTCTACTATACATGTTTAATCAACGGTTATTAACTTATGGTAATGTTTCTCAACATTTTTTTAACTTCGACCTCCTTTTACAACAGCCAAATAACCAGCGATCCTCCCGCGCATAAAAAGAAACACTTTTTATAAGGTTAAAAACGTTATTAAGTTAAGTCAAAATTTTAATTTAAAATTTGGTTATTTTTATGTATTTATCATACCTAAGATTTGCAATTGAGAATAATCTGATTGACTTTCCAGAAAATACTTAGGGTCTCCTGACAGGTTGGGAACCGGGAATTTAGGGCTTCCAGCTACGGAATCATTCTGTATAATAAGTCTTATAGTTCTTACAAATTTTAAATCAATAAATTCTAGTGTTACTAGATTAAAACATATATCATTGTTCTCTTTTATACTATGTTATATTTACATTATACTTTGTTATTGTGATTCTATACCTAATTTACAATACATTTTAATAAACATTATAAGATTGCAAATATTTAATAATCTCTTATATAATATACTTTCTCTATGGGTGTATTTGTTCACAGTAAAGTCTTACCGAATGTTTGTAGTTCATTTTTATCACTGGGGGATTCCCCACTGGAATTGGTTAGGTCTTGGTTACACGAGCCTTAGTATTATCATTCATAATTTCCTAATATTAGCAAATGATAAATATCCGTGCAAACAAAAGAGGTAACGCGGACGTCCGGATTTTTGTTTGTATATTATTAAAAATGTAAATCAAGGAATCACTGTACCTTGTAAATAATTTAAAACTGCCCCAAGATATATTCTATGCGCTCTATAATGAACTAATTAAGTTTGACATTGAATTTGACAAATCTTATAACGTTTTAAACGTTCGTATGACCGCGGTCTTATGCGATTAATGTAACATGTTAGCGGTTCTCTTTCATATTAATGAAACAACATTAACATTACAATTTTTTTATTTTTGGTTCTCTGTTATTGAAAACTTTATGAGTACATCAATGAGGTTTTTCTGATTGAAATAAGACTAAACACGATATAATTTTGATAATATTTATTTCTTTAATAAGTTAATATTTTATCTTGTCGCTTATTTTCGTTTTCGAAAAGTTATAAATGATCCACATTACACGTTCGCTGCCGAGTCGCAAAGAAGAGATTTCAACCACAGTCCATGACTTATTTCTCAAATTTCTGCAAAATATACTGCAGATTTTTATTCAGATAGTATTAAAGTATAGTAAATAGGCAAATAAATTTACTTTTTTATTGTTTCTCAAATAAAAATGTTTCGTTGTTGCATTAGTGTTGTCTCACTAATATGGTATATGGGCTTTCAAATCTGTTTCGAATCACAATCCTTGTTTCTTTTCCATTTGTTTTCCTTTTTTGACACTATTGCGATCAACAACAAAGGCAAGACTCAGATCAAAATTAATAACATGTAAAACCGCAGACCATCCTGAAATATATATTTTAAAGCGGATCCCATTTTCAAACATTAAGTAAGTCTTTACTGTACGCATGAAAAATATAATCCATACGAAAATATGTGTACGGCATCCTATTGTGTTTTTCTTTATCAATCTTAAATGAATATTATAGAATTATAAGCATCATCAAAGGCATATGGAATAACATGTTATTCAGTAGATAGGAATTATATTTTTAACATTTGATCTAAATTAATATTGTATCGATAAACAACATTTCTCTTTAAGATATGTAATAGTGGAACATGTTCTGTTAAATTTTATTATATAATAATCGCTAATGTAACTGTTAAGAAATATAAGGAACATTTAGTAATTCTAGACATTTTTGTTTGTTAAGAGTTGGTATGCGTGTGAACGGATAAAAGAAAATGATGAACCGGCTGCAATGAGGTTGTATCGAGTGAGAGATTAAAAGGAATGGTTGTAGTGAAATATGACAAAGAATAAGCCAAAGAAAGAACAGAACAAATTTGATTGTATTAACGTTGATAGTAGGTTTAAACGTAGCCTAATTGTATCGTTTATCCTTATTTTTATATAAAATTTAGTTCTAGAATAAATATATCTTCTGTTACAATAAATTCTAACGGTAACATTAACACTATCACGTATTGTTGTAGAGAGAAGAGGATATCTTTCCTCCTTTTAAATAAAATACATGCACTACTGAGACATCACAATGTAATAAGTTTTGTAATGTATATAACAAATATGAATGTTAATTTATCAAAAATCTCATCTTCAAGGAAATTCCTGATAGTGTTTAAAGTTCTCTACGAGTTCCATATGACAGTTTCGTTAATTTTGATTACACTATTCTTCAAAAAAATATATTACATTGATATAATCGCTTGAACATCATAACGACATACATATAATCTATGAAATAAATATTTATAGAATTTTTCTATACAGTTCTACAAATTTTCCTTTCTACTAATAATACGTCTATCGAATACAATTACTTACAAAACTTATTTCAGAGCTTTGGCTGACTTATTAATAGATTTATCATTAAAAAAATATAGAAGCGGAATAAGGTATCGCAAAAAATATTTTGCATACTTACTCTTTATAGAAGTAACGAAATGAATAACGTTCTTCTTCAAATAGTTCTGAACACGAAACGTAATATGAGATTTGGAAACATTTTCAGTACCATTTATGAAAAATTTGTGAAGTAGGTGATTAAGAAGTAGCCATGTCCTTGCGCCCGCTGAACGACACAATAGAACGAATACCTTTTACTGAGGTCTGAAATAATTGAACAAAAGATGTAATTTTATTAACAGATAAAGCTATGTTTTTTAGTTAATTCCAAAAAACGTTTACGATTTCGTGATTTCACAGCGTATCACACTTTTTCCAATCTTATGTACGTATATGTAGTATAAAATGTATTAAAAAACATGATAATAATACGGTTGATAATGATAATGATGGTAATGATCACGATAATGATGATGATAATGGTGTTAAGTATAAGAATATGATTACTCGTAATAAAACTTTAAACTTTTGATTGCATAAGTTAATAAAATTAAAGAATCAGTGGTGTCATTAAATAAAAGACGGATCATTATACGTACATGGAACAAAAAATCGTTATAAGAACTTTTAAAAAGATATTAAAGAATAATATGTAAATTATAAAAGTAATTGTTAAAAATGATTTAAAGCTACATTTAAAACTATTAAAACAGCAAGTAATTAAAAAACAATAAATTTTTTTTTAAGTTTTTGAATATAATAAAGCTTAATTAAAACTCTTTTTAATAATTCATTTAATTTTTATAATTCAACTTCTTTGAATAAATTAACTTTCGCAATTTGAATTTTTAATCAAATTCTTTGAAAATTCTATTTTACAACACATTATTAAACTACTGAGGACAAAAGAAGGAAATTTCCAAGAACTTCAAGCTATATGTATTCATTTTTTTAATGAAAACATGTTTTAGTTTCAATTCTCATCGTAATCTTTATTGTGGTCTGAAACGAGCAATTTTTGCCGAGAAAGTTTTGTCCTTTCTCTACTGTCAGTCAAGGATTAAGGTATATTATAACTTGATTACCGAATCAGCACGTTGAAGATATAAGAAGACATAGCATGCTTGTTCAGGACTCTGAATAAGGGCTCTGTGTTATCAATTCGTAGTTGAGTTCCAGTGATGGTAGTAACTTTAGATTTTAAATAATTTGTAATTATTTTGAGTATATAGTATATATATAAACAAGACTTAAACAAGGCTAGGCAAACTTATTTATCTCCTCATATATCTTTTACATCATGTTATCAATCATATTATGGTACTCTTAAACACCTCACTGACATTGTTATTGGACAATACTTATCCATTGGCCATCTCTATCATGTGGTTCCAGAAACATGTCAGTAGAGAAGGTATCAATAAAATGTTTTATTAACGTTTTCTTTTGAACGTCTGTGCATAACCAAAATGTTTTAAAAACGTCGTGATTTGTAACATATTGTTTATAAAAATGTTTGAGATACTTTCAGAATCTTCTAACGAACGTCTTTAGAATATCCATAAAACGTTTTTGAGTTGTATGGTTAATAGTATATTAAAGAAATCTTGTACAGCTGACAAAATCATTGAATGGTAAAAATTATGGCGCATGCTAACAAAGTTTAACAGAAATTAATTGCGTAATTGTGATGTATACAATAATGCCTACGTATATAGTCATCGGTCGAGACCGTGTATGGTCATATATCCGGGAGGTGTATTTCCAAGAATGAAAAATAAATTTCACGCTTACTCAAACACATATGAAATGTTAGAGGAAAAAAATGGGCCGTAGATAAAAATCGAGAAACGCCTTGAGCAGCCGATTTTAAAAAGTGGTAGGGGTAAATTGTGATCGTATACGTGAGTAAATTCGTGGCCATGTACACAGGCATTTCTGTATTTACAAATTTATGATACAAAGCTTACATGCAAATAGTAGTACTGAACTAAATAAATAAAAAATTGTTACATAATAAAAGTAACTTCCAAAGTTCATTATTTATTATCAGGAAGTTTTCTTTTTTATCAAGTATCATGTCAAGTAAAAAATTAATCGAATTATTTCATACTTTCTGGATAAATATTTCACATCTATGATGCATTAAACATTAAAACAATATTAATTAATAGAGACATGAAAGTTTTTATGTACAAAGGAAAACTTCAATATAGCTATATTCTAATGTTGAAATTAATAAATATATATATATATATAATAAAATTAGAAAAATAATAAATAATAGAAGTTTACATAAAAATATGAATATATACCGAATACATAATACTGTGTTAAAAATTGTGAAAAATATGAAAATGAATTTATACTATATCCCTTCAAATAAAGACATTAATAGCTATTATTAAAAAATAGTAGGCTTCATAAATTTTGTAAAAGTATATTGAAAAAGGAAAGGTAGTTAGGTGATACATACAATGTCGGTAGTAATGTTGTAGTTAAAAGCCGAATTAACAAAAGGTTGAAAAATTCCTGAAAGAAGAAAAATATGTACAGATAAATATCTGTAAAACACCACTTTAACAACAAAATAATAATCTTAAAAGATTAAAAAGTTGCGGTCGTTAGAAGAATAAATTTTAAATTTTCAATGAAAAATATAAAAAATTTTCTACAGAAATTTTAAAATGCCTGAAATACATAAAATACCCATAAATTTAATAAAACACTACTAATGCAATAATGAATAGAAAAGTAAGATTGCAAAATAATAAAATGAATAAATAATATGGAAATAAAATTCATATTATAACTAAATGTATAAAATATTATTAATAAATAGAGGTATTATAAGATGCATTGAGATTAAAAGGATAAAGAACACTGGAAAAGAAATACTTTAGTCGAAAACCTTAAAATTACAACTATAATGAAAATAAAATAAAACAAAAATAATATAAATTAAAATATAAGATAATATAACTACGGATAGTATTGCAAGTAACTATAACAATGATAATAATGACAACAGTGGCGACAATAGCAATAACGATAATAGTGACGACAAAGGTGAGGATGATGATGGCCACGATGGTGATGGCGGTAAAGATGATAACATTAGCGATAATGGCAAAAGTGATCATAAATATATGTTCATATTTGTGTTTTTAAAATATGTATATGGCATTTACTTTTACAAATCAAAGTAATGATGTTAGGATCAATAAAATAATAGTTTTATTCCGAAATAAGTAACTGTTTTCTGGTTAAAAACTAGAAATTATCTTTTCTTGTTTATTTGAAGTCGCCAAGGCATTGACGACATTCTACTCTTTATCGAAAAAATACCGCTAGTTGATCGGCCAGTTTATGATTTGCCATTATCTTGAACCTCTAATTCCTTTTCCGTGTTCCTTCTCGTCCCGTTCGATAACAAAGTCAAGTTGAATATTAGATCTAATCCATAACATGTAATTAGTTTGACCTGATCATGTTGCTTATTTCAGAATAAAACCGTAGTTGCAATAACAATTACAATTACGATAATTGTATAAATACTACGTGTTAAGGTATTACTACTTGCAGTATTGTTCTAATATGTCAAGATATAGTTTACAAAAGATATATTGACCTTTTTCTTCGAGCCATTGAGAAAATCCTTATACATTTCCGAGCGAAGATATCTGGAGTAACTATCGCTTTTCATCAGATGATATACGTGTGCCTAAAATTTAATAGCACGGAACATTTTCTTATTACTCTTTCCACTGTTATTATTATTTCTAAACCTTTATTACATTAAATTTGTTCAGTCTAAGTATTTCAATATTTTTTCTCGATTTAAATCTTTGCAATGAATCTTTTTAATTTTAACGAAAATTTTTGGTTTGGAATTTGTACCGCTGCTATGTCGAAACACCATCGATCAGGTTTCTGTAAATTCTTCTTTGTTATTTCGTAAGATTGAGAATCGACGTTAATTGGACAACTAGCATCTGGACCTAAATACTCATTCCAAATCTCGTTCACTTTATTCTGAACTTCTTTTTGCGGTAACGTTTTCAATGTCTGTACAGCTTCCCAAAATCTGTAAGTAGGAATAAAAAGTTGTATTTTCAACCTATATTTGTACTTTATTTTATGAGAGTATTCTGAAGTTCAATTTTTGTATCCTTATATTTTCTTACACAGTTCTTTAATACAATGAAGTCACCACAAACTTACTTCAGATTTTCACCACTAAACTCTTTATCCAAAAAGCGTATAAATTGTTCTCTACCAATAGGATCTTGTAACAATTCTTGAAGACTAAAAGCCCACCTTTTTACTCTTCTAGTAGATATTTCTTTGCTATTTAAATAAATTTAACTTTATTACTTTAATTATGTTAAAAAGGTAGAGCAAAATCAAGAAATTTACATACGCTAATCTTTCTTGCTCCCACATTTCAGGATTATCTGATATCCATGGATTTGCAAGTTCAGGTTGTATGAAAAAAGGATCATACTCTACATACTGCTCAAAATATGTAATCAGACTAAAATAATTGAAAGTAAGAATACTTAAAAAGAAGGTAGGGAATTTTTATAAATTAGTATAGCCCAAAATAAATTAGGTATATAAAACTATATATTTTTTAAAAAGAATTAATAGTAATATTTAATAATATTCAAAACTAATATTTACTTACGCCTCAGAAACTTTCGAAACTTTTGTGTTCGATCTATCTAATCTAGCCTTTAAAACCTCGATTTCTTTATTTAAAGTTTCTATTGGAAACACCCTATACGACTCCGAATGTGAAGGAATATCAGTATTAGCTATACCTAGTTGAAGATGTTTACTTGATTTCGAAATTGGTTTATAAGTACGACATGCTTTCTTAATATCCAATTCTGTTGTGTTAACGCATCCAGGCTAAAAGGTATTATAACATTATCAATAAGTATAACAATTTTCTATTGTATTTTTATAACATATTTATTTAATGATACCACTATAATAATCACAAAGTGCTAAAAATAGAAAAGTTAAAAGTTACATTTTATATGTTACTAGATATAAAAGTATGAAAAAAGAGTAAATATAAAAGAGTATAACCGGATAAGGCCTGATACAGGCGAGTAACTTTTTAACGCATGATCGCATATGTTTCTTTGTTTTTGCAATTAAAAACAACGAAGACAGGTATACAACCTGTGGTAAAAAGTCTCTAATCTAAATCTAAAGACGTCAAAAGTGACCTTAAAGCGAATTTGACGAGCGATGTACCATTCAGTAATATATTGAAAAGAACCATTGTAACCCGGTCATTAATCCCTTATATCGATCAGAAGGGTTGTTTGATTGATCAACAAGGTTGTTTCAGGTTGTTTTGCACAAAAAAGCAACTTCTAAATACTTCAAATTTTTCTATTTTTCGTTTTATCAAATTATATTATGTGATTTTAAATATTGAGCCTACAAAAAAGTAAAACTCAGACGATGGAAATATAATTAATACAAGTAATTAAGGCTATGTTAGCTCTTTAAATTCCAAAATAATTGTAGTAACGTGTACCTCTGTGTAAAAAAGGCATACAAATTTTTTTTTCTGATTTTTCGCATTCGATTTATTGGGAGAAATAGTGCAAAAACAAATTTTACTCGTTATTACTCTCCTAATTAAGATAGGGGCTTGAAATCGAATTGAATATCGAATGGCGCATCATCGATCAGATTTTGTTCAAAGGCACCTTTAACTGGCTATACTCTTTGTAATATAAAATATAATTTTTCGAGAAATATAAATAAAATTAAACACATTGACATAAAATTTAATGTATATTACTTACCATTGGTCGATACACATCCCAAAAAGCTCTTTCTTGGCTATCCAATACTTTTCTTTCTAGCTTATCTCGTTTTTTATCAACTTTACTTTGTGCTTCTGCTTGCATAAAAATAAATTCCCATTTCCTTGAAAACATTTTCTGTAACTTGGCCAAATTCTCAGCCTCGTAATCTGCTAATTCTAAACGAGTTTTATTTTGCATTGTACGTTTGCATAAATAAATAGCTGCAATATTAAAAATCAAATATAAATTTTTAAAAATTATTTATGTGAATTCTTATCTTACACGAAAAAAGAATATTTTTTTTCGAAAACTGCATCTCATAGTTTTATAAATATTTCCTATTACGGCTGATATAAGAATGTTTTTCTCTACCTTACAAACGAAAATTGTTTAAAATTAACAAACGCACTATTATAATTTCTTTTTGTAAGTACAGGTATTTCTTAGCTATACTAAAAAGAGCATACCATAATCAGTATTTTCTGGTTCCCAACAATTTGACGGCCAAAAATACGGTGTTTGAAACCTATAGAAGGTATTATCGTTTTTTACGGTAAGGCAGTGGTCATCAATAGGGAAGAAATATCCATGAGATGCCATAAGATGTGCCACATGAAGTGCCTCTATCGTATTAATATATTTATAATTAATTAAAATTAAGTACAATTTTGAAAGAAAATCAAAACATAAAGACATTTTTAAAAATGGTACTTTTTAATAGTTTTATATATGCACAATAAAAATATATATTATTTTTCAATACAATTCCTTATAATTTCATTACATTTAGTTTTCCTCTTAATACATTTTTAAACTTGCTCATAATAGAAAACTTCTCTTTTCAAATATGACTACTTTTGCGTTATATTTTTTACATATTTTATCTGAATACAATTTTTTATTTTAAAGAAACTTGTTATAAAATCTTAATTAAAAACCTTTTGTAACTTTTTATTAATATTACACTTCTAACTTTAAAAAACGGATTAAGATTTGCATATCTTCTATAGAATTAAGTGATGAAGTACTTATTTAATAAAAAATAAAATGTTTAATTAATAATTTCCACAAAAGAAAGCTAAAAAAGCTATTATTCTGAATGCACAGTAAAGAATTAAAGACTGATTGCACTGAAGTCAATATTTTCATTCATTTGATTTGAAAATTAAAAAATCCTTTTATTCTTTGACTTTGAATTTTAAAATAAAAACTTTGATTATATAATATTTTAGTAGTACCTTGATCATCTATAGCCATGGTCTTCATCATCCATGATATTAAATCTGTACCTAAGATAATAAGAAATTAACTATTAATATTACATAAGAAATAATATTAAAATAAAGTGCAATATATTACCAGTAAAGACAGAAGGTGTTTTTGTCATAAAATTCTTTACTGTTTTTACTGGCACACCTGTAATTTCATCTGACATCTTTTCTACAATAGCTTCCATCTAAAATATATAAAATATGATAAAACCAGAAAATAAAAATTGATGATGTCATATATTTAAAAATTTTTTAAATATTTAATATACAGAATTAAGTTATAAATTATAATAATTACTTTCTGGTACACAAGGTAATTGGGTGTATCTTCGGCACATGAGGCAGTGATATGATATGCAGGGCTACTTGGAGATTTGTCAGCTGTTTCATCACTTTGATTATTACACTGATTTATTTGATTATCTCTACTTCTATATCTGTCAGCTGTGTCTCCAACATCATTGTTTTTATCAGGTTTTCGGCGACATGCCGATTGTTCGGAATTCATAGTTACCATATCCACACTAAACAAATTTCCAAAAACATTTTGATTTATGTTGTTCATTTTATAGAAATTTGTGAAGACAATTATTGAATATAAATACTAACACATCTAATAATACATTAAATAAAATAAGTAATATAATTAAAACCTTTTAAATACATAGTTAAAAGAGTTAAAAATACAATTTATTATAATTATTTCATAATTTATAATTCTTTTGCCAAATAGGCCCAAAGAGCTATCGAAGAGCTAAATAAAACAGCAATATATTAAGCTCTAGATTTAAATCTTGAACATCTTACACTCAAAGACCCTATTGATAGGACCTACTTCCAATCTTGATAATAACATAATCTGCCTAAATATAATAAGTTGTAGATTTTTAGAGACCTGGACATAAAACTCTAATCCACAAGAAGCCACCTTGTGAACTCCGATTCAAAAATCAAAGGTTTTTAGGTACAATAACAAAGGACAGAAAACGTTTTTACATCTTATAATGCATTGCAAAGAATTATGGAAAACAAAAATGACTAACTTTAAGGCTTAGTTCTAAGCACAATAAAACTAAAGGACTCTAAAATAAGAGTTACAATGTTTTTATGCAGTTCATCTATAGAGGAAGAAATACTTTGGTAAGATCTTTTATTAAGAGGTCTGGCTTTGCTGAGATATATTCCTAGATTAAAAACACCAAAACCAACAACAATACATAAATTTAATAAATAATTGGTTTCAAAAAAGAAAAATAAGGTTTCCTATAATAGTTTTCTAATTACATGCTTTTCCTGATGTTTTTCAAAATGTTATAGTTACCTTAAAAAAATTTATTTTCCATAACATAAAAAGAAAATGTCTTGTTTATATTATATTTATCAGGATTTAAGCCAATATCCGACGGATGTACCATTCAATGTCTCAAAATGATTCCAATTATTCATTTCACTAAGATCACACAGGAACAACTGATAAAAAATAGATAAGTGAAATATTTTTTGTACTTTAATATATTTTCACTGCACAAATTAAATACACAATTTGTTATTGTTTTATGAACATTCATAACATAAGAAATGCACATTTAATTAAATAAAGAAAACATTAAAATTGAGATTGATCAACTTAACATAAAAGATTAAAAAAAGATAAAGATAATAATTATTCAACTGATTTCATATTAACAGAAAAAGAAAAAAGAAACTTAGTTTCAAGAAAATATTACATTTTTTAAATAATCAGCATCTTTCAAGTTACTAAATTCAATTTACGTAAAAATTCTAATTTGATAAAAAGATAAAATATAACAGCAAAAGTAATAGTTAACAACATTACCGACTCTTGAGTATAAAAACCAAATCATAAAGTGATCAACAATGTAACTCGATCATCCTTTTAAAAGATTGGTTTTTTATTGGAAATAGTAGTTTTGTCTTTTCACATAGAAAAATATTCACTAGTAATGTTTTATAATCAATTTTAAAGCTTATCTTTCGAAGTCGAACTGTATTTGTAGCACAAATCTTTTCCATTACACGATCAATATTCCAAAAACACAAAATATGAGCATTCCGTACTCGCACAATTCATATTTAAAGAGAACCATATTTGTTTTAAATAGATTACTTTAATTATTCAATAGATAATAAGGATATATTTATACATTTTATTTATAGATGAACCAATAATAAATCGTTTTCAACGGATGAATTAAGAGCACTAGGCTCAATTTCTTTGTACATCTAAAGCACGACTGCGCATACCTCCGATTTCACGTTGTTATGAAGGTGAAAGAAAGCATGCATAATAAAAAAAATTAATTCAAAGTAGTAAAATTAAACAAATAATTTTTAATTTAATTTTTTAAGATATAAAAATAATATAGACTGCTTATATCATTAATAATAATGTATGTAATAATATATATCAATATGCATTAGTAATATTTAAATGCATGACATGTATGAGATTATTAAACTGCAATATGTTAGTAAACCATCTTTATTCTTTCATTTCTTGGTGTGATAAAATTTTTAATAAATTCAATTCCTTTTTAATATATAAATTGTACATAATTCATTTCATAATACAAGAGCACACATTCCAGGTGCACTTATTTTATATCAACTTAATATACACATTGAGCACGCGCGTACGCATATATAGAGTGGGGTATAATTTGCAGTCAACCGAAAAAATATAATAAAGTACTCGGTGTCGAGCTTTTCGTACAAAACTGTATTCTTAAGAAAACAGAATTAAAAGATTTATCAAATACGAGTACGAATAAATACAATTTGTTTATCATATTATTCCCCACACTGTATATGCAAAACAATTACAGTAACTGTATTTCAACATTGCTAAATTAACATTATTTATTTAAAAAACTTTACTTTAAAAAGTTTTATAGTTGAAAAGTATAAACATAGTTAATTATGACTGTTGCATTATAATTGTTTTGTAATCCTTTAATCGCTCATGAGATTTTCAAATATTGAACAAAATGCAATAAACATTATTGCCAATTACAATCACTTCATAAAATAATACTTTGAAGTTTCATATTATGTAAACTTCATCACCTTTCTGCTATTAGATGAAGAAAAATTTAAAATTACAAATATATACAAAACATAATGTAGATATAAAACACCATTTATGAGTTACTGATCACTGGTGTTAATAAATTTCTGACATAGATCGATAAACTAATAAAATTACATACTTATCACGTCAACTTCGTCCCTTCTTCCCTAACAGATTGTATTCTATTAACATACTCATAGAAATAACATTAAAGAAAAGTTTTATGAATATACAATATAACAAGTATACATTTTCGAATAGTAAAGACTTAAGTCAAGATGAGTTGACTCATATTCAAGTCAAAAGCTTCTTATTCTGTACTTATATTTAATAAAAATATATTATGTCAATATTGAAACTGTTTATAACTTATAAATAAAAATCTGATCTTACATGTAACAATTTCAGTAATACTTTCCTTTCAATGACTTAAACCTCTTTTAAAAGTAACAATCTTCTGTGATGTGTGTTTAATATGAATGTGTATATATCATGCAATTGTCTTTTATATACACATGCATGTACACACATAATAGCATAATATTACAATTATATACATCCACCCCTACATTATGCACAATTTAGATTATGTGCAAATCATTTGGAAAGCTTAAGTTGGCGATAGCACATTTAAATAATTATAATTTTGAACTATATGTCGAAATATCAAAATAGCCATTGTTAAGTGTTAAAACTTTGTTCTGACGTCTATATCTTTTTTTAATTTACGCTATTAGATATAATAGATCAATCGTTTTCTAGACTAGAATCATGTACTAACATTACTCCTAATACACATAGATGCGTACAAAGTTCCGTATTTCAATCCGTCCTTTCTGTTCGTCGATCTAAATCTTCGAACTAAAGCTGAACGAAACTACTGTATAAAACACTGAAAATTATTTATATATACAATAACATTTATAAGGTTTACCTATATGTATTTTTTTGTACAATATAAATTCCTCGGAACGACTATATAATCCGAACTTTTGTATTTTTATAAGACATTACCCACTATTAATTGTCAAATAGCACGTAATTTTAAATCCTCCATTTAGCATATCGTTGATACTTTGGTTCGAGATGCATTTTTAGTTGCTCAAAATCATCAAGTTCATCATCGTCAAAATTGTAAAAATCATCTTCTCCGATATACTTCATTCTTTCTATTCCTGAATCTTCATCTCCAACAACTTGAAGTTCTGCTTCTCCTTTTTCTTCTTCCATATTATTTATTTTATTTTGTGCTACAAAAATCATATTTACAATTCTTACAAAGTAATTATGTAGTTTCATAGTTTTATATTAAATTAATTTGCAATATAAGCAATATAATTTGATACAGTAAAGTAAAACTTTTGTAGCAATCATATTTCAATAAGTTATTAAACGAAATAAAATATAGTATAGAAATGATATCAAAAAATTCTGAAACTCCAATTTTATTTTATACTGATATATGATGCTATAATAATGATGATATATAAATAAATATTAGTGATAATAGTACAATTGAAGAAATATATATATATTGTGTATATAAGAAACTTCATATTTAATAATAAATTGTATAAAATTTATTTCTGATTCATTTTGAATAGTAATGCATATGTTAACTAAATTTATTTTCTAAAAATATGCAAATAAGTAATATATAATCTATAATAACAGCATAATACTTACTGATATTAAAAATTTGCATAGATTAAAAAGCTTTCCAAATTGTAGTACGTTACTGTATCAATAGTAAACAATAGTAGTAACAATTTATTTAGATACCAAAATAATGAAAAATATAGTTTAATTAAAATATATATAGAAAATACTCAATAAAATTTAATTTTTGCTCACATTACATTACTTTTACATGTTAAATGTTAAATAAATTAAATACTATATGGATAAAAGTATTGGAGCTATATATTAGCATAGGAGATATATAAAAATAAATACTGATGGTTTTTTTTAAAGGAAAATTAATGAGTTCATTAGTTGAATGAGTTATTATAATAAATGCAAGCGAGACATAAAATAACATAATGTATGTTGAAATCAGCATAAATAAAGAAAAAGCATCACTTTTCGAATAAAATGCAAAGTTAATTATAAAATTTAGGTAATTTTATAATTATTATACTTTCCTAGTAAATTGAAGTCGTTTTTAAAGAATAATGCATTTTATAAATTTATATATTTCTAGCATATAATCTGATTCATTTTACATCGAAATTAATTATTAGCAATTTTTCATATTATACGCAATATAATGATGAAGAGCATAAAATTACTTAAAAAAACATTAAGCGTTAAATAAAATTTTTTATAATACAATTTCGTATTAAAGCAATTATTTAATAATATAATATATTTCATTTTATGTTTAATTCAAAATACAGAAAATTATACTCAACCAATAATTTTTGTAATCACAACAGAAGAAAAAAATATTGTCCGAGTAAGTACAATATTTATTCATTAAATCTAATATAAATAGTATACTGAAGGCATTTCAAGAAAAATAAATTTACATAATTCAACATATAATATAAAATATAATTTTAATCTTTTTTACAAAATTAATTCATCACATCAATTGTAAAAAATAACAGTAACATAGTATTTCTATTACTTTTTAATACTAAAATTAAAAGTTTTAATTAAATACCCATTATATAATAATATAAATGTTTGAATATTTAATAAATATTTTCTTTTAAAATATCACCAATATAGATTTATAATTTTTATCAGTTTTTATAATATTTTACTCACCTGGTTGCATGGATTATTGACGAAGGTTCAGCAATATTAATGCTCTGATCAGAAATAATTTCAACTTTTGTATTGTCTCTTGTGTTAACTGCAATTGTTGAACACATACTTGTAGCAATTGTACATTTAATCGCATTTAAATATTGATGAGTTGTATCATTTATATCATTTGAATTTGTGCACTGTAAATGTTGAATAATATTTGCTCCAACTGAGTTATTGAGCTTACGAATATTTTCCGCTAAGTTATCGCTCATATTATCATTTTCTTTCAAACAAAACACATCTTGTTCTGAATGGACAATAGGATCAACCATTACAGGATATTTAACGTTTCCAAAAGCATTGTTTTCTTCGAGTTTCTGTTTCTTATAAAAACTTGTACTTCCTTTGGCATGATCTTCCACACAAAAATTTCCTTCAATTTTAGAAATCTGATCATTGTTATGAATGTGTTCCGCTTCCTCAATTATAACATTTATTGGTGAATGAGAAATTTCAGATAGATCACAAATTGAGGTTTTTATCTTAACTATATCACTTGACCAATTACTAGGAATAATTTCTAATGAAAGTTTTTCAACTGGAATCCCATCAATAGAAATATCAGCTACATGATGTATAAGATTTCTAAGAATTAACTGATTGAAATTCATCATACAAGAATACATTCTTGGTATAGGCATAACAATGTTTATATTCTTGAATATATTACCTATAGTACTTTCCACAAGAGGATTAATAGTATTCATTTGATTTAAATTACTCATTTCAAAATAATTGTTATCTTTTGAAACAAATGGTTGTATTGCCTTTTCTTTTATTGATGTATTTATACCTTTATAAAGTACTGAAGCACATAAATCTGTGCTATCATCACTAAATTTCAAATTAGTATCTTTACACGTATAATTTACGTTTAATATCTTTGCTTCAGGTATGTTATTTACAACAGTGCTTTTCCAGTTACTATTACTATTTACATGACTTATTCTTTCTATTTCATTGCTTGTTGGTATGTTATGAACATTTATAGAAACATTTTTATCACTATTACTGTCAATACTATACATTTTGGTAACTTCATTATTCAAACAATTCGTTTCCACATTTATCTTCAACGTATTATAACATTCAAGTGATTTATTATTTACATTACAGACACATTTTTCATTACACACAAAACATGCTGTATTATCTTCTGTGCTATTTACATTAAAAGCAGAATTATTTTCGATATTATGTTTTGTACTTAAATTTAATATTACTAAATTGTGACTTTTGTCAGGTGTATGTACAGTATGCATATCATTATTTACATCATACATTATACTACAAGACAAGGAATTACTATCACTAGTAAAATTAATACTGTCTGTTAAAGTTTTATTATTCGTTTGTTTTATTAGTATAGGATCTACTCTGTCTAGTACTTCTGCTATATTTCGTTTCTGTACATTGTTTGTAGCTGCTTTTAAAACGAAGTATTCAGGTATACCTATTAATTTAGGTACAGGTACAATTGTGTTATTATTCGAAACATGCATTAATAAATTATCATTCACAATTTTAGAACAAGTATCGATTATATTTGAAACAATGCAATTTGCAGCTAGTACTACATCTTTGTCAGTAACACCAGCATGAAATTTTGATTGTATATCCTTAGATGATAATTGATTATTTAAAATTGGAACATTATCATCTTGTTCTTCTAAATAGACATTTAAATTTTTGTTTTTACTAGTAAGATCAATACAATCTTTTTCTGCATTGGTTGAATTATGTCCTGGAGCATTTAAATTACTCTCAAATCTAAATGATGGAATCATGTTTGCTAAACTTTGTAAGCTTGGCAATTGAGAAACGTTAAAAAATTTTGATTTACTCTTCAATGATACAGAGGATTCTTCAGTTTCACGATTATATATCCTATCTCTCTTATCTTTTATATAATAATTAAATTTATCTCCAAGAGTCATCATACTATTTATGCTACCTTGTAATGTACTTTTAGTTTTCAATTGATTGATAGAATTAGAATCAGAAAAAAAACAACTAGAATGCTGAAACAGCGAAAGTAGTTTTCCTAAATTAGAAGTACTTTTTTGTATAGGATCCTGTTTTGTTTGCGATTGCAATTCTACGCTCTCGTTCGTACAAGTATTTGTTTTATCGTGATCTTTGTTAGTAATTATTGATTTATCATTTATTGTAGTACAAGTGGAACTTTTTTCAGTTTTATCTATAGTTGTAGATATTTCTATGTTTCTTATGTCTTTATTATTACAATGTTCTACATTTTCGATATTTCTGGTCATTGAAATATTTTTCGGAGGAGTCGAAGTAATTTGACTATTTGGCACATCGCCATCTTCTTTACGTTCTAAAGTGGTAGAACTCATGTTATCATTGGACTGAGTTTTAACAGTTGCCTTAGTGAAAGTTTTATTTGTACATAATTCTTCTATGTTAGAACATTTAGTTGATGTACAAGTTTCTTCTACCATACTTGAAACTAGACAGGACACGTTGTTCGAAATATTGTGTAAATTTTCAATAGTTCGATCATTATTCATTTCTGATTCAGACACAAATATATTATTAGAGTCATGTGAATTAATCGACTCTACAATATTAACTTTTGAACTTAAATCGACTGTGATATCAGTTTCAGTAGCAGTAATAACAGGTTTAGGTAAAGATATGGTATTTGCTGATTCAACAACTGAAACACGAAATCTAGATGACCCACTTGCAGAAGTGATACAGGTAGGTGATGATCCAAGGGATGAAAAGGAAACCGATGATGAAGATATTGAGGAATCCGTAGAACGTAATGTTTCTGGAACTCGAGACACCACAAATCGACTTCGTGAAGGACTTAGTATTGGACTGGCTACAGGTGAAGAGGTGGGACTAGGTGCTGGAGAACGAAGACGACCTCCGTTAATACGTTTTGGATCGAGCATCGATCGTCCAGATTCATCTTTTTGCATTGAAATTATGGATGATAAAGAACATGGCAGTGTTTGACAAGTAAGCGAGATTTTACGGGAGGTTGTACTACAAAATTTGCTATGATATGAATTTTCAAAACCTTCTCTATTTTCTTCTACTGTACGATTTTGCTCATTTTCCAAACAACTGCTTCGAATTTCTTCTACAAGCTGCATGTACTGATGCAAGGTCTGAGTTAAATTATCCTATTATTAACATAAAAAAAAAATTGATAATAATGTAATGTTTTAAAATATTTCAAGAATGAATGGCACAATAGTCTTATTTACTTACTACTTTTATGTCAGGTTTATCATCCAAATCTATTTTAGTAATACTTCTATTTTTTTTTATAGCAGAACTGAGAGCTTTCATTCCAGTCATTTGTATGCTATTATTTCGTAGATCTATCCTCTAAAATGAAGAAGAAAACAGATTTAACACAAGGTGATATTGCATTTTTCCCTATATTTTAAAACCTTCAATATTTACTTGCAAAATTTGATTTATTTCAATAATTTCTGATAATGTAATAATTCCATCACATGTAAGCTCAGTTGATTGCATTCCCAATTGCAACAAAACACAGTTTTTCTTCAATGCATCTTTTATAATGAATAACAATTCATCAGTCAACATATTTTTTCCGATATTCAATGTTTCTAATGTTTTAGACAATGCCTGGGTACATAAATAGTATTAATATACAAGGTGATGCTCTTGCTAGTAGATTCAAAAGCAATGACACTTTGGATACTCATGGTAGGAACAGCACGTCTATATATCTAATTTAGCACGATCCTCAGCGTGACATCGTAGAGTCAGGTTCTATCTCTTAGCAGATTATCCATAGCTAAGATGCTATGCTATGCTATTATTAGCTATGTATGCATATTTATGAAATAAAAATAATACTAAATTCGCGGCAATATTTTGATTCTTACACTCTCCTTTACAAATATATACACACATACAGCGCACCCTACAAGTAACCCGTTAAGATATAGAACTTAATTCTAGGATGTAACGCAGATGTCTTTTCCCAAATTACATATACTGAAACTGCGTTTCTGTCACGAGTGTTTAAAGTGATAGAAGCATAAACAGATATGCATGTATATAATATTAAGAATAAATATACAATTTACATATGTATAACTATAGTAATATTCAAAATTACATACTATAATACGTGCGAAATAAGGAGACGATTTTTTTGTCAATTGGTTGTTCCATAATACTAATATACTTAATCCTTTACCATCTTTGTCCTCATTTATTTGATTGATAAGTCCTTCTAAAATATCACGCACGCCATCATCCTGAATGACGTTATTACTGAAAGAAAAAAAATGTTATAGTAACATAAAAGTATGACATTCCAGATTTATAATACATATACTGTTTATAAATTAAAAATATCCTGTTTATTAATCTATTATGTTTAGAACTCCATGACACAATTATTCCTTTAATCTGGTATACTTTTGTAATATAGTTTACGATATATGCAATGTAAACATATACACTTGCAATTATCTGCAGTAAGTGATTAATAAATAACAAACACATATATAACAAATGAAATAAATAAAAACTGTAAGTAATGGATATATGGTAAACATTGTACTAAACCACAGAATTATCATAGCCTTTGATAGTCTAAGACTTGCTTCTTGACTTAAATAATTTTAAGATCATTTTATCCTTAGGTATACTATAGTACAACACCAAAATTTGAAAACTTATTTTGGAAACATTTTGTATATCTCAGAATATGTAAACGAATTTTTTATTAGATTTACCAAGAACATACATAACAGAAATAATTACATTCATTTACAATTAATATGTTTTTGTAAGCAATAATAGGATTGTAAATAATCTATTGTTTCAGTACTTCTTTCAATTAGTACATACCTAATATCAAGTAGCTGTATATGATTATTTAACCTAAGAAGAGAACCAAGCTGTATTGCATCATATAAATTCAACCCATTGTCAGCTAAGTAAAGTTCTCTTATTCCAGTATTCATTTTTAATGCTGCAACTGTTAAAACAAGTATTTTGATGTTATATCATTAAAAACATTTTTCATCGATTTTAGCTGTATACAAATAAAATGTTTTGTACAGCAACAGAGAAGATGAGAAAACAAAATTTGAATCAAAATTTTTATAAACACTATTTATTTTACAATTAAAATTTCTAGATGAAATTTCAGAAATTTATGTAACAATCTTATTTCACAGATTAATTCTATTTGAAAAGAATGTTGTAAAACAATTTTTATTTTTCAGTATCTTTAAATAACTGTTCAATTTATATACTTAATGACATACTGTGTAATGTACACTCTTAAAAGAAATATATTTTTCAATAGAAAATGTAAAATAATATTTACAACATAATGATGTAACTTTTATATCATTAGTGAAATAATAGGTATTAACTTAATTACTTAGATTTAAAATATGTGTAAATATTTAGAAGATTAAACATAAATATTTAAGACTACCAAAACTATATAAATCAAGTACAAAAATGTTACAGCTGTGAGGTTTAAATTTACTAACATTTGGTAATAATGATTTGCATAATTCATTTAACACCAATTATAGCAACATTAATATATACACATATATATGAAATGAAGTTTTTACTTTCCATTTTTTTTTAAATGCATGTACATTATTTTACAGTGAATAAAATATATTGCTTTTTTACATTAACTAAAGTATTTTAGTATTCTTATAAACATATCAAATATTTTCATTGCTTAACATAATTTCTTAAATGTATTTAATTATACTTTCCCAATAAATTTAAAAGTGAATTCGAAAAATAGTTTCATTTTACTTAAATAGTCCTCTACAATAACTATCTGTTAACAACATTTAGCATTATTGTTTAATTATTCCTTTATTAGTTATCATTATCAACTATTAATTTATTTATATATTTATAACTACTTTAGTAATAAAGCAAAGTTTAAATAAATGTAAGCGATGATCAAACATGATTATAATGTGCTTCTATGATTATAAGAATGCTCCTAAACTGTGTTGTGTATTATTTTATTTTTAATATTTAAATAAACATTTTCCCTGTTGCAAGTATTCTTAGACTGTAGTCAAATTATTTTAAAAAATAAGTACAGAAAATATATTGAGCATATAATAAAATAATGATAATAATACTTGTATTTTACTTAAATCACATACATAATAATTTGAACTTTGACCATTTTTAATAAAATAAAATAGTACAATAAAAACAGAAATAAATAGTTTTAAATTATTAAATGTTTTAATATAAAAAAACTAGGACTAATAAACAGTAATGCATAATAAATACCTAGTGTGATGATAGATCTTCCTGAGAGTCCACAATTTTCTAATTTAAGCACATGTAGATGACAAACTACTCGTAATGCATGACTCAAGATATTCATGTACTGTTCATTAAGGACTACATCCTTAGCTTCAAGATGTTCTAAACATTGGGTCTAAACAAATAATAATTGTATTAATCATGTAATAAATGAAATAAAGCTAAATTTTAAATAAAAATATTTTGTGTCACTTCTAATTTTTATATTCTTCACATTTATCCTATATATGATAATAAAAAAATATATATATAATATTTGAAGCTAATATTAAGCATAACTCTTTTTTAGAGAAAACATGTATTATTTATACCTTTCTTATCATATTTGCACACGCTTGCCAACCATGAATCCCAATGTCTTTATTAGAAGAAATATTCAAGTGTTTTGCAGATTCATAATACTCTAACATATCAAATAATATCACAGAACTCTACAACATATAAATGATAAATGATATCTAATAACATTTTTAAAGAACTAACTTTTTTTAATAAAATAAAAGAAAATTACCTCATCATTTAAAGATGTAGCTTCTAAATCAACTTTATCAAATTGGACTCTTTTAAAAATTTCCTCTAGGGGTTCTGCTTGATTAACATGCAATGTTTGCCCTTTTAAATTTAGTTCTCCATTTCTCAATTCAAATGTAGCTAAATTCTGTACAGAAATTATTATTATTAATATATAACTATATTTATTGTATCAAACATAAACATTAAACTTAAACTCTACATGCATCTAATACACAATAAGTACTATCATTTTTTACATATATGTTATATAAAACATGAAAACCACTGTATTTGTGGAAGATATCTTCAAAAGTCTCTCTCCTTTCCTAGTAGCACAGTGTTCCACGAATCAATGTAACTTAATTTTTAAAATTGCAATAAATAATATCACAAATACAGAGGCTTCACAGTATTTATCATACATATATAATACCAAAACTATATATCTCTATATAATACCAAAACTAAAAATAAGGAATGATGCAATTGTAATCATACTGTACTTTCATTTAATATAAATAAAATTTTCCTTTACTCACATATAAATATACTTTTTTGATTGAACATTTAAACCTCTTTTGAATTATTAAATTATTAATTGTAATTTTATATATCTTTTAATATACTTTCCCATTCCTTTTTGTTTATTTAAATATTTCATGCTTTTGAAATATACCAGTTAAGATATATAAATACTATATAAATAATTACTATTCAAAATTGGGTTACGATATATTATATCATTATTCTAAATATTTTAATAAAGCTTTTCCTATTTCATTAACAATATTCTTACAATATCTAATTATGTAGAAATAATATTATACACATAACAATATAACAATCAATTATAAATTGCAATGACAGTGTATAAACATAAAATATATAAAATAGAAATCAGAAGAATTCTTAGAACATTGGCAAATTAATAAGTTTAGAAACTTCATTTTTTAGATTTGAATCTTTTACTTTTACATTATATTGTGTATTTATATTCTACCTAATTATTATGTTTGTCTTAGCAATGAAATTTTTACCCTTCAAATATCAATAAAATTCAAAGCATAAGTTATAAACATATTTTGTTTGATTTCCAATGTAATACTATGTGCATTAATAATTTCTTTTCTTAATCTAAATCAGTATGAGGTACGAATATTAAAACCATGCAATTTTACCTCAAGTTGGTTTAGAACAGTTTCCAGAGGAGTTGAATTGTGTTTTAAACAGGATTCCTTGTATGCTGAGATTAAATCTCTGCAATTCACATTTTCAGCTGTGGACAATTAACCAATTATCATTAGAATATGAAAAGTCTTAAAAATAACATATCAAGATGTAAATGACTAACAAATGATGCTTTGAGAAAACTGTAGAGTATGTATGCTCAAACCTATTCAATAAAATATTACTAACAATATATATTACAAACATAATTTTGAACTTCAATTTATTATTTGCATTTCATAAACATAATGTTTCTTAACACGTTCGCTGCGGTGCTCACTGGTGACTCACCAAGTTTTTCATTTGTAGCAATGACTTGATCATTAATTAGTGTCTACATTTCCACTGAATGTTCACCTCTCTATCACAACAAAGCAAGTTGATAAATTTGACCCTGGAAGCAGAGGATCAAGAAGAAATCAACTCTTCATCTTTTTCTTAAGAATACAGCCAAATATTTACTTGCATTTTATTTTAATGTGAATTAAAAACAGATTAATGTGAATGTAAAGTATATATAAATATTAAATATTTTTTTCTCCACCTAAGTTTATTTTATGTTCAAAAAATTAGCTTCCACTTTTTTTTACATGTGTAATTCCACAGAGAACGTATTAATACAATAATATAAATAAAGTGTTGTAAATATTACATAAAATTATAAATATATTAAAATATTTTCACATACTATAATTTTACCCTATTTTATTAGAAAGAAATTAATATTTAACTCATTTTTTTAAACACCAAATGTACTTTGAAGAAGAATTAATATGAAGTAGAAAATATCAAATTATTTATTATACATTTATTATACATTGTTCTACTTAAAATAATCTATGAATTAAAGCTAAAAAGATTTACTTCTAGTTAATTATATATTGTACATACTTTAATATTGCATCAAACTTATAATTAGTATATGGTTCACATTGTGAAATCTTAAACGTTCTGCATTTGGTATGACCTATAAAAAAACCTAATGGCTTAATGATATACTACAACTATGCAAGTAAATAATTATAAAAATGATATAGATCATATAAAATAATTACAGCCATTATATTACAAGTATTAATAACTTCTTTAAAATATAATTTAAAGAAATTACTTTACTGATTTATACAAATTATAATCGAAGCTTAAATTATATTTTATAATCAATTATCTTATTTTATTATTACAAAAAAGTATTATTTAAAATTACAAAAACAATTTACATATAACTAAACATACATAAGAGAATCATAAAGCTAAGTGTTAAGCCTAAATCCAACATAAATATACAAAATGAATTGAATCATCCTAAGCAAATATTTTTATGATACAATATTCAATAAATTATTCCTATGTAAACATTTATAACTCCATTAAGTTTTATAACGTAAAGTTAATACTTCTAGAAAGTATACCTTACACAGTACTTAAATATTACTTAATAAACTTTTTGGTATTTTAAATTTCAAAGTATCATGTACACAGAATTAATTTTTAAGTAACTTCATAATTAAATCTTTATTTCATTTAAAAAAATATATAATATTATCGCTCTAACTTAAGTTATTATTAATATTTTTAATTGATAGCATATATCTATAGTTACATTTAGTATTCTAGAAATGGGTACCTGTAATAGTTTAAATTCTAAATTTAAGTAATTCATTTAATTACAAGAAATGATAATAAATTATATATTTTCGAAGTATACAGAAAGTTGTTAACAAGATACAATTATGTTATATATAAATATTCTTACTTAAGTACCTGTAAAACTTATGACAATTTTTTTGAGTATTAACATCAATCAATTATTGCTAAGGTACGAATTTTTTGATATTAATATCAATTGTTATTAAAAACAAAGTACAGTTTCTGAAACTACCGAACTAAATGTGTTTTGTTACGATCATAAGACGAGGAAGACTAAGTTAACAAACTGCATTTAGGATGAAAAATGAATATAAAATTGATGCAAAATAAAGCATTTATCCTCACCAAGTTTCCATGGATTGGCCGGTTCCAGATATCCCGTAATCAAGTGATTGTCATTTGTTGGAAAACTCACACGTCGCGGAAGCTTTTTTTTACTTAATGCCAAAGAACTTCGTAATTTTCTTCCATCAATTAAAATGTAAGGTGAGAGCGGTACATTGCCTGTACCAAAACGCGATCTTCTAGTAGTATGTGATATCGTTCTTGGAGGAAGTTCTTCAGGATCAACCTCGTCTTTCAAGGTCGTAAGCGAATTCTCGCAAATTTGTAGTGCTGAATTCGCTCCTTCACTCATATTTAACAAATTTCTAACATATTTTATTAACCAAAATTTACTTCACGTACACACGCACACGCATGCACATACACACCACACAATATGTCAATGCGGCTAATTTCGTAGAATCGTTAACGCACGTATCGAAGCAAACATCAGCTATTCGTACGTTACATTCGCCATCTTGATTACCGTCTAACAGGTTGACAAACTGCGAAACTTAATTGCACCTAGAAATATAAACTGCATTCTATATAATTAAAAGTGATAGTACATTATTAAATCTTTCTTTGCGTTTTATTATCACTTAATTTATAAATAATTTAATGCGATTTATGGATTATAAAATATAAAATTATTTCAATAAATATTTAATACCAGTGTAGTACTAACTGCGAAACCTGGCGCCAAAATTGCATTTATTTTTAATGTCAAACTTTGGTATAAATTGATGTCAAAGTAGACCAAATTGTTATTGTTATCAATAAGTTTTACTGCGGTTTTGTAATTAATTTGGTATTATTTATGTTGCAAGACTTAATATACTTTTGGCACAAGCATTAATATGTTTTCCTTGGTAATACTATAACTAAACTTAGCATACTTTTGGTACAATTTAGGTGAAAAACTTTGTGTTATGCATTTCGAAAATCTGACATGAATAGATGTGACTGAAGTATTTCAAAAAGTATATGATGTTTAGATTAAAGTTATCTATTTATGATTTGATGTAACTGACTTCACCTCATATACTAATAGTTCAAAAATGGCGGCTACCGCTAATTACGCGTTTTCTTTTGATGGTGAATATTTTGCACATTGTGGAAATGATGGAAAGCTAAAAATTTGGGATACTGGTACAAGTCATTTAAAACAAGAATATGTATCTAACTTTCATCTTTCTTCTCCATGCTGTGTTTTAACTTGGCTCTGTGTTAGTTCTCGAGCAACAAATACATCAGTAAGCCATGTGCTCCTTTATATTCAATAAATCTAGGATTTTTTATCTTCTTAGAAATCTATCTTGTATATTATAATAATAAACAAAACTTACTCGTTTCAATTTTAACTATCTGCAAATCATATCTCTAATCATGAGGGTTTATATACTTTAATTAATTATATTTTGAAGTACCATTTTGAAGGTTATGTTTTCTGTGTATTTTATAATTTTCTTTACGGCGTTACAATACAGAAATGAATATTTAGATAGGATTCTTGAACAAATAGTTTAAAAATCAAATATATTTTATTTTTTACCTATGTTTTCTTATTTTCATTATCATATCCTCATTTAGTAAAGTTGCAGTTAAGGTTATATTTTTTATTTGTAAATTCATATTAAAATAATGAATATTTCTATTTTTGTCTTCTTAGATTTTATTTAATTAAAAATATTTAATTTTATGATTCATATATTAGTGTCAAGTACAATCTTTTGTTATATATTAATAGCTATAATTTATTTATTTATTTATTGGTTACAGCTACATGTATTATTAAGTTCTTAATATTCTAAGAAATTTGAGTTTTTTTAAACTTTGTATTTATAAAAATAAACACATTGAGAAAAGATATTTCTTTTTAATACAGTTAATATAATTATTTTTATTAATAATAATAAAAAGTTTAGGAATAGAATAAAATAAAGGATTATAAGAATAATTAAAACAATTCTATAAATAAAACCAATATTAAAAAATCTTAAATATAGAAAAAGTTTATTTTATAGCTTAATTATTACAGAACAGAAATGTAGTTTGTTTTAAATATTTTTATTATTTTCAGCCTGCACCATGGAAGAAACGCAGGAAGAAGTCTATTTCAGAAGAATCCTCCCAAAAACGTATTGTTGTAATGGGTTCAACAAATGGAAAAGTAACACTGTATGATACAACAACTGCCTCAGTTACTGCACAATTAAATGGTCATTCTGGTACAGTCACTGCATTAACTTGGTCAGAAAATGTTGGCTTATTTTCTGCAGCAGATGACCACCATATTATTCAATGGAATCTTCAAGAAAATGGAGTAAAATGTAAATGGAAATCAGGAAAAGGAAAGACAACATCTTTAGTGGTATCTGCAGATGAGAAAAATTTATTGTCAGGAGAAAGGGTTATTAAATGGTGGGATCTAAACACTAAACACTTAATCAGGACATTTACAGGTCATGCTAATCAAGTAACATGTCTTCGTATTATTAAAATGACATCTGGCAGCAATTATGTTATTAGTGGTGCTCGGAATGATGGTTTTCTTAATGTCTGGGCATTAGATGAAGTAAGTTAATATAAAAAAAAACAATAGAATAGTGGAATTCATAATTATATTTACCGATTAAGAAAATATTTTCAGCAAAGAGATGAAAGAACTCCTGTGGCTATTTTAGCTTTGCAAGATGATCCAATAAGCATTTCTACAAATATCTCAGAGAATCCTCATGTAATAGTATTGGTAGTAACTAGGTCTGGACAAGCGCATTTATTTCAATACCAACCAAGTGGCCAACTAAAACCTTTAAAGCCTAGTTTAAATATTGCAGTAGCATGTGATTTAAGTCAAAAAGATAGTGTCCAACAAATTTCTATCTTAGATGCAAGATTAACAGAAGATCAGAAATTACTATTGGTATATGGAACATATGTTAATCCTATATTTGAAAAAGTAACTCCTGATTTTTCTGATAAAATACAATGTTTAGTACGTACAGAATATAAAAGAAATAAAGATAGAAAAGAAGAAATATCGAAAGTAAAATCTGTTATAATTGAAGACAATGTTGAATATCTTGCACCAGGTATAACAAATATAACTTTTTGTCTAGCATTTCAGGTTTATAATTCAATATAATCATTCTGTAGAAACAATTAACGTATTTTGTTTTTATAAGTTAATTTATCTTTTGTAGGAATTATTGAAACTACACCAAAAAGGATTAAAAGTAATTCTGGATCACAATTATTATTGAAAAATAGATTAGAAAATTTAAGTTTAAGTGCTGAAAGCAATCCTACAGGAAAAACTACTAATAAAGGTAGCAATAGAACACAACTATTGATACAAAGTCTAAATAGTAAAGATAAGACTATTTTGAGCAACATTTTCGTTACAAAGAATGAGTCTGTTATTAGGAATACCATTGCCAAACTACCAATACAAGCAATTGGTCCACTTCTTAAACAGCTCACCATCCTTCTTCAGGGTAAAACATACACGTAAGATTTTAATTAGTTTTTTTTTATTACATTTAATCATTTAGTTAAGAAAAATTGTGTAGATACTTAATTGAACAATCATTGCACAACTTTTACATATTAAGCTATTTTGTATATTCGTGTTAAATTGTGTATATATTAAAATTTAAATGAGAGTTTCAAAAATACCTGTAATTTACTTCCTCATTTCAAGATTGCTTCCCATTTTTTAGATTAGTGTTCAATATTAAGTATTCAAATCTTTTATAACTTATAGAACAGGAAGAAACTATAATATACAGAATGAATTATAAATAAATGAAATATGTTATATATATTAACCCTTTGCGGACGAGTGTCGAATATATCCGCCCAACTCTCGCACTGCGGCTGGCGTTTGTCTGTCGTAAACGACACGTATAAGATACGCATGGGTATACTAGCCTAAGAAGTCAAGTTGGCCTAAATTTGTTTGTTTATGATTTTGTTAGATTTTATAAAAAACTTATTTAAATACAGCTTTAGTTTTTATAACACAAATGCGCGACGTAACTATTTTCTTTACTGTTCCGTCCGCAAAGGGTTAAAATTAAATTTTAATTAATAAGTGAGATACTAAATTTTTATTAAGCTCTTGTAAATTAGTGTTTTACTAACTATATTTTTCTTAATTATTATAGGAGTAAAATTGCTGTGCGTTGGTTGGAAGCATTATTAATAACACATGCCGGACATTTTTTGTCACAAATAGATCTTGTAGATTTATTTGGACCTATTTTAAGTTTAATAGATGCCAAATTGACTCTATTAAGTGAACTTTCAAAACTTAAAGGTCGAGTCTCTCTTGTTACTGGTCAAATTTCTCAGACGGTTGAAGAACATGACAAAGATATTACCGAAAATTGTCTCATTTATCAAGACTCAGGTTTGTAGTAAAATTGTTACTTTATTGTAATTTATAAATTATTTAAAAGTCAAACGAATTTAATTATTCACTTGATATGGTAGGCATCTTTACAAAGTAAATTTATTTATAAATCAAAAAGAAAACTGGTTTTATATGTATAGTACATGTGTTGTATTTTAGTCTGTAATACTATTTTTAAAAATAAAATATTTAATCTTATTTTATTTTAGATATAATTTAATAACATTTTTGTAATTTATATTACTTATTTGTAATTAATAAAGATAAATAAATTAAATAGATTCGTCAGATGAAGATGATGTGATTGAAGATGAAGATTTAGAAAGTGAGTCCGATGAAAATTGGGAAGAAATGTCAAATCAAGAGGATCAAGAAGTCCAAGATGACCAAGATGATCAGGAACATAATAATGAGGACATCAGAAATACAAATTCTGATGAAAATGAGGAATTTATATCCAGTTGAAAAGTTAGGTAAAATTAACAGACCTGTAACTATAAAAATACTGTAATTTTTAGTTACATAGTTTATATTAATAGTTAAATTGTTTAAGTACGTAATTAAAATGAATAAATTTAATAATTTATATTTAGTATTATTATTCTTTTGAAAATCAAATCTGTCAATAAAAAGTAATGGTAATAAAATTAATTTATTAAAATATAAAATTAATAATAATTATTGCAACATGTGATAAAATTAATGAAACGTAATATTTTATTCTGTTTCAGTAAACGTCAATATTTCTGAGTCTGATGAGGGTAAAAAACAAGAGAAGAAAAAACCTCAAATTTAAATAAATGACGTTTTTCTATATAAATTATTCATTTTTATTATCACTAAATATGTTGTAAAACACCAAAAGTAATGAAATAGTTTATTTTTAAATAATAGCGTTTGTTAAAAGAGAAATAGAAATAACTAAAAATCGGATGTTGTCATGTTATGAGAAGTTAATACATTTCGAATATAATTCCTTTTCAGTGTTTCCTTTTCTCTTTTTAAAAATTCGCGCCTTTTCGTTCTTATCACTAAGTTGTCAAAGTACGTAGGTATATAGTATGATTTCTGTGAGGCTAGGCAGCAGACGTTTGGGTATATGTTTTAATGTTTTTATTAAAAGAATAAGAAACGTAAAATTTTATAAATTTATTTGAATGAATGACATTTGATAAAATTTGATTTTATTATCTTTTTTTATCTGTAACATGGTAAGTAAAAAATTAAATTAATAGAAAATGTTTAGTATAGGTTATAAGGCATTTTTCGTAAATTGATTTAACTTTTTTCTAATATTATTATATTATTTAGTTAACAATTTTTTATATATAGATAAATAGATTTAATAAATGTAATTTTTTTTATTTATGTTTTAGCCAGTGTTAAAGCATGATATTGAACTTCCATCATCGGTTCCTGAACTGTTATTGGAAAAGCATATAAGCTTCTTACTTTCTTATGGCACTGATAAAGATGAATATGTAAATATAATTATTTATATATTAAACTTATCAAATTTTATAATTAAAATACATTCAATTGAAATATTTTTAGTTTATTCAAAACATTTACAATGGTTGTGTTAAAAATATCATATTCCTATAAGTTAATTAAATTGGTATAGATAATTTTCTTATATTTTAAATAGTTTAAAAATTAATAACAGATATCATTAAACTTAGTTTATCATTTATGTAAAAAAGAAAGAAACAGAAATATTAAAACTTTTTAGGTATATTGTATGACAGAGCATATGAGGATGTCTGGAATGTATTGGGGTTTAACAGCATTAGATCTCATGGGTAAACTTGAACAGACTAATAGAAATGAAGTACTTGAATTTATTGTTCAGTGTCAAACAGAAAGTGGAGGTATAGCTGCAAGTTTACAGCATGATCCACATATTCTTTATACTTTGAGTGCAGTACAAATACTTTGTATCTATGATGCTTTGGATATTATTGATATAGAGAAAGTTGTAAAATATATTAAAGAAAGGCAACAACCAGATGGAAGTTTTACTGGTGATATCTGGGGTGAAGTTGATACCAGATTTTCTTTTTGTGCTGTAGCAACTTTATCCCTTCTGGTAAATAAAAATGCTGAAATAAAAATATATTAAAAATTATAAAATAATTTACTTCCTATTTAGAACAGTTTTCTATGATATTATATTAATACTCATATTATTTTAATGTTTTAATATTGAATATACTTAAGATTTTCTTGATAATAATGCATTATAATATTAAAAATCATAAAAGTCTTATAGGTATGGACTAATTTAAAATAACATCTAAAAATATTATTTTAGAATCGATTAGATGCAATAGATGTTGATAAGGCAGTTGAATTTGTAATGCAATGTATGAATTTTGATGGTGGTTTTGGTTCAAAACCTGGAGCTGAAAGTCATGCTGGTATGATCTACTGCTCCATAGGATTTCTGTCAATAACTGGTAATTTCTTTCTCATTTTTTAACATTTTAAAATACAAAGAAAATAAACTATTTCTTCAAACTTAAATAATATAAAAATGTTAAATGTTGCTAGATAACCTTCATTTAGTAGATGCAGATCAATTAAGTTGGTGGCTTTGTGAAAGACAGCTTCCATCCGGAGGCTTAAATGGTAGACCAGAAAAATTGCCTGATGTCTGCTATTCTTGGTGGGTTCTTTCTGCACTTACAATTTTAGGACGTCTTCACTGGATCAATAAAGAGCAACTGGTATATATTCTTTTTAGAAAATCAATTCTTATATCCGAATATCTGTTAATTACTCTTCAGTTTTGTTATAAATTTCTCTATTTGTACTTCAAATGCAATAACATGCAATATGTATATACTTATTTGTATAAAATATTGTTGTCCATTTATTTCATATGATATAGTGTAAAAGCTCTCTATGGCTTTTATGTAATATGATATATAAATTCTAAAGAACAGCAGGAAACAGAGATTCTATAAAAACAACCTTATTGTTTATATCAGTATTCTATTATATATATTTATTAATAAGTAATAAAATAAATTATATTTTCAATTCATGTTTCAATCATATTTTTATGCTAATAATTCTAATATTAAATTTTTATTTTAATACTGATTTACAGGTAAAATTTATTCTGGCATGTCAAGATGCAGAATCAGGTGGATTTAGTGATCGTCCGGGAGATGTAGCTGATCCTTTTCACACTCTCTTTGGTTTAACAGCACTTTCCTTACTAAATACTGAATATCCTTTGAAAAAAATTAATCCAACATATTGCATGCCTGAATATGTAATTCAAAGATTACATCTCAAACCTTCAAGGCTTGACCAAAACGATTGACATTTTATTACAAAAAACTAGCTTTTACTAAACATAGATATTTATGAAATAATACAGTAGAAGAAAATACAATGTTAATCTTTTGCATCAAGTGTTTTATTTATTAATTTATTTAAATTTTACTTAAAATATTTTTTATTCACGTCTGCTGGCAGCATAATATATTGTTATATAATATTATTGCAAAACAATATATATTATTACTAATAATAATATATATAATGTATAATAATATATAATAAATATTATACATAATAATACAGAAATATTCTAATTATTAATATGAGTAAAGTATATTGTTTAAAAATCATAAAAATACATATTACTTTTGCTTTTAACAGTTTGGTAATAACTTGTTACATTGTACAAATATGTATCTTTAAATGATACCTTTTAAAGAATGTAAACTTTTTAAGAAATGAAGTAATTGTAAAAAAATATAACAAGACCAACATCGATTTAAAAGTAAAAAGATTAAAAAAGAAGTATATATTATTCACAACAATATAAATAATGTTTGGTTAATATGAATCAATTATTATTATGAATTGAGATAAGACAAAATAAAGGCAAATATTTATTTTAATGAAATTTGTTAAAAATAAAAACATTGTTATTATTGAAGTTGAAATTATTATTTCTATTAAAATTCAAATCAGTATATAATAATTATTGAGTTCTTATTATTATTTTATATCAATATTTAAGATTTTTAATTCTGTAAAATAAATATGGTGTTTTATTTAAAAACAAAAGTTTTTTTATGTTTTTGTACCTTAATAATACTGTCACTTTCATTATATAAATCTATGTTCTAAAAAATTTTAAGTTAACCATAAATAAAAATATTTCAGTCATTTAACAAAAAAAATCATGGCAGTTGTATTAAATAATATTTTTATTCTACAATCACATAATACATTTACACATTTTTTATGAAAACATATTACTTATAATTTACTTTACATATAAATTGTAGATAAAACAAATATATACATTCTTCCTTATTAAAATAATACTACAGCAATTTGTTTTTATTTAGGAGTATAGAAATATAAAATCCAAATGTTAATTTAATGCTAATGAGCAATAAATATTCGATGAATCAACTTAAGAAAATAAAAAATAACATACCTTTTTGAAATAATTATTAAGAATAAAAATTTGTTACTTTTTCCAAAAAATTTTTAATACCTTAATAGGTAAATTTGTTAACTGCATGTGTACTGTCTGCTCTGATATATTAGACTCTTCAAAGCAAAGATTATGTTGTTCTAAAAAAAAAATATTAAATTTCAATTTATAATTGTTTAAAGATTTAATTTTTTTAAACCAAAAAGAGATACCTAGTTGATGTAGAAACTGTGAAATGGTGTCTATGTTACGAATTGTTGCTGCAATAATGACATATCTATTATTGAAAGACAAAAACGTTTTTAATCCTAATATTAATGCACAAAATGAATCTGCATCATATAAAATATCAGCACCGATGATTATATCAGGTATGATCCATTTTTCACTAATATATTTATCAATGTCTTCCCATTTTAGTTCCATTACTTGAACTTTTGTATAATTATATTTTAATTGCAATTTTAATCTATTGTTGTCAAATTTTCGTTTTATTTCTTTTTCACTGTGTAATAGATTAAATTCAACATTTTCTGAAACCATGTCAAGAACAGTTTTGTGGCAATCTGTAAATATATACTGGATAGGAGAACAATTTTTTATGATACATAAACCCATTAATCCTACTCCACAACCAAGTTCTAATATAACTTTTCCAGTAAATTTTGTTTTATTTTCTATGCACCACTTACTTAATTCAATTGCACCCTATAAATTATAAATGATATTATAACCGAAAAGTCTAAAAGTTATATTGCATAATAATATTATTAAAATACCTGCCAACTACATAATCCTGTTGTACCTTCTGATATAATATTTGTACTTTCTTTTATACTAATATAATCATGTTCTATTAAAAAATGTTTATAATGAATGGATTCATTTGATGCACATGACACTAAATTACAATATGTAGTATAAACATCATCATAAATTTCACCATCTCTTTCCTCTATCTAAATTAAAAAATTATATCAAATTGTAAGTATAAAGATCTTTTTCTTGTAAATATTAAGTTATTTATACCTTATTTATAAGCCATTTTAAAAATGCTTTTTGATATGATTTTTTTAATGGATATTTTTTAATTAAATCACTATTTACTGTATTATCCAAAATTTCTTGTTGTTTTTTTAAATTAATTATATAATTAATTTTTTCTTTGGAAATCTGAAATTAACGTATAACTTTTTAGAACAGTTTAAGTAGTTATATAGAAAAAAAAATTTTTTAATTACATACAAGTATATCCAGTGTATTTATTGGTGTACAACAAAGAAAGTGTTTAACTAAGTTATTCAGGTCAGATGAATTACAATTCATTTTATTTTATATATAATAGAAATTTATTTTATACACAATTATATTTCTAAATGTAATTATAATCCCAAAGTAATCAATAAAACTACACAAGAGCCAAGCAATTATTTTATTATAAATATTTATTTTCTAACATTAAAAGCACTGTCAAATACACAAATTATACATAATTTTATGTATACTATACAAAGCTTTTTTTAAATAAATTTCTAAATAAAGTATAATGTATTATTTAACATAATTTTTCAAATTTCCTTTAAAATATTCAAGCCGAGTCAAATCACCAGGAAGTTTTGTTTGGTCGACACATCGAGTATAGTGCATAATACTGATTCCTATTTTACTACCTTTATTGGTTGAGGTTCATATGCACAAGAAACATATGTACTTTTGAATTCTATTTTTCCTCACACTGCTCTCACACTAATTCTTGCGTTCAAATACTGTAAAATTAGAACTACGATCTGTTTCATATTAACCTATAAAATATAATTTATTAACAAATTATAAATGAAATAAAAAATGTTATAATTAAATATTCATTTTTCTTTTAAAATAGATAATAAAACATCACTTAAACATTAAATACATAATACATGAATTGTTTTCTTGGAGCTTTTAAGTGTTACATTGTAGTGGTTGTAAATTTGTATTTTAAGAGAATTAGTATATCTCATTAATACAATTTGTTATAGATAAAATTTTTTTCGAATTAACAGAATCTTTTAAACAAATGTAAATAAATTTTTGAAATAGTAGACATAAATGCTTCATACAGTATTAATTAAAATTACAATGCACAGAAATAAAAGGAGTGCAAAAACAATTATTTTAACAATGTATATATATCACTTTGAAAGTGACAAGAATAATAAAAGCTACAACTATAATTTACAACTATTTTAGAGATCATTTGTTCTGATAATCGCGAGTCTTTGACTTTGCGATTCCAGTAGTGTTTCGCTACGTACGCTTCTTACTCAGCGGTCTTCGGCTAGAAAATGTGGTTAAGACATTAGTGAGATAAAAATTTTTTCCACCTTTGGAAACATTTTAATGATGTCTCTTTTATAATGTGATAATAACGGAAACCTTCTGATGTCTAAAATTTTTGACACATTTCATCTCAATTTTGAGATTTCGCGCTTCGATATATCGCTAGTGTTAGTACATACTACAGGCGAGTTTCTATTGAGGGTGGGACCCACCAAGTAACCATGCTATATATTTTCCTCTCGTCTTAAAGGAGGAACGTGACAATAAGTAGTTCTAAATAATAATAATGATAATAAATCATCATACATTATTACTTTTTTGTTGCACAAATATTCTTTATGTATATTAAATAAATGAAAGAATTAAGAATAAATTGTCTATATAAAATAAACCAATTGAACAGTAGATATACAAGTCAGTAGATAAATTTCAATACCGTTGCGTAATTTTGCGATTTGTGAATAAGTTCACTTTGTATAATTAAACAAAATTTCCACGAACTTTGATAGTTGTTCGTCTTCCTTGCATCTCATGACATGGTATCGTCTGATATTAGTGTTCAGTGTTTAATTATGTGGGTAAACGTTTCGTATAATATAGCAATATGTAGTATAATTAAATATAATATATAGGAATGTATATAATTAAATGAAAGAGTACTGCAAAATGCAATTCATTTTTTTAAATAAATGACATGACATTAATGTAATAATTTTAAAACCGATGTTGATTATAAATGATGACTTACCTATTTATGTTTATGAAACATTTAAAATTTAACAAATCTTCAAGGTAAAATTAAATAATATAATATTACATAATCAGCGATGTTCTATTAAGTTTTGTAATTAAAAAATTCATTTACAATTAATTTTTTTATTTAGAGTAACAATTTAACTATATAATGGCCTCTGCTATGGAACAGCAACAACAGCAACAGCAAACTACCTTAGAATTTTATCAAGCAATGGCTGATTTTAAAAACATGTTTCCACAGATGGATGATGATGTGATTGAGGTAAAATTGTAGAATTAAAATATTAATACTATATTGTGTAATCATATAAAGTTTTAATTCTAAATATATATTAATACAATCTAATATTTAACCTATTCCTCTAATGTGAATGGTTTTAGTGAGCTTTTTATCTTCAGTCATCAGAATTGGATATTATATATTATACTTCTACTACATACTTATCATTTATATTTTTTAGGCTGTATTAAGATCTAATCAAGGAGTTGTAGATACAACAATTGATCAGTTACTTACTATGAGTATAGATAATGAAAATGAAAAGATTAGAAGTGAATTAGAACAAAATGAAAAATCACCAAGTACCTCTAAATTACAGAAAGTAGATTCAACTATATCTTTAAAGAGTATACGCAAATGGCAACCTGCTTTCTTAGGACCATTACCAGATACATTCCTTAGACTTCCACAAGTTTCAGAAGACAGTCTAGATTCAACATGTTTACAAGAAAATTCAATGTTGGAAGATGAAAGAATTGCTATGTTTCTTCAAAATGAAGAATTTATGGCTGAACTACGTTGGAATGAAGATTTTTTGTCAACTTTAAAAAATGGTTTGTAATAGGCAAATATAATTTTTGTTATTATAAATTTAAAAAATTCATATGTGATTGCAATAATTTACATTCTTTATACCATAGATACAAAAATTCAAGGAACAAGTCTCGAAAAGTGTGGTGGTCAAATTAGTCATGATGATGAAGATCTTTTTAAAGAAAGACTGAAAAATATGGGCAAAGGTGTATAAATCTTTACAATTCATTATAATCATATCACTATTATTACATAATCAAAAGTGTAAAATACATTTTCTGATTATTTTTATTATGTTTTAGTATCTCGTCGTAAGTTTGCACAACTTACAAAAGTGTTTACACGCAGTAAAAAACGTGGAGGTAGACAATTATTACCCCCAACAGCATCCTGTGATGATTTATTAGATCCGGAAGAATCATCTAGATTTCAGTCTTAGAAACTATATTTACCTTGTTTCATCAAAAAAAGTAATTCTAACAATTGGTATAGTAATTTATTGTTAAAAAAAAAAGAAGCATATCTGTATCAATAATTGAATGAAAATTTGAAAAACACATTTAGAAAAAAATAGTTTTATTGGTGCAAATCATTGACATTTGAAATCAATTAGTAAGATTTATATTTAACAGGTTCAACATATTCAATTTCTTTTATAGTATGTATCCCAAAAATTCACAAAGATCAAAAAATAAAATATAGGACTAATACTCTTAGATGTTATCTAAAAAATGCAAAATTACAGTATATTTCATATTTTAATAATATACTACAAATAAGTGCATTCTTTATATAGTACAGTCATACTGTAAAATTAAGAGTCGTAAGTTTTAATGAAAAAATCTTTTTTCACAAAGTTATTTTACGAACGGTGCATTATATTTATGTATATATTATTATTTACAGTTCAATGTTAACAATAATTTAAAAAGTTTACGGTTGTTTTTCGTAAAAATTTCTTATTTTATTTAAAATGATAATTATCTTAATAATCATTTGCAATCATTAAAGTATAGAATAAATGATATTTATAAGTATTAAATGAATAATAGCAAAATATTTCTATTTAAAGCTAGTGTGAATAAAATTAAAAACTAGGATTGGTAAATTTGTGATTTGTTTTATTTATAAGATCTACAGCTGTATCAGACGCCGTGAAGATTACTTTTAAAGAACAGTAATATAAATTGATCACTATTGGAAATCATAGAGGAAAAAATTTGTTTATAAACTATAAATACAATATTTAACTAATTTATTGTCGTTATATTAGCATATAAAGAATTATCTTTCAGTTATTTTAACCACAATTTCATTTTCGTTTTATTTGATTTCAGTTTAGTATACTGTTTCTCAATGATTAATTAATTAAAAGGTTTTAGTTTTAAAAAGCGATACTCATAATTTCTATGGTAAATAATAGTTGATTTGTAATATTTTAAAGGACATTCTTGTTCTTATGATTTCCAGAAATTATCAACTTTTATCATTGTTCTTTACTAATATAAAATGAAGTTTTCTTTTATATTACTACACTCAATAATAGTAATACTCTCGTGCTTGTAAGTAACCTTTTAAAAGCATCTATCTGTTTAAAGTTGTGAGTGTAATAAATTCTAGTCTATTAGTCTAGCCATTATTTATTTGATAATAAACATCAAGCATTGCAATTGTAATGCAAGTGTAGAAAACGTTTATGTATAAGTGAACATAAATAAATAAATGCCATGAGCATGATTATAGACTTAAAGATATTAAACATCAATCTATTAAAATAAACTACATAGTTTTTGATTCCTTGATGAATCAAAGTATGTTTGACACATTATCCTGTATTTTTATTTTCTCATTATTATAATGTATGTTTGTGTATATATACAAGTTACAAAAGAATTATGAAAATAAAATAAATTTATAGCATATGAAATGTTTTAAAACTTTTTTTCCAAAGCACATAATAGTATTATATTGAATAATTATACATATACAGTTATATACATTGTATAATTTGATGTTTTTTATACAGTAGTAATAAAAAATATAAAACAGAAATATTTAACAATTATAATGTAATATCGATGAACAATTTAATGGTGTATTTTACCGAGTTCTCAGTACTTATTATGAAATATTACATATCAGATTGTTTAAAAAACACTCTAGCCCCAGATAAACTATAATAGAGCAATTGGAATTCAGCACTTCGTTCTCCTAAGCGTTTTAAAGTTAATGCCCTTGTTTGTTGCAACTTTTTATCTTCATGATCATTTTTACTTTCTGCACCCTGCTTTTCAGTACTTATATGTTGTTCAACTGTTTTAAACCAGTGTAAACTATCCAATTCTGATGACTGATTTAATAGAGCATTTATGTATGCAATTCCCATTGCAAAACCATCATCAGTGAAAGCTGCACCTGTTTGATTTTTTTTAAACATTTTCTCTTTATTTGATATCGAGTTATCTACAAAACTTAACGTTAATGGAGGAACAATAGCATAAAATTGTTGTAAATGATATGATTTAGCATCTCGAAAAGCTGATGCAAATACATCAACAAGTAGTTTAAAGTATTGTATACCCTCTGTAAAGTTCCGTACTAAATTTGCAATATCATTTTCTAAACATTTTGCTGCTGTATATATTGTTTCACTGTAATTTAAATTTTTACACATCAATTCAAATGGTATGGATGAATTGATATTTGGGAGAAATGAAACAGCATTTGAACTTGCATGCAATCCACCAGATCTAATCAATCGTACATATCCCAATGCATTTCCAATCTGAGTTATTAATTGCCGGAATTGATCTAAGTAAGTCATACCATCAGGTGTCATACCCAATTTCCTAATTCCTTTTTGAAATTTTTCTGCTCTTTCATATGTATAAGGTGTTGCTCCATTCTCTCTTTGAATTTTAATAAATCTTATATCTCGCATTAATCTTGATTTTATATGTTCATCAAAAAGAAATTGTGAAAATGTATGTAATTTTATACGAAGAAATTGATACACAAAATTAACTGTTGTACTCATTATACCAGTTCCATGTGTTCTGATAGAATTTGCTATATGACGAATTCCGATGGTGTTTAAATGTTTGTTATTGCTCGTATGTTCAATAAAAGTTTGAGTATTTAAATTATACAAATATTTTGAAACAAATACGTGAATGTTTCTCATAATTTCTAAAGCATCTAAACCTTGTTCCAAAGTTTGCATAGGCAAATGATTTTGTACAGTATCAAGGTTTAACTTATAATGTGCTATAGAATGCATTGTTCGATACGTTCTCCAATCATGTAGTGCCACTGTAGTGAGATTATAAAACATATCATCAAGATAATGTTCAATAAATCTTTTGGCATGTATCATACTATTTACTAGAGGTAATGGTAATGATTGCACTATTCTTCCATCATCTTTTACCCCAATATTAAATGGATTATTAGAATCCAGCTTTAAATGTGCATGAACATGAAGTCTTAAATTAGTTTCAATTTCATGGCAAACAGGTTCTAATATGTTTTTAGTCAGCATTTCTTTCAACTGCATAATTCTCTTCTGTTTTAAATTTAATCCTTCTTGTTCATTAATGGTACTGTTAAATGCATTAAACAAATGAACAATATGATTTATACTTAAATTACTATCTATTACAGAAGAGAAGTAAGCTGGAATTATATTCTGGTGATATAGTAATATAGAATAATCACAGATTTCTGTAATAATATTATATAATTCAGCAACAATATCATAATTATCTAATAAAAATCGTAATTTCATCATATCTTCTTCTTTAAAGGTATCTGTTAATTGACTAGCACATGCTAAAGCACATCTCATTATTAATCTTCTATCTGCACTTGCTGGTCCATTTAATAATCTCATACTCAAACCCACTAGTGACAATGCATCTAATTTTTCTTTGCTATAAGCTTTATCCTTTTGAATCAAGCTCTTCCGAGCAGTTTCTAATATAACTAAGATATAATAACTCAGATATTGTAATACTTGACTTTGTGATTGCACTATAACTGGCCCCAATATGTAAAATGTAGTTTGTAAAGATTTTTGTACTTCTATTAATTTACAAATTAACTGAACAGTATTGCGATTCATTGGTTTAATAAGAGTTGCATGCATATTTATTATAAAAGATATAATTTCTTTAATCTGAGATAACAAAACAACTAAATCAACTAATAAAGACTGTTTCTGTTCAATATCTGAAACCTGAAGATTTGTCTTCATCACAATAGTTTGCATTTCAATGCACCATGTTACTGCTCTATGAATTAAATTATTTGCAGTTTGAGAAAGTTTCTGTATCTTTGAACACAAAATCTTTTCTCCTAGTTGTTGATTGACTGCATTGCCAGTTTCTTTTGGAAAGAAACCACTTAAAAATTTATTTGGAATCCATATAACATTTCCAATTAAATTAACAGCATAAAACTTCTTATTATTTTCAAGCACTTTTTTAATTAATCTTTTATCACAGATACCAAATAATTTTGTTATTATGACAATACCAATATTTATTCTAATCCAATTTTTATTCAACAGAATATAATCATTTGGTTTAATCTCTATATCCATCATCAAATTCTTCAGATAATTAGTGATTTGTTCACTCATTATAGGGCTTTTATTTACATCCATTACACGTTCAATTGTTTTAGAAAATAAAATTTTCTTTAATAAATGTTCTTGCAAATCTTTCAGTAACTTATTAAAAGTATGCAACTTGGATTCACTTATACCAAATTGTGATGGGTTATGCATAATAGAACGTACATTCATTCTATACCTTTTCCATTGTTCTAACAATGAGGGTTGAGACTCAATAATTTCATCTAATGTCAAAACGATTATAAACAAATCAATAAAATGTTCTATAAGTACAGGTAAATAAATGTCATTAGAATCACTCGACAGACTAGATAATTGTTCTGTTGTCAAATGCACCACTGTCCATATTCTATTTATAAAGATAGATAAATCTTGCAGATCTGTCAGAAGAGATGTAATATTGTTCTGGTCATTTTCAGCACTTCTCTCCCCATGAATAAATAATTTTTTATAAAAGGTTTTAGCCTCTACTTTAAGAAGTCTAATTTCTCTGCAAGTGCCAGCAACTGCAGCAAGTAATTTTGATAAAAATTTATTTTCCATTTCTATTAAATTTATAAAGCTGATATCTTCAACAGGATGATACACGAGTCGAAGAGGACCTTCCATAAAATATTCCAACGAAGAATCCCTTTTCCATGTCTTTTCTGCCAAATTTTCGAAAAACTGTCCATATTTTCGTAAATGTATCGAACCTGCCGCCTTGTAAATGGTTTCGTCCTTCTTTGAATTCCATGTAGATGATTCTATCATTGTTATTTTGTTTATTTTTATAATGTTAATTGAAATATGTTAAAATATTGTCGTTATCAGCAAATGAAACGACATGTAAATGTAGTTTATATCCATTCAATAAGTCACATGAACTTTATTATAATTTTCCACTTTTTCAACATCCCTATTACTGAATAATTGAAGCTTCGAATAAAAAATTTTTTAAATACTATCATAACATTATTATTTCTTGCATATTTACAGTAAAATAAAATTTAAAAATGGATATAAAAAGGTGATAGTTGATGCTAGTTAAACTACTAGATGGAATACTCTACTTGTACATTTTAATTCCTCAAAAAATATAAGAATTATGTAATCTTATTAAACAATAAAAAAAAACTAAATAAGATTTGTATAAATTAAAATTACATTAAAAATTACAGACTGACATAAATATGAATGTTATTAATTGAAGAAGTTTCTAGGGAATTTAATAAATTATTGTCAATGACTGGGCTGATTTTTATATGTGTTGATTTTTAAAATATATATTGGTAGATATGTCAAATTTTTGTGTCATGCCAGCAATAATGCATCAAAGCATATATAAATATTTGGACCAAAACACATCAAGCCTTTACAGTATGAGTGACATTAAATTTATTCCAAAACTGTAGCAAGCTTAGAGATAATAATAAGGTTTAATCTACTTTTGGCATCAATTCGTGCTAAAATTTTGGTAACAGATCTAATATTAGAATCGACGTGAAATGACATATACAGTAGTGGACAAAAGTTTAAGACCAAAGGGTTGAAGAAAATAAATAAATTCATTAATAAGAAATAACAGTATAAATAAAATTTGTATTCCATACTAATTAATAAATAGGTCTCTACCACAATGACAATAAAAATGAATAGATAAACAATATTTGGGAACCATAAAATTATGTTCTACATTGTCCTCTCGTCTTAAACTTTTGTCCGCTAGTGTAAGTGGATGCAATTTTGGTGCCAGACCTGTCAAGATTTGTACAAATAACAGATCAAGTATTGTAGCTATCATGAAACCATTACTATGATTCTGATGTCAATTCGATGCCAATTTAGTATTACTTATTCTGCAACGATCCAAATGTCGGTACAAATTTTGGTACCAATAAAATACAAAATTTGGTAATTTGGCAATTTGTTTACATTTTGCTAAGAGTTTTTGTATGATGCATTTCACCATTTATTACAAAGATTATACTATACTATACCTACTTATGTACAACTTTCAGTGGACAATTTGTGCAGATTAAAATTTGGTTTCAAGCACATAATGAGTGTCACCTCTATATTTACATACCTACTTTTGCGACTAATAGTCACCAACAAACGTTAATTGAATCTATGATGCCAGACTGAGGACGGGAGTTCTCGAGAACACCCCCTTCCATAAAAACACCCCCCTTTCTTCTTAAAACGTTTTTCCACTACAAAAATTTTGTCGAATTTCTGTTCATTACAAGATCATCCTTGCATGCCGAAAAATAAGTATAATGAGTAGTCAAGATCTCGCGTGGCCCGTGCCACAGGTTTCCTTTCCACATTTGTTGGATTTTAGCGATTCAAGAGCGAGAGAAAAAAACTTTCATTTGTTTTTTTTCTCGATTTCCCGAAGTGTCCGAAACACTGAGCTCAGGTACACACGTTTACTGCGGTAGTGTGCGTAGTGGAAGGGGATATTCTCAAGAACTCCCGTCCTCAGTCTGACATTATAGAGTTGAATCAGTTTGCATATTTGTACGTTGTATGTTTTTTCGTACATAGAGATGTTATATAGTTTTATAATAATATAAAAATTGTAATACGCCTTGTGTGAAATCTGTAACAAAATTACTGATATGCTATTATATTTGTTGTTAATTGTTTAAATTTTAAACAATGAATGTTGCTTAATGTAAAAAATGGATACATCAAGTGATTCTAACCTGTATAGGTTAGAAGGGTCTGACAAAAAACAAACAGGAGGATTAATTATTCGAAAAAAACCTTCTGATCACACGTTTAAAAAACCTCAAGTATCCGTTTTAGGTCTTGATAAACTTGCAAAACGAAAAAGACAAGAAAATTCGCAAGAAAGTAATTTATTGAAATCTGAATCAAGTTCATCGAAATCAGAGGTTAAAGAAAGGAAATACCGATCTTATGCTGAAGAAACTCCAACTCATACGGGTGGAGTGAATTCTGAAGCGCAACAGAGATTAGAGTCACGGTTGAAGTACCAAAGATTAAGTGCACAAGACAAGCATCATAAACATAATCATGAAGATAGAGATAGAGATAGAGATAGAGATAGAGATAGAGATAGAAATAGGGAACAAGAGAGGGGAAGGAGTAAAAGTAGAGATAGTCTTAGGGATAGTAGCAGACAGACACCTTTAAGGTTTAAAGATGAACCTCAGACTCCAGTATTTAAAACAAAGGTACAGATAAAGCCATGCATTTTTATGTTAATTGTATATTATTTCTTACCTATTCATGAGAAGTTAGTCTTCATAAGTGGATATTATGAGAAAATTATTCCTACCAAATTTTTTGAGTAAAGTATATAGCATATATAATCTTTCTTAAGGGGCAGTAATATAGAGAATTTCAAAATCAACTTAATCCTTTTTGGGTCCATGTAACTTTCAAGTCATTTTGCTTAATTTAATAATACTATTTAAATAAAAATATATAAACTAAAAAGAAACCATAAATAAAATTCTTCAAAGCGTATAGAAATATGCAACTTTGCAGTTCAGATTGTTAAAGGCAGGTTTAAAAATTATAAGAAAAAATTATATTGGGAAATATTAAGGACAATCAAAATATAAGGAAAAGAAATATTTCGTTTTTTTAAGACTTACAGAAGTATTTAAGTCTTGAAATATTCTTATGTGTTATAATATGTAATCTTTTATTTAATATTTAATGTATTAGTTATATTAATTTAGTTCTGAAATATTGCAACAAGATCAAAAGTTACTGCACTGTTATAGGATCCAACATCTAAAAGTAATTGGGATGATGATGAAGATGAAGAACCAAGAAAATCCAGCTGGGATCATCCAACACCTAATCTCTATAATGCTAGAGATAGTCGAGATAGTATTAGAAGTGAATTCACACCTTCGTATAAATATAACTCTTGGAATAAAGATCGAAAAGCTAGTGGTGCTACACCTAGTATAAATGGAGAAGAGAAAGAGCTATGGGAAGAAGAACAACAGAGGTATTGTTATACTAATTGAAACATTTGATATACGTTTTTGTTCTTTACAGTTATTAAAAGGAATTTATTTTTAGACTTGACAGAGAATGGTATGCTTTGGATGATGGAGAAAATCGTGCATTTGCTGATGTATCTGAAGAATATACACGTAAAAAAGAAATGGAACTGGAAGCAAAACGGCAAAAACGTCTTTCTGCACAGCAACGACAAATAAATAAAGATAATGAGTTATGGGAACGTAATAGAATGTTAACATCTGGTGTTGTAAGTTCTTTAGATCATAATGATGATCCTGATGACGAAGGAGAAACTAGAGTACATCTTCTGGTTCACAATGTTGTTCCACCATTTTTGGATGGTACAGTATATATACAGTATATATCTATATTTAATATTTAATTTTACTTATAAAATAAAATAAAGGAATACATTTAAACAATTTATAAGTATTAATTCATTATGATTTGGCATGCAAATATTTAATGAAAAAATGTAGTAGAATAATATAGTAAAATTTATTTATTATAGTCAAAAATAAAACCTTTATAATAATAATGATTAAAACTTTATTAGGTCGAATTGTATTTACAAAACAACCAGAGCCTGTTGTACCTGTGCGTGATCCTACTTCTGACATGGCTCTTGTAGCAAGAAAAGGATCGACTTTGGTACGAGCATATCGTGAACAAAAAGAACGAAAAAGAGCACAGAAGAAACATTGGGAACTGGCTGGAACTCATATTGGCAATATTATGGGTGTACGTGATAGACACAAAGAAGATAAAGAAGACCCAGGGCAAGAAACTGACTTTAAAGCTGGTCAGAAGTATGCACGTCATATACGAGGTGACGAAGTTACTGGGGAAGCTAAATACAGAACCATTCAGCATCAGAGAAGAAGTCTTCCAGTATTTGCTGTACGACAAGAATTGTTAAATGTAATCAGGGAAAATAGTGTTGTAGTTATAGTAGGAGAAACCGGCAGTGGGAAAACTACACAATTAACGCAATATCTTCATGAAGATGGTTATAGTCGTTATGGTATAATTGGCTGTACACAACCAAGGAGAGTAGCAGCTATGTCTGTAGCAAAACGAGTTTCTGACGAAATGGCTACTACTTTGGGAGATAAAGTTGGTTATGCTATTCGTTTTGAGGATTGCACTTCAAAAGATGTATGCATTATGTTTAACGTAGTTCTAGTATAGTTGGATCTCCGTATCCGCGTTCCCGGTATCCACGGTTTCAAATACTCGCGGTTGGCTGTAGTTTGAAGAATTAATCAAAAGTGTTATACCAGTTGTAAGCTTAAGTAGCTATAAGTTCGAGTTATACCAGTTAGAATTTATATACACTGACATTGGATTACTACTGTATGTATAGAAATATCGATGTACGTATGTAGACGTACTTATATAATATATATAAATTGCATCTTATCGGATAAATTTCACATTGTCACGACATAGTCTTTATTATACACTTTGTTTTTATTAATTTATTATATTACAAATTGTGTTCTAATTTATTATTAGCTAGTATCAATGACAGAGATTATATGTAATATAACGTTATACATCTACAGTACATGTAACGTTTGTTGCTATCCGGTTTTAAATATCTGTGAAGGACTTTGGAACCGATCTCCCGTGGATACGGAGGTCTAACTATAACATTTTTTAAAGGATTAATTTTACGTAAAATTAAATAATTTTTAATAATTTTATACCTCTTTTTACAGACTGTTATTAAATATATGACTGATGGTATTTTATTAAGAGAAAGTTTAAGGGAAGGGGATTTAGATCGATATAGTGTGATTATTATGGATGAAGCTCATGAAAGATCTTTATCTACTGATGTTTTGTTTGGATTATTACGAGAGGTAAATGAAAATATTTATGTAAAAATGAGCTATATTTTTTAATCTATTATTAATATTTTGTTTATGTTTAAAAAATGTAGGTTGTTGCTCGAAGATATGATTTGAAGTTAATCGTAACGTCTGCTACAATGGATTCTAGTAAGTTTTCAGCATTTTTTGGAAATGCTGCAACGTTTCAAATTCCTGGTCGCACATTTCCCGTTGAAGTACTACACGCAAAAAATCCCGTAGAAGATTATGTCGATGCTGCAGTAAAACAAGTATTACAAATTCATTTACAACCACGTTCCGGTGATGTATTAGTATTTATGCCCGGTCAAGAAGACATTGAAGTCACCTGTGAGGCTTTAAAAGAACGTTTAGCTGAAATTGAATCAGCTCCTCCGCTTTCAATTTTACCTATTTATTCGCAATTACCTTCGGATTTACAAGCTAAAATTTTTCAACGTTCAGAAGGAGGCTTACGAAAGTGTGTTGTTGCAACAAATATAGCCGAAACTTCGTTGACCGTGGATGGAATCGTATTTGTCGTGGATTCAGGTTATTGCAAATTGAAGGTTTATAATCCACGAATTGGTATGGATGCTTTGCAAGTGTATCCTGTGTCTAGAGCTAATGCTGATCAGAGGGCAGGAAGAGCAGGACGTACAGGTCCTGGTACCTGTTATAGACTGTATACACGAAGACAATATCTAGATGAACTACTATTAACCGGAGTTCCCGAAATACAGCGAACCAATTTAGCAAATACTGTATTGTTACTAAAGTCTTTAGGTGTTCAAGATTTATTAGCCTTTCATTTTATGGATCCTCCACCTCAAGATAATATATTAAATTCTCTATATCAGTTATGGATTTTAGGCGCTTTAGATCACACTGGACGACTGACTCCCTTAGGACGACAAATGGCGGAATTTCCATTAGATCCGCCTCAGTGTCAAATGCTTATAGTTGCTTCACAACTTGGATGTACTGCGGACATACTTATTATAGGTAAATATACGAAATTTGTTGTTATAACTATAATATTTATTTAGTAAGTTGTTGATAGATTGAAAGATAGAATTCAATAAAATAGAAAAACGAATTCAATTTCTTAATACATTTCTTCATACCTTAACTAGTAAATGAAATTTGAAGTATATTTAATACTATATAAGACAGAGGTTGTTATTTTAATCTTCAAATAAATGACGTTAGAGATTAAATTAACTTAATATATTACTTAAATAAATTTATTATAACTCAAATTTTGATCAATATTTTCTTAAAAGTAGTGAAATTAGATTGTCATGTTATAAACTCAATTATGTTAATAAAATAGGGTTTTCTGTTTATGAAAATAATTTGTATAAATTAAAATATTTTGTCAGTTTCCATGTTATCAGTGCCTTCAATATTTTACCGACCTAAAGGTCGCGAAGAAGATTCCGACTCGGCTAGAGAAAAATTTCAAGTACCAGAATCGGATCATTTAACATACCTGAATGTGTATAATCAGTGGAAAGCAAATGGTTACTCTAGTTCTTGGTGTAACGATCATTTTATACATGCGAAAGCTATGCGTAAAGTAAGGGAAGTTCGACAGCAGTTAGAAGAAATTTTAAAACAACAAAAGATGGAAGTTGTGAGCTGCGGTACCGATTGGGACATTGTAAGAAAATGTATTTGTTCGGCATATTTTCACCAGGCAGCTCGTTTGAAAGGTATTGGCGAATATGTAAATTGTCGTACCGGAATGCCATGTCATCTTCATCCAACCTCCGCTTTGTTTGGTATGGGGTTTACGCCAGACTATGTAGTATACCATGAACTTGTGATGACTGCCAAAGAATACATGCAGTGTGTAACTGCTGTTGATGGGCATTGGCTAGCAGAATTGGGTCCTATGTTTTTTAGTGTTAAAGAAACTGGACGAAGTGGACGGGCAAAAAGACGTCAAGCTATGCAACATTTGCATGAAATGGAAGGCCAGATGAAAGAAGCAGAAGAAGAAATGAAAGCACGGGCGCAAGAACAACTTGAGCGGGAACAAGCTTCTATCAGAAAGTATGTTATTCATTTAAAATTAATTATTAATAATACTTGATATTTCATATTATTTAATTAAAATATTCAACATTTAATTTGATTAATTTATTTATATATTATATTCTTTTTACAGAAAGGAGATATTGACCCCAGGTATCAGAGAACCAGGAACACCGGCTCCTTATAGAAAAACTCCAGGTAGATTGGGGTTATAATTATAGTTTAAAGACATGTACATAAATATGAAATAATATCTATAGTTATGGTTCATAATTGTAATAATATAATATATTATAACTAATACAACAACTATCAATAACATATAGAAGTGCTTTCATCAATACTAAAAAGGATCGAAAAATTGATGACACTTCTGATAGACTATATATTATTGGTAATGGAAGCTAGATCACTAAGATTGGAGTAATCAACAGTCAATAATGTAATAAATTAAAAATACATTAGTATTTTTGTTTACTGTTAATGATATGTTATATAACGTTATTATGCATTATTATTTCTGTACATAAATATAGATCAGTTCTTAATAAAAATGAATATAAAATTATATTTAATACGTTTTCAGTAAGTAAAAGTTAACGTTTTAATATTTTAAAATCTAAACAAAAAAGTTGTAATGAAATGTATACTTAATTAAAAGAAAATAATTTATACTACTTTCTTTGTTTTGATCTTTGTTTAATCCATTTCCTATTATTTTTGCTTGCTTAATTAAAGTTTTACTCCTGTTAACCTCTCCAGGTTATTAATGAATAACATGGTATGAAACGTGTTAGATCAAATATTTTGCAGAACATAAGATTTGTGATTTAAAAATGCATATAAAAAGTAAAGAATTTGAAAAGAAATAAAATAATACAATTGTTTTGTATTATGTTTTATTATCATAGATACATTTTTCTCTCCATACCAATTATTTATAAATACACTTATATTATACCGATTTTATTGGCAACATCCAGTGCATCATAATCGCGAGTTAAGCGTACGTACGCTTTTTTCTTACCATCTGGTCTAATTAAAGTGTTAACTTTTGCCACATCAACATCATACAGCTTTTTAATAGAGGCTTTGATGTGGTATTTGTTAGCATTGGTATGCACAATAAAAACTAATGTATTATTATCTTCAATTTTTTTCATTGCAGCTTCCGTAGTTAAAGGAAATTTAACAATATTAAATGCATCCATACTAAAAAGAAAAAACCATTTTGGTTATCTTCTAAAATTAATTTCTAAAACAATATTTTAACATTGAATGTATAAATAAATAAAAATATAAACAATATTTAGAACATCTAGCACTTACCGATTTCTGTTTGGAACAGATTTCCGTGGATACTTTGGATTTCTTGGTGGTTTAAATGTTTTGGGCCGATGGAAGTGAACAGATGTCCTTATCTTCCTTACCCTTGATCCATGAACACCTTTCAATATCTATACATAAAGACATTACTAACATATTAAAGTTTATGTTATTATCTATAAAAATTATTTATTTAAATTAATTTAATACATCAGCAGTAGATTAGATTATTATCATAATTATTCAACGAGATTCCCTAATATGTTTCATCATTAAATATGTAAGCTATAAAAAGCTAGTATTGTATAATTTTTTTTTAATAAAAGCGCATATATTAACCTTTTTCTGGGCCTTGAATGCTTTTTGAAGTGGTGTAGCTGGTTTTCCACCCTTAGGTGTTTTCTTAGCAGGTTGAACATTCTTTTTGGGTTTTGTAACAACAGGTTTCGCAGCAGTTTTAGGTGTAGACTTTGTTGTTGGTTTTGTCACAGACTTTGTGGAAGTTGTTGATTTTGCAGCTGCTGGTTTCTTTGCAGTACTAGATGCCTTTGCAGCTGGTTTTGTGACTTTTGATGTTGAAGCTGTAATAGTTGGCTTCTTCTCAGTTTTTTCTGTCTTTTTTTCAGCTGATTTACTAGCTGTAAAACATAATATATAGCTCACACATTGTAATTAAGTTATTAAAATTCTATCATAAATAAATACCTTTTACATATAGACTTAAAATTAATATTATAGACAATATCTAGGTTATAGAAAACATGTGTAAGAATTGTGAAAGAAAATATTTTTACACAAATAATTTCTTTTACATTTGTAATTAAGACGTATGCAATAAGAGTTTTAAATATATAGAAAATTAAAATAATTACGCACATGTTAATATTTTCCTCAAATAAAAACAAAACAGACACTAAACCACATGGCTGAAGTTAAAATTGGGTACGTATTTATTAAACAATTTTTTATATTACTCACTTTATAAATAACTATTGCCATCTCTAAAGTATAAAATATTTGTTGAACTTTTTCAAAGAAAACGTTAAATGTATTAAATACTTCTGTATGTACCTGATTTGTCTGTGGGCTTCGGTTTTGGAGCCATTTTGCTAAAAAGAAAGATTCTTAACCGGAAATAGAAATATAGAGAATCAATGCACTACGTTAATCATTGATATATAAATTCAATATTATTCATATAGTCACTAATGCTAAATTATACTTCTTAATATATTTTGATTCTTTTATTTACTATAATGAATAATTACTGATTACTATTAATAAGTATAAATAAAATTAATCAAATATCAAAATGTAATTTATTAAAAATGTAATTTATGTAAATTAAGTTATTTAAATGACATGATGTAATTTATTAAAACAAATTTTACATTCAAATCTGAAATTATTATGTTATATGAATTTTATCAAGAGAATTTCATATTACTTATGATATGTATACTTAATTAATTCAAGATAGAATATAAGAAATGTACACCTGTCGTAGCAACCAATGTTTTCATTTAGTTTAAAACTACTTATATTAATATTAGGTACGCAACGTATATCGTGCGAGTACTTTTTTAGATTTCGTAACAATTAATAACGTATTTAAACATAACGTAGGTAATAAAGTGAAAGATGTTATAGGGTGCTTTCCTATATTTATATTTTTAAACTGTTATAACACCTTTTATTAAACTTGCTACTAATCTAAAAATATGTATGTAATAAATTAAAACATATATATTGTAAATACAAAAGTGAATTTAATCTGTACATTTAAATATAATTAATACTAAGCATTGTAAGCATAGCGTACATAATGTTGGAAACACGTTCAGCTATTTATAAAATGATAGAAATGGCACGTGATGATAGACAGGTATGATCTTAAAATATGATTCTAATATGTGTTGTTTTTAATAACACAGTAAAACAATCTAAAATGTTACACAATTAGATTACTGATAACTATTTTTAAATTCCAGTTTTCAATTTGAGCAACACAATTAAACAGATATCCGGTAAAAGTTAAATTTGAATTTGAGATTCAATAATTTCATTAATCAATAATCCTATGTTTTTTGTGAAATAAAATATAATAAAAACAAATACAATTTTTTCGTAAAATAAAGTTTAATGTTATAACTTTATTCTTCATTGCTTAATATAAACTAAGAAACAGAATGTTACAAAAACCGTTTTTATTGTCCTAAATAATTTATAAATAAGGGTATTAATATAGGTTCTCCAAATTTTATTTTTAAACGTATACAATTATAAATATTAAATTCTGAAATGTACTACATTATAGAAATAAAACATTATTTAAGGTTGATAATTGGCCACCACCATTTTCATCTGAGTTAACGAAGTATAACGATAAAGATTTTAACATAACTGTTAAACGTTTGTGTAGAACAAAAAATTTAACATTGAAAATTTCAAAGGCAATTGTAATCGGTGATGTTTCGGTCGGAAAGTCATCTCTAGTGAATCGGTAATGAAATTTACAGTATACAATTACAGTATGAAAATAATTAATGTTACATATAGTTAATGAAACAAAATTATTGTTGTAAATTAAGTTATTGTATCATAACTGAAGCATTTTTTGATTAAATATTTACAGAATTAGAAAAAATAATCTTATTTATATTTTAGATTTTGTCACAAAGTGTTTGACAATAATTATAAAGCAACGATTGGTGTAGATTTTGAAGTAGAAAGGTTTGATATTCTTGGCGTACCTTTCCATTTACAAATGTAAGAACGTTTTATTATTTAATGCTTTTTTATTATTCATTTTCAATTACTGTTATTGCTGTTCATTTTAGATGGGATACTGCTGGCCAAGAAAGATTTAAATCGATAGCTGCATCTTATTATAGAAGTGCAAATGGTATGAAAACTTCTATTTCATTACATAATAAATAAGGAATATTAAATGAAGAGTTATCTATGAATACATTTCAGTGATCATGGTCGTTTTCGATTTGACCAATTTAATATCCTTAGGACACTGTCAACAATGGCTAAACGAAGCCGCTCAAAGTAACACCGAGCCGTATCACATATTTTTGATAGGCACAAAACGGGATTTGTTGGTAAACCATAATTATTATTTTATTATTTTCATGTAATTAACTTATATGAAAAAATAGTATAACCAAATAAAATAAGAAGTAAATAAGGAAAATATAATTTGAATTCATAATTACAACTGATTATATATTATATTAATTTAAAATAAAAAGTTGGGCACAAAAATAAAATATTATTTTGACGTTACTGTTAATAGTAACGGTATTTATATTATACTGCTACCATTATTCAATATTATATATAAAAATGAATATTTAAATTATTTTACATCTTTTTATAACTAGAATAAAAATAAAAGAAAATATAAAATCATTTGCAGTCTAACCAAGTTTATAGAATAATAGAAAAACGAGCAGCTGAAGTAGCACAAAAAATAAAAGCTGAATTTTGGGCCGTTTCTGCTAGAACTGGAGATGGTGTATTAGAGCTATTCACAAGAGCAGCTGTATTATCTTTTCATGCTATGATCTTGCATGAATTGCAAAATATGAAACTAGAATCGATCAAAATTGGTTCAAGTTTAATAAGTATGTACTGTTATTACATTATAATCACAACATAGATAGATATTTTTATATAACTATAAACGCTTTTTACAACTGTAGCGTAAATATTTTACAATTGATAACATTTCAAACTTTTATGTATTATTCATTTCAGTGTTAAACGGACAAAAAAAGAAAATTCAAATGAAAAAACAGAGAAATATGTGCTTTGATTGTTCGATGTAAACAATTTAGTACTGTCATTTATCTATCTATTGTCATAGAATGATAATATTTTAAATTTTATTATCTTTTAATTTCGAAGGTAATGAATTAATCATTATGCAAGAACATGGTACAAAATTAAGAATTGTCTAATCATGGACAATTAATTTAATTTATTAAAGTTTATTTTAGTTGTAGTACTATAAATGGCATTAATTATCTTAAATTAAATTATATAATATTATTCGAAAAGGTTTCAAATACACCAGAATATATTTGAATATAATATATATTATTAAATATTATTTAAAACATCTGTATTTCTTTAAATATAAGATAAAAATAAAAAAATGAAGTTCGCTTTTTATATCTGGGAGAAAGAGATTTACATCCTTATTTGTATAAAACTCATTTTATTAAAATAGATATTTCTTAAATAATTAATGAAACTTTAAACTGCATTTTGAAGAAGCGCCTTACGTCATATTATTTTACCTTCTTGATTAAATACCTCCTGGTTTTTGTAAATATGAAAAATATGTATCCAATAATTAATTTTGCTTATGTGCTTTTTATAAAAATTTTAAATTGTTCTTAAATGTTTAAACTCATTTTTACTATTTTGCATTATATATATTATTTGAACAAAACGATTCATTATAAATTTAATGAAATATAATTATTAGAAACAGATATGTATAAAGATACGAAGTAAACTAATGAAATGCATATAATAATAAGTGAATAAAGTCCATAAACTCACCGCATAACAAAATAATAAATATATAAAATAGAAAGAAAAGCATACAGTAACTTTGATTTTACTCTTATAAGATACTTTATTATTGGAACGCTATTTAAATCAACCGCGCTTAAAGTATCCTTTCCGGCTACGTATTATAAGTGAATTCTTGCGACAATTCCTTCTTCGTATTCTTCTGTTCTTCTTAAGTTAATTGGAATATTTTGCGTAATCGGAAACAGAACGTTCTACTGACAGATTTAACAGGCAAATCGAATATAGGATTAGTAATTAAATGGAGAAAATCATTTCATGTATTCAATGTTGACGTGTCTGACACGCATACATTGTCATGTACTTCAATTTTTCATAGTAGTGAAACCAGTGCAGTTACATAGATTTTATTCGTGTACGTTCCGATCAAGAAACAGAATTAATGAAAAGTATTGTCACGTGACCATTACTTGTTTTCGACTATTATTGAGTCGAAACATATTGAAAGAAGTGCTTTAAATACTTAAGGTTTTCTTCGTTGGAAGACAGTTCCTCAGGTAAGTGTGAGAGTACATTCCAACAGGTGGTAGTAGCCTAGTAGTTAGGTGGTAGTAGTTAAGAAAGAAAAAAAGGAAGATATAATAAAGGCAATTTCTTAACATAATGTTTGATTTTTTTAATGTTAAAGTATTAAAAATATGAGTTTTTCTTATATAAATATACGTACATGTTTTTATACATTAAAAGTTAATTTTTAATGATCTGTTTTACTTAATATATATTGCTTAACTCCAAAGGATATACAGTAGTATTAGTTTTACATTTGCTATATTAAATATTTTTAATTGTTAATACAGTTTAACTTTTCCAGTATTATTCAGTTTAAATTATTATTTATCATTTTTTTAACTGTTAAATTAATCAAGTTATGTAATTTTAAGTCAGTTATAGGATTTCGTTTCATTCAATTATATTTAAAAAGAAAGAAAATATTAGAAGATAAATTATATTAAATTGAAAAATAATGTATAAAGCATTTCATCTTTTTATGGAGTGGTTTCTGTACAAACAATAACATAAGTAGATTGTGTAAGTGTTCATATTAGATCTGATAAATGATAAATACTAAATAAACTTGATATGTTAATTCTGATAGAATTACATAATTTTTGTTTACTTTATTATTAGATGTTGAATATTAAATATGTTTTTGAAGAAATAGAATTGTTAATTTTAATACAAATATATATTTATGATAATAACATCTGTATTAAACTTATATTATATGTTGTTATATAGTATAACTATATATATAATGTATATAATAAAACAGTTATATACGTATAATGAATTATTAAATAATTAATTTCAATTAAGTTTGTTAAATATCAAATAATATCAATTATAAACATTAATTTTGGATTATTAGAGAATGTAATTTTTCTTTATTTAACCTACTAATATCTTTTTTATACATGGTTGATAGGAATAACTCATTTTTTATTATAATAATAGAAGATGAAATATTAAAAAACAATACATTATCATTTTTTGCTATGTTTTTGTCAATAATATATAAAAGTATAAGATATACTATATTTTATTATGTTCTAGTATATTTGTCTTATAAAATGATATGCTTTTGATATAATCAAAGCATTAACAATTGATGCCATTGTTTATCACATTAATCAGATATAAATATTTTACAATTCTGTTATTTACTTTAGATATATATATAAAAAATGTAAAAACTTTTCTTGTCTCGTATAACTTTATCAATATGATAAAGTTTACTTCTGTCGCAAGTAAAGATAAAATCTTTAGTTTAATAAATAATTCATGCAGTTATATGTCACTATTTTTATCTTAATTCTTATAGCATACATCTAATAAACAGATAAATGGTTTATATATTTAGAACATTTTAGTTAAAAATAATACTATGAAGAATATCAAGCTTAATACTTCATAAAAAAGATTTAGTTTATAATAAAGGTATAAAAAAGTGTCTGATTTTTCGTTTTAAATAATATTTTATACTATATATTTTTTATATTTTTATATTATATAATAAATATAATTCAATAGAATAAAAAAATTATATCTGTGCAATTTAAAAGAATTTATGTTACTAATGGAACTGATAAATCAATAGTTAAATAACCCTACTCATTTTCCTTTAACATGATTTATTTAATTATATTAAGAACATACATATAAGAGAAAAAGTATACTTAATATCTCATATCACGTGCGGATTGTATAGCACATGCTCGCATACTATATACTTTACTTACTCTAACTCATATTCTGCAAACTAGAATTCCCAATTTGTAAAGAAATTTTCCTACAGTTGGTGATAATTTATGAAAAAATGTTTGTAATCAAATATTTTAAATACAAGTCGTTTTTCTAACACAAATTATGGAAATGATTCAGCAAACCTAACAAAAAGATAGTAAAATTTCAGAATTATTATTGAGTTAGTTTTAGATGTTTTTGGCCCGTAGTTCGGTAATAAATGTACTCTAAGTATAAGGATTTAAGTGTATGATTCTTCATTTTTAAAAAATGTTAAAACTTTATACTTTATACTTTTTTACTTAAAGTATATTTCAGGAAAATAATATACAAATAATAACAAGGAGATTCCATAGAAATAATTTATTTCGTAAAATAATATTTCGAAATATATTTCTACTTTTAAATAAATTGATTCGTTATGCTCCTTAGAGTACCTAGTTGTTTGTTTTCTTTATTTATTATTTTCATTTCAAGTAAAAAGTTCTCAATTCTGATTCAAAAATGAGATCAGATTGTTAGTAATTTATAAGAGCATGAATTTTCATTGTATCATTATGCTCATTAAATTCTTTTTTGTTGCTTACGGAAATTTAGTGTAATTTTGCAGTTTTTTATAACTTTTTACTTTTCAAAACTGAATAGTCTTAACATAAACTCACATATAATGCAGCTTTATTTAACATTAAATATATTTATTACATTATATTTATGTGATTTGTGGTAGTAGTAGAACATCGATTATCTGAATTTTGGTTATCCGAATGATCGATTATTCGAATCTAGGCTGGGTCATGTAAGTACGTGTGTATTTAAGCGTTTATATTTAAACACGTTTCATTTATTTTTATACTGCGCTTTTCCTATTTGATATTTATCCTTTTACGTAGAAAACATCAAAAATTTGATCCTTTCAGACCGATTATCCGAACGGTCCTCCAATTAATTCGAATAATCGACGATCAAGTGAACCTTATTCTGTTCTTATTTGAATTACTTCAAATTTTTTTTTTTTATACATTAAGTATTTCTCTTTCAATCTTAGACCAGATGCTATCATTTCAGTTTCCTACTTGTTTTTCAAGAAATATTGTCTTAAAGGAAATATTGATCATTTTTTGAATCAGTATAACAATTTTTAATATAACAATTTTATTTTTAAACAATAAATGATGTTAGTAATATTTTTAATAGGTATTTTATTTATGGTGAGGCAATTGCACCGGAATTACTATAGATCGTGTACAGTCGTCACATGTAACAGCGACAATATCGTTCAGGCTAACTTGAATAATACATTGAAGATCAAAGGTTACGATCGAAAGACCCAACTTTCCATTCAAGACCAATTCTTGGTTTAAAATTTGTTTTGAATACAGTGGATATATGTAGAAGCAAACAAAATTTGCATATGAAATTATCTCGTTTCAATTAATTCCTCATAATAATTAATCTAAATTAATTTTGTCGAAAATTTGAGTTGAGTTTGAATCGAAAATTGCATTTTATATAATAAATATGTCATAGAAATAAAAACCCTCTGCAACATTAGAAAAGGATGCTTGTTTCAGAAAATCGTTTTCAAATTTGCAAGTGTCATGCGTCGCGATGACGTAAACGCAGGTTACGAAGAACGCAACGATAATAATACATAACTGTTGCGTGACACCTAATGCGTAAGAAGATGATGTTCGATTCTTGTTCGAGAAATGCTTCTACTTTATATCAATCATGAAGTATTTACCATAGTAGTAATGTAAACATGTGAAATGTTAGAAAAATTGATTACGTTCGAGTTTTTAATTTATAAATGTTACTAGCGACTATTAACTATTGCCAGGTCATTCTGACCCAGAGCAAGTTTAGTTCTATTTATACATTGTTAACTTTGCGACTTACAATGTTTTAACACTAGAACTACCGACGATTAAAGCGTATTTATTTATTTGTAAGAAATAAAATTGAGAATTATACGAAAAAAATATCAGATATATAAAGAATAAATCTTTATTTATACTTTTTATGAAAAGTCATAATAAATTAGTCACAAATTATGAAGTAGTTATTTTGACTACTCTAGTTCTAGTATTAAATATGTTTTAAATTTAGAAATTAAAAGAAGGTTCATCGAATTCATATATTAAGTTATACAATATATTTTACCACTCGTTTCCAAAGTTCTGTTTATGTGATAAATTATTTATAAGTTATCCATTTATAATGATAATTATTGGAAAGACTCGCTATTGGTATAACTATATATTGTACCACGTTTGAGTAAAGATAATGATATTGTACAGGGTAAAACAAGACGGAAGGGAACTGTAGAATGAGATTACTTTAGTTGTTAAATTTGGCATATTTTGATAACAAACTGTAATAAAATGATTACTGCTAATGTGTTCCAGTATTTCTGGAATTGAAAGACGCATACTGTAATCATTTTGAAGGACTGTAAACATTTTAATTGGTCCTTTAATGTTTGTTTTCTTTATACAAAATTAAAGTCATACGTAGCATGATATCTAATAATAGTATTATTAAATGTTTAATTCAAATTCGGAGATAGGAATGGCGAATCTAAAACTTTTATTATTTTTAAAGGCCAACCATCTTTCAACTTCTTTCGATGTATATTAATTCTTTTTTATTAGGAAGATTAATGAATCAATGTAGGAAGATTACGTGGATCTTATATGTAATATACATACATATAAATATCTATACTTACATCTAAAACTAACCACTTATGGTTTAAAGAATATCATAAAATAGACATCATTTTGTTACACAAAACCCAGAGCTTGCATCTACATATATGCTGAGTACAATTTAAGATAGAAACCATACTTTTTAAGAAATTTGTGGATGCTTAATAGGGGAATAACAGAATGGTTTACCCAGAAGGTCATCTATTGTATACTGCAGAAAGTAACCCTTCTTACAAAGATTGCAGATTAGGATATTCCTCATTGTCATATCTTTGACTTTGCCGTATTGAAGTTACTAAGTTAAAGTAATTATATTTTATTTTCCTCGGGCATTTTGAAATTCTAGTACAGGATATTTTAACTTAGGAGGGCAGAGTTGATGTTTAACACGTTTGCTATCGGCGCTTGAGAAGAAAATCCTGTACCATAGCCCATGGAATTTTTTCTTATAATATGACTTTAAATGTCATTGGATTTTTTGACATTATAATTATAAAATTGAAATTAAGCAAAATAAGCAATTTTCCAAACTGACGCATATTTGCGACGCTGGTCTAGGGTCAAGAACCCTAATTAATAGACCGCATGTCACATATATGTGGCATATGTATTTTATTAAAAGGAAAGTAATAATATAATAAAGGTTAAACAAAGAACATCAAAGATTCGAATTCAAATGACAAAATTTATTTTTTTTTTCTGTGAAAAATTTGAAAACATTCATCAACGCACAGGCCAATTGGATATACATACATTTTAACAATATTTTGTTAAACCTTATATTTATCTACTTACGCTAAATCAATGAAATTTAAATACTTAAAAAAATATACAAACTTATTGCACTTCGTCTTAATATTTGTAATAACAAACTGATAAACTCAACTGCTTATCATGAACAAAAAAAAGTAATTATCTCCAGACCAAGCTTGCATCTATTGTGTAGTCTTATAGGCTGTTACAACAGTTTCAGCTAAAAATAAGTGCAAGGAGTTGTTATAAGCCAAAAAAGTAAACGCGTCGCACTGTGCTTCCAGAGAAGAATTGAGACAACGCATATATGCGGTTCTGATAGCGAACGTGTAAATGTCTAATATTATCTCTAGTAGATATTAATTGAATGAGAATTTGCTGTCCTATCGCTTCCAGATAAGTTATATTTTGACTCATCGGAATAACCATGTTTTCAATAATTTTGCTGTCTATTTTATTCACGAACTTTACAAAGCTAGTATCACAAACGGAAAGTGTATCCCCTTTGGAATACATACATTGTGATTTGCGGTAAAAATACAGATATGTCCAGCTCGTATGATTCTATCGTTATATTTATGTATTAAAGATATTAAAAAAATATCAAGCACAAAAGACTTTGTGCTTTATTGTGTGAAATAGTTTTCCGCTCATTCGCAATCGATATCATGTGACATATCTGACTTGTGTTGAAATATGAAATTGTACCAACAGAACGGATTATCTTCCGCACAAATGATTTATCGTTTTTATTTTTACTTTTTTTTTGTCACATACCTTTTACTTTCTCTTGCGAGATATACTCATGCACGCAATTCCTGTTTGTATCGATGAATTGCGACCGCGTTAATACTTTTATGAAACACCAGCATTTTGGTTTTATATTTCTTTCACAATAACGTAATATGAATTTGATGATGTTAGCATGAGTTTAATAATTTTTCGATTTCTAAGGATTCTAATTATCTTTGATAATGAATCGGTTGAATGAGTAAAACAGGCGAGAAATTGTTTTCTATGTAGGTTGCTGTGAAAGTTGTCAAAGAAAACTGTGCTTTGTAGTATAAATCTACTTTGAAATTAATATTTACATTTATACAGTGTCTTTGTGTGTCGCTTTAAAAGTAGTGTTATCTTGAATGTTCTTTAGTTTCATCTTTTTGTAAGTTATTTAAATTTTAAGGATAGATAATTATTAAATAGGAATTGCAAATATAATATTCGTATGCATGCATATGAATTTCATAGTATAAATAATTCTCATTAGTATTCGGACACCATTTAGGAAATTATTGTTATATTTGCATTAAAAATTTAACTGTTCGTCATGGTTTGCAAACACATGTATTTTATCCATTTAATGTATAAAATAATTCCGTAGCGGTTGTCTCATTTTAAATCAAATGATTAATGCTTCCAGTAGATTGTATATAATTATTTAATTGTTTTAGCATGCAGTTGTCCATTTATTAATTATTTAACAACTACAATAGGAGCTTGATAATTTGAGCATCTATATGCAAGTAAATGTATTGGTGGAAGCAGAGGTTTTTTGTTTTGAAAGCCTTCTGATGTAGTCCTTTTTATAAATTCCTTGATTATTTCTAGTAATAAATCGAATTAAAGGTTTTCTTTTCTAAGCTAATTCATACTTTATTAATTTGCATCATGTCTTTAGTAATTTACATGTGGTTATATATTTTCTTGGAATGTATTGTTTATGTAACATAATTTGTTACGAAGTATAACCAGTTCTAGAAATTCTGATTTGTAGATTTTTTGTTTGCCAGAAGACAAATTTATAATCGGTTAGGTATATTTGTTTATATTACCGCGATAAGAACCGGTTTCAGAGTGAATAACTACTAACGTGCAGTAGGTTAAAATAACCTAATGAATAGGATAATGAACATCAATTAATTTCAGTTATATCTATGATTCTTAATCTAGAATTTTTTGCTGTATATTTACTGTGTATATACTTATAAATATAAATAGTATCGAGTTCACACCACACTACACTTGATTAGATATTAAGAAACAACCTTAAAATATCGATAATATTGATATGTCAGAACTAAACGTTTGATAAATCAAATTGTAAAAAGTGGTAGATATATTCAAATAATTAATTAATCAAAAATTATGAAATTGTTACTAAGATTTGGAAACATATCGTTTGAATTAGTATTATATTTAAATGAAATTTATCTAGTCAAAGGTATGTGATATGAGTTCAACTAATCCTCTGGTTTTTCATTATTTCACAATTTTTCGTAAAGCAAATTTATTTCTATATATTATATTATGAATACGAAAATATAGAGCTCTTTTTTAAAAAAAATTGATTTAACTAAGTTAAATTGATTAATTTTCAATAACATGAAAAATGTCTAAAGCATAATTTGATTGATTTTTAAGGAAGAATACTATAAGAGAAAAGTTATTTTGATTATTAGTTTCTCTGAAAAAAAAACAAAAAAAGATATTTACGGTCAAAACGTATGATGAATGAAATACATAAATGGATCTTATGATGCTACACGTCGAAAAGAACAAAGATTCACAATCTATAATTGTTTATTTTAGAAAATCCTGATGGAACATCGATTTAAGTATTTATAACATAAACAGCAAATTTACATATATATACATATATATCATCATAGCACTATTTTGGAATGTATTCACTTTTTTCTCGTTCAAGGCCATATTAATGCCATAAATTAAAAATGACTGAATGCATTTTAATCTCTATTACAAGTCCGTTCTGACACAAAACATTAAAATTTGAAAAATATTACAAACAAGTGACTGTAAGAGAAATCTTTTTCCGCAGTGTTTTTTTATGTAATATGCAACTGTGTAATATTTATTTTAAACAATGTTTGTGCGGTTAAAAATAAACTACTATTTCTAAATGACCTACACAAAAAAAAAGGTAAAAATTGTAATTGCATATGTAGTAGCAAATATATTACCACTTATGAACAACAGTGAAAAAGTATATAGGATAATGACGATGTTAAAAACAAACGCTGTAAAATATCAGAAGTGTCCAGTGTTATGATAGATGAAAAAGTATCGGTAGATAACATTTTTATATACGTTACATAAGCATCTTCAACTATGAGTTAAATCGTGTGACTTTAGTGCTGAAAAAGTTATTACAGCTATGTACAGAAAGGTAGCACTATCTTAGTAATTACTTAATTTCTATTTTCTAAGCAATAGAAATTATCATCCTTCAAGTATATATTTTTTTCAAATCGTCACGTCACTAATTGGTAGTACAATAGCCTACAATTTACAAATAATGTTAGTTTCTCAATAACACAGTAACTGAGAATAATAGACTTGCTACTTGCGTTATCATTTCAATTGTCTGTCTCATAACTTATTACTTATAACGATTCATATTTTCACTTCTACGATTTTACCGAAATGTATTTATTACATTACAAATATATCCATGTGCGGAATTGGTAACAATTTAAAGTATATTTTCTTCCATTTCTATTTCATAATATAAAAGATATATAAAATGTGTTATCTTGCTATCCCTGACTGTACAATTGCTGGTGAGTAACAAAGTCAGACCAGCTATCAGTTTAACAAATTACAACAGAGCGTCATCAAAGTGTCCGTGTAATGTCATTCAAACGTATCATTTGAGCGTGCACCTAATACAAATATTCCGTGTACGTGTGGTGCGTATACACATGCGCGTGTGCACGACTTTGTCGACAATGACTTGCTGATTTTTCATGTTGTTCATGCGTGACGTGAATGTGTTGCATCAAACTTCAGCATAACGTCGCGAACACACGGGCAGTTACGCGCCCGCGGTCGCGCGAGCGTGTTAGGTTTTTTTGAGGTTAGTTGCGAATGATCGCAGTGCTAAAAACTTACAGTAACTTTACTTTTTTGATCGCATTTATTGATCCAAGGCATTGCGTCATTTACCCAGAACATGGATCTACCGGTAAGCACGAGAGAAATGTGACGTGTCGATTATTACGATCTTTGCAAGACAAGTTTTCAGTTTTGTTAAGATTCTTTTTTATTAATTAATTGATACAAATTCTGTACTCGGAAAAACGATTATCCGATGTATGATTGAAGTATTTTTTTGTAAAAAGTAGTAAAATGTGATAGTATTGAATTTAGGTCGTCTGTCGTTTTATAGATTGTATTGAGTGTTAGTGTTATCTTCAGCCAATGTTTTCTTTTAAAAAAATGAGAAAACGGCAAGTGTATGATAAAAAGTGTACTGTTTTATAACAGAAAATTAGTAAAATTATATGTACTAATCTTTAAAAACCATTTTATGGTATAAATTAATTTTCTCTTTTTTCTTGGTTGTATGTCATACATATTAGAAAATAAAAGTATGTAATAATAATTTCATTCAGTTTATTTAAAACATTTTAATCAGATAAACGATTTAACATGTAACTAGTGAATATGATAACGAAGGTATTGATACCACCGAAAAATTGTATAAAATTTTTTAACTCATATGTATATATTTATTAAAATAATGTAATTCTTGTGTTTGCAAGCACTGGGTGATTGAAAACCTTGGTCCCCATAAAGCTTATCACAATTTGCGTACTAAAAAGTACTTCCTTATTTACGATGATGATTGACAATAGACATAATTTACAATTCTTACTGTAGGTAAAAGAATGATCGTATGCTTAAATAAACATATACGGTAGCCGTTAGTCACTTTAAAATTGTCGTTTGAACATTTGTTGCTATCAACACATTTCCTTATCATGTTTTGTTTATAATAATATAATCTGCATCTTTTTCTTTTATTTTAAATTCAGTAAAAAATATATTAACCTTAAATATGTACATAAGTTAGGAGGAAAAAGATTAAGAAACACTATTTTGTGATGATAACCGTTTTTAATAGTTTGTAAATAAAATAAATCAACTGATAGTTCCAGTTTATGCCACTGCAAGATTATTTCTATCGTTTGCCCTTAAAAAGCTCATTTAATGCATTTTTACATTTCAGTTACAGGAAAATGATATCAGAATCTTGTGAAAATTAAACGTTAAATTATACCTAATTCAAACGTCAATTTGTAAAATACACTTGTCCACAAAATTAGAGAGTCACTAAATTACCATCGAAAAGTGGCTATATCTTCCTTAATAGAAATCGCACTATAGTCTCTCTAGGCACATTTTAAAAGATGATGTCTACTTTTACATTTCTAAATTGAATTTTTTAAATAACTGTTTACTTTCACACATGCGGTACAAAACTAGATACTTCATTCTTTACAAAATTGTACAAATTCAAATGATTTTATGACCATTAAAAATTTTTTATCGTTATTAGTTTTGAAGTGAATTTGTAGTTTCTTCTTCCTAATAGCTCCTTAAAAATGTGTGTGAAATTTTTGTGGGCTATTTTATTGCACATTTTATAAAATACGTGCCGCTGGTATTACCAAGATTACTACGAGGAAGTTTCACGGCCACGGTTGCATCTTGTATGTATCTAACATATGGTTGGTGTTTATTTAGTATATGGGTTGACATGTGCTTAGTAAGTGTGCAGTTAATGTATGATTGACGTGTTTAGTGTGCTTAAAAATGTGTATTGACATATTCTACGTTCCGTATTTTTCTTTTACAATAAATTACATACACAAACTTTTATTTTATATGTTATTTGTAATTATAATTATTATACACATACAGATACTGTTATATTAATATAATTTGATTATAGTGAACAGCAAATAACTATGTAAGATATTTCAAATGTATATTAAAGAATCAAATTTATATTTAACTACTTTTTCCCACAAATTAAAAGATAAGCTATATTCTTGTAACGTTTTCTTTTTTGTATTCAGTACTGGTGTTATATTAATATATACTAATTATAATTAATAATGGGAAATATATAAAATGAAAATTGATGAACGTAATTTATTATAAGCCATACACAGTAGATAAAAAGAAAATACTGTAGATTAATCCTACTAGAATTCGAATTCACGAGCAAAAAAATGAGCGACTTCGTGACCGAAATTGTTTCATGTTATATCATTCATTTGAGTTTTCGTTTATTTTGCAATACAGTACGTGAAGTATCTAAAAACTTTGATGTTAAATAATTCACAAATTATTCATCTGTTAATATTTTATTTGTAATCTTCTCAGTCAATTTATATTAACGAACTTCTTCTTTAATATTATAGTTATTAAAAGGCATTTTAGAGATCTTGATAATTTACATAACCATCTTATAAGAAAATGAGAAAGCTTGTAAATAAAATTTGAGTTAATACATTAATCCTTTAAAAAATTAACCATGTACTCCCAAAATCATACGTATAGGTGATTTTGTAACACTTTGGAATCTTCTCTCACGAGCCATAAAGACGTTTCTATAAAACGCATGAGATCCTCCATGTGGTAATGAATTAATTTACAACCATGCTATATCGTATTCACGAACTGTATTATGTATGTGTTTATAAACAGCACTAAACATCGTCTTTGCTATAATAGTTACAGATTATATACTTCTTATATTACATAACACTCATATTCTTAAACAGTCATTCTTCTATTAACTGCTTGCGTCAAAATGACGTCTACCGTGCCTCATCACCAATTGATTGTAGTATTATACGTTATAATTTTGATTTATGATCTCTGTATTGTGAATAAATGTACCATGGGCAACAAAATTCTATTGTACAATAACATAATACAGTATACAAGATGTTTTGTGAGGAAATTGACAAACTTTTTCATATTATTAGATAGCATGTAGAAATTTGAAATGCAATAATTTAACCCCTAAAACACTTCTTGCACTTGTTAAATGTCATAAGCGTATCTCGTTTTCTAATTTCATTAAATTTTTTTCTAATTTTTTATACTTTGACTACTAATAACTTAATATACATTTATTTGTTTCAGCATAATACATTACAATAATTATTTAATTACTTTTAAAATATACATGCGTAGTACTTAATATTATTATTATTATTATAACAGCAGGATTAAAAATACTAAAATTTGATTTGAATACTTTATTTGATTTCAATGTCACTGATTATTAGTAACCACCATAATGTTATGAGTAACTTAAATAGCGATTACTGATGATGTTTATATAGTAATCAGTAGTGTAACGGGACCAGTGAATTAAAACACAGTAATCATTATAACGTTTCTTCTCCTGTCACAGATTACAGGTGCGTCACAACCTAAAGCAGTAAGAATGGCAGGTTCTCCGGTGCTGGAGAATGAAGACAGGACAGAGGTTCTTGACGAACCACTCTTCAGCACCCTTGACATCATACTTCTCAGTGCTTTATTTTTGGCCGCGCTATGGTGGTTAATGCGTCGGAATAAACAAGAAGAATACACACCCGTTACGAAATCCTATTCCATTCAGTAATAATGAGTTGTTATTATTAATATTAGATAGTATTATATTAGGTTGATTTATAATTAATTGTTGTCCATTTATTTATAAATTTTATTGATATTTAAAACATTCTTTATTATTAAGCAGTATTTAATGCTATCAAAATGGCAATTTATCAATTTCAAATTTAAAAACTCAATTAATCTTGATAAATACCTCGCGAAAAATATGATGCATTACCTTTTTCATTTTAATCTTCAAAAACTTCAGTAGCATTTTATCTATATTAGTTGACAATTTCTTTTTAATCTGTCAACTGTTTAGATACAGCATATACACAAATGTTGCGGTATATTCAAAATTTCCAGACAAGTTTATAATATATTATCTATACAGACAATTACCTATAACTCAGCCTAACAAATATCAGAAGCAAATTTTCTTAGAAACTCATGGCATTTATTTGTACTTTTGTACATATACAAATGTAAACTATGTTTAAATTATGATTAAGTTAATACTTGCAAAATCCTTTTTCCGAGTCCAAAAAAATTAAATGCCAAGATTATGTTCTATATTTTATCGACTAAGAGTATACATGACAAAAATATTCAAAATCATGAAATCAAAATTCAGACGTCAGAGGGTTATGAACAACAGTAAAAAGAAGATGATATCAACATAAAATATAGGATAGGTTAGACTATCTGACTGTTTCAAAATTTTTATGACACCGATATCCAGGCGAAAATTTTGACATGTATGCTCATATTAATATACATACTGTATGTTTCGTATGAAATATTTTATATACAGGGTGAGCAGCTTTTTTTCGCACATACTTTGGCAATGTGTTCTACGAAAAAAAATGACTCGTGTAATAAAAATCTATAAATGCTTTCGTAAGAAGCTAAAATAAAAATATGAAATGTGATGTGAACGCTGTTAAATTTCTGATGTTTTCATTTCAAAGTGTCACCCGTTTTTGTCGAGACAAATTCGACAATTACATATCTACTATTGAATTTATTATTGATTTTAGTTGGTTGCGATTTTGTCCAATCTTTTCATAAGCGATGTTAATTTTCGTCTTTATACGTACTCCTGTACTATAAACTTTCTCTTTCAGAATGCTGCAGAAAAACAAATCCAAAAGGATAAGATCAAGTTATCCAGGAAAGTGGTTCTCTTCAACCCTTCAATTCATCATTAGAAATGTCCGCTAAACCGATTTTTTACACAATGGACATAATGTGCTGGATATCTATTTAATTGTAACTGATTATTTTGACGACGCACAACAGATGAATGATTTATAAAAATCAATATCGATGTAAAAAGATTAGACAGAAGTTGCAATCATCTGAAATCAATAATAAATTTAATAGTATGTTGCAACAAAAGCGTGCAGCATTTTAAAATGGAAGCATAGGTATTTAACAGCGTTCACATTACATTTCATACTTTCGTTATAACGTTTTAAAAAAGCATTTATGGACTTTTTGTTACATTATATTTTAGTTTTACTTTTACTCATAGAAGAAATTATCGAGGTATTTACGAAAAAATGCGTGCCACCCTGTATAATCAAAGTTTACTTTGTACACAATACTGTAGTTGCAATACCTTATATAAATAACTTTATAAAGAATTTTTTTGTTAAAGGCCAACACTGTTTCCCACGGTACAACCATCGGAAAATTCATTTATAAAGAAGTTAAAAGCGTCCGGCAGGAGTTTGGTAGTATTTTATGGCAGTCAGACTGGAACTGGTGAAGAATTCGCAGGTAGATTGGCCAAAGAAGGCATCCGTTATAAAATGAAGGGTATGGTGGCTGATCCTGAGGAATGTGATATGGTATGTACTTATTTCTATAAAAAATAGTTTACGATTTTAATATTTGTTTCATTTAAATAGGATGGATTTCTCTTTTCCATTTTTTGAATTATTTCCTTAAAAATATACGATTTTTCATTATAAATAATAATAAAAGAAATTGTTTTGATATTTAAAAAATGAAAAAATTGAAGAACCACGAAAGTAAAAGTTGCTTTATTTTGGTATTTTGTTATTTGAATCATTTATGTATCATAATCTTATATAACTGTAATTTATCATAACAGGAAGAGTTAATACATCTGAAAACAATTCCAAACAGTTTGGCAGTATTTTGTTTAGCTACATATGGAGAAGGAGATCCTACAGATAATGCTATGGAATTTGTTGACTGGTTGAAAAATGGTGATGCTGATTTAAATGGATTAAATTATGCTGTAAGTCTTATTTATATTCTCTAATGTGTATTTGAAAAGAGAAAGACAGTAAAATGAAAAGTATTAAGTTGAAAAGTAGTAAATCTAAAATTTAATTTTACTTATGATTCTTAAACAAGAAAACTTTTGATAATCGTTATTTAGTTTTACGACAAATAATGATTATGCCATAAAAGTTATATGTAGAGAATGGACCATCTAACTTTATCATACAGGTTGTTTTTGATAATATTAAAAAATGTTTAGAATAAAAGTTAAATGGTTTTGTTATTTAGTATGATAATTTTTTTCATAAGAGAATGCATAGGAGATATGTAAAGATTAAGTTATTTTTTGAATGTAATTATATATTTTGTTCATTTGCAAATGATTATCTTAACCCAAATTAGACTGAATTATTTTTTGTTTAATTTTAACTTAATATTTTAATAAAATGCATATATATGACTAAAATAACCTCACAAATAAATTCTGTATATAAATATGTATCTATATCTAAAAATTATAGATACAATGTTACAAAATACAGATATAAAATATAAAATTCCGGCATAAGAAAATCAGTGTACCAATACAAGTCAGAATTTTAAGTTTTCTTCGTTAGATGGCATTGCTTATTGTTTCATGCAGTAAAGCATCGCTTTTACTATTGTAATCTGTACTGTCATTATGTAATTATACTTCCTTTAATTTCAACTTTTCTCATTTTTCATATGTATTTAATTATAATAATAAAAAATGGTGCATATTATGTAGATAATTTATAACGATCAAACTTGTGTACAGTGGAATAATAGTTACTAACTCATAAAAATGCTTTTATTATAGAAAATAATTAACTGTCACTATTACTTTAATTTTGTAGTAGCATAAATAGTATAATTTAATTTTATAAATTAAAAATATTTCTTTAAAATATCTTAATAATGAGTTCCAAAAGATTCAACAAACTCTTACGTGTGATGATTAAGTGCAGGTACGTTAGCGCTACCCATTGGCGCTTTACTGCACTATCTTTGACGCCAAAGTTTAAGGTATTTGTAACTGTGATTTTTTATGTCACGACGTTTATATCATTATTGGTACAATCCTCAAATTCTTTATTTAATTGTTATTAGATTGTTCTAGTGTAACTACATTTCACAATAGGGGTTTCTTGTATTATAACTAAAAAAGAAATATGTTAAAATATTAACATACAAGTTGTGTAAATAAATTAAAGCATTTATTTTGAGTTTAGAAACTTTGAAGTATTTTATGAGTAAAATGTTTATATAAATTTTCTTTATCTTTATATTAAAATATTTAATTAAAATAATGTATGAAAATATATATTCGTTTAAAAAAACGTTTCATAAATTTATTCTTATCGTTTATTTTTTATTTATGGTTGGTTCAATCAAATTATTTAATGTTTTATATATTTTTTGGTATTTTCTTATACAGATTATTGACTAAATTATTAAAACAATTATCCGAATATTATTACATTATTGCCGAGTAATTCTTGTTGATGATTTTTAACATTTAACAAGGAACACGTATACAAACTTGATCTGGTGACGTAAACAAAATCGTGTTAAGAATCATGTTCACTGAGCGTATTTCCTAATAGAAGATTATTAGTTTGAAAATATTTCAGTAATTATTCATTTTAAGTCGAATTTTGTATAATACTTTTTTTACGCAAGATTTTATGGTTTATCCGAATTTGATAAAAAATATTAGACATCGTATTTTAAAAACTGAAGGTGACCCTAATATCTACATTCTAATATTTAGAAGATGTTTAATAGTTTTATTATTTATTAGATCATCAATAGTATTGTTGCAGAATGCATCAACATTTTCGGTTGTCAATTCTTCGAAATTTTATATTTTTTTTTGGTGATTACTATCCATCTAATTCCTGAAGTTCTAATATTTTATATTCTAACAACATAGAACTCTTAGAAATATCTTTAGTTGCTTTTAGCTCAATTTTCATCGTCGCCTTTAATTGCGAGCTGATTGTCTGTTGCGATTTTGCCAGTTTTGTATGCAGTAGTCAAAAAATTTATTCAGTCTTCAGTATTCTATTTTCATATTAAAGTTGCATTATGTGTACGTACATAACTTGTTTTATCTTACTTTTTAGGTGTTTGGTCTTGGAAATAAAACATACGAACATTATAATGAGGTAGCAATATATGTTGATCATAAATTAGAACAACTTGGTGCTACACGTGTTTTTGAACTTGGTTTGGGAGATGATGATGCTAAGTAAGTTTAAAGAATTTCTACTATACCAGATGCTTATAAACTAAATTTAATGCTACAAATATTGAAGATACTAATATAAATTTATGCAAAATATCCCACAAAATCTATCCCCTGTTGATTGTAGTAAATTTTCTCACAATGTTATATTTGAACAAATTTTATTTTTCGTTTTCGATTTTTTTTTCGAAGAATTATAATCCGTTTATTATTATATTTTGTAATATTTCCTATATATTTATAAAATATAATGATAATTTTTCATAAAAATTATTTTTTTATTTATTAATTCAGAATTCGTAATTTACTTTTTTATAATCTAAATGCATAATGAGACGTTTATTTTTGTAGTATAGAAGATGATTTTATCACATGGAAGGATAAGTTTTGGCCGACAGTTTGCGACTTCTTTGGAATTGAAGGCACAGGCGAAGATGTTAGCATTAGGCAATATAAACTTACCGAACACGTTGATTTACTACCTGAACGCATTTACACTGGTGAAATTGCTCGTCTCCATTCATTCAAGAATCAAAGAGCGTATGTTGTTTTTTAAATACAATTAGAATTGTATTGAAAGATCCACATCGATTATTCTTTTTTGCAGTCCATTTGATGCGAAAAATCCTTACTTAGCTCCAGTAAAAGCTAATCGTGAACTTCACGGTCAAACTTCAGAAAGATCGTGCATGCACATAGAATTCGATATAGAAGGATCCAAAATGCGTTATGAAACAGGTGATCATTTGGCAGTATACCCTGTGAATAATGGAGAGCTAGTAAATAAAATTGGAGAAATATGTGGTACCAACTTAGATACAGTGATTACTCTTACAAATACAGACGGTAAATTAAAAATAGATGTTATATTTGTTTTTTTTTATATTATACTTATTTTTTTCGTATACATCAGTTTGCATATTACAGAGGAATCTACAAAGAAGCATCCATTTCCTTGTCCATGTTCTTATCGAACTGCTTTGACGCATTATTTAGACATCACTAGTAATCCGCGCACCCATATTCTTAAAGAATTAGCGGAGTATTGCAGTGATCCAAACGACAAAGAAAAATTAAAATTAATGGCGTCAACCAGTGCAGAAGGAAAAGCTGCTTATCAACAATGGGTAGTTCAAGAAAATAGAAATATCGTACATATTTTGGAAGACATTCATAGTTTGAAACCAGCTTTAGATCATCTTTGTGAACTTCTACCTAAATTACAATGTCGCTATTATTCAATTTCCTCATCTCCTAAGGTAAATTTTGATTATTTTACAGTAAATTATTGTAATACAACTTAACTAACAAAATAATTTGATTTTAGTAGAACAATGTAGATCGAGTTTATTAGAATATTGAAACTAGATACAAAAACCCTTTTTTCAAATAGCAATTGACACCTTTATTTTCATTATTTTTTTCCTTCTCTTAAAATTGATTATTGCATCTTGTAAAGTGAAATCCATATATGTAGACTGCAAGATTTTATCATTAACTATTTTTACATTCAAAAATATTCAATATTTAACTTTTGTATGATGAATTAAACATTTTTAAGTTGAAAGCAATTTTGATTCTGTTAACTCTTATTTAGGACAATTTGAAATAGGAATATGAGAAAATATAATATCATTTACGTTAATAACTGTGTTAAAAAAAAATCAGGCAGGTTATTTTATAAGTGATGCGAATTTTTAGATGAAATAATAATAAAGCAATCTAATGAATCAGTGGCACTTAATATGTATACACATAATTTCTGGTTTAAGTGTATAAGAACCAAACATTAAAATTACTATAAAATTACTGTATACAAATAGTTGGAATATCTAAAGTTATCTTTCTGCTGTTTACTCAAGAAAAAGTCTTTTTTTATTAGAATATTACGAATTGGAAATAGATTTGAATAGTTAATTTACAGTTACAGTTGGAATATTATGTCAATAAATTGTTACTATATGTTTAATAATTCACAAAATTTAAGCATAAAAGAATAATTTGTGAATAATTAATGACAACAATGTTAATGTAACAGATAACTTCTTTAAAATAAAGTAAGAAAACTTTTGTAAAATGTAGTGTAAATGTTAGTAAAAAGATAGTAAAATGTAAAAAATGAGGAGAGCTAATAGAAAACTGATAGTACTAATTAAGTTTTATATTTTACATTTTATAAACATTAAGGAAAGTTCGTATTATTTATAAAATAATCTGATAATTTGATTCCTTATAATGATTAAATTATAATAAATGTGTGTTAAAATAATTTTTATTTGATTATAAACTAAATTAGAAGCAATAATTATAAATTATTTAAATATGAAAATTTAAACTATATAAAATTAAATTATTGATTATTATTGTATGAAATTATAAAAGGATTTTAATCAAGATTTTTAATAATTTTTAAAATGATTTTTTAATTTATTTTTAGCTACACCCAGCCACAATCCATATTACTGCAGTTGTAGTAGAATATAAAACACCTACAGGTAGAATTAACAAAGGTGTAACTACTAGTTGGTTAAAGGAAAAGCACCCTTCAGATCCACCGTGTTATGTTCCTATTTTTGTCCGAAAGTCTCAGTTTCGTTTACCAACTCGAACATCAACTCCTATTGTCATGGTTGGTCCAGGTACTGGTATAGCACCATTTAGAGGGTTTATACAAGAACGTGATCTCGCAAGAAAAGAAGGTAAATAAAAGGATTAAAAACAAAAATTATCTTTTTATAGAAAATTTCCAAACTAAATTGTTTTATCTGCTTGTTTGTATTCGCTTAAAATACTAATTTTTCAGAGTTCTGTTATTAAAAAATGATTCGAAGTCAAATATCATGATTTATTAAGAGAAAAAATATTTCTTTTATTTCCTATTATTACTTATTTAATAAATTTGTGATTCTAAAATTCTAATTTTTATAAGATTGATTATTATTTATAAGAATAAGTATCTTCTTTTAGGAAAAGAAGTGGGAGATACAATTTTGTATTTCGGATGTAGAAAAAAGGATGAAGATTACCTTTACAAAGAAGAACTTGAAGAATATGTTAAAAATGGTACTTTAGTGTTACACACTGCATTCAGTAGAGAACAGTCTCAAAAAGTATATGTTACACATTTACTAGAAAAGAACAAAGATGAATTGTGGAGAGTTATTGGTGAACAAAATGGACATATTTATGTGTGTGGGTTAGTATAAAATTATGATGGTAATATTTAAAATACATTTTTAATTAAATTTTAATATTTAATTTAATCTGTATTTTTATCTCTTTTAGTGATGCAAAAAATATGGCACGTGATGTACACAATATTTTATTAAAAGTTGTAATGGAAAAAGGAAAATTATCGGAATTAGATGCAGCAAATTACATTAAAAAAATGGATTCTCAGAAGCGTTATTCCAGTGATGTATGGAGTTGAATGATGCTTCTAATTTAATTTCGTGAATATTTATAAATTGTTTATGCAAAGTTTATAAAAATATGCCTTTATGAAAAAGGCTAACAATACTCTGCATACAATTGTACGATATACATGTAATCGTTTAAAATAATAATTAATAATTACAGACATTAGTAAAATCACATAAGTCCCAATTGTATGTATCATACATAAGTAGTTAATGAATTTTGTATAAAAAGTTTATTTTTTCCTATATTTTATAATGTTAAAAGTTTATAATGTTAATTTTTTATGGGAATTAATATAATGTAATAATGAATTTAAAGTATACATTTACATTTAATGAATACACGTAATACTTGTACAATACTATAAAATAGACATTGATACATGTTACACAAATGAACAAAGTGAATATTTTATATGACAAATTTTATCAAACACTATATTTATGTAAAAAAAAAAGAAAAAAGAGAAAACGAAAATGTTATAAAAGTTATTGTAATCACAGTTATACTTTTGAAATTACTGTGCAAAAAATTAAATATAAGAACACCTTTCTCTGTGTTGAACTGGAAATGATAATAAATATTATTAAAGAACTATTAATTTATATTTCTTAGAAATCAACTATTAATATTTTATTTTTCTAACACTAAACGAGGTACTAAATGTGGTACATTTTTTTTATTTTATAAAATTTTTATAAATTAACATATAATAAAATATTAAAATTTCTATCTACTTCATAAATGTATTCACTTCATGTATTTTTTTGTCGAAGAGTTTGGGTCAGTACATTAAAATATCAAATGCTTCTTTAAATTTTTAAATCGCGGATGGGAATATGTTCTTTCTATCTAAGTATCTATATAACACATGCAACTTTATTCCAAGCTGAGAGTACCTTCATAATAATATTAATGACAAAAATGGTAGGATAACTTTTTTTTTTATTTATATATAGCAATAACGTATGGATAATGAAAGTGTAAAAATATCAATAATATTTATGCTTAATGGATTTAAAATATAAATTGCTTAACCAACGTAACTATTTAAAATAATTTTTTATTAATTTATTCCATATTTTTAATATTCTTAAATATTCATAATAAAGTTTACTAAATAAAGATATAAACATATATCATAGACTTTCTAATCTCTTATTATTAGATTTCGTTTTAGTAAGAGATATATTAGGAATCACCAAATCATTATCTGGTTCTTGAAAATTTTCAGAGTTATTTGTATTAGTCGTATTTGTTTCTCCACTATTAGAATTTGAATTCTGCAGTTTTGGTGTAGAAGTTCTACCCTTCAAAAGAACTGCTTGTTCCGTACTTTTACTAGCATCTTTAATAGATATTGAAGACACATCACTGAAATCTAGTAAACCGTAATTATGGTCGAACTGCTTTTTAACAGGTGATATTATTCTTTTTGCTGTGTTTATTGGTGTTACATCAGAATTTGATGATGAACTTAAGGCACTTGCTTCGCGCGTTTTTTTTAATGTTGTAATCGCCCAACCTAGACCAAGCTTTTTAAGAGCAATTTCCATTTCTTCTGGAGATGAGGTATACTTTAATAGAGTAGAAGATGGAGTGCTTACTATTTGTGAAACTCCAGATAATTCGGAAAATGTATTCGAACTTGTGGACGTTATCTTGTCTTTATTGCTGTTATATTCCTTATTGACATCAGTGGTTGTAGAAGAAAAATGCTGTAATTCTTCTATCTGCAATGATCCTTGATCAACTGCGTCACATTGTAATTTTTTATCACGTGTTTGTTGCACAATGTCTTCTTTCTTTTTTTCTTTATTTTCTATTAGGTTTTGACTTTCTACACTTCTAGATATTTTTGGTGAATCAAGAAATGTCGAACTTTCTTTTATTTCTTTTGTAGAAATTATTGAAGAATTACCCAACGTTTTTAAACGTTCGATGTGTAAATTAAATGAAGGTGCAACATATTCTGATGATTTTATTAGTGCAGTAGATTTCGTTACTTGAGTTTCTGTAACTTTTTTCATTGTCAATGGACTTTTGATATTGTTTTGACTTCTGTTTACAGTGTCTGGTGTATCAAATTCAATTATTGTAGATAATTCATGACCTGATGATTCAATTTCGGCTCTAGAATATAATTTCATTATAATCATACGAAAAGCATAAAATTAAATTAAAGTATAAAAGTGTAAAAAATAAAAAAAAAATTTCACCTATATGGTCCACTAAGTAAACTCACTGGTGGTTTACTTCTGCCATTGGTATGCATAGAATTATCTATTGCTTTTGATGTTTTCGGAATATCATTAAGTAACGGAATAAAATCTTTAGTCTTTTTCGACTAAAATAAGTAAAACAATGAGTAATGTATAATTATATGGAAAGTTATGTACATATGATTATATAAATATTATTATTTGTAATTTAAAAGTATAAATTACCTCTTTATTAGGATATTTTCTTATAACTGTATCATTTCTTTGCGTTTTTGAAGTATAATTTCTATAATCGTCATTATCCGTTGAAGTTTGAATTGAATGCTTTATAGCTGAATTATATATTTCCTTCGATGTTACTGAATTATTGTCAAGACCTTTACTCTGTTCCAGAATTTCTTTTGATAACTTTTCTATCACTTCTTCCTCATGATGCTTTGGCAAAAGCCAAGTATCGCGTTCTGGCGTTGCTGTTAACACTTGAGATGATTTATGCATTTTGAATTTGTTTAATTGAATGTTTACTCTTTCCTCGTTTATTATCTTTGGTTTGACTTTGGCTTTTTCTACATTTTGTTCAATCCCTGTTTTTGGTTCAATGAAGAAAACTACATTTTTAGATGTGTCGTCATTTACTGAAACTACTCTCTCTGTTTCTTTAATTTGATTGATTTCTTCTTTAATAACTGTTTTATCTTTAATAATCTCCTGAGATTCAATCAGTGTTTTTGCAAGTTGATTATGAATTGCTTCTATATTTTCTACAAGTTTATGAATGTCTTGTAGGTCATTGGTCATCACTCGTGGTGGAGGTAATTGCATCAAACTTGTTTCATCATTTGGATCAATCATAGAAAATTCCATACCTAAAACAAATTATAACATTTCCTTCTTTAGTATCATGTAGGGAACTTATTGTGACTAGAATCTAATTATACTAAAGTCCCAAAAGTATTTTGTTGCAATAAAATTAAGCATTTCTAAGATGCCAAATATCTAATATACATCTTATTAAAAATGCTTGTATTATAAATTCATTTTTTACTTTTTATTAATTTTATAACATGTAGAGTTTAAAAGCATTTTGAAACTCAAAAATATTAATTTACGAACATTTTAAACAAAATTCGTGGAATGTATTTAAATTATTTAAAATATCGACAATTTTTATATTTTTATGTCGCCAAATACGTTCTAATCTGATCTCAAAAAATTCTTGAATTTCAAGAATTTTAGAATTACTACTAATTAATAAAATGAAAGTACCTTTTTGTTCATTCCGAACTTTCTCAATAAGATGTGTTAAAGAAATTATTCTTTCTGCACATGTAGTTTGAAGATTTTCATATTTTTGTAAAATTTGAGGACAATTTTTCAATGCATAATTACGAATTTCATTAAATTTAGCGTGTACTTGTTCACATTCTGTATTATTACATAAACAAAATCCCAATGAAACTGGAATTTTTGATAAACATTCATTTTGATTATATTCGGATGAATCCGCCGATGTTGAATAATCATTTTTAATAGATGATAACGTGTTATTATTTGTTTGAGAATCAGTAGATGAATATTGAAGTAATTTTTTAATTTTACTTGGATGAGGTATATTTGAGGGCATTCTCATAGTACGTGGCGATGGGGTTTCCGGTGTTGATACTGGACTAATATCTTTTTTTAAAACTTTTATATTTTCGTTCGCTGAAGAATCTAACAATTCGAGAATAGACATGTTATTATTTAAAGCTTCAAGTAAATCTTTAGGCTTTATTGGCGGTGGACTAACAAAAGATGTTGATGTATCCGATATATCCTTTATTTTAATTCTTTTTGATTTAGACTGAATCCACTGCTGTTTACTTGTAGATTGGTGTTGTGTACCTGCTGAATATACTTGAGCACTTTGTGTGCTTACATCTACAAAAACTTCTGCAACTTGAGGTGGCTTAACTTTAATATTGAACCCATCTTTGTCAATGTACATTTTAATTTTTTTATTAGGTACATCTTCTGTACTCAGAGACTTTTTTGGGCTATTATATTGTGATTTGGACATAGATTTTGAAAACTTTTTTATAGGAGACGAAGTTTTACTTGTTGAACGTGATTTATGAAATGTTTTTGATGGACTTTGTTTTAGTGTCTTTTTACTACACATTTTTTTGGGAGAAATTACTTTTGCATTTTGTTTATCAAGATTGCTAATTATATTTATAGTCTCAGAACTTGTTGAACTACTACTGCTGCTCTCTACTTCAGGCCTGATAACTGTAATTTGTGGTTCAATTGGATAATACTTAGTAACTTTTTTGACTTCATCATCACCAAAAGTAGATTCATTTTTCTTTTCTTCCACTAATTCTACTTGTGTACTTTTATCTTGAACTATGTTACTTTTATCTCCTGTTATAGTTTGCACTGCAATTTCAACTTTCTTTATAGATGGGTCATCTTTTTTCTCTACTTCAGTTTTTTTTTCCTTTTCATTACAAGATGCATTTATTACTTTAATATCTGGTGATAAAGACTTTTGAATATTTATATCTTGAGAATCAGTTGTCTGAGTCTGAATTGATTTATCTCTTTCGAATAAGGGCTTTGTAGACGCACTAAAAATATCATTCGGTAAGTCTGCTCCGAATTCTTGTAATAACAGTCGCTTTTGTCTCTCAACCTTTTTTAACATGTCTAATATTTGTTCTTCGTGTGAGGTCTCAGTTTCTTTATATTTATTTTGTGAAATTTTGCTAACATCTGTAAACTGATTAAAGCAACATGGTTCTTCCCAAGCAATATGAGTATCCGCACTTTTGTTTTCTTTTATTGGTGGAAGTGTAATTTGTCTTTCTACAGGACAAGAAGTAAAATGTTCAGAAGATTTTTCGGTTAATAAAGGTTTTAATGCACGATTTAATTTCTTTTTATGTTGGTCTCTCAACAGTTTCCTTCTTTGTTCTAGCATGTATACATCTCTCTAAGTAAAAAAAAAAAATAATAATATATCGTCATTAATCAAAAATTTATGATGAAATTTATAAAGCTAAAATAAAACATGTACCGGATAGCATTTAACTTGACTAGCTTTTAATTTGCGTTCTTTACTCGCAAGCTGATCTAGATTTTGCATAAGTATTTGATAATCTCGACGTACTTTTTCTCTTAATGTTGCATCTTCCCCCCGTTTTTGTGCGTTATATTTACGATTTTCTAATAAATGCGATTCAGCAATTTGTGTCTGCTCAATTTTTTGAGCTAAGTCTATTGCACTTGGCTGTAAACATAAATTCAGTATTAATATTTTTTTTGTACAAAGTAATCACTTAAAAAATTTGATATGACTTATTTATATTAAAATTGAAAGTATTTCAGAAGTATTCTTTATTACTTTATATTTCTCATTCATCGCACTTAAATTATTTATAATAATTTGTCTTGTTATATTATTGTAAATGACTAAATGTTCACACAAATGATTAAAACAAACACCCTGTATATTGTATATTGTACCTTAAAAAAGTTTTTATTATACTTATTCTTATTTTTAATGACAACAAACCTCATTCCATTTATGTATCTTTTCAACAACACCAACTGGTTGATCATATACATTACTCTGATGTTTACTATGATCATATAATTGTACTTTATCAGTGATTGGACATTTAACTCGCTTCGCTGTTTTTATTTCTTTATTAATACATTGTTCACCACTATCAGAAAAGTATGACGAATCATCACTGAATGAAGCAGAACTATCACTATTAATAGACTCTGAAGTTGTCTGTACATAATCTTGTGGGTTATACCTTTAATATTTAAAATTAGTCAAAAGTTAACTTTTTTTTATTGATTTTACTATCATAATATAATACCTTACTGATTTGTCTACTTTTATTGCAGTATTTGTAACTTCTTTTTTAGAATTCTTGTCATTGATTTTAAGTTTTTCTCTAGATGCAGTTTGGTTAAACAATGGTTCTGTAACTGAATTAGGAGTAGATTGTTGCTCTAGAATTGAAATTTCATGTTCTGGATTAGCTTCTAATGTTCTTAACTTAGATTTTAAAACTGGAGTATGTGTTTTAAAATCACTTCCTGCAAGCTATAGAAAAATTTTTATATATACTTTTATTCATATAAATTTAGCATTGTGACTCTATAAAAAGAATACCTTTATGTAAGTTTTTGTGATCTTCCCAGCTGACTTTTTAGAAAAATGTTTGTTCATCTTTTTTTTAGCAGATTTCTGTTCTTTACTATCTTCATCAGTATCCTTTTGAATAGAAACACATACTGTATCCTCTTCAGGTACTGGTTTTTTAGAAAGGTTTGCTACCATCGAGGACCTAAGATTTTCTACTTCTCTTATTTGATGCAGTCGTTCTTGATGTTGCTGTTGCAAAGTCTCCTTCTACACAGATTTTACTTAATCTTTCATAAATTTTATTCTGGTATGATATATTAATGTTTGTAATTGTTCTTTATAATTCAACAAAATATATGAAAATTAAGTATTTTACCTGCTGAATATCTTTGATTTGTTTCATTGCTTCTTGTCCTCTTTTTATTGCTGTCAATTTATTCCTCTTATCTCTTTCTTCTATTAATGCATCATGATCAGGCTCTAATGCAGCAGATATATGTGCTTGACCAATATCTGCCATGTCCTCTTGATATTTTTGTTGTACTTCTATAATTTTTCCATTATATATTAGCTTTGCATTTAATTTGTCATTCTCAAGTTTCTTAAATTCTTCCTTAGCTATGTTTTTTGTACGTTCCAAAAGTCTATCTGATATTTCTTTTGATTGCTGTCGCACCTGTGTAAATTCCTTAAGTAATTCTTCTAATCTTTCTATTATGAATCTTGTCATCAATCATGTTAATACTTTATCTACTTTTAGTATAATAAAATTATTACTATCAGATTATAATAACACTTTATATAAATAGCATTTAATAACATTCATTTTAATTGGAGGATAGTTATTGTATTGTTTAAAGAATAGCATAAGTTTATTACATAGTATTTAATGTATTATAATATCATATAATATTTATCGGTGAATAAATTTACGCTGTATAAAATAAATTATTTTATCTGTTTCATCTCTATTAATGAATGCTTTTTTTTGTTTTTAATATTTAATATTTTCAATGTACCTGTTCCAAACGTAACCTTCGTCGACGGTCACGTTCATTTTTTTTAATCTGATCTAAATCAGATAATATCATTCTTCCTCGGCGTATATTTAAACGATTTCCATTGACAGTAACATTAATGGACATAGTTTATTAATACAAAATCATCTGTTGTTCAAGTCAGACTAGAAAAAAAATTTCCTTAACTCAAATTTAATCCAGTAGCAACTGCCACTTTAACATCACATCAGATTAATCAACAGAATGTAGTCAATAGTTTTATAACTATATATTCATAGCATTTTACGGTGCCGTTAAAGATTTCAAAATCAAACCTATGCATGTATAATTTAACCATAAAATCCCTAAAAATTAACATTTTTATAAAAAAATAGGCAAAATTGAAAAAACTATATTCACATCTATAATAAAATCATAATATTAATAAAATATATTATACTGTGTTTACCTCGTTAACCAACTCTCAATATCAGATTTTCAAAATGCATGGTACAAGCTTTTCCATCAATATGTTATGAAATTAGTGCTAGATTTGTATGTAAAGTTTTAGTGTTCTAATAGCAGCATCAGTATACCAAGGTTTGTCAAACTTTGGATCAAAAACATATTAAGTTTTGCAACATAAATAATGCCAAATTAGTTACAAAACAGTACAAAGTTTGGCAATAGTAGTAATGTTTTAATCTTATTTTGGTGTAAATTTGTGTCAACATTTGGTAACAGATCTGACGTCAGAATTGAAAAAATCGCATTACAAATAGATGCGGCTTTGTCGTTAGATCTATCTAGATTTGGTGCCAGATTGGTGTCACACTGGCTATTACTAACTGGCACTAAATGGTTATTGGGTGGTTATTATTGGTATATGACTGGTGAGGTAGTTATTTTTGCTTTACTGTATATATTTGGGGAATATATTTTTCTTTTAATAAAAATCTAAATATCTAGTGAAATTACTAAAGCGTCAGCCTTGTATCTTGTGTAGTCCGTATTGTTACAAACAAGCAATATTCACTGGTGACTACATACACGCTTAAGATATACACTTTATCATTTTAGTGTTGTACGTCCTTTGCGTTACTTAGTGATGAATTCGTTCAGGTAATTAATGTTTGCTAAAACAAACTATAAGTTGACTTCAGAAATATAAGCTATAACAAAAATTACGTACCATTTATATTGGAGATGATGAATGCAAAGTGAAACAATTAAAGCAAGGAAGTATATCTATATTATCTAAACCTTATATCAGTGTAGTGCATAATTTCATATTATTGAAATTCCAAAACTTTTTAATAATATTTGAAAATATTAGTTTTGAATTTGTTTAACCGATGTTATGATGATATGTAATAAGCCTATTATATTTGTATTTTCTTAGGAAATTCAACAATTACAAAAATGTATATTACTAAAAAATCTGTACAAAATATTTTAAACAATGATTTTAATTAAGTTACAAAATGGAATGTTAGTGACATATGGTAAGTATTTATTGATTTTTATAATTTAATTTAAATATTACAAACAAATGCACATCTGAAAATAATGTTTATTAATCTTTGATAGTTATTTTTGTAATAATCTTAAATGTATAATATTTGTTAAACAGTATTGAAAGTATTATTGTGATCCAAATCACTGCAATAGAAACTAACAAAATTGGCATTGGTGATTCAAGATTTAATTTTTTATGAGAGTTGTGAATGTTGAAGTAACACAAACAAAGAGTACTTCTCAAAGTTTTCAAGTAATTATGATTTCACATATATTTGTTATTTATTTTGTTTGAACCAAAAGATGTAAGCCAAAAAGAGCAAAAGTATATAAGTATATAACCTTATTATTTTATGACCTATAATTTATTACTTAATTAAAGCTCATGCTACCAAAAAAAATAAAATTATTATTCATACATACCATTAATATTGATATAATTATTTATAACCCTCATTATATGATTAAGTTTTTATAGAATAAAAGACTGTGGTAAAACAAATGGGAATACTTTTTTGTATTGATATATTCACTTTTGATTTCAGTTTCTTTAATTAATGCAAAACATATTTTTAAAACAAAAATAATCCAATATAGTTGATGTGATTATATCTTTCTATCTGTTTTGTGATATAATATTATTATAGCAATATGTCAATTATTTTTATACCTAAAATTATGTAGTATCATTTATTATCATATGAATTAATTTTTCTAAAGTTACATTATGTATTTTAATAATGTAGCACATTTTTTGTATACAACTTTTTAAGTTTTTCTTTTTATGTATTTTATTTCAGATTAGAACAATAAATGGAATCAAAATGGCACGTAGGCGTAAAAGTGAAATAAAGTCATCTGTAAAGTCATCCCTTAAGTACGTACCTGTTCGAAAATCAAGTAGACAAATAGCCAAAAAACAATTGGAAGAAAAAAAAATTAATGGAGATGTTTTACAAATATCTTATCCAAATGACTCAGAAGATAGTAGAAGTACCACAAAATATGAAAACCAAGTATTTCCAAAAAAGAATCAGAGTTCTTTAAGAAAGCATAACAAACATAAGAATGTTTCTAATAGTAATGTACTTGTAATTGGTGAAGAGTGTTCGTATTCAACATCACAGTATGATGCTGAGAAGGATGCTAGTGAAAGTGATAGTCAAGATGGAATAGACATTATGATTGATCAATCTAATAAACTTAGTCTGAAAGATGTTCAACAAGTAGTCATTGGTAATCCAAATAAGGAAGTTGTAACTGAATCTGATTCTACTGAAATTGAAATATGGCCAGAAGATGTGATAGAAGAAACTATAATATGTGAAGAAATGGAAGTTAAAGAAAATGTTAAAGATAGTAGTTACACTTTGAAACAAAATGACAATGTAATAGTAAAAGGGGTATTACTTGTGAACCCCTCTTTAGAAACAAAAAATTTAGTGGAATATGCTGTGATACAAAATGAGAGTGGTATGGAATCTGTATTATTAGAATCTGATTCAAGAAACACATCTAATAATGAGTGTTGTTGCAGTACACAAAAAGATATGTGTAATTTGCATAAAACAAAATTGGAGAATTCCATATCAGCCTTATGTATAGATGTGCCAATGACTTCTAATGATAAAAATGAGAAATTATCTAATTTAGAAAAATCATACATTCATAATAAGAATACCATTGATAATCATGAAAACTTATATACAAGTAAAGATGAATGTACAAGAAGGTTACAAGATACTCTATCTAAGGATGATGTATTCTGCAAGATTGACAACAAGTTAGCAGATATGCAAATTAGTGAACCTTCAAAAGAAATACAAAAATTAGTTAATGACTTATCTAATATTGAAAATATAATGTCTCCTTTACAAATCGCTGGCAATACAAAAACAGTGATACCTATGAATATTGATGATGAAAGCAGTTCTTCAATATTAGATAAAATGGAACAATTACATCAATCAAATAACTCTGTTTCATTAATTGATATTGTGGATAAAAATGTTATAGAATTAAATAAATCTGATTCTTGCAATAACAAAGTAGAATATATAAATCAGCATTTACTAAAATCAAAAAGCCTGCCAGATAAAAAAAACGGAAATCAACGAAAAATGATAAATTTACAGCAGGTAAATGAGGAATTATATGGTGACAGTGAAGCAGATAGTAAAATTGATGGGGAAGATACAAAACTATCTAGTAGCAGTGATAATAGTAATGACACATTATTATCTATGAGTAATTGTAAATTAACAGAATTTGATACAAAATGTAACAATAATTCAAATGATACTGATAAAAAGGTTGAATTTAGAAGTAGAAGTGGTAGCACTGATACAACAGGTTCAGAAAGTGGATCAAATAGTTCTGGTGTAAGAAGAAGTAGTAGAATTAGGTCAATTGGTTTAATGAAACAGAGGTATATATTTTAATATACTTGTTTAATGAAATTAAATTTGACTTTTATTAATATCACTACATAACAATTATACTTTTCTATTGACTTTTAAAATAACAGTCAATGTATAATTGTCTCAATAATAAAAATTATATGTACATTTTCTTTTCAAATTATGGTTTAAATTTTGAATTATAATTAGTATAGAATTTTTTGTTATTGTATAAGTCATTATATATATCATAAAAAAAGTATATTTATAATTCAAATAATATTTGTTTATTAATATGAAGTGAAATTTTACTAAGTATTTTAAAGAATACTTTGTTTTTTTATACATTACAAATAATTTTTCCAATATTTTTTTGTAGATCCCGTGGTCGTGGTTTAGTTACAAAACCTAATATAGATGTTTCAAAATCAAGTGTTCAACAGGAACGAGAAAAAGTAGTCAATAACACAGTTTCAATTGCTCAAGAATTAAAAATAGATAATCCATCTGAACAACAATTGGATAAAGAAAGTAGTGTCAGTAAGACAGTAAATACATTTGAATCTTTTACATCGCTAGCAACGACTTGTAATACTACTGGCTACGATTCAGATTCCTCTAAACCTGTTAAAGTAAAATCTCGTTGGCGAAGATCAAGTGAACTTGAGATGGGTGGAACGAATACAGGAACTGTTTCTACTTCAACAGTTGGATCTGTATTTGGAACTGTAACTGCAAATGTGTTTGAATCAGGATCATCTTCAACACTGAAATTTACAGTTGGAGCTGCAATGGATATTAATTCCTCAGATTCTGCATTTGGATCAGCATCAGCTACAAATTTTCAGTTTACTGTAGATACAGAACAAGCAAAGGAAACATTGGCATCAACTATTAATAATAATATCGTACAAATTCCTAAAACTGTTGGTGCAAGAATATCATTACCTATGGTTCCTGAAATAAAAGATAGAGAAATGGAAGAAAGGCTAAGTCAATTTGAGTATTTGCGTGAAAATTTATATTTGACAGAAAGGTATATAAACAGAATTAAATTATGCTTATAAAAATGTAATATAAACAGTAAAAAAATTTCAGGTACACAAATAAAGAAACAAAACGGATGGTGTGTGATTGTTTTTTAACAGAAGAAGAAATTGAAAGAGGAGAATTAGGTTGTGGAGAAGATTGTTTGAATAGACTTCTTATGATAGAATGGTATATATTATGCATTATATTAATATATTTAAATTAAGCATAAAATATGTGTAGAAAAGTAAATTGTCTATTTTTCAGTGGATCGCGATGTGTAGTAGGTGATCGTTGCACAAATAAAAGATTTCAAAATTGCGAATATGCAAAATGCGAAGTATTTAGAACAGAAAAAAAGGGATTCGGTTTACGAGCTATGGTTGACTTATTAGCGTAAATAGTTTTAAACATAATTAAAGAAATTACGATATTGTTATTTATAATTATATATTTTCTGATTTATTCTTTTTCTAAATATCAGGGGAGAATTTATAATGGAATATGTAGGTGAAGTAGTTGATCCAAAAGATTTTCGACGTAGAGCGAAAGAATATTCAAAAGATAAAAATAAACATTATTATTTTATGGCATTAAAATCTGATCAAATTATTGATGCTACTATGAAAGGAAATGTTTCCCGGTTTATAAATCATAGTTGCGATCCAAATTCAGAAACACAAAAAGTAAGTATAATTAGTAAAAATAAATTTAAAATACTGTATTTTATCTTTATAATTGAAATTTGTACAGTGGACAGTGAATGGTGAATTAAGAATAGGCTTCTTTAATAAAAAATTTATAGCTGCTGGCGAAGAAATTACATTTGACTATCATTTTCAACGCTATGGGTTTGTATTTTAATAGTAGCTTATTGTATTTAATGAAAGCACTTACTTATATTAAATTTGATTACAAAATTAGTAAAGAAGCACAGAAATGTTTTTGTGAAGCTCTTAATTGCCGAGGTTGGATTGGTGAAACACCAGAAGAAGAAAAGGAAAAGATTGAAAAGAAAGAAAGTCGTGAAAAAGATCTAAGAAAGAAGAAAGGTGAAAAGAAACAAGCTGATTACATGGAAGATGAAGATGTAAGTAATTTAAGAACTCTTTATTTTTATTTTTAAATTACATTTACCTTATTTTTCATATTATTTTAGTTGGAAGAAGAAATAGACAAGCTATGCTCAGGTGGTTTGAAGAATAGAGCCCATACGTTAACGTTGAGCAGATTAATGGTACGTAGTAGAGAATTAGAACACAGAACACGACTCTTACGTCTCGTACAAAGCGGAGAACAACCATGCCGAAGATTATTTTTGGATTATCATGGTTTACGTTTGATTTGGAGCTATGTTATGGATATTTCTACAAATGATTCTGATGAAGCACAACAGTTCCGGCTAGAGGTTCTCAAAACATTAAATACTCTTCCAATTCCTAATAAGACTATGTTAATGGATAGTAAAATTTATAACGTAGTAGAAAAGTGGTCAAAACGATTATATTTTTCTCTGAGTGGAGATTCTCCAGAAGATGATCAAGGAAAATCAAAACTGAATGGTGATGAATTACAAATCAATTATGACAGTAACGAAAAAAGAAATTCTTGCCAATACTCCGATACAGAGAAACACGAGAATAGTATTGAAATGACTGAAATAAAACCTGACAATGCAGATCAAGGTTTTATTCCTGAATTAGCTTCCAGTCTTTTAGCTGAATGGTCGAATTTGAAAGAAGTTTTTCGTATACCGAAAAAAGAAAGAATTGAACAAATGAAAGAACATGAAAGAGAAGCAGGTAATAATTTTGAATAAATGAAATTTCAATTTTGTTTAAACTAATAATGAAAATTGAATTAATTTAACGTATATCCTTAGATCGTGGATATAGAGAAGAATTAGAAAAAGAAGAAAAAAGAGGAACATCATATGATAGGTATAGATTTATAAATTGATAAATAATTTACAAAGAATAATTAAAACGTGAGTTTCCTATTTTATATAGGCATAGATCTGATAGATATGGAAGAAATGACATAGAAAAACGTGGAGATAGAAGACGAGGACGAGAATCTCCAGAATCTGAGCATACTAGAACAAAAGATAAAAGAACAGAGGAAAGAAGTAGTTTGGTTCCAATTCCACGAATGACAAAATATGAACGTAGACAGTTATTTGCTTTGAAAGTAGCTAAGGAGGAAGAAGAACGACAACGTCGTCAGCAGCAAGAATCGTGGCAAGATCACGAAACTAGATGTTTAGCATTAGGTATAGATCCTCATACCACAGCTATGGTAGATCCGCAAACAGGATATCCTCTTTTCTACAATCCATCAATTGGGCAGTGGCAACAGTATCCTACGCAAGGTTTTAATTTTCGTATATGTATTTTACATATTTAGATTCTATGATTTTCAAATGGTATTGTAAATTTAATTCATACAAAATTCATGGTAAGATAGATACAAATGTAAAATGAATTTTGTACTATTCTCGTCTTTAGATTTCTATTCTTCTTTTTTTATTTTTATTGTTGTAGCGGTCATTTTATTATCGTAAAATTTTATTATAGATGGAGAAATAAATCAGCAATGTACTCCAGTATATGTAGGTGGACCACAAACAGTACCTGGTCATACTCCGTCTGTAATGGTACCACAAAGCTCACATGTCCTACCACCAGCAATTTCTTCTGAAATATCACCTGGCATTTCGAATAACATACCTTCAGGTGTACCTCCTGTAGTGTATACATTAAGTCAAACGCCTGTGTTTAATCAAACTACTACAGCTTATTCTTTACTGCCTCATTGTCATCAACAATATCCTGAAGGCCAACTGCTGCTTTCAAATAATTTAGTTTCTAGTGGAACATCAGTTACGCTACAAACCGAACCTCTTTACGAACATATTGAAAAGCAGTCAGATCAACAATTTTCTGCAACATTCAAACAATCACAGTCTGAAGTACCTCCTATAGATTTACCACCTAAATGGAAAAGTGCAACTGATGCTAGGGGCAGAACGTATTACTATCATGTAAAAGAACGAATATCGCAATGGTTACCTCCTCCACCAGATCATATTGGAGTTCAACCAGATTCGTCATCGACTTCTGAATCTAGCGAAGAATCCAGTTCATCAAATGAAGACGACGAAGAAATTGATGAAGAAAATAACGAAGATTCGAAAAGTGAAGAGTTAAACAGCAATAATGCATTGATGGAAAAGTCGTTAAACAGTTCTAAGCATAATATAGCTAAGAAAAGCATCATTCATAATGTAACTGGAAGTTCAGGACCATTTCCAGAAGGCAAAAAAAGAAGAGAGGGTTTAGTTCAAGAAAGAATTATTAGCGTATGTTATATTCTATATTTTTCTTTTTAGTATAATTCATGCATATTTTTACATTTGCTATTATATATTATATTCATAAATGTTATAGCCACGTCGAGAAGAAGATCGTATGGATCATAAAACGCACAAAGGAATAAAGGAAAAGTTACGCCGTCAAAAAGAAAGGGCCAAATTCAAAGAACACGTGGAAAAAATTCGAAGACATCGACGTAGTAATAAATCAAAATCACACTCGCGTCATAGTTTCAATAAATTACAATTACCATCATCCGATTTATCTACAATGTCGGAAAGAAAGATTAAAGATACTTTTAGAATAAATATGGCAAATGTTATGGTACATTTTTTGAATCCCTATAGGAAAAATGATTGTAAACAAGGTAGAATAACTAATACAGAAGATTTTAAACATCTTGCTAGAAAGGTATGTTTATATATAAATAATTTTTAATCTTTTTAATTAATTTGCTTTTAATTATAAATTATTTATTAATTTACATTAATTATTAATTCATTTTTTAAATACTGTTTCAGCTTACACATTTTGTACTTGCAAAAGAATTAAAACATTGTAAAAGTGTTGATGAATTACAATGTAATGAAAATGTTAAACACAAAGCTAAAGATTTTGTACGTAAGTACATGAGTAAATTTGGTGCAGTTTACCAGAAAAGTACAGATGAAGATTAATTATATAACTTATGATATAAAATTGTTATTTATTACATGAATCTTTTAATTTGAATATTGTAATATATCTACTAGAAATATACCTAAGTCTAATATCTGTATGTAGATATATCTGTAATTATTATTATTATTGTAATATAGACCAATTTGTACATGCTTTATAAACAGTCTGGTAATTTAAGCAGAAAGAAATTAGTAAATTTCTAACTTCTTACATTCAATGTACAAACTTTATATTTTTATTTAGTACAGAATAGTATGTATGTTGTATCTTTTAAAAATGCATTTTATGTCTTGCTACAATGTAGACCTTATGTAATTAAGTATTGATCTATTCTTTTATGTCAGTTTCAAATTGTGACATTAAATCTATACCTTATTGTTAAATATTAATACTGAAAATCTTAAATATAAATATTGTACATACTGTATATTATAAAAGACTTTTAACTGTTTCATAAAAATAAGTTGAAATTATCTTCTTAATGTATATAAAAGGCGAGTGAAATTAAAAATAATAAATTTTACATTTATAACTTTATTTTCTGAAATATGCATAATTTTGATAAAAGTATGGAGAAAAGAAGTTGCTTGTCATAAAACAGTGTTTATTGAAATTTCTAAGAAGATGGTTGATTTAATGAACCTAATTTTCAAATACATGTGTAGGTATTTTTTAGATGCATAAGTAACTCAATGATTTTTGTATTTACTAAATCACTCATAAAATAATATCTTTATGTATAAATATTTTCTTTTTACTTTCTAAAAGAACATTTTGTAATTTCTTCTTTTGGTAGTAGGAAGAAAATCATTTAGAAGACATACATTGTAGACTAACCATTGAAAGAATAGTTACGCAGTACATCGCGCTATCATGTCACTTCATACCATATAAATTCGCTTTAAAATGTTTCTGAAAATTTGGTGCACGACTAAATTTATGCGTTAATTTTTATAGCGCAATTTTGCAGTTACAGGATTGTCTCGTTATAAGTGGTTTTTCGTGATTTGTAATGTTGTATCGCTTCCCCACCATTGTCTCTGTAGTTACCGCGGAAAGTGCAAAAGGCTGCAAATTAAACAAGACAGCAATCTCGCTCGATATTGGTGACATCGTATCATATTTTTTAAAGGAGACCAAGTAAAGTGGTTCTTTTATTCTGACATTGATGGATTCAATTCAATCTAATAAATTCTGTATTACTGATTTTGTTTAAATCTACATGTGTAACAAAATAAATATAGGAATTATTGTGATAACTTTTTCAAATATAGTCGATTCGTGATAACTTTTTTAAATATAGTACATTTGTGATAATAATCAAATATAGAACATATGTTGAAAAATGAGATTAGGCAGTCAAGATCCGCGCGGCTCGTGCCGCATTCTTGTTTTCCTCATAGGCTGGATTTCAGCGTTTCAAGAGTGAGAGGGAACAACTTTCATCTGTTTTCTCCTTCGATTTCCCGAAGTCGTCGAGAACTCGTACGTACGTTTACTGCGGTAGTGTACATAGTAGAAGGGGGTGTTCTCGAGAACTTCCGTCCTCAGTCTGGCATCACAGATCTTGTCCCCCGACAGGCCACTTAATGACACGAAACTGTATGTACGTGAAATTCATCTTTTGCCTGTGTAGTATCGTCGGAACGTGCTTATCATGCAATCGTACATTACTTGCGATAGTAACGCCACATACCATACATTCGAAGACTATTCTGAATTCTGGGTTTCAGTGCCACCTATTTCATTATGTCAAATCACCAATGAATCCATTATACCTATTTTAGCTTGACGTGTTTGTAGCGTGGCTAATATAAAATTGTACATTGAGAAATCTAGTGTAACAAAAGAAATTACTGTTTAAGATATTTTCGGTAATCTGCAGATTAAAGCTTGCACATTGAATAACATTCCATAATTTGTATGCGTTTGGTTTTTATGCAGCGAGAATAAACTATAGTTGAATGTATTGAAACTATAGTTTGTAACTCTGGGTAGGAATAAAGGATACCTCTACAGTGCATGTATCTTCATCGGCTCGATCGAAATACAAAATATGTAGGCGGCAAAACGTTTTATTTATTTAAAACTAAGATATTATTATAAATAAGGAAAAATAAAGGTTAATGTAAAAATAAAATATATTTTGAATAATGAATGTTTTGCAACCCGAGTTAATCTGGGTAGACGGTCGTTGTTATAGAGTATTAGAAAATGTCAAAAGGTCAAATACTGATGATATCCCTCCTTATGTCGAAGATGATTACCAGTTGGATTATAAAGATTCTGAAGATGAATTTTATGATACCGATATAGAAATTGTACCGTATAAAGGAACAAAATTTAAACATACGTTTCATGTAGCAAAGTAAAAATAACTTTTTTATTTTTAGATATGTTATATAATAATTTTAATGTATAACAATATCAGTAATCGTTATAATATTTTAGATCATTTTTGCCATTTATTGTTGGATCTAAACAAACTGTACGTAAAAAGTTAGAAACTGAAACTAAAACACTCGTACAAATTCCAAAATTTAATCAAGATGGAGATATTGGTAACTTGAATTTTAAAAGATAATAATTCAAATTAAAACTTTCATATTTGTTTATCAATATGATTATAAAGTTACATATTTACAGTAATAATTGGTACTGAACGCAAAGGAATAATTGCAGCACGTCGTAGAATAAATTTATTAATGGAAGCTACTAGGAAAAAATTAAAGTTTACTCACTTTTTATCCATACCTTTAAATGAAGGACATATAATAATGAAATTTAATATGTTTAAAAATGAAGTGTTGACAAATTCAGGAAAAATACCTAAAGGTGTGGATAACACAATTTTTCAGACACCAAGCAAATTACATCTTACTATTGGGGTGTTAACATTACTTGATGATATAGAAAGAAATCAAGCTATAGAAGCTTTAAATTACTGTAAAAAATATATTGTAAAGTAAGAAAAATCTTATAATATTAAAGACATTTTACTTTTACATAGTTATAAAGCACAGTTATAAAATACATTTTATAACTACATTTATGATAAATTGCAGGCCTATAATTGAAAAACATGGACAAATTCCTATATATTTACAAGGAACTGAAATAATGAATGATGATCCTAGTGAAACAAAAGTTTTGTATGCAAAGGTAGTTGACAAAAATAAGATTTTACAAAAATTGGTAGATGAAATTGTAGATTATTATGCCAGTATAGGTAAGATTACTTTTAATAACAAAATATAAATCTATTTAAAAAATTAATAGTTCAAATAGTACAAGCATATTAACAATAATGTATTTAATACATTGCTTTTATTACAATATATTACTTTCAGGTTTATTGTACAAAAAATTTCAAAAAGTTAAATTACACCTTACTCTTATGAGTGCACGTTTTAAATTAAATGAAGAAGAAGATAATGATAAAAATAATTTAACATTTGATGCAACAGAAATAATGAAAGTAAATATATTCTTTTGTTCAAGTTACAAAATATAGCATTATAATTAAGAAATAAAAAATTTCAGGCTCATGAAAATACAATTTTTGGAGAAACTACATTAAAACAAATTCATATATCACAACGTCATACAATTGGTAGTGATGGATATTATCAAGAAACTGCAAAAATTAATTTACTTGAAGATTTATAAGTAATATATATCACTCTTTAAATTTATATATGGGGTTATTTATACATAGAGTTTTTAATTTATGTATAAAATATATAATTAAATTTATATGTAAAGTTATATAGGAGTTATAAGAATATCATTTGAAGTCAAGTTGACATATAAAAACAATTTAGTTTGTACATTGCATATTTTCTAAAAATATGTTCCACATATTCTTCAGCTTTTATTTGTATTTTTTTAATTAAATTTTATACTTGTACTGTTTTAAAGTAAATAATATACAATTTTTATTGTATAGCTTTATAATGCTATTGTAGCTACTGACGATAATTATTAATTAATTATTAAAATAAAACAATAACTAAACAGAGTTTTATTCATATTTGCAGATGAATTCATGTAATAAAAATTGGGAAATGACAAGCTTTTTAAAAAAGCCATTTCTCTGTACTTTATCAAATTTGAATTATATACTTGTTTTTATAAACATCTTTTCTTAATATTGAAAGTATATATAATATTTTGGATTTCATCCTTAAACTACATACATACAGAATGCTTTTGAAAAATTGGACAAATCAAAACAAGAAAAGGAATTTATATAAAGCTTTGTCTAGAAAAATTAATTTCTCGAATTATAGTTAAAAGAATAAATATGAGTTTATAGTAAATATCTAAACTATTTTTATAGTTATAAATATTTAAATAGTTTTATGATAATGAATACAGTAAAATATACAGGAAAATAATAGTTGCTTTCAATTTTCGATATATTGATTTTATTGTAACAATACAATAAGTAATGTTTGCTGGTGAATGTTTTACTCAGCTCAGCTATTATGAGTTGAAAAGAATAGTTTAGGAAACTTCTAGTAAAAACATAAAGCTTCTTCAATATGTGTATAAATGTTCAAATATGATTAAAGTATTTTCGAACATTACATTTATTTAGAAAGTACAGTACTTTTGTAGAAAGATGATTCTTATTTTATAATTAATTAATATAATTTTTTCTTTAATTAAATAATAAACAATTTTGTATATTAAAATGTTGGCAAGTACAACAAATTATTCATTAATTTATATGAAAAAGTTGTCATTAATTTATATAAGATATTTTTTCAATTTCATAATTTTTGTTATTTCGGATAACGTTGCTTTATTATTTCAATAACAGTAATATATATTTTTTCTTACTTTATACTTATATTTGAATTAATATGATGAGTGTCATATTAACCATTTCAATGAAGAACGCATGCGTAATGAGTACCAAAAGAATGTTACACGTCGAAATAATTAGACGAATCAGAAGTCATATGATACCTTTTATCAAGTTATACATAACGGAACAGTTTTTGATTTTTATTATTATCAAAACTTTAACCTCTTTTCTTTAAAATGTAATGTTTGTAATTTACAGTTAATATTTACAAAGAATCATTATAACATATAAAAATATCAATTTGTAGTTATACTTATATAGAAATGTTTTAATCATATAAGAATATTCTGCTAAGCCTTAAAAGTTTTTTCGAGTTGACAGTTTTGTTAATTAAGTTTGTAACTTTATTTATAACAAATATAATGAGATATTTAAACTACTTTCGACGCGCGGCATTTGTTTGTGCGTATGCATATATGTAAATTTATCTAATTACGAAGATAAAAATAATTCATTTCTTAAAAATTACATTTCTTAACCATTAGAGTATCTTATTTATACTTATAATTTGTTTCTTACACATACATAAATTATTATAATTGCAATGATTAATTGTTAACAACTACAATTAATAACGCTTTAAATTATTTTAATATTATTATAATGAATTAAATAATATTTTTATATCAACAGTAATAAATTAAATAATTTGTTATGTTTCCATGAATTACTTTTATATTTTATGTATGTTATTATTTTTTATAGACATATTTTGTTTTTAAATTTGTAAAATGTAATATATTATACAGTTTTTCATATGATTACATGTATGTTGACTTTTAATATTTAATAAGAAATAAAAAATTGGTACTAAATTATGTATTTTTGTAGGTATAGAAAATGCGTGGAATCAAGAGATTATTAGTTTTCTGTACATTAACAACTATTTTACCAATTATGCTTCTTGTAACACCATTATATTTACGTCATAATTTCTATGCTAATGTAGCATATGCAGTAACAGATTCTGATATTTTGGAAATTACAGATGGAATTTCTACAGTATTTTGCTCAGTAAGAACAGTTTATATCTTAGTTAAATGTTATATCTACACAAATAAAAATCAAATTATATTAGAATAAAAATTACATATGATGTATACATATGCATAATTATGCATAAATTATTATTAATATTAAGGTTATAACTTATACAGGCACATACTTTACAAATGAATAAAACATTTAATGCATTTCAAATGAAACAAAAGCCTGAAATAACTTCATATAGAAAACATATACGCCTTAAAAAAAGCATGATTTTACCAGATGACACATTGGAATATTGGGGGTTTTACCTGTTAAAAGGAGCAACTGTAGCACTTTCAGTTTGTTCACGGTACATGATTAAATTCTTTTAATTATTATGTAATGTAATATTAGTTATTTTTATATGTAATCCTTATTTACATAGGTTCCAAGGTGCTTCTATACTTGTTGTCAAAGGAGAACGCAATTTACGAACATGTGGTATGTTGGAACATCACAGTACACAAGCTATAGAAGGTATATTTTTGCCAGAAGCAAAAAAGCAAGTTAAAGTGACATTTAAATTAGATATCAATGAAATTAATTTCAATGATAGTATTGTACACAATTACAATGATACATTAAATGATGCCACAGATAATTTGTTATGGAATATTACTTCAAATAATACCGATCAAAATATGGATTTTTATTTACAAACAAAATATAATCCTATGTTTAACAAAGAAAATCAAACAAATGATTCAAAAAAATTTATATGGGTTGAAAATACTCAAGAATATATGAGATCTACACAAAAGGAAGTTATACGTAATACCAAAAGATTAAGGCATGCTAAAAATAAACAATATAAAAGAGAAATGAAAAAAAAAAGACAAAAGGTGCAAAGAAATACTAGAACAGAGTCTTATATCAAAAAAGATACAAATGATAAAAATAGTTTGATCATAAAAGAGTTACAAAGAAAAGAAAATTTAAAAAGGAATGATATTAAAAATAAAATAAAAATACAACATAAGATACACAATAGAACCAAAAGAAACCAAGAACTTGTGAAACCAACGTTTTTACTTGATCAAGGTGTGAAACATGGTGGAAATGCGGGTAAAAATACAACAGATATTGATAATGATGATTCTTCTGTATCCAGTTTTGAAAATGAATTATTCAAGTGCTATGGAGGTTCAATTTTAATAGCTCAGGAATTTACACCTTCTGAACAATGCACCAACATTAGCTATTTGCTCAATGCCAAACACATGCAGGCTGTGCATAATGTTATAGAAGATGGTTATTACTATTATATTTTCTACAGTGATAATGATATTGTATCAAATGATATATATGCATTATTTGATATCTATAAACCTATTTTTCACTATGACAATGTAACAAAGTCTTGTATAAACCAAACAAAATGCTCCTTTCCGATAAATTTATTATCTTCTGATAGAGTAATTGTTGAAATACCAACTAAAGATGATCCTGAATATGAAATAGATGATATTAGCTTACTTTTATCAATTTGCCATCCTCGTATGGAAGTGTATATAATTTTTCCTGTTGCAGTATTATTTTTTATTCTTGCTTGTGCTTTCATGTAATACGTTTTTTTTATGTCATAAATGCAATATTTATATTCTTTATACAATAACAAAATAACATGAATTAAACATAAGAAATGTGATTAAAAGTTAAAGAAATTGTTAAAAAATATATTAATCAAAAATTGTTGAATAAATGATATACGTTTCCATAAAATTATCACAGATGTAGAAATTTACATGTATATGTAAATTTAATATAATGTTACATAATTGCATACAAGAAGATTTGTAAAATATATATTGTAAAGTATTTGTACTTATAATTGTGAAAATATGTTATGTTTATTATTATGTAGATTTACATTCCTAAATATTACTTTTATCATGTATTCTTATTAGTAGCCTTTATACTTTTATTCGTAATTACAAGTTTATATGTATATATTTTTATTAATTATGTAAATCTTAATAACAAAATATAAATTTTTTAACTATTGGTATTATATACATACACATATATATAATATAATATTAAATCAATAATTCAATTTTCATTTACATATAAGAATTGTTGTACAATTGATTGTATTATAATGTATTAATACATTTATATTAAGTACAATAACCATTTAAATTATTATATGAAATAAACTATCCAAATTTATATTTTTCAATTTATATATGTTACTTTAGTTACTTAAAACGAGACCAGAAAACCTTAAACTATAATTTTAGGTAAGAAATGCAACTACTATTAATTCAGAATTTTAATTATAGGAAAAAAATATTTTGAATGTAGTAAAAAGATACTTCATGTATTTCTATGATTATTCAATCTAATTTATGTTATAAATAAGGATATTAAATAAAAATACGTAAAACAATATTGTTTTTAAAGAAATCAAAAGTGAAAAATAAACTCGTAAATCGACAATATATTTACATTTGCTACACACACCCCACTAAGAGGTCGCAGGGAATTATGGGTAGTTGACGTATTTCCCTTATGCGCAATAGATTTTTAAAAAAGAAAATGTTATAAAAGCAAAAGAACTGTATAAAAATCTGTTACATACTTTTAGAAACTAATATCCTGAAGTGTTCAAATTGTTTCAAGTACATTTTATAAGTTTAATTTCAGAAAAAGTTTATCCAAATTTTGAAGACTGTTCACAGCGCCATTGTGCGGCACTCATAAGAATATTCCTTGTGACGCAATAGGAACTCGTCCTTTCCGTCGACCTACCGTGAGTGGAACATGTCGCATACGTCTGAGCGAAGGTAAGTTTGGTTTTTTCTGCATAATCGAAAAAGATACGTGGTTTATTATGTTTTATAAATTCTTTGTTTATGTTATACTTTTGTAACTTTTGCCTCGTATATGGTTAGACTTCGACGTTTAATGATAAATTCTTAAAAAATAGTGCGGCAATCAGCGAATGCATGGACACGAGACTGACAACATGGCGTGCATTCGTTTTTGTCAGATTGTTCGTAAAATTGGTATTAATCTCTTAATGCTACTTATTTTTGTAATCCCAGTGATGTTATCATTTTAAATCATTACAATTATTTGTGTGCTAAATATTAAAATTTATCTGAAATATATTTTAACCATGATTGTGAAAATTGCATATTGCTCGTCGAACAACACGTTTTACTTTGCATTTTAAATTACGTAATAAAAGATTAATTTTCCTTAGTTTAATGAACAGAAATCAACAATTAATACCGTTTAAAATACTCCATGAAATTATCGGTTTGATATTTCCTACAATTAAAATACGTTTTACCTATTCAGGCATGCTTTCGCGTGAGTCACTGTCAACGCATCTATCATCAAGTCATCGATAAATTCATTATTATATCTATTTAATAATTTACCTTAAATAGTGTATTATTATATTCCTGCAAATTTGAGTATTTTTCAATAAAAAAGTGTCAGATTATTGAAAAAAAGTCGTTATTAATTTTACTGTAAAATTTTAATATTACGACGTTGAATTTTATCTTTCAAGGTCGTTAAGATTGCAAATTATTTATTATTTTTATTATTTAAATGCAAATGTATATATCTCTTTTGCTACAATAATTGTATACAGGAAATTAAATAATTCAAATGTAATGAATGTTTTGCAGATTCATTAATGTAAATTATATATGATAAAGTTAAAAATTTGATTATAATATATGCATTTGTACTTCAGAAACGATGATCAATGGGCAGGAGATTCCAAAAATGGTCCTAGTGAAAGTGATCAACAAACATATGAGGGCCCTCCTGGTATGGAACCTGATGGAGTCATCGAGTCCAACTGGGATCTCGTAAGTTAATAATTAAATTATTTATTCTAATATTAATACTTTTGTAGTTCGTAACTTTTTCACTTTTCTATGAAGTCATACACAACAAACTTAAATCTATACCTGGTTGCAACACAATTTTGCCACTAAATTATGAAAATTACGAAAATAGATCCATTTGATTTTCAGGTTAAAATTCATTTTGATTGATTTGAACATAAAATATAAAAAGACGTACTACTAAGTCAGCAACAACTAACTACAGATTTTAAAAAGACATAATAGTACGTCAATGGCAACCAGTTACAGTTTATATAGACATACTACTACTACTTCAGCGGTGACAAATGTATTAATATTTCTTAAAAATTTATTTTTGATTATCATGATAATTGATATATATTTTTTGTACATGAACTAGGTGGTGGACAACTTTGATGAAATGAACCTGAAAGAAGAACTGCTGCGTGGTATTTATGCTTATGGCTTTGAAAAACCATCTGCAATTCAGCAACGTGCCATTCTACCATGTATAAGAGGACATGATGTAATTGCACAGGCACAATCGGGTAAAAAATTTATAACATATGCTTTGATACAAAAATAACAAAGTTTAGTTTCTCATTTATAATGTATTTGACAGGAACTGGCAAGACTGCTACATTCTCAATTTCTATTTTACAACAAATTGACACTAGCATCAAAGAGTGTCAAGCCTTGATTTTAGCCCCAACTCGTGAACTTGCTCAACAAGTAAGTAGTAATACAGTTATATTTACATGTTACCATTCAAACAAATTATATTTCTAAAAATAATTTGAAGAAATGGTAAAAAAGTTGTCTATTTGATTAAAATCAGCAATAAAATTTGAAAATGAAGTCATATCTGTTTGAAAGTATCATATATTAATAATGCATTGAGAATAAAGTATTTATTATAAATGAAATAGGAAATTTAAAAGAAGTAATAATTATATTTATGAGACAAGTAGAATTTTATACAAATTTCATTTTATTTGTTTCAGATCCAAAAAGTCGTTATTGCTTTGGGCGATTTTATGCATGCAGAATGTCATGCATGCATTGGAGGTACTAATGTACGTGAAGATATGCGAAAGTTAGATCAAGGTGTTCACATAGTAGTTGGTACACCTGGTAGAGTATATGACATGATAAGTCGACGGGCATTACGGGCTAGTAGTATCAAACTGTTCGTATTAGATGAAGCTGACGAAATGCTGTCTCGTGGTTTTAAAGATCAAATTCATGATGTATTCAAACTATTACCTAATGAAGTACAGGTACATAGAATTTTTAATGATATTTTTATAATAATAATAAAACTCGCCTTTGGTAAATTTTTATTTAATTATCAAAATGTATCTTTAGCGAATTACGTGAAATGAAAACATAGTTGAATTAGATTCTTTATGTAATTGCGTGTATAATTATTATAACATTATTCTTTTCTAAGGAATGTTTTAGAAATTTTACATCAATTTAGTTTGATATGAAATATTTTACATTGTGCGAAAATATTAATGAAACAATTTTATAATTTTACAATTACGAGTAGTAACATATATATTTAGAGTGAATCATAAAAAAAGCTAAAACAGTTTAGTTTTCTTTTAATTGCATTACATTGGCATAAAAAGTTCACGGAAATTAATAGATTAATACATTAAAATTCCTACTTTCCAGGTCATATTGCTATCTGCTACTATGCCGTCAGATGTTTTGGATGTGTCAAAATGCTTTATGCGAAATCCAATTCGTATTTTGGTTAAAAAGGAGGAACTTACGTTAGAGGGTATTAAACAGTTCTTCATCTACGTTGAACGTGAAGAATGGAAATTCGAAACTCTTTGTGATTTATACGATACACTGAGTATCACTCAGGCAGTTATTTTCTGTAATACGCGGCGTAAAGTAGATTGGTTAACAGAAAGTATGCGCACCCGTGACTTCACAGTTTCTGCTATGCATGGAGATATGGAACAGAAAGAACGTGACCTCATTATGAGGCAGTTTAGAACTGGATCATCTCGTGTCCTCATAACTACTGATCTTTTAGCACGTGGTATTGATGTTCAACAGGTTTCACTCGTTATCAATTACGATTTACCTTCCAATCGTGAAAATTACATTCACAGGTAAAGGGATACATGTCATGTCACATAATTTATTGCATTACTTGAAGAGTTTAAAATTTACCTTTTAAACTTCCTTAACTTTTAATAAATATAATTTTATAAAAGATATTTTACTCGAAATATATAAGAGATAAAACTACTATATATTACATTACATTACAGAATCGGTCGAGGCGGTCGTTTTGGTCGTAAGGGAGTGGCAATTAACTTCGTAACAGAAGACGACAAACGAACCTTGAAAGATATTGAACAATTCTATAACACTCACATCGATGAAATGCCAATGAATGTCGCAGATTTGATTTAAATCTGACTATTGGCTATAATTCTTTATAATTAAAAAAAAAAAATAATAAAAGTAAGTGAAATACGGAGCTCTCAGCTGATCTCTCATGGTGTGTGAGTATATATAGAGTGAGTTGGTAAACTATAATCGCTTATGTAAACGCGATCTACCGAAATATTCCAAACGTTCTCATCTCAATTTCATTTTATAACAGTAGATTATAGAAAGTTATTCGTTACGCTAGAGAAAAAAAACTAGTACTATTACATTATAATTACAATTATCACTACAGATACTATTATACTGCTATTCCTACCCCTATTGCTCTTTACTATTGTTACTAGTATATACTCTTGCGCTATTCTCTTCTTGTTCAATATTTATTACTATTTCTTTTCCCGCTACTAATTCCCACTATACAATTCTTTCCTACTAATATCTCTGGTATCCCTCTTATTGTCACTACAAACACGGAAGTTGCTACGATTTCCAATACGAATTAGTAACAGTATTTATAAAGTACGATCGTCGCGGCGGTTACTACTCGTGCAAGACAGAAAGGGGAAAAACTGATTCGTAAGACAATTCTACCGATTTCGGTTATTCTTTTAGCTCTACTATTTCAAGCCAGAGGTATTTTATATTTGCATAAATGCACCCACAATATTACCTAACGAATTCAAATTTTGTTATGAGTTCCAAACCTTTTATCTTGAATCATCCTATTTCGTCTTTTTTCCTACATGATTTCTCCAACTGGATGATTTGTTTCATGTTTCGTGACCCTTTTTTGACACTCTTACCACCGCGATTACAACGTGTTTGTCTAGGCAGAGGTTTAGTTGGGTATTGGAAGGGATACTTTAATCACAAGCGTTGCCGAAGGAGATGTACATTCAGGCTTTAGATGATACGAATTTTTTGTATGTCCCAAATCCTAAGTACAAGCCTTCATTAAGAAATAAAGTATTTGACCTTTTAATTGTGGTTTTTGTTATTACATTCATCATTGTGCTCAAATGTTTAATAAATTTGATTTTATAATTAAAACCTTGATGGAACATATTTTTAAAAAAGAAAAAGGAACCGTGTGAAAATTAATACGATTAATTATTACCAGATCATATTGGGAACAAGGTTTCACGAACTGTATGTATGATTGAAAAAGTTCTCACAGTTTTTTTATTTGTATTTACAGGCAATTTTGAGCGGTCCAGAAATAAGGGAGATATTTTTGGGAATAAAGACCAAATTTCGTGATTCAATATAGAAGCTTAATCGATTATCTCTAATTTCCTGCCCCTTGCAGGTTATTAAGAATATAATATAAATGTGGAATTATTGTTTATACATATGTTTGCATTATTTATTTTTGATGATTATAGTATTTGAACTTTTACACGATCGTTTTATATCTATTCAATAAAAATTTATGAAAATATTTTTCACTACGTTAGTTGTGTATTTGTATGTTTTATTGGGATTAAAATTTTAATGTTTCGTATATTGTGAGAACTTTTATACAATTTAAAGTAAATGTATTAAGAATAATAACCGATTATTCCAATACAGTCTCATGTATCGACGGTAATAGTTTTCGCAAGTTGGAGTAATTTCTTACAACTTTCTATAAACTCATTTTTTTTCGTTTTGATATTTAATATTATTGTTTAAACAATTTGGGAAATCTTTTTCATACATATACATAGAAACTGCTCGAATTTCCGAAAACTGTTCGTTATTAAATTTTGTAAATATTACAAATGATTTTTTTTTTTTTAAATGGTGGACCATTGCGAGTTTTATTGTATTTATACATTATAGAAATAATATTTATGATTGAATTGAACTCTTGCAGTCGACATAATAAATGTGGATGTCATTTACATAGCATCATTGTATAGCAATATTTACTTATTTACATTTATTTTGAATACTCGTGTTTATTTTATTTTAAGCAAATTAATCATGGATAAGGCCATAATAATGGTTCCTAATGATCATTATTCTTTAGTGCAATATGATAAACTGCTGCCTATTTTGATAAAATATCATAGAATTTCTACTTTCATTTAATGCAATTATTTATTTTTATCTAATAATATATAATAATGTATATGTAATTTAATAAATAGCCGATATGAGTGTATTATACTAACGCAAATTAGTATTAAAATAACCGAATGCAAGATTCTGAAACTCTTCGTTGTATCAAATTTTAGAAATTCTGATAATTGACACTGACTGTTGAAAAATCTAATCATTGCTGATCTTAAATGAATATCAATAATTAAAGAAGTTACCGACTTTTCCTTTAATGAGCTTATAGCGTGTTTTTTCTTGAGAGAAAATAATGAACTGAAGATGGATTGAACTTCAATAATGATCTGAAGTTTCTCAATCAAATACGATTATTTTAACAAAAAAAATCATTATTTATAAATTTTTATCTTTTTAATAAATTGGGTTTATGGTACGTTCGCATTATTACTAAATGTTCAAACAAGGAGAGGAAAAACAAAATAAATTATAATTTTCTTATTGAGAAACTGCTGATCACAAATTAAAAATCTTTTGTAGAAAAGAAACAAATGATTTATGATTGTATCATAAACCCTAGCCAGTAATAAACTCCAAGAGATACATTTCTTACACTTTCAAATATGAGATTTATATATTAAACAAATACAAAATTAACATATGTAATCATACATAAATCATAATAGTAGAATATTTAGGAACTATATAAAAATGACTAATTTATTAAGAATGATTAGATATTATCAGTATATCATTTTCTATATTCATTACAACAATTTTAGTTATATTATATTTTTAATTTTAAAAGTAAAATTTGAATGCATAGGTAAATTATATCATCATACATTTTTAATACCGATCGTAATGAATTATTAGTTAAACTTCCGTGGCCTTGGTACCTCTATTTATAGGTGTTATCCAGTAATACATAAAAATTAGAAACATGAAATTTTTTAATACTAAATTTTATTTTATTAAATGGTATTTATATGTGAATAAAAATTTACTTTTCGAGTTCTCGCTGACAAATTTTTATATTTAAATATTTGTGAATGTATCTTAGTTTTTAGTTATGTAATATTACACAGTATAAATTTAAGACGATAACAATTTAAATACATAACAGTTAAATATTTGAAAAAGTTTATAACAATTATAAAAAATTTGAAGCAAATGCCAGAAGAAATAAAATTGTAAAAGCAACGTAGTATTGTAAATATTTGACCCATATATTTGTACTGTTTCAAAAGTATATAATTGATAGATAAATAAACATTTCATTTTTTAAATTCCTTATATTTTATATAAGTTTAATGAAATGAATACAAAATTTGAATTGCACTGCATTGTTTTGATCAAACAAATTCTTATAAAATTAAATTGTAATTAATAATTACATTTAATGTTAATTTTTAATGAAAACTAACTTTATTATATACAAACATTTATTATATTTTTAAATTTTGAACAAATTTATTAGTAAACAAATAATACGGAGATATTATTAACAAATGATGTTCAAATATTGCATTTTCATGAAATTATTTATTTTCATTTTACATGTTTAGCGATATCGAAATTGTTAAAACATTATTATAACTAATTGAAATATCAATTATGAATAAATTTATCATACAAAAGAAACTTCTGAGTTCGAAGAATTTAAAAACATTTTAATACAAATATTTGTAATTATGTTCCTATTGATTGCATATATAAATTATGCATACATTAATATTATAATTAATAAAAATTAACTGTTAAACATATTCAAACCTAAAATTATTTTAATTTAAGCTTTAAATCTTTTGCTGTATACTCTATAGATAAACATGTAAGTACGCAAGACACGATATTTAAATTACATTATAATATTCGAATACTTAATTATTGTACTTGAATTTAGTACAATAATAACACGATAGTTTGCGCCAATGATTGGTAACGTTTTGGGTAACATTTCTGTAATATCTTAGAAGTGGGGAGAACTTGTGAACTTATATAAAACAATTACTTATCGCGTGGTGCGACTTTGTGAATTGTCGTGTTCGCTTGTGGTTCAATTTTTTAGGTTACACGTATGTTATACTTTATTTATACTCAATCAAGACTTGCAAACATGCAATATTATAACTAACTAAAACAGTGAGCATGAAATTCATGTAGTACTTGAATAAAAATAATTTTCTATTTATTTTTGGTTTAACGATTGTGTTTATATCTAAGATTAGAAGTCACACAGCTTGCTGTTTTTGGAAAACATACAGTAAAATTTATTGTCAACAGCAATAGTGAACCGTTTATAAACCTTGCGTTTCATGTGTATTAATGATCTTGAACAAAAATTCTTTTTATTTTCAAAGAAACCGAAAGCTCAAGTATGTCTACACCTCCGATTGCAAGGCAAACTACCCAAAGCCAAAACATACCTACAAAACGAATTTTTATCAATGATCCGAGTCAGTTACCTATCAATTATTCATCCACTCCCAATGGAACACTTTTTTCAACTACACCTGGAGGTCAGTATCCTTTTTTTTTTAATTAGTGCATTAGTATGAAATTTTTTATTCAAGGCATATAATACGGTATAATGTAGATTGTTATATTAATTGTTAATTTACTAGTAATTTATATCAATAACAAACTAAATAAAATTAATATAACTTTAACGTCATTAAGAAAAGAATTTAGTTAAAAAATTCGTAAATTTTTATAAAAGAAAAAATATCAAAATAATTTTGAAGAAGTTATATTGAAATAATATGTCACGTATAATCTAGTATGATTATACATACACACATTACTAAATTGTATTACTTAATATTTGTAAACAACCTTGATTGTGAAACTATTTATTACCACATGCGTGAACTTGTCAAATATTAGATTTGAATATGTTTCCGTTTGATATTAATTATATTTTATTTGAGTAAGTAATATAACAATAATGATACATTTTACTTACAGCTAATTTACGAAATCATTTTATTCGTGTTACATAATGAAAATAAATAGAAAAATGTTTATGCAAAACAAGATGTAATCTTTTTTAATTTTTTAGCAAAAATTCTAGTAATTAATAAAATTTTTAATAAAAAAAAATATTCAAATATTTTCAAATTACCAAATTTTCATAAATTGATATTGTTTTTGATATAAAATAAATTAAATATAGTTTTTGGAAACTATCATAAAATGATTTACATTTATTAATAAGTAAATTATTTCATCAAGTGAAGCTTTGATGCCACACTGGTAGCAACAGTATAGTAAGATTTGTATCGACGATTATACTAAAAAACACATTGAGCCTCGTAATATGAACGATATTAAATTGATTATAAAGCTATAGAAAAGCTTGGCAACAATAATAAAGTTTGGTCTGTTTTTGGTATCAATCTGTGCTAAAATTTGGTTACAGATCTGGCATTAAGATTGATGCGACATAACATTACAGATGGTCGCGATTTTGGTGCCAGATCTATCAAGATTTGATACTTGATTAGTACCACAATGGTAGGAAATGGTTATTGTGGAAATTATAATAATGTTTACATTGATAGATTATAATCTGTATTCTATAAATGATATATATATAATTATATTAATAAATTTATTAATTATTCTTAATTCAATAATATTTCCATATTATGTACAATAAGTAAAAACATTTCTTTATGTAATATTATTTTATATATGTATTATCAATTTTCATGGTATATTAATATAATTATATAAATTTCTTTTATTAAACTTTGATATAAAATTGATGCAAAACAGAGTAAATCGTGACGCCGTCATTAAGTTGCATTGTAGTATAATCGGTTACTTTGCTGAAAAAACGTGTATAACTTCATTCTTCAATAATAATAGGCGGTTAGCTTTCGTTTCCGAGATATTCGGAAAAAAAGATTGCCACCATTGCATTGTTTCCTGTTTATACGTAAGCGTCTTTGACAGCGTGCGTTAGCATGGGGTGTTTACGCTGTCATTTATTTGTTGTACGTGTAAACAGTAAACACATCGCACCGCTGACAACCAAAGTTACGTATGCTGTCGCGAACGTACATGCATATGTAGAATTTAAGGTAGTAATAGTAATAACGTTTGGAAATTTCTTTAAAAGAAAACATTATTCTAAATATCGCTGCTCATAACATATTTTAAACTTATCGGAATCGGTGAAAACAGATCTTTTATCATTTATCTTGTAATCACCAAGTATTTCGACAATTTATCAAAGAGACGGATGACTGTTAGAGTAGCTATTTTATGTTATTTTTAAGCCTTTTTATCAATTGTACATGAAAACATAAACACAATATATATATATCGCGTTCTCACATCCAAATATATATGTTTATTTTCCTGATAATTTTCATTAACTATTCTAATAATCATTTGGTTACCAACCTGGCATGAAATCTCAATCTCAGATTTGATGACCGAATCGAATTCATCTGTAATGTTATTTCATATCGATTTCGACGCCAAATCTGTTACAAAATTGTGGTATAAAATCGCCAAGCTTTGTTGCAATTTTGTAGTCAATTTAGTGTCATACTGCAAGGCTCAACATGTCTTTAATTCAAACGTTTATACAAACTTAGTATATTTATACTTGTATTGCTAACATAGAATCAAAGCTCAACATACCAATCTGGCTCCATTTAGTAATATGTTGGTGACAAGGTTTGTAACATACATTTTGAAATCTATCGTTGACAGATATAACTAGCGGAGTAAATGTACTGAATTAAAAAAAAAAAATAGAGTTTTATAGAAAAGCTTTAAGCATTTATATTGTAACTATAATTAAATAATCAACGTCAAATTGTGCAGGTACACGTATAGTTTATGAACGAGACTTTTTGATGAATTTACGAAATTCTACCATATCACGAACACCGCCACAAAATATGCTATCTATACCAAAAGAAATATTGAAAAACACATCGCCAAATCCTTCAGCTCCAGCAAAAAATGAAATTAATAAAGGTTAGTACTTAATTTCGTGTAAATAGATGAATATGTAAAGGATATAGTCGGGTAAGGGAGTCGAAAGTGCTCTTGAACCGAATTCTATGGACGATGCATCATTTGATAAAGTATTGAAAGAAACTGTTCTATCCCAATTTTCAACCCTCTGTCTCAGTCAAGAGTGTAGTATAGAAGAAAATTGCATTATCCATTTTTACCATCTTTTGCCTAATAAATCGAATGTAAAAGATCTGAAATAAATTTGATACATTCCTTATATAGAGGTACACGTTTCAGAATTTTTCAAATCTTTTCGTAAAAGTAAAAAAATTGTAAAAAAAATTGTAGAGGTGGGGAAATCAAAAACCCAAAAATAATAAGTGTTGATTTCATATTGAATCTTTAAAAATACTACTTTTATATGTTTCTGATAACAATATCTAACCATAACTAGTGTGCTCCAATTATTTCAGGTTTCTTAATGTGGTACATTGTAGTTAAAAAATTCAAAAATTCTCAGTTTTAAGGAATTTTACTTTGAATTTTTTATGTTATTAGAGCATGTAATTTTTAATGTTTTATGTATAAAGTAAAATTTAGATGACAGAAATTCAATTAATACAAGCAATTAAGACTAGGTTGTTAAATTCCAAAATATTTGCAGTAATTTCAAGAACGCTAGCAACGCAGCGACTATGTCTGACTGTTAAAACGCTGATAGCTTTTTGATCATGAATTTGAGCCTCGTTCGAACTTTTCTTTTTATCTTTTATTACAAAATCCGCATTTTTGTCGTTATTTTGGGTTTCTGATTTTTTACTTCTGAAATGCATAATAAAAAAACTTGAAAACATTTTAGAACGTGTACTTCTACATAAGAAATAATTTAGACTTTTTTAGATTTGTTGCAATTAATTCAGTAGGCGAAGAATGACAAAAAAGGATAATACGAATTTTCTCTGATATTACCCTCTTGATCAAGATAGGGGGTTAAAAATTAATATGATAGTTTTTTCCCAATGCTTTATTGAATGCTGCATCATCAATCAAATTTGATTCAAGGCCACTTTTAATTCCTTTATCCGGCTATTTATACCCTTCATATTAATCACTGTAAAATTATAAAATTTCAAATTTCTATATTATTATTCCTGTCAGATTTAGTTTAATAGATTTTTCATATATACATATATTAATCAATAATATCGTATATAAATATAGCTAATGTGATTTTATACATTTGTTCTAAAAATAAAAATTATAAAAACTTTTCCTAATGGTAATTTATAAAGTACATTATTTTAAAGAATAGTATAATAATTTGTTCAAAAAATCTATTTATAAATCTATTTACAGTACATGGTAACAAATCATATAAATATTTTTTATCTTTAGTTTTCTAAAATATTACTATCAAATAATATATTAATGATTTATAATGTGTTGCAGATACTTCAGTAATTGAAGAATCTGCAGAACAATTTGAAATGGACATGTAAGAAGTTACAATCATACTTTCATATTGTGCCAGCCATTTTAATGAATAGTAATAATTGATATAACTACAAAAATATATTAGCAATGTATTATTTTTGTATAAGTATATACCATCAGAGTTCTTAACTAGTAATAAGTGTTTGTACAACTTTGTTCAAAAATATTGAACATAATTGATATAGCTATATTAATTTATTGCATTATCATCTCATTTGTTAATAAAAATGATCAGGAATTTAAACCAGCACATTTCAATTTGGACTACTGAATATATTACTTCTTAACTTATTTCACATATATTTGTACTACAGAAATAAATAATATTTTGGTAATAAAGTTGTTATTTTCTGCTAATTACATTGATAAATTTGTTAAATCCTGATCTAAATTATAAATAATATGATAAATACAATTTTTAATAAGTATCTTCAACATTATTTCTATTCATTGAATTAAAAGAATTTTTGACAAAATTAAGACATAGTAAGCTTCTTGTTATGTTAAGTAACTCAGCTTATGTTTTAATTTACATAAATAAAACTATCAACTGAACAAAAATAAATTACAAAATGATGGTTTTCAGTAGATACCAAGTTAGTTCCAGTTCATAGGTAGTGGTTTTAAAGGAAACCAGAGCAACGTGGAAGATGTAACTTTATATCATTGTGATATGTAACACCTTCCAAACGATTTTATTTATGATAATTTTTGAAGTATTTTTATAATTTTAAGCAATAATGAAAGATGTAGAAATCTAAAAGCTAAATTTTTCAAACTTTTAAATTATATTTTACTTCTAAATAAATGAATAATTCTTAACCTTAAATTATTTATTTAAATCTTTTTATAATAAGTACAAAAATTAAAATAATTGATGTAGAAAATATTTTTTCCTTATGGATATTGTATTTCAAAAATTTTTAATGTTTCCAAGTATATAATACATATAAATGTTTAGGTATTATAATACACAATATAAAAAAACATTAACCTGTAGTTTTTTAAACATACTAGATTTCAAGAAAATATTTCATTTACTGAATTTGTTTCCTTAATCTTGGACAATCTATCTAAAATAATTTTTGCAATGTTAATTTTCATTCCATTATTGTCATAATCATCATAATAAATTAATTCACAAAGACCTGTACATTCTAGATGAGTATCTATTAATTCCTTTAATTTTTCATAAAACTGTTGTATGATATATTTTTTATATTTCTTATAAACATTTGTTTCTTGATAAGCATGCTTCAAAACTTCATAAAAAGTTAGTAATGGTGTTGCACCTTCTATTACTACATACAAAGGTGTGAAATTTGTTTTTTTACCATTTGGATAAATTTTATATACAGTATTGTGATACAGTCGCTTTTTAACTCCTGCTCGATCACGTACTTCCCCTTCCAAATGTACTGAACTTTCTATCCATTCAGGAAAAGATTCTTTAAGATCTGGAGGAATGTATGATGATGAAGGAATTAAAATGAACATTTTATGTACAGCTATTTGTATGTTATGGATATCTTCAATATTTTCTATTCTTTCAACCAATCCTTTATTATGAGAGCCTGTTGATGGAAGAATAATTTTCAAATATCCATGATAATAATTATATGCCATAAATGTTCCACATTCCAAACTCTGCATTAAAGTAATATCGCAGATATGTTTTTTTCTTTGTTCATTTAAATCTATGATTCTATATAAGATCCATGAAATTAAAAAACAACTTGTACATGTTAATGCATCAAATGTTTGTATATATTTATATACTAATTGATGTTTAATTATAATTACTGTGATGCAAATTGTTAAGTTAATACTGAAAATCAATGTATTTTTATTAAATTCAAATTCACTTTTTCTTGCCATTGTAATATTTATATTACAAGCGTATTGACATAATTTTAATAAAATATCTATAGTTTCAAACAATATGAAATATAAAAGTATGGCAAAAAATGAATTTTGTAGGTATGTTGAAGTATTTATTACTTCTAAACATATTCCTACTGTAACAACTGCAATAACACAATTAGTTAAAAATAACAATTTTATGTTTTCATTCATGTAGGAAATATTTACTATTTCGAATAAAGATTACTATACATTAATACTTTACGTCAATATTTCTATATTACTGAACTCATTGAAATCACACGAGCATTGATTTGCACATACCCAAGAGCAACAAAGTAACATAAAGATATATAACTGTGATGCCACACTGACTTTCTTTATTATACTAGATGTCGCAATATGCAGTTTTGTTACTTTACCGATTTTACCGAAGCGCTTATTACATATTATATTTTACCAGAAGAGGTAGCCAAAGATTTTAAAAATGTTGTTTCCCTTCAAGAATAATTGTTTATATATACGGAATGGTACAGTTTTAAAAAATATAGTTGTTCAAAATAAAAAATAGTATTAAAACATCAGTTCTTATATAAGTATTATATTATATTGGTATAATTTATATGAATATAATTAATATTAAAATTCTTGAACACGCAAACATATTTTTACTTCTAATAAACGATGTATATCGACTGATCGGTTTGTATTTAAAGTCGATCGAACCAAGAAAATGCGGTTAATAACTTAGGAGTAACGAAAGGTAATTCGAGTACTAGGAATGATTGTAGTATATTGATGTACATCCTTTCGTTAACCTGAGGTTATAGAGTAGTACAAATTTAATTTTCCTTAAAATGGGATATACATACTAATCCTAACAGTAATTAACAATTTAAAAAGTAGTAAATTAAAAATAATAAATATATTTTTATTTCATCACATTAAATATTAGAAAATTGTATATACAAAAGCTAAAGCATAAGGTGGATTTAGAAAATTTAAAAAGTGACACTGCATAAAATTATACATTAAAGTTTGAAAGAAAAATATGACAAATATAAAATAAATAAAAGAGGGAGAGTAAGATACATACATCGCTAGGTCGGTACTGTTAATATAAGTGAAAGAAGTCGATTGACCTGCGATACAATTGAAAATATGTACGATCGATAAAACCTATATTCTAGAAATGTGTCTTGGAAAATTTGTCAGACAGTTTGTCGGACAAATTTCTATCTTGAGAAGCACAAACGGATGTTTATACATAATTTTTAAGTATATTATGAAATAAATATTCCAGCAGGTGATTTTTGCTGTTGATTAGCGCCATGTCTCACAATGGACCAATCAGCTGCTTGGTAAACCGCCGTAAAACCTTGAATCTGTCCGCAGACGAATGACAACAAAAGAGACTGATAGAAGTCGCGCGCGAGACAGTGGATTTTTTCACGACTCCGCAGAAAATTTGCGGTTTTTTCCGTTCTGTTGATTGTCGCGAATAACGTCGCTTTGGTCGTGGTGAAAGTGTCAAGGAATATGAAGAGAAGAAATGTCGAGTGTGGTAAGCTTCGGAGGCCCTTGAAACGCAACAAGCTCACCGAGGGAATCTACGGAAGGTAAATTTTGGCCGCCATATGTCTTCTTATTGGAATAGCTAATTTTAAAAATAACCAAAAATTCGATTAACCATTCCTTTCATATCTTTCAATTCGTCAGTCAATTACTATTACATTTTCTAATTTGTGAAGTATAAAAGCATCTGCAGTGTATTGTGTCAGTATATAATTGTTGACCGTTTTTCAGAATCTGCATGATATAATTTGACATTTGCCAAAAACTTGACCATGTGTGTCTGTTTTTATAAAAATGATAGTTAAGTTATCTTTTTATAATTATTTTTCAACTTTTATTACACCTTGTTACCTAATATGTAATGTGATACTGCACAACTTCAAACAGAATTATCACAGAAATTTATAGATTTATTTATTGTTATTTTAATCATTAGTGATTTAAATCATGTATTCATGTAATTAAGATTAATTTATCTAACCTTATTTTTAATTTATTATTTTGTTTTGTGTGAAAATGTATACTTTGTAGTTATAGTATTTGAATTTTTCAAACTGTTTTGTTTTAACAGTATTTCAGTTTAATTATTTTTGTAAATTCTTTCATAACTAAAAGTTTTATATATATATGGATGTATATTACAGTTATAATATAAGAAAGAATAATAAAATAATAAACTCTTTCATTTCAGTACTTTGCTTTATTTAAAATTTCTTCTACTATGGGCTATGGTAATTTTGGCAGACTTCATTTTAGAATTCCGTTTTGAATTTTTGTGGCCATTTTGGCTACTCCTCAGAAGCGTTTACGATTCTTTTAAATACCAAGGCTTGGTGAGTAATGTGTGTTTTGAAAAATATTATGTTTATACATTACATTGTATTTTGAAATAATGTAAACTATTACATTTTCAGGCCTTCTCTGTATTTTTTATTTGTATTGCTCTTACATCAGATATGATTTGTTTTTTTTTCATACCAGTGCATTGGTTATTTTTTGCTGCTAGCACTTATGTTTGGGTACAATATGTTTGGCACACAGGTAAATATAAACTTCCTGTTTTTATTTAAATTATTTAAATAAATTATACGAGTAATGAAAGTAACAAATATATAATTGTATGTAAAACAGATAAAGGTGTGTGTCTACCAACTGTAATGCTATGGTTACTATTTCTATACATAGAGGCAGCAGTTCGATTAAGAGATTTACGACATATGCCCTTTCATTTGGACCTTTGTCGACCATTTGCAGCACACTGGTATATACTTCTATTTTTACTACAGTATTTTACTTTTATTTATATAATAATTCCTTGATACTGAGTATTACAAAATTAATTTCATGAGAAAAATTTCAAAATTTTTGTTGTAAGTATAAGTGAAGCAAAATCTGCAGTGTAATAATGAGCTGCAGAGCTTATGGTCAAAAGGATAATTGACAGTTATCAAATATAGTAAAATTCATTAAAATAACATAAACATAATATAATTAATGTTATACTGGTAATAATATTAAAAACAACAGTGGTAAAGATGATATTAATTTATTTCAGCATTGGTTATCCTGTAGTTACATTAGGTTTCGGTTTTAAAAGTTATATTGGCTACAGAATGAGACAGGTAAATCCACAATAAATATATAACAGTTTAAAGAGAGTAATTTTACAGTTTTTATGTATTTAAGTTTTATTTTTTTCAGAGAAAACAGAAAGATGTAGCAAAAGAAAACGAATTCTACTTACAACTATTACAGCAAGCACTGCCTTTAGAGCAACAGACCTCTACCACACTGCAACCAATGCAAGTTCAATCACAGACACATATTACTACATCATTAGAACAACATATTAAACCACAAAATAATAAGTCAAATTTGCAGTGCAATCCTAGTCCTGAAAAAAGTAGAGGTAGTTTGTATTTATTTTCAACCTTCTGTTTTGTATGTATGCGTGCACGAGCGCGCACTAGAGAGAGTAAAATATTGTATAATTTAATAATTAAATACATTGTAGGAAACAGTAATAATTATGTTGAAACCAGTATACAAAACGGCAGTGTACATCTAGGTACACAAATCACATCACAAAATCAAACTGTAACAACAAAAAATAATCACAGAAAGTCTTCAGATAAAGGTGAGAAGCAAGAGGAGCAACATAATAAGCATAATGTAACAAATGTATCACAGTCTGACAAAAATGATAAAAGGTTTATACATACAAATGGAAATACTGTTAATCACAATGATATGCAGTTTATTGAAAGAGTTGGGTGAGTAATGTGTATATTGAGGCAGAGCCAATTATATTTATTAATAAATTAAAAAATTACAATTTAAAGCTTACTAGAAAGTATTTGGAGCCCATAACATATTAATTCATTAGAAATAAAAAGTTGCGGGCAACCAAATTGTTTTCTTATATTTCAAATAGAGATTTCTCTTAATCTTTTATATTCAGAATATAAGTATGTATGAAATGGGAAAATCTTAAGAGTATTTTAACATATATACTGAATACTTAATATTTTAAAAATAATGTATATTATTCGATTATATACATTATATATATTTTATCCATGTCATGTAATATAATAAAAGATTACTAATATTTTAAATGTAAATTACAGGTCTGTAAATGACTTTGATGCAAACGAGGTAGAAAAAGATAAATTTACTAAAGGTGGAAATTGTGGACATAGTACAATAAAATCACAAACGAATGGTTCAGTAACAGGAAAATGGAATAATATAAAAGAAAATCGAGAATCATCATCAACTGTTAATAACCAACGTGACCGAAAAGCACGGCAGATTAAAACCATAGTTGATAACAGTGCTGAACAACAAAAACAACAAGATGAATATTGTCAAAGGTATATTTGTTATTTGATGAAGCAACAAAAATGTTCTATATATTGTGTTTTTGATATTTTTTTGTCTCCTTACATTTATGATCAATTAAAACTCAATATTATGAGTATTCATATTCCTTTTACTCTTTAATTTATCTAATTCTTTAAGTCATATATATTTATTTATTTTTTTAAATAAAAATTATTAAATTACCATATTTTTCTTTACTGTAATGTAATATCATTTAAATAGGTTACTGATGTGTCGCAGGCTCGAAGCAGATATAAAACGCTTGAAATCAGACTTGCAATCCAGTCGACAGCTGGAACAAGAACTTCGTTCTCAAATAAATACTCTACAGAATGGAGAACGCCAAGCTAAAGGCGATATACAGCAACTTCAACACGATAACGATCAGTTGCAAAATAAGTACGTAAAAAAATATTTTTTTACATGTATGTACATAATTTTATAGTATACAAATATTCCTTTTATTGTGAATAGGTTACACGGATTAGTAACAGCTCGTCAATTAGATAAACAAACAATGTCTTCGTTAGAGAAACGAATTGCAGAAGAACGGAAACAGCGCACTGCTTGTGAAGCGTCATTAGTTTCCGAAAGGCGAGCACGACGAGCTGCAGAAGAAGCGCGCACTGTAATTCCACCTACTCCTCCACCACTTATTAGACAAGAATGTACAGATACCTGTAAAAGTCGCAGGACACAGATGGAACAAGATCTCAAAAACTTGCGACGAGAACTTAAAACAAGAGAAGAAAGGTAAGAATTTTTAAATAATAATAAATTTTATAGTAATGTGGTTTTCTAGAATAAACTTTTACCTTTGTCTCAAATTTAAATATTTATTGCAAATTATTACATTAAATGCTATGATAATCATCAAACTCAGTTCATGAAACATTAATAAGAGCACAGAACAATACTTGCAGTTTATTAAAAGTAATTAATATTAAAGTAGTTTAAAATAATAAATGTATATTATCAATAAAATTATGTATTTTACATAATTTAGTATTACATATGCTAATAGATATATGCTGAAGTATTGAAAGCTTCATTTTGATAAAAATGGAAAAGCAAATGAATTAATCTTATATTTAATGTATTAATAATTATTCATATTTTTATACTATGCATCTTATAAATTTTATATTATATGTTACTACTTATTCTATTTATTTAGGTGCAATGCATTAGAAAAAGATATAACACGTTGTAAAGACAATCACAAAGAATCTGAAATTTTACTTGGTGCACTAAATGCGCTGCAAGATAAAACAGCACACTTAGAAAATAGTTTAAGTGCAGAAACGCGCATAAAACTTGATTTATTTTCTGCACTTGGTGAAGCTAAACGACAATTAGAGATCAGAGAAAGTAAGTAACATTATATTTGTACTGTAATTATCAATATTTAACCATTTTTATAATAAAATGCTTAGACGAAATTAAAATATCAATTTTTCTAGCATATTTTTATTTAATCTTATCTCCTTTAAATATTCTTACAAAATTATTTTAGTTTTCATACATAAAAAAGATTTGCTTTTAGTGCAACAAAATCTTGCAGATAAACGATAAAACAAAATTCATGTAACTGTTTGATTCAAGTATATTCTTTTGAACAATAAGAAGTTTTAAAATCAGTTTGTATTTTTAGTAAGGTAAATGCACTTTTTAGTTATTTATAGTTCTTATATGTAAATATGTATATATAGATGTAAGTATGTATTGACCATGTTTGTGGTAAGAAATGTTATAAAAAATATAATAAATTTATAAAATATTTGAATATTAAATATCCTTTAGCATAAGGGTGTATTACATATTGTATATTTTATGTTAAATTAGGTTTAATTAGGTCTCAAGAAAAGGAAATTGGAATGCTAAAAGCAAAAATAGCCCAAGATTTAGCTGTGATGCCACAAGATACATTTGGACCTGCACCAACCTGTGCAACATCTAAGCTCCGACTAAATAATGACGTGCGAGTCCCAACTACAAAAATACGTTCAATTGAAAGTCCCTGTCCAGGGTGTACAGTGTCGAATTTGGATCCAAACGCGACAGTATATACACCCAAGAATTCTCTGATAGCATCTACTGAAGCTTGAAAAAACTACAATTTATGACCACAGTACGGTTTCACGAAAATTGGTTATATATTGTGTAAACATGTTTCAGCCTGTTTCTCAATGGAAGCTTAAATACAGACTTAGATCTTATACATGGATATACTTACGTTATTAAAATCAAAGTTTTACAGTTAAAATACATAGAACTAACGAAGTATTAAATCATTTTAAGATGTATGGTATACAATATTTATGTAACACTTGCTTGCTAACACTTAAAATGAGAACATTTAAAAACATAACTTGTGCTATAAATTTATGAAATTTCATAACAAAAGATATCTTTCATGTCTTCCATGAGAGGCTTCTGAAAACATGTTTTATATCTTATTTGTCACCTGAAGTAATACAACGTTATTAATCACGTATGACCATGGAACGTGACTAATACTGAATTAAAAAATATTTAAAAATTAGTTACGTTCTATTTAAATATGCTGTAGGCTGGTCTAACAGGTATTTTCTTAACATACAATAGCTAAAATCAAACTGAAGTAAAAATATCTATAATCTAGTTATTATAAACAATTATTACATTAAATTTGAAGTTAATTTTAATACTTCCATTTAATCGTGAAATATTTCATAACTGAACTGTTAATGTTCGACTAAATTTATATACTTTAATGATTTTTTATACTATTCAAATTATATTGATTTTTATACAGTATTTCCTTTCTCTATTAAAAATACCATAATGTAGGTATGAAAAGATATAAAATGGTATAAATTAAATAAACAGAAAGCGGCATATCTATTATTTATTCAAAAAATAAGAAAATTTAATCTATATTTGATCTTCCTACAGCATAAGCCTAAATTTAACGACTTGTTATAAATAAATCTTACTCAAGTCGTAATCCGAAGCTAGTCCAGCATACAAACTGTATTTAATGTCTTTGGCAAATGAAGCCATTTTAAGTCATGATCATCCAAAACCAGCCATTAATATACATTGAAAAACCTGTCGTTATCATTCAAGAGAATCTATGTAATTGTCAGAAACATGTTGATATTCTCTATTTCCCTACGTTTTTTATATTTTTTAAATGTCTGTAATCTTTTAGTTTAGTAATATAATTGTGTATTGGCTTTCAAACGGTATGATTTGAAGATTGATGTTTCATAATAGTTTTTTGAAACGTGTACAGTGTTTTATGTGATAGATAGAAATTTTGTAAAAAAATTTAAGTTAGATATATTATAATTGATGATGAGAGGATAGATATATTTTATCTTAAAGATTTCTAACTCATTTAATGAGCTTCAAGAGATTGTAATGTCATGTTTATTTATATAATAGTATAGATAAAGGAATGAAACGAAGATTTGTAAAAAAGATTTGCCCGTGAAAGTCTTCCTTTCACTCGTTTGATAAATACATTGAATTTAATACGTGTTCCTTTTAAAATATAAGTTTCGCTATCATGGTTCAGTAACATAAGGAAAGTTACCCGACCCAAAACTTTAATTTTAATAAAACCGTACATCTATAGAACATAAAGTACATAGAGAATAAGGTTTTGGAAAATATTATATTGAGAAAGTGAATTCAAACTAAAACTTTCACATTTTTATTTTTTGAGTATAATTTGCAACAGTTTAAGATAAAGTAAAACTTTAAATGTGTAAACTTTTTATTTTTCTATACATTATCGTCCTATTGTCAACAAACTTGTCGGTTATTGCATAATTTTTAGTTTAATGTATTTTTCGTTGTTTTGATATATACATATTTAATTTTAAGAGATATAAACAATTATTATATATAAAAAGTTTAATTTTGAAAAGATATAATTCTTTAATATTTTATTTGTCATAAATAATTACTTATTATTAAATTCTTAACTTCTATACCTATCTAATAATTGATTTTGTTTACATCTTCTAACATGTTAAATTTGTATTCTAGAACAGTAAACAATTGTTTATATTAAATCAGATATTCATCAAATTATTAAAAATTATGTATCATAGACAAATTTGTTTACAATTTTTAGGTAAAGTATAAAAAAGTAAATAATTCATTTATTTAATGCTTTTTTCTATCTTTCATTGTTGAAAAATTATGTTTAAAAGAAAATGAAAATGTGTAAAAATTCAGAAAATTGATTTCATTTTCTCAAATTGATTTTTTGTAGAAAAAATATTCTATAACAAATGATAGTTTATTAAAATCCAAATTTTTGAATTGGGCAACTTTCTTTATTAGTAAAACTTGACAACTACTAAAAGTACATAATATATAGTGTTTACATCATTTCTTATATCGATTTTGTACTATCTTTTGTACATTTAATTTCTAGCTTTAATGTTTAACCCTTTGGCTGCCACGCCGAAATCAATACACAGCTAGATGCAATATTTCATAGAAATTAGTCTTTTATCTTCTATGTTCTAATAAAAATTTTTAATTGTTCAATGGGGCACTTTTTACTTCAAAGTATCCTCTAATTAGTGATAATGTTTAAAATGCACTAGCTGTCAATTTTTATTCAACTCTTACAATTGTAAGTGGTTCGGTCATCAATGACCACCGTGGCGTCACAGAAAGAAAAACCGTGGCCGGTCATATATGATCAACGTGGTAGTCAAAGTATTAAATTCATTTTTTTTTTTTTTATAATTTTTAGAGTTAACATATTTACAAATTATTCTTTGTTTTATTCGTTAATAAAGTTTCGAAAGACTAATGGTAACATTAGAATATGTCATTATATTGTTCCTTTAGAGATATAGAGAATTAATTTCGTGTAAAAGAAAAAGATAATTGTGAAGCAAATTTCGGAAAAAGAGATGGCATTACGCGCAAAAGATCTCGACGAAAGATATGATTTTTATGTGTACTTTTAATCCGCAAGAAAGCCAGTACCTGCTTGCTTCAATGAACAATTAACGACTGGTTGATATCATAAAAGTCATTCTTCCATGATTGTATATATAAAGCACTGTCATGACAATTTATTAATAGCATAGTGGATCATGACCAACTAGTCAAATGGATTTCTATAAGCACAAATATTTATTAGATATTTAATATTCATTTGATATTTCCGCTCTTATATAAAAAAAAGCAATAAGAATTACTGCTTGTTTTCATTTATCAAACCTCGGAAGATAATTAATATTTTATTAAATTATTATGTTCGTTAGTTAATTTTGTATTTTTTGGATGATCCACGTACTAAGTATAATTGAAAAATGTTAATGCACAATGCATATTTTAGTGGTATTTTTCAATTTATATGATAATTTGAAAAACAACTCTTTCATTTAGATATTAATATAAATTATGTTAGAAGTTACAAATCAAATGATTTGACATTTATTCGCAGAACTATCTTTGTTATGTAAATTACGGGAAAAAAATGATTTCTGCTTGAAAAAATTAAAAGCATATCAATATAAAGGTCATATAACTTTGAGAAAACCTTGGTTTTATTTTGTATTTTACAATACATATAAAAACAGTGCTGATTGTTTTTATTTTGAAAATCTGTATAGACATTTTTTGAAATTTTATAATTCACTGATGTTGACAATTAAACTATCTAGGAATGATATTCTCACATTAATATTTGATTACATCTTGATATTAAGTTTGTGAAAAACGATATGGTGTATTTCATTATTCGCGCGAAAATTTATTGTTTTCTCACAGATTACCATCTGACTGGTATAGAAATTAGTTTTTATGCTTAAGACCAACTTTTTTTTAGTTTAGTTAATCTATATGCATGTCAACTCATGTCATTATGTGCAAAAGCATTTGTAATATAATGAAAGAGTGTAAATGATTACTTAATATAGAGTAAGCACAAAGGAAAAGTTATTAAAATTGTTTGGGCATTTGCGTAGCATATTCAAAACGTTATTGCTTAATTTATTTTAAATGAAAACTTGCTTCCATAACTCATTTATGATTATAATTTTTCATATTAATGAATTTTTCGATAAAACATTTTGCACAATAACTAAAAATTATTTACAAGTTTTTATCACTTAGAACTTTGGAATTAACTTGAAACTGAAGGAAAAAATATCATTTTATGTTAAATAACATACAGTAATTCATAAATGATAATTCACTTGAAATAAAAATTCATCTAAAGCGAAATGCTGTTTTGTTTATATGAATAAAATATCGTGCAAAAATTTTAAGAAAAGTCATTGGTAATTTTAATAAAAAAACATTGAATTCTATTTGTTACTATAAATTTTATTTAATAAATATACACTGTATAATAGATATCTAATGCAATGCAATATATACGAAAATTAAATATTAATTTTATTTGAATACTATTTAATTGGATAACGCAGAGCATAAATGAGTTAAATCAATAAGAAATGTGTAGAAGCATAGTTTATACGCGTCAAGTGGAAATATCAACTAAAAAGTAAACTTTTTTTTCCAATGTATTGAAATATCAAGTGCACATTAAGTACCTGAGAAATTATCGTCATATTATCGCGGCCAATATACTTATTTGTGGATTTAATTCCTTTACAAGGCTGGTTTTACGGACGAATATACTCTTGCTACTTAATTAATTCGTTTTGTTTGTATTGAATTAATGTGATATATGTTGTAGATATACACACGCACATATTTTAGCACACATGCACTCACAATTCATCCTGTATATGTTCATTTATTTTTATAGCATATACACGTACATTTAATTATTTAGAAAAGCAACTTGGAATTAATCATTTATATTTCATCGCATAATATGTAAATTTTAATGTAAAGGCGCTTCTTTACGTAACTCAGTGTGACTGCATAATAATTATGTTATACAATTCCTATACACTTTGTAAAGAAATTGTATATACCATATCGGTTTTATATTAAAGTCTTAATTGTTGAAGTTATTCAAGAAAGCATACTTTGATAACAATAATTGTTGCTGCTTTCTGTAATCGGATTTGGAATGAAAGATGTATTATAAATTTATTACATACATACAATGATTTTATTTGCTTAAAACGCTTATGTTAAATTTGCAACAGACAACGTTGTATTGTTTACCATAATACACGTTCACCGAAATTTACATATGTTTCATATACATGTAGGTTTATGTTTTGTAATATCCTTCCGAAATAACGTATAAGGTGATCTGCGCATTTGTTACCATGATATTTCAGTTAGTTCTGATAATTTAACGAGGAAGCGTTTCAAACAACGGTTCATCGGTATCGAATGAACAATTTGTTGATGTCAAGAAAACTTCGAAAATTATCCTTATTCATATTGTTACATCATGTAAAAAACGAATTTAATCGCGTAATAGTACATATCATTTTAATCAATTTCAAATTAATTGGTTTTGTATGCATGGCACAATTAACACTAGGTTTACGTTTACGGTTTTAGGTATCGTGAGTAAAATTTACAAAAGTAATTACTATTATTCCTAGCAATTTTTGTTTGCCTTTTATTTACGGAACGATACGAATGTACACTAGTCTTTTTGTTTCCTCAGCTTTGCAATTTCAAATTCTGTACGATATATATCTATTTCTTAGTATACGCGTATTAGAAATAGGTATACGAGAGATGTTCGTAAATCTAGTGTTAATAAGTTGATTGTGCAATGTTAAAAAATCAACTTCCCGATTTACATCACTATTATTTCACACGTTCATCGTTTCTGTTAGCAACACCATCGGTATTTTCTCAGTTACATTTGTACTCGATATGTTTTTTTTCATTTAACACTAGAACTATTAAAAATGACCAATTCAAAATTTTTTATAGAAACTTGATAAATTCACCGTAGTACCTACACTTCTGAAAGTTCATTATGATTTTTACTACGATTATTAAGATTTGATTTCCTTGTATTAGAATTTTTTTTTATATAATTTTCAATTTGATTTCTTTATCGCAAATAAGTATACCCTCATCGTTAGTAGTTTTAGTGTTAATTATTTATTTTAATTGTGATATATACGTGTGTGTACATACATATATATATAGTACAATTACTGTTACATTACAATTAAATTATTTTGAGGTCAAATAATTATATAATACGTATATTATTAAATTTGTTTTTTATACGGTATAAAAATACAGAAAGAAATACGATTGAATTAAAAAAAAAAAAAAACAAGATGATTCCATGATGACTTTTACAGGAAAACGATACTTTCAAAGATTCTCTTTGCATTAATCAATTTTTGTCCGATACCGGTGAATTTATGTTTGATTCGCTTGTTTCATTAAACTATTAAATCTCGCTGAAATATCGGCAAATATCGGCGACCAATCTACAAATCAACCTGTAGTAAAGAAAAAATAATAGGTAACTGTTTCCTTTCTTCTTTTTTTTCTTTTTTTCTTTTTTTTTTATTATATATTGATATGTACTGGATTTTTTGTTGTTGCTGTTTATGTATAAGAAATAAAATACATAAAATGATGCATATGACAATGATAAATGAAATGAAAAATGATAATACTTTGACGACTGTACGCTAAGATACCGATGTTGTATTGTATATCTATTTTTTCGTACTATAACCCAATGGTTTGTTACTATTTAGACATTTTCTAATACGTTAAATATATATATATGACTATATTTACTACACCACTAATTGTTGCGGTTTCTGGTTAAAATTTTTTAACAAAAGTAATAAAAAACATTTAATCCTTCGTGTTTATCAGATTTTATAAATGATTGCAGAAAAAGATTCGCGATAATAATTTTTTGGAGAACATACAATTACGCATAATCATGTAATGTACTTGTATATGCACCTGATACATTTTAATAGCTTTTTTTTTTCTGTTTTTATAGAGCTTTTTCTGTTGTAATAAATGAATGATACGATTATTAAGAGGTGCAACGGTAGCCGTTCGAACGATTATAAAAACTTTGTATCTGATTTATTGTTAGCACATGTATATTCAACGGATAAAAGAAAGAATGAGATTTGAAGGACCTTAATTATTTCAAGCAGTGTCCTCGGTTACGGCTTTTCCGAAAGACAATAAAGCACTTACTTTTTTTTTTTCACTTTCCGAATGGAAAAGTATTGCATGAATTTTGTAAAACTTTGCAAGGACATCTGTTTACCTTATTAACGCTGTAACTTGAAATTAAATGGCAACAAGAAGAAATTGAAAAATATATTTTATTACAAATAATGTACACAGTAACCGTGGAAGTGGTTTATAGAAAAAAAAAAAAAGAAAAAATGACTAGCTCTTTCTAAAAGTGATTTTGTGCGTTATAAGAGTGAAAAGTTTTCAAAAACATGCATTGTTGTTTTATAAGTACATTATCATTGTAATCGCATACTTAAAACTTATTTTTAATTCACCTTCTTTATGAAAATATATTTGCCAATGTTTGGCATACAGATTGTTTATATAACTTTACAAATGAAAATATTGTTTTTCTTTTTTTCATCAATACTGTATACACATATTCAGATCAAAATGTGTTTGTACAATCTTATTTACCGCTATAGTTATCTCAATTCTTCGATTTGCTCATTTTTTTTCCTAATTTAGTATTAAGGTAATTTTGAAATTATGTCGTTTAACATAGAGATTGTTTTTGATCTCATAATGTGATGATGATACACGCAAATGCCCATTTCTTTTTCTGTATTCGTATTAAGAAAGAACGGTAAAGGAAGGAAAGAGATCTCAATTTCAACGTTCGTTATTTCATTTAACCAGCTGTAAGTTGTTTCGATCCAAACAAAAAATTTGACATTATTAAGATTCGTCCAAACAGTATGAATGTGCGTAACTTATTAAGAATAATCAAATGAAAAACATTTTCACGATTTGTTTAAATAAATTACAGAAAAACATTTCACTGAACTTCTTGCCTCTCACAGAAGTTTTGAAAAAGGAAAAAAAACATATTGTTCAAAAAATATGAGTCTTATATACACATGTAAGTATATACAGTTATATGCTCTTTTATTTGTGTATTTTTCTGTAATTATGTATTTTGATTTCGAAACAAGATTTTTCTACATCTTTTTCGTCGACTGCTCAATTAATATAATTTTTCTCTGTTTTTCTTTATATTGAAAATAATACACACAGCATTACTCTTCTGTTGTTTGGAGAACGTAGATGATTTTTTAAAAATTGATAATTTAAGAATTTTCTTTATTTTCAGTCATGGTGTTTTGCTTTTCTCTAACATAACGATAAAAGATTTTTGTAACATTCGGAAAAATTGTATTATAATTTTAATTGCAGCACAGTGAATTACAATTTGGACATTCATGGATATTTAAAAACTCAAATATTTCATGATATTTTCATAATAAATATAATATTTTAGTATATATAAAAAGTACTATCTCAATCTTGTTATATTTTTTGTAAATAATTCTACAATTTCCTTTATGCTGTAAGATTTAAAAAAAAGAAATGGAAAAATAGGTACTTCTTGGTATTAGTACTTAATGACTTTTCATTGTGTACTGTGTACCGTCATTTATACGATAGAAATATTTATTAAAATAAATATTGTAAAATGACACGTGTATAATTTATATATTATAATTAATATGATTAAATTGTCACGTGTACATATAAATAATCGTTATTTTCTCAGTTTTCTACCTTACCTATACTGTTTAATATGAGTTGTTGGTGAACGATGTTGGCAATAAAAAAAGGACAATAAAATATTATGGTTTATACATATAGGTAACTGTATTTTCAGAACAAACGCCATGTAACGAAAGATAGGTTTCTGTAATTTTACAATTATATATTGATAAATTAATTTGATTAAAAAACTACGTGCAATTAAAGCTGTTGGATATATTACAATTATTAGTATATGTAAATTATGTAAGGAGGTGTTCAAAATTTTTATTTCATCATTATAATACTTTTACGTTGGGAAATGAAATCAAATAAATAATAACAATGTTACAATTATTTAAACTAGAAATATATAAGATTTATGAGGAAACATTTGAACCATTGACATATGAATATATACATTCGCACATGATAAATATAACTCTTTTATGTGTTATAGCAAAACCATTGCACACAAAATTAACAGTTTATTATTTAAGTGCTCCAAAACATTAATTTTCTTTTAATTACATTTCTTAAAATGTATCTTTTAAATACTCAAAGTTATTTTTAATTATACTAATTACGATAAGTAATACTTATTTTCATAATGAATGCTTTATGCACGTTATTATTAATAAATAGGGTTAATCATTTTAAATATTGCAACCTTGTTTGTATCGTTTTTCTGAAACAAAAGCTATTAGCTAGATTTTTTAGAGTTCTTTTTTTATTGTAAGTAATAAGAATTTCTTATATATAAACTTTTTCTTTTTATAAAAGATTATTTTAATAAAATGAAATTCATATAAAGAAATAAGTTTTTATATGATTATCATTCTTATTACTCATAATGACATTTTTATTTCATTTCTTTTCTCTTTAACATTCTATGTTTAATATATAATTAATATACATTAGAAGAGAATAAATAATACACTGTACACATTTTTCTTTATTCATTTTGACACATTACAAAATAATGCATTTACAATGAAAAATATATTATTTTTCCCAGACGTTTTGAAATGTTAAATTAAAATTTTAATGATTTAGACTATAAAATTACATCAAGTTTCACAATATATATGCTATGTTCAAATAAAAGTGTCAATACATATTTCCATAAATTAAAATACTGTAATAGTTCATTTTAGTAACTTTAACAATCTAATTTTTCAATCTTCTGTATTTTTAGACTTTATTTCATTTATAATTCCTTCTTTTAAAAATTTAGTATAAAGAGGATCTCCTTCAGCAACCACATATGAAAGTACAGCTTTTGTATAGTAATCTGGCATTAACTCAATGTTTTTTATAACTGTAGATAAAAGATGTGCTTTTTCCACATATATACCTATGCAAAAATAAATATTTGAAATGTTTAACATGTTGATTTTTAGAATATAATTTTAATTTACAATAATTGAGAAATTTCTTCAATCATGTATTTCAGCATAAAAATACTATTTATTATTATGAAATAAATTTCTTATTTTATGGACACAAATTAATAACATAATACTAAATATATTACTAGCTTACCTGGTGTCTCAAACATTAAATATGCAAAATGAACATGAAGATAATAATAGGATGGTTGATAATGTAGATATACTCTAAGTTGAGAAGCAGGTATATTAAACTTTTTAGTGATTGCAGTAGTTCCGGCATCTCTTATATTTTTTAACAATGGAAGATGAGATGCATTTAATGCCCTTATTGAATGAATATTTTGAAATGGAAGGGCTATTAATTTCAAAGTATGTGGTTGTCCATCCCATTTCAAATCATTTACCATTACAAAACCAATCTTCTCGTCTTTATCTTCATATACAATTTTATCTTGCTCTGCCTTATGTTCTAAAATATTTGATATCCACTGAAAAAGGAAAGAAAAGAAAAAAACTTATAAAAATAAAAACTACTATTAAGTTATTAAAACTTCATATTGAATATCATGTTAAATTAATAAATATGTATTCATGATTTTGTTATCCATTAAACTTACCTCTATAGAAAAACTGCTTGATTCTATACAGGGAAGAGTAATTTTTTGATAAAGTTCATAAGTTTCATCTATAATATGAAGTTCTTTCCTTCGAAACTTTGTGATATGTTTCGCCGTTGCAGGGTGTATTATCATTGCATTTATACCTTAAATAATACGATTTTCAATAACTAAATAAGAATAAAAAATAATACTATGTTATAAATTTATTGTAGTCTACCATTATATTTTTTATTGGGAAAACATTCATAATTTCCATAAACATCATTGCTATAAAGTTTATGCAAAACTATGTCTTTATTAAAAAATTCTTTCAAGGATTGTTCATCATCCGGAAAATTCTGTTTTTCTAGTAGAATAATGGCTGAATCTTCGTATCCTTCAAAAGTACCTTCTACACATATTTGTTTTCTCATAAAATTATTTTGCAATATTCCTTTTGCATGAAATGTAGAGGAACAAAATTTTGTTTCGTGTATACTGTTCGTATTTTTAGATGCATTTTCTGTTTCTATCTTAGCTTTTTTTGCTGTAGAACATTCATCTACACTGTTATTAGAAGATACCTCCGCCATTTTTGAAAATATTTTTTGAAACTATTTTCAATAGTTTAATACAGTAAAAATGTTAACTAAAATACAAAATTTTACAAGATTTCTTAGATTAATGTTCTTTTGGATTACATTATTTTTCATACAATCAGTAATTTTTAATTAAACGATATTCTTAGGTTATGTAAACAAAGAAATGAATATTATTCAATTGTTAAGGTTATGATTATTATTGACAATATGGTTATCTATATTAATAAGTAGTCATAGAAACTATTGTTTCTTAATAATAGTTTAAAATATAATTCACATATAGATTTAATTTGTGAATGGTACGTATATACGTATACATTATCTGCGGACCTATAAGCTTCGCAGCTTGAGTGCAACTACATATAGATACTTTAAATCTAAACACGGTGGCTAAGATCCAAAGTGTAGACTTTATCTTGTCGTAACCTTTGCAAGATTACTAAGGACAAACGTTAGAAACAGACTGCTGTGTGGATAAAGAACTTAATAACGATGCTACAAGTAGATGATAGAAAGGTAAAGCATCTATGCATGCATTTCCTATCCCTTTTATTTTATTTTTAAACATTAATTTACATAAATAATTGTATTTTTTATTAATTGATGTAATTAATGTTTTTGTATACTTTCTTATGTTTTTAAATTTAGTGTAACAAATGACCTATCCTTAGTAACACCTTTTCTTTTTATATATACAAATTCTTTTGAAATATGTTGAGGTTATGTATATTTTTAAATAATCATCATAAGATATTAGCATTGATGCAATTGTAATGAGATTATTCGATTTTTCAAATCTTAATTCTGTTATATTTAAATGCTTTTTTTATGTTATTATATTTTATACAATACAATAGAAATAGTTATTTGAATATTAATCATAGCCTCTTTAAAATCCCAAATTTAAACGAGAATTATAGATATTATGTATATTGAATAGGTAGATTATTCCTAGAATAGGTTATCTGTAATTATCACGAACATTTTGTGATAAATTTTAAAACTGAAATTAAGCAGATCTTAACTTCAAATATTTTCGTATGCAATGCATAAGCCGATACGTTCAGCAAAGAGTATTAAATTTAACAATTTCAATACTACAAATAACATTATTTAACTATGTAAATTATTTATTATCTGATTTACTACCATTACTAAATAATAAATTTATATTTATATTTATACTTACACTAATAAATTTACGTAATTTTAATTACCAAGTAGAACAATTTTTCTTTAAGTTGGTGTAAATTATTTTTGTTTTATATTAGCTTTTATTTTAATAATTTTCTGGTTACTTATGATATGTAATCTAAATTATTATAAAGTAAAAATTTACTTGTGTTATATTATTAGATTATAAATATTTCTTTATTATCAATAAAACAGATGATAATCTTATTTTTCTTCTTGATTTTAAGTTTAATATTTTAAGAAAATTTCGTTGATATCTATTTTTGTATTTTAATTTCTGTAACAACGGATTATTTATAAAATCATTAAATATGTTTCTTATGCATAAAAATAATAAAGAATACTAATGTTTGTTTTGAGTATGACGAAATTTGCTCAACTAAATTTAATTTTCATGTTATTTTTATGAACAAGCATTGAAGTAAAATTCTTTAAATAAAAATAAGTCCAAATACAACACAAATTTATTACTTTAAAGTACAAAATAAAGGCATATATTTAACTTTTATCCAGTGAAAACAAAGAGTATTTAAATTTTTATTGATGAACAAAATAATGTGTTGATAAATTTGAAATTGGTTTATGCCGCTAAAATAGGCACGATATACGTGAGAAAAGAATAGAGAACAATAGTCACTAAAATTTGACTTTTTAGAAAATGTATATCTTTAATAATATTTTTAATTGTGTTGTAAAGAAAATAATTTTCATTGTTTTATTGTGCATAAAACATCTTGAGTCTCGATTGCGAGTAGGTAGTAGAACAGTATCTCTTCTTATAAGATGTTTATTACGCAAGATTATGTCGGATAGTCTGCGGTTACACTTCATTAGGCTAGAGAAGATATGAGACATTTTTTATAACCGTAAGCGATTTATACGTAGTGGCAACAAAAGATATTTATATAAGTACTACTGTTTTTCAATGCGATATTTTTTTATTAGGTTCTACGTTTTACTTTTGCAATACCAAATTTTTGTAATTACATAAAAATGTTATTAAATGATGGAAACATTTAACCATAGTTGCGTGTATATCTTATTATATAAATTAAGTCAAAATAAATGCTATGGTAGGAAAATATTTTTTTGTAGCTACTATACATCTGCCTCGTGCTTTATACAGTCATAAATTACTACAGCATTTAGTTTACTGTGAACAAATACGAAGTCGTAATTGTAAAACAATTTACATTAGTCTGAAATCATTCCTATTGATAATTTAAATATTTGTTATTGGAATATATAAAAGTGTTTACAAGGTGATTAATTATTATTATTAACTCTTTAAAGACAGTGAAAGTTTTCTTTTTCTCGTGTATCCAACTATGATATATCATACGTTATTATAATTTTCAAAATCTAATCTTTTTATAAATTTTGTTCTTTGAAGAGTTATTGTAATTGTTTTTGTCTAATATTTAATTATTTTGTTTAATGAATCCAATATAAATTTAAGGAACGAAAAGTTGAATATTATGAAATAATTTATTACAATGAAATTGATAATTAAATAATTTTTTGGAGTAATATTAAAATATTAGCTATAAAGTAAATTTAATTAGCAAAGGATATCATCTAATTCGAAAATGTTGATTTGAATGAAACTTCATATAAAACTCTGAAACTAATACATATATTAGCATAAATTTTTTTTAATCAAATAACTATTTAAGATTCAACAAATTTTTGAAACGAGACTCATTGAAGCCCCAAAAATTTTCCTTATCATTTTTTTTATATGAAACAGCATATTAATTTGTTGTAATTTAGATAACTGTTATCATATTTAATAACGTTCACACGAAACATTTTTCTTATATTCTATTTAGAGAGTTATGGCAGTGGATATTTAAAAAAAGCTTAGAGGCAGAAAATGTTTTTTTTTAACCCATTTTGTTGTCATTCACAACTGGAATATATAATAATTTCACATAACAATGTAGGGTATGTATGTACAAATGGATAGTGGACTTAAAACATAAGTAATTGTTACAACAATGTACAGGGGATAATTGCAAGTATAGATTACTTTGCATTTTTCTAATTATTAGATATACTGGGTATTTAGAAATTGGTTTATCACTTAAATATCCGCATTTGTATCGATTACGTGCCGTATCAAGATACACCTCGTATCAGTCAGATAATTGAGTGCATTTTAATGATTGAACTGTTATCATGACGTACATAAATATACCAATCTTCACCTAAAAATAATTTATATTTTAAACTTGAACAATTTTTATTCAATTAAAAGCAATTTATTTAATTAGTTAGATTTGGAAGTTTGTAAAACTGGCATCATTTATTGGGTTGTCTAAAAAAACATTGTGGAAATGGCTATCATTAATTTAGATTGAAATAACAAAAGTACTAACAACTAAAATGTATGCGACTAATATTTTCGAATAGTTTGGTTTTATGCAAATCTCTGTTATAGTATCTCTTGTGAATATACCATTCACTATGTTTTTTTTTTAATTATAAGTATTGATAACCTACTCATTCGCTTGCCATGATTAATTCTTTTTGGAAAGTTTAAATATTTCAAATTATCGAGGAAAGAACATCCACGAGTCCAAGATTCATCATCTTAAATGATAACCCCGGATGTTTCTATTCTCTCTTTTCGATTACTCGTCTTATTAGTAATAAGAACTGCAGCATTCTTGTTTATTCATATTAATAAGACTTTTTAAAAGAGTGAGAAGTTGGAAAAAAATTTTAGTTGAAATTCGTTTTATGTATTAAAATGAATTTATAGATACTAAACTATCCTATTTATTTTATCTTTACTCATTGATTAATAATTTTTAATGCGTGAGCTGATGAAATATTATTTATGTGAAAACAAGCATATGTACAAACATTTTACTTTCTTCTTAAATAATTTATCTCGTATTGCTGGTGTCTGCAACAGTTTTATATATTAGAAATATGATTTATAATAAATATAAAAATACAAGGTTAAATTTTGATGTGATATTTATAACTTTTCAGAAATACATAACGCACTAAATATTCGACTGTCAAATGAATTAGAAATTAAAATTAAAATTAAGAAATTGTAGAATTCTACAAATGTATATTGTATGTATAATTCATAGTTATAGATACCTAAATTATTCCATTACTCGGCAATCGTCGTGCATATTCTTACATAATTTATTACATACTTATCATATCTATTATTCCGTCCATTTCCATAGTTGTAATTTCAGAAATAGTTTACTGTTTAGTGTTTTGATATTTTGTGTACTAAATTTGGTTAAAGTTAATAGGAACATAATATTATGGTTCAAATTACTATCGTTATTGTATATATTCTTACATGGTCACTTAAGTATCTTCCATACCGTTATCTTTCTTAATTTCATCTAAACTACTTTATATACTTTAATCTTTAGATATTTTAATCTTTAACCATAAACATTATTATGTTTATAGTAATGTATATAAAAAGTAAAATAGACAATAAAATCATTTTATCGTTCGATGATCTTTTCTCGCTTAAGTCAGCCTAATCAATTGCATGCATCTTCCACATTTATTATTTCTTGTATTTATTAAACATTATAAAATGAGAAAACTTGAGGAAGTTTGACTTATTTGATTGAGACAAGAAATGTAGACACACGACCAGATAAATTTTAATTCCGATGCTGCATGACCTCGTAAGATTTAACCGATCAAGAATCAGTCGATAACGAAACGACCGCAGCGCCAGATAGTCACGAAGTCGCATCAATCAACCGACCATACTATGATAAAAGTTATGGCCGAAGGCCAGCTTGATAATATGAAAATTTATTTTATTTTTCTTTTCCTTTTTCCTCTGCCTTCACTTGTGTTTCCTATGTGTATTACGCGTATCTGAAGCGAATCGTTAGAGGTGAACTTTATCAAACAGCATACTTCATAACTATACAGACGATTTACTGCGGGTGACGCATACACACTTGGCGAAACATTGACTCGACTCGCACGCTCCTATCACATTCAGTCGGTTTCATTCGTTCGTGGATTCAAAGCTTGCCGTCAACCAAACGGGAATTTAAACGATCGCTCGTTTGGCCGCCGAGTGACAACAAGCGGAAAATTAACGCGTGCGCTCTCGCTCTTTTCGCGGAGCTTTGAGAGAATTATCCGCGAATGAAATACTTGTTAAATGTAAGTGATTGTGTATGTGGAGCAAAAAGATAAAGGATATTTTTATTCGAAGTTGCCAGGATATCATCGAGATTTTTTTCTGGAATCAGTGAATTAAAATCACTGACATGTTCTGTACATTATATATTGGAAAGGGGATGATAAATACGCAATACAATTAACTTACTTGACCTGTACGCTACATCTCATACACAAACAGTTGTGCTCTTGTTTAGCGTACTGACAGATTTTTATTATTCTTTATATGAATTGTCTGATTGATATAATTCATATTGATTTGAACAGTTTCGCTAATTTTTATGTCATAGTAAATAAATACTGAATCGTTCTATCTCTGAAAGAATGTATTTCATTATCTTCCGTAAGATCTGCCGAGAAGAGAGAGCGTCAAATTTGAAAACTCATTGTCGGAAACATTAAAATAATAATACCGGACTTGGATACCAGTTTTAAGAAACAAAACTGAAACATTAGTTTACATTGCAATTTAAGATGTTCAGTGTTACATCACAGCAGCCTTTATTGCGCATTTGTCATCATTATTAAAAGGAATCAGTTGAAATATGCTATTCACGGTTATTACTAGTGATAAATCCCATCGCGTGCCGTTTTTCTGTCTTTTGTTTTCTTACATAATTTTCGTGCAATCTATATAACGGATCAAAATAACTATTATTTACCTATTTTGCATTTTGTAACGTATAAGTAAATTGTGTATGAAATTACATAGTAACTTTAAGAATTTAATTTGTCATTAAATTTATTGGAAAATTCTTTTCAACTTGAATCTATACTTCAAAATCATTACTTTCCTGTTGAGTAACGGTGATCGTATTTTGATTGCCTGATTTGTATCGTTTAATTTCTGTAAATACTTTTACGAACTTAATATTTCACCCAGTCTTAGTAATTTATAATATATAAGTCCTTTGTATCCTACCAAATACAAAGCATTTACTTTTCTTGGTGTAACAGTAGTTTAGCTGTTGATTTCAACTGAGATTTTCAGGCTAACAATTGATTCTTTTCTTTATAGCGTTATTAGGGGAAAACAAATGATTTTTTATATATTATTTAAACAAATGAAATTTCTTCAAATTTGTTTACATAACCGAATTTATTGTAAAAATTATTGGATTAGTCAAAAAATAGTATTAGATTTCTTTCGGTATAAAGGAATACCAATAAAAATTCGAAAATTTCGAAAATTCCCGTCTACTAAAATTTTATTAAAATCGACAATTTCAAATTCAAAATGTTCCCTCATTAGTACTTAAAAATGTATAAAAATTTAATTTTTTATGTGTTCCTTTTTTTGTAATTTATAGTCAGTTAACATTAATCGATTGTTCAGATATTAACCAGATTTCAATCACAGGTGTTCAATTTATTCGTCTTATCTCATAAATTTCTTGTAATTAGTTCTCACCATATATCCAAATATGGTGATACATCATAAAATATGACTGAAATTATCGGACTTCTGGTTATTTTTTCGAAAGCACATCAAATTTGAAGTAAACTGAAGTTAAACTTTAAAATGAGTCTAGTGTCCAATCTGTATTTAATATAATAAAATAAATAAAATTTGTATATAAACTATACTTCAGTAATCGTTTAAATTGTTAAACAATTCTTAAATAAATTCTGCTTTAAAAATAGCACACAAGACATACCATATATGTTATGCAATTTCTTTTCGAATTTATTTTCCTTCCAAAATAATATTTATGTAATTTAAGATGAAATGTTACACATACAACTCTTCTTCGACTATTCATTCATACATATACATATGTATATTCTACATTAAGAATTAGTAACAGAAATTTTAGTCCTGTTCTTGCTGCTAATTATACTATAATTAATATGTAAAGCTAGGTCAAGGTAAATATTCATAATCGGATACTCAAAAATAATTTGTATTGTAATATTGTTATTGATTATGATGCAATTTCTTTTGTAAAAAGATTGTGTGGTTAATTGAAATGATACTTTTTATATAGTTAGGAAAAATGCACTTCAGTAAGTAAAAATGTTAAGAATTTCTATTGGTATTCGATTAACGTTAATGTAATTTGTATTTCGTACGAACGGACTTGCATACATATTCCGTTTACCTACATATGTTGATTTGTTTTTAAAAACAAAACCACGATCAAAAAAACAAAATAGTCATTGATTGTTTTTCTCAAAGTATACGCCAGCTAATTTAAATTAATAAAACTTTTCTAACTGAGGGGAATCTATTGAAAATCCAGGAAAGGATCTCCTTTTTCTATTTGGCTACTTAACGGTTTATCTCTTTTTGCTCCTTTTTAACAAGTTCCTTAGATAACAATATCGAGTGATTTTAAAGATAAAAAGTAAAATAAAGACAATATTTTATTAATTATTTAAAGACAATAAGTAAAATAGGAAATACAAACAGAACCTAGTACGTTTCATACGTGATGGGCGATTTTTCAAAATTGGATGATGATGACGACGGAGCCAAGCTGTTTATGAAGAGGAAAGGTATTTATCACTTTGTTTTTTTACTATTTTGGTGAATAAATCCGTAGGCACGCGGTCATCAACGCAGTCCCTCAGATACACAGGCATTTCGCGAAAGAACTAAGAGGGATGCCTTAAACGAGCTTCAGCATGAGTTAGAAAATCTTGAGGAGACCGCTGTAGGAGAGTTCAAGGAAGAAATACATCGACAGTTCGAGGGTTTTACTCATCTCTTCAAGCGGTTTCTTCAAGAAGAAGGCCCTTCGCTAGAATGGGAACGCATTCAGAAATTGCCCGATGATGCGGTAAATAACAGCTCTTCAGTTTACAACTATTACATTTTTTCTACTAATATTAGTATTTTTTTTTTGTTTTTTAATAAATAAATAAATATTTCTGTTATCCTCGTGCCCTAAAATTATAATTTTTTTCTTATAGTATGTATTTATAATAGCTGAAGCATATAATGTTACTTGTATTCTCAGGTAAGGGATTACAATTCCTTGCCAAATCCAGATGGAGAAGAAATAAAAGCCCTTCTACGTAAATTAGTTGTTATAAAATTAAATGGAGGTTTGGGAACTAGTATGGGATGCCATGGACCAAAATCTGTAATAGCAGTACGAAATGGGCTTACATTCCTTGACCTCACTGTACAACAAATTGAAGTAATTATATAACTATAAGGTGTAACATTATTATAGTAAAGTTAAAAGTTATGATAAAAATGTTTAACAAGTAAAGAGGAAGTAATTAATTCTTTTGTTATTTCTTATGAACAGTATTTGAACAAAACTTTCAATACGAACGTTCCACTTATTTTGATGAATTCATTCAACACCGACGATGAGACACAACGAATTATTAGAAAATATAAAGGAATAGATGTTGATATTCAAACATTTAATCAAAGCTGTTATCCCCGTGTCAACAGAGATTCTTTACTTCCAATTGCAAAACACTGTGATATTGCTGATGATATTGAAGCGTAAGATTAATTTCAAACGATATTACATATTTATTGAACATATAAATTCATTTGTATAAACAGTTTTCAATATTATTTGTAGCTGGTATCCTCCTGGCCATGGGGACTTTTATGAAAGTTTCCGAAATTCAGGTTTATTGAAGAAGTTTATAAAGGAGGTATCTTTTTTACAATTGTTTCCTTTAAAAATTACATTATACGTTACTAATAATTTATAATAAATGTTTTTTTTTTATTTAGGGGCGTGAATATTGTTTTATTTCAAATATCGATAATTTAGGAGCTACTGTAGATTTCAAGATTTTAAAATTATTATTAGACAAACGCGAGTCATCGCCTCTTGAGTTTGTTATGGAAGTTACTGATAAAACTCGAGCCGATGTTAAGGTAATAAAATATACTTTTACAAACTAATATTAAATTTTTCGAAATTTACAAATTTTCTGTTCTATAGGGTGGAACGTTAATCAAATACGAGGATAAGCTACGTCTTCTTGAAATCGCACAAGTTCCAAAGGATCATGTAGATGACTTCATATCTGTAAAAACATTCAAGTTTTTCAATACAAATAACTTATGGATAAAACTTAGTGGTACATATTTTTTTTTTATAATCCCATAATTTATAATTTTAACATTTATTATTTGTTTCTTTTAGGCATTGAAAGAGTACTTGAACAAAATTCTTTAAATATGGAAATTATTGTCAACAATAAGACTTTTCCAAATGGTTTAAATATTATCCAATTAGAAACAGCTGTGGGAGCTGCAATGAAGTCATTTGAAGGAAGTATTGGTAAGATCATTAAGTTTTAAATTTTTCTAAAGGTCTTACATTATTATTTGATATTAATGTTCTACTAGCTATAATTATGTTATATATATAAATTTATTAACAGGTATAAATGTTCCACGTAGTAGATTTTTACCAGTGAAGAAAACTTCAGATTTAATGCTCGTTATGAGTAATTTATATACCCTTCGCAATGGGTCATTAGTAATGAGCCCTCAAAGAATGTTTCCTACCACACCTCTTATAAAATTGGGTGATAATCACTTTGCAAAGGTATCATTTGCTTTATGATTTGTCTAATAATAAATGTGCTTTAAATATGTAATTTTCTGTAATTAATACAGAATACTCTTTGTAGGTGAAAGAATTTGTTACTAGATTTCCAGCAATTCCAGATCTTTTAGAATTAGACCATCTTACAGTGTCTGGTGATGTTACTTTTGGAAAAGGTGTAACCCTTAAAGGAACTGTTATAATTATTGCAAATCATGGAGAACGCATTGATCTTCCAGCAGGCACAATTTTAGAAAATAAGATAGTTTCTGGTAATTTACGTATTTTGAATCATTAAATAATACATTAAAAAAATATATCTTTGTTGCACAATGTGAAAATTAAGAAAAATGCATAAGTGTATGTTAATTTGATATTAACGTGTACAATAAAATTAAAAATCATGTAAAGGTTGCCTACTTTTTTTTCTTACAAATTGATAAAGCAAATGTGTACACTCTTTTTACCATTGTGCCTTTCTATTAACCAGTGTTTAAATCTATTCTGAAAATAACATATAACGTAAAATGTATAGCAATCCATAGAAAAATTTCCGACAGAAGTATCCACTATCACTACTTCTTTCATACAAAACCATTTCACATAGAACCTCCCCATACAATTATAGCTTGCATGGAAAAAGTTAATGTATGTAACTGACTATATACAAACGTTGACATTTTTTATTATATATGGTTAAGTTTTTAGTATGATAAATTTTATATTCTAATAAAAGAACATTTCCTCTATATTTATTTATTCTATACATAATGGAAGCTTATTGGCGCCATTTTTGACATTAAAAAATGGTGAGGTTCAATAGCCAAAGTGGTAATGGTGCCAAAATACTGACAAACACTATGCTACTTTTGTTCAGTGTCAAATACACATGGTAAGCACAGGTAGCTGTAAAACAGCTTACTGTTAATTTATTCTTTATTTGAATTGCATCTAATAATATAGTATATACACGAGCACATCCTAACGAAACACTACTGTATCTTCAGGTATCATTGGCTACACTTTTAAATAATTAATATAATATATATTTGTATGGGAATATACGTATTTAGAGAATATCGATGTTTGACATGTAAACTGTATCTACTTTGTTCAGTTAATTGTTCTAAATTTAGTAATTCTGTGTTTCTAAATTTTTTACTTCAAAATTCTTGTTTGCTATTGTTTTCTACAAAATTTATAGTATACACACTAATGTAATATATAAAATTTTCAAATAATAATTAATTACACAAGCAAAGTACACAAACAAATAATATTTTGTGTACAATAAAGTTTTATTAAGAATTATAAACTTATTGCTTCACAACATTAATAGAAAAATAGATATTTGCAGAAATATAAAGTATATTAATTATAATCTTGTGAATTTTAAATCTTTATAATAAAATTAATGAAAATAATTTAAAACCTTTTGAAATAGCTTAAAAAATGTATGTATATTAATTTCTTTGTAGATTTGCTTATAAGTAATATTATCTTCTAAATTTATTTATCTTTAACAGAATTTATATGTTACATGACAATTTTAATAAAATTTCGCGGATAAATATGTTTAAAACTTTAAAGTATTATTTAATTTAAAATAGTATTTCTTAAATTCTAACCTTAGAAAATTATATTTTATTTTCAATAAATATAAAGCTCTATACAAAACTTGTTAAGAATATGGTTGTTTATAAAAGATTCATTGAAATCCGTTATTTTGATTTCTAGAAAATTTATTCTTGAATTAATAATAAAGGAATTTTATGGTTAATTTGTGCAAAAATGACTTAAAATATTTATTTTTATAAAGTAAATGTAATTTTAGTAATAAACAATATATTTTCTTTTTATAAAATTTATCCCACAGCAGATAATTCAAGCTAGATATAATTACAGATAATTCAAACATAAAGCCTTATCGGATAAAAGTGGAACTTTTAATGCGCATGTCAAAGCAGATAAACGAAAAGAAGGTGTGTACGACGATCTCCACCAATCTGTAGTTTCCCATAGTATTTAGAGCGTTTTTCTTTGTTTTTTTTTATTAACTGCGATCGTAAAACTTTTATCTTTCGATTAACAGTTGAAAATACTTCACAAATCCTTTGGCTTTTTATTTTTTAATCTTAGCTTCTCTCAGAAACTTTATTTTTGTTCAATCAAACTATAGTTACATTTGAATTTATCTTTGTCGAAAAACTTTATTGATTTACATATTAAAGATATTTTTACAGAGATACAATGGAGATATTGAGATAAAATAAAAATTTTTAACAGTAACATAATTAATTATTAATATTTATTTATTCTCTTTATTCTCCGTCAAAAATGAATTATAATTTCATATTTATGATAAAGAATTTACTTATTCGAAAATTATTTGTTTTAAAAAACAATTTTAATTATTGTTATATAAAAAAATATGACTTTCACAGATAAGTTTATGTAGGTATATTAATAAAGATCTGCAAATGCTTGATTTTGAATTTTAAGGTTACATTCTTATCTCAGTTATATTGTATTTGTTTACATTTGTTACGAAAATTTGTATGAGATATTAATGTTTCCTTTAAAGACAATTACTTTTTAAAACTTTTACATTTTGTTTTCTATTAATATTGATTCATAACACTCTTATTATGACTTATGTGCTAAAGCCTGCTTTATTATTAAATGCTTAAAAAATGAAAATTATTAAAAATACTAAATGAATATTCAATTATATGCATATAGTATGTATATATAAAGCAGTTTATAAGTAGTCTTCATAAATTAGCCTTGGTAAATTTTAAGATTAAGACAAGTATTAGAATAAAATAGACATTATTTTTGAAACCTTATAAAATTTTTAAGCTGTGGAAGTTGATAAATATTTTATTACACTTTATATATTATTAATATTATTAAAGAAGCTTTAATTTTCAGTTCTTAATTTTAATTATTTTTACAAATACCATAGGATATCTTTCTCAATGGAACAGGTCAAGAAAAGACAAGAATTGCTGCATTGCAATCAGTCTCATAATATATTAAGAGACTTAATGCTCAGAGACTTTGGACTTTTGTATTATAATTACTATAAGACTAACACACGTGAATTAGAATTAATAGCTGAAACAAATCTAATTGGAAAAAGACATAAAGAATTGGTAATTATGTTATGCTTTATTAATTATTTATCTATGCTTCCTTTATTACTTTAATTTTTTATAGGAATATGATCTGCCAGGATATCCTAAAGCAACATTTTTAATGGTTTTTAGTCCAGATGGGTAAGGATTTAAAATTTATATTTGAATAGTTGTTGCATAGTAATTTATAAAATAAAATTGTAGCACTAAAATGGCATCAGCACATGGAAATCATAGGATTTATATCAATGAAGTTGCAACTGGAAAAAACATTAAAATTCTTTCTGGTCATCCACGGACTCCATGGTGCATTGCATTTCATCCCTCTTCTAGTCACATTTTAGCTTCTGGTTGTCTTGGTGGTCAAGTTCGTGTTTGGGATTTAAGGGTTAGTAATTTTAATTGGCTATAAGAACTAAACTTAATAAATTATTATTGTAAAAGAAACATTATTTTTGTTATATTTAGTACATTATATTTTAATATTGTATTTAATAATGTATAAAAAGTATCTAATTTTAAGATTCATTTATCTATAATCTAATTTTTATATAATTTTCATTTATTATATATTGTGTTCAAATAGGATGGTAGTAAAGTTTGGAATGCAGAAAGTCAGACAGTTATTGCTTCTCTTGCTTTTCATCCATCTGAAAAGTTACTTGTTATAGCAACAAACAATGAAATACATTTTTTGGACTGGAGTCAATCTGAACCCTTTGCAGTAATAACTACTAAAACTAATGAAGAAAAAGTAAGGTGAGGTTTATTACAATATTCCATAATATATACTTTATATGTGTCAACTATATTGTTATCTTACATAAAGGTTTTAATATAAGAACATTTAGTATTCAGTAAGGTTCTTTAAAATGAATTTTACAATTTAGAATTAACAACAAAAACGTGTTGGATAGAAATTTGTACATGCAATAGGACATAAATTATTGTATACTTCATAAGCATGCACTTAAATATTTTCGATTTTTGAACACTTTGAAAAATGTAAAAACTTAAAAATTTCTACATTCTAATGTAGAAACTCAATCCTGTTAATTAGTTAAGTAAAAATATAAAATGGAGTTAATAAAACCTCCAGCATACTTTTTTCATTGAAATTTTTAGCATTGTATCATTTTAAGAACTTTATTTACAGTATAGAAGTTGTATCATTATATTCTATCTATTATAAATATTGAGAACCATGAATGTTAGCAGTTATTTTATGTATTTCAGATATGTAGCCTTTGATAATTTAGGAAAGAAATTAATCACGGGCATTGGAAATAATTATGTAAGAGAGTCAAATATATCAAGGTATATATGATATGCAACTAAGGTATATATGATATACAATACACTGAATGCTTTTTAATACATCAGTAATCAAATTTCATTGTTTGTTAGTAAATTACGTAGATTACCTTTAAGGATTGGTAGAATGACATATGATGGACAAATACCAAATAATTTTCATGAAAGAACTACTCAAAATGAAACGCTCCGATTATCGAGAGTCATTGCAAATCCATCACATACTCTTTCCTCACGTTTATTTAGTTCTGTTGCAATAGATAATAATGAAAGCTCTGCATTACAATACACTGGTAATTCAAGAATGCGGATAGGAATAGGAAATGAGGAAGTGGATTTTCCACACGATTATGAAGAAGGACCTTTTACAGGTAAATTTTATACAAGAGAATTGAAATTTTATTCAAAATTTTGTTACTGCTCATTGCCAAATGTCTTGGTATTGTTTAAAAAGGTATATATACCCAACAAAATGAAACGTACACCTGTTTTTAAGATTTTTTTTTATGAAAATAAATATAATTTTGAATTTATCTTTTATCATTCAGAAGAATATACTGAAATATAATAATCGTAAATTTTATTTAAGAATGTTGAAAAATAGCTCTATGGTAACTGTGATTTTACAGTGAGTTTATAAGAAATTAGTAACACACTGACAGAAAATATGATGTGGAAGTAGATTAATAAATTTAGTCTTTGTTTTATTAATTGATTTGAAATAAACTTATTTATCTTAAAATAATAATTACTTGAATTCCATTTTATTTTTTTTTACTAAAATGAAAAATACAAAGGCTGTTCTTTTTATCTATAAAGAAAGCTAAGGTATATGTAAACCAAAATTCTATAACAAGGACTAACAAGGAGAGTGCAAGACTTTCGGGAAACCAATTTAATAAAAACGTTGAACATTGGTAGATTCCGTCATTCTGGTAAAAAAAATGTTCTATTATGGGGTCAAAATACTCAGTATTTTTTGAGACATTCAAGATTAAAATTTCATTACTACTGAAGTACAATTAAGTTGAAGTATTGAAGAGAAATGGTATAAAGGTAATATGCTAAAGTAGTATGCAAAGGATTAGAATTCAGTTCCCTACACATGCATAGTTTTCATTGATTCATTTTTTTCACTTATTACAAAATGGAACATATTTTACATAATTCTTTAATATAAATAACCAAGAATTTAGAAGAAAATAATAATATAGAAAAATTATGATAAGGTATTTTTATATATCCAATTTAGTGCTCTAAATTTTATAAAACAGTTTACTAAAGATTTATTATGAAAAAAGTAAAATAAGGTGATTTGATATATATTTTAAGTAAGAAATATTATGTTTTATTATCTACTGCAATTCTCTATTTGATTGATTTGTAGTTTCAAAACGCCAATCATATTCAAGTCAGGACAATGATTATGGGTTCATTATATAATTAGAGATAATATTAATAAAATTTATCTAAAGTAAAATATTCAATTTTGTAGAACATTTCTCCGCACTCGTGTTAGACTTCTCAGGAATTTCTAGTTATCGTGTACAAGCATGGGACTTTTCTAAAGGAGAAATACCTGATATCACAGACTGTAAGTATCTTCTTCTTATTATTATATTTATATTTGTTTGAAATATATATTACATTGTAATTTATTTCTATAGTATGCTTTGTATTATAGCCGAGAAAAATATTGTCACGCGCAGATGCAAAATTCATAACGATGCTAGTATAAATATCTCTTCAGATGGAAAATGGTTGGCAATATGCTTTGGAATGGGTGCAGGTAAGAAATTGTTTTTATATATGTCTACTACTGTTCATAAGTATTTGTTTGAGATAATACACATAATAAATCAAATGAATCTATCTCTTCAAATACTGTAAAAGTTGAATTGAAAGTTTAGATAAAAGTTGAATTTCTGAAAAAATTCAATTTAATATTAATTTTATTGCAAATGGATACATAGATGACATATAAGAAAATCAAATTTATTTTTTTAAATAGAATTGTATATTTTTTAACGTGTTAATTAATCCAATTTAATAATGTCTTTTAAATTAAATTTTTATACAAGTTTAAATAATATTATTTTTAATATTATAATATCTCATATATTTATATTATATATTGTAATATCAAACAACATTTTTTCAGGAGTCTACAGTTTACAGTGGGAAACGTTAGGAAAAGAGATTTGTTGGGCAACAACAAAATATGTTGTAGTTTCTGTATCAATTTCACCAACCCAGGAACATCTTTTAGTAGGTTTAGCACGGAATGCTATGCCAGACAAGTATACTATGGCTAGTATTTATAGACTAATTCACAAACAATCTCAAAATGACAAACAAAATGACAAACAAACTGATCTTCATCACTTACATCTTCACAGTATAGCAAAATATTTATGTTTTATACGCGAAGAGAATGCTATGTTGTTAATTAGAGATTTATTACTGAATAATCAATCGACCTCGAGACATCCAAGTATAAATTGTATCAGATGGGCACCACAACCTGGTCAAGGATTAGTTTATTCCACTAGTACTGGTAGATTAGCAATTCTCCATTAATATATTTGTAATATTTTTGTAAAAATCAAAATTTGACTGCATATTAATGTGATTGTCATATTGAGAACAATTGTTTATTGTTACATGTTTTTCAACAAAAATTTATATTGTAAAAAAGATAATAAAACTTACCATTAATTCGTTAATAATAATATTTGATTAATACAATTTAATACGATGATCAATTCAAATACTACTTTTCATTTTATTATTAAATTTAGTTTTTGTTTCTCTTTAATATTATTCTTATTTTCAAATCCCTTTATATAGATGTGTTTTCATTTTCTGTATCAAAAAAGGTTAATATTATAGTATTAATATGCGTTTATTGAAAATGAAAGAAGGAACTTCGTCTTTCAGTAAAACATTTATATGAGTAAATACATATTTTTTGAAGGTTATTAATTTTATTATATTGAAAAACATTCTTTTATAAAAAAAATTAATTTATGTAAGTATTAATACATAAAAATTAATAGATTATTAGATAGATTTTTATGTTATTAGATTCTTTATTAACAATAATGATTAATATTATACCAATTGCATATTTAATACAATAATGTGTTATAAATTAATTATTTCTATATTTAACATGTTATAATTAGATTGCAGATTTTTATACATAAGTGGAAAAATTAATGTGTGAAAAAGTGCAGTGTATACATAATATACAAAATATATAAAATATCCTAAAGTACACACACACACATAATTATAATGTAGTTAATATTATTTGGGAAATGAGATAAATTTAATATCGTCTTTTTTAATTATGTTCATAAAAGTATGGATTTGTATAAAAATTCGCAATTTAATTATAAGAAATAAAAATACGAAGAACAGATTTATTTATAAATGTTGTTTAAAACAATCTTGTTTTCATGTACAAAATACATCTTCAACTATTATTTTATATGAATTTAGGGACTTACATTGGTCTTATATCGATACTTTTCGGTTATAACTTTACAATCTTTATATAAACTAAAATACAGAAATACCGGTATATTTACCTATATTTACCAGTAATTGTTTCGGTTTTTTATTTTGTTTCAATTTTCAAAATATTTAAAAGCAGAGATTATCATATAAGGAAGGCGATATACTATTACGTGGCTCCTTTAATTTCGTAATAAAAAGCAATAGTGCTTTTTTCTTTTCTATGAAAGAAATTTCGGTGATCGAGAATCAAAACATTGTATTCTTTATTCTTGTAACGATTCTATGATTACGATAAAGCACAGTGGAATATAAACATGTGAGAATCTGTCTTCAATTTTAATGACATCAAACTTTAATTCTAATTTCCATTTGCTCAATTAAAATATCGAAATAATACTGGTATTTATTTCGGTTTTCGATAATATATCCGTTTCGATATAGCTGATATTAAGTCCCTGTAACAAGTAAATAATAAGTTCAGAATTTTATAATTATTAATATGCAGATTTTTTTATTATAAATTTCAAATAAGTAGTTTTTAACATTATTTAATATACACAATGATATTTAATTTTTAATTTATAAAAACTATCCATCATCGTATAGTAAACTATGCAATAATTCAGGGGTCTCTGGTTGTTTTAAACAAAGCGATACTTTATCTTCTACATTAGTAGAATATTTGTTTTGCCCTAACTGGCCAAGATCATGATCCAGTATTGTTTCGATTTCATCGTCGATATACAAAGAATTTTCGTATATTTTCGAAGCATATGAACTACTTTGTTCGGTAGAATTTATAGTCTCACTTATCGTGTTTTGTAATTCAATTTCAGACATATTAACTGTATGAAAATTGTTTAATGTTGCAGGTATACTACATTCAACCATTTGATTATGGTATTGTGTCTGTCTTCCTATTTCATTTACTGAATCATGCATTTGGTGATATTTCACCTGATGTACTTTTAAATTACCAGTTTGTGAAAATGTTTTCAAACAAAAGGTACAGTGATACGGTCTCTCTCCAGTATGACATCTTGAATGTCTTTGTAACTTATATTTCGTTACAAATTGTTTACCACATTCAGAGCATGTAAATGAATTATTTTCTATTTGCAGTGTTTGATTATTAACAGATTGTTCCATGTCCATATGAAAATTTATCATATGAGACTTCAATGAAACTTTATAACGGAAAGATTGATGACAATTTGCACATTGAAATTGTTTCTTTCCTTCATGTCTTTCTTTATGTTTCATTAAGATTTCTTGTTGGTTGAATGACATTTTACAGATCTAAAAATATTATTACATTATTGAGATAAAGAAATACTTTTTTAATTTTTTTAATATACTAGTTGACCACTTATTATGACAGTATAACTACAAACTAGTCTCTGAACTATTCAAATAATAGCTCTATTATTATACTAACATTACAAATAAAAGGTCTTTGTCCAGTATGAATGCGTTTATGTCTATTTAAATGTGCTTGACACCTAAAACTCTTGCCACATATTGGACATGTACTTTTTTTTACTCCTTGTTTGTTTAGTGTATTTTTTGATATTGTATCATTTTCTTTTAATTGACATAACATATCCTGCAAATAAAATACTGTAATAAATAATCAAAATGCAAAAACACTTTAAAATGCTTTTACTATTAAGAATATTCTATTTTAAATAGGTCATCTCATAGCCATCTTCGAGAATTTTTGTGGAAAAGAGTCAATAAGCATTTACATTTGCAGATATATTTGTTAAGCAATTTTATTGTTTCTTCAAACTGTAAACAAAATTTAATTATTGATAAATATGGTTAATGATATAGCAAAAGATATTTTCAATGTGCAAAAACTTAAGTTAACTGGTTTCATAATTCACAAAAATTTAATTATTGTAAGAAACATTGTTTTAGAAAAAATGCATTTATAATTATTCATATATTTACAAGCTAGATGAACATTGCATCTTTTAAATTTACATATTTTATATGTTAATTATTTTAATTTTATGAGTATAGTTTGAAAATACTTTTTTAATTTTTTGACCCTTCAAAATAAAATGATTCCTTAAACACAAATAATATTTATACTTCTGCAAAATCAATTTCTAGTGATGGAGCTGCAAGTTGCTTTTGTACATTAGCTACCATCAAACAAAACTCATCAAATATGTAAATCTTTTGCTCGCAATCAATACAAACATATTTAGAAAATGCATCTGAATTTGAAATATTTATCACCTGCAATGAAAGAAATATTAATATATATTTTCAGAATACATGTTTTTAATTCATACCTCTTTGGAGAAATATTTATTTATAATTGACATTAACACTGCTCCTTTAACCTTGTCTGTAAATAAATCTGTGCCTTGTTGTTTTTCTTTTCCACAAAGACGACATAGTTTTAAACTTGTTTTATGCAACATCATTATTCCTTTATGAAATTAGTCGAAGAAATTATATAGCTTTAATACGCAATTTCTTACAGAATATTGCACATAGCTATATTTTCATTTTTTTTTGTTAAAATAAATAATTTTGTTAATAATTTAAGGACATGTATATATATTTCTAAACATTTTTTTCACACTATCTTTCGACTAATTTATTTATGGGTACAATTCTAAAGTCTTACAATTTGATATATCTACAATCACATAACACTTCTTGTATGACACTGTATCTACTGCTACTGTTACCTATTGTAATGCCAGACTGAGACTGTGATACCAGACTCAGGACGGGAGTTCTCCAGAACACCTCCTTCCACTACGCACACTACCGCACGAGCAGCGCATACGTGAGCTCAGCGTTTCGGATGACTTCGGGAAATTGAGAGAGAAAACAAATGAAAGTCTTTTTTTCTTGCTCTTGAAGCGCTGAAATCCAACCAATGTGGAAAGCAAGCTTGCGACACGGGTTGCGCGAGATCTTGACTTCCTATTCCCATTTTTCGACTGAAGTATTAAAGATTCATTTATCAGCACACGTTTTTAAATAGGAGAAATTAGTTCATAAAGAGGGAATATAACATTTCATACGGATTAATGTTCAATTAATCTTTATTAATATCATAAATATATATTAGGAACGATATCGTGACTTTATTTATTATTTATTATTAATATTTTTACAGAATATAATAAATTTTATATAAATTATTGCAAATACTATCGAAATGTTTATAAATTATGAAGAATTTAGTTGCAATTCAATAAGTACGAAGAAATTTAAGAATAACTCTATCTAACATAAGATTTCGCTATATTCGCATAGTAAAGGATAATTAAGCAATAACAAACAACGGGTGCAGTAATAATTTATTGCATAAACAATTAAAACTTGGTAAATTGTTATTAATATAGCAAAATAAATGTTTATATTGATGATCATATATCAGTTAGTAGTGATCAAGGCTATGCCACGGAGCATGCACTACTGCGCATATCGTTCAACTGCGCAACTCGTGAGTGATATACGACTCATTCATTGGTAACACCTCAGTCGTCGGTTGACCTTCCTACTGACGACGTCTCTGTGTCGGTTGTGTTTCTGAACACATGTTGACATATCGACCCGTGACGTCACGGGTACGCGCGTACCCTCGCGACCTTTTCTTCATGCGTTACCGCATATTATTATCCGAGTTCACTGTCGACTATTGCGATTCTTCGCACGTATTTTCTTCCGACTATCGCGAGTTATCGCGACCTTTTTCTATCGATCGTTACCACCTCTCGCGTGTCTTTTCTTCTGACTATCGCGAGTTTTCGCGAGCTTCTTCTATCGATCGTTACCATCTCTCGCGTGTCTTTTCTTCTGACTATCGCGAGTTTTCGCGAGCTTCTTCTATCGATCGTTGCGACTTTGTCAGCAACATGACAACCGATTAGCCGTACAGTGCCACGATGTATCTCGCGATTTAACATTAGTGTTGCGAATATTAATACGCGTTATCGTAAATCGGTTCTGTAAGCTATAACGCGAATACTATTTGAGGGGATTAGTGTTAGGTTAGTAGTTCGCGTTAGGGGGTTAAGGGTAGGGGGGTTTTCTAACAGTTAGGGGGTTTTGGGTAAGGGGTAATCGGGGCGCGTCGGTTATGGGTGGTGGGTTGGGGGGGTCGCTCGTGGGTTATCCGTCCGTTGGGTATATGTGGTGCGGTGGGTTTGTGGGTGGGAAGGTGCGGGGGTAGGGGGGGAACTAGCACAAGGATCCTGGCACCGTCGGTCTCATGGGGCCCTCCGGCTGACACCGGAGCTTATGTGTACCTATGTACGGTCATCTGCCTTGTGGTAGTTCATGGGTGTTTGGGCGGGTGGGTTTCGCGAGGGGTAGGGAGTTGGGTCGCGTCGCGGGGGTAGGGGGTACGGTGGGGAAGTAGCACAAGGATCTGGGGCCGTCGGTCTCATGGGGCCCTCCGGCTAACACCGGAGCTTATGTTACCTATGTACGGACATCTGCCTTGTGGTATTTCAGGGGTATATTTGGGGGGTTCGGGAGCTGTAGTTGGGGAACGGGTTGGGAGAACTAGCACAGGGATCTGGCACCGTCGGTCTCATGGGGCCCTCCGGCTCACACCGGAGCTTATGTGTACCTATGTACGGTCATCTGCCCTGTGGTAGTTCTGTTTTCCGTGAGGGTGGATTAGATGGCGGGGGTTGGGAGGGTCGCGAGTTAGGCGGTGGGGTTTTTAGAATCGGTGTAGGTTATGGGTGGTTTTTTGGGGCTATGGGGTTTAGATTAGCGTTAGGGGGTTTTGGGGTCCGCGATAAGGGTTAAGGGAAAGGGGTGGGAAGTACAAATAGTATTCGCTTGTAGTTTATGGAGCCAAACGTTTATCTTGTTTTTTTAAAACAAACTTTGGTAAATTTATACCAAGTCAATCATAATACGAAATATTTATGGCATTGTACGGCTACGAGGAAATCTTTTGCTCTTAGTTTTTCGTTGCGTATTCCAAAGTGCCCTAAGTGGCAACTCGCAAACTCGTTGGTTTTAGTGTTGGGTTTTTGAAGGCGCCTTCATATTGTTGTATTCTATTTTGTTGTATTGTTGAGTGTGTTTCCGGCGGGTCTTTAACAAGGAGAGTCTCAGGATAAATCCTCTCATAATGTGTTAAAATTCGGTGGGCTTGTAGGTGTATGTGTACAGTAATTGTAACCGGAAGTATAACCGTAGATGAGCAGCCATTCGCAAAAAAGTGAATGCAAAAGTTCCTTGAGAATGATTGCCCATCTGCAGTTATAATTCTGATTGCAACTATTGTGCTCTACAGGCCTACCAAATCGGGGAGGATATGCCCTAAGATTCTCCTTGTAAGCGTAGTCACCTCCTCGTGGTGAGACCTGGTAATTGGTATCGTTTTCAAAAGTATAAATCTTTAGAAAACGATACCAAGCTAAGAACTACGCATACCTGTAGTCTAGTCTATTTGATTAAAACATGCAAATCGTAGACTGGTCTACAGGTACGAATTTTATGGAACTCTAATAACTATATCACATAATACACTATCTTTATAATGTCTCTCTCTTACAGTGACGAAATAAAAATCTTTGGAGAAATAAGAATTAAGTAAAGAGAACGAAGAAAGTGATTTTAAATTTTCGCGCATAAATTGCGTAACTTTAGTATGCGCCGCCATCTATTGGAGAATGATTGAAACCGTTAACGAAGTAGTTCGATTGTTTACCGTGCAGGTGGAGCAGCTGTGTCGTTCTTTCTCTGTCTCTTTTTATTGTTGGTAAACATGTACGAGTTGTTTGCGGGTTTCTTTGATAGATGGCAGCCCTAATCAAAGTCGGTTACCACGTTTGTTTACTTGTCGATAAATGTTTGTCAACAGTTTGGACACCTTTTGGAGAGATGGCGCCGTTAACGTTATCAAAGTGATATAGATATGCGGGAAATTTAAAAATGATTTATATGTTGCGAAAAGATAAATTGTATAATTATTGCTTGCCATTATAAGTTACTAATGCTTAACCGTATGTGTATGTACGTATACATTTATTGAACTGCAACGTGTAAATAAAGTAAAGCAGTAATTAAAAAAAAAATGAGGTGGTATGATATAGCATTCATAAATTAATTTAAGAACTTTTATAGCTGTTATTTTTATTATTCGAAATTGTATCTACCTTTTAACTATGGTTCAATTAATTTTAAATAAAACTTTTAAAAGTCTTAAATTTTTAACTGCTACTATTGGTTTTCGATTTATAAATTTTATCACACATTTCAACGGTTATTATTGAATATAAAAATTAATATTGTTACAGAACTCGTCTGGACCTGGAAATGAACAACGGGACAACTCCCAGGATCGGAAATCTTCAGAAGAAATTACACACATATTACAAAATCAGATTATTTATTGTAAAATTATTTTATACAATGTATTTTACAAAAATCATAATAAATCAGTTATAATAACAGTATTACAATGCTTTATCTTTATTCCCTCTCCTGCCTTATCTAAGATAATAATAAACAATATCATACAAAAATTAAAAATAAGATTCGCGAAAACTAGTAAGAAACGCAAAAAAATAAATCAAGTAACGAAATCTATTGAAAATTTTGAGAAATGACGTCAAATTCCAAGTAATCGTGAATATCCAAAAAAATATTCCGCGCCACCTCCTCGGTCGTTATGTTCTCCAGATACAAAATTTCGAATCTTACCGAGAACTTTAGAAGAAATATCGCGAAATCTCGATTTTGTATCAGGAAAACATAACGTATAAAGAGGTGGCACAAATTTCCCGCGCTTTCGGATTTTCGGAATTTGACGTCATTTCTTGGAATTTCGCGATTTCTCGGAATTTCTTGGGGACGAAATTTTTGAATCGAAATCGAATTTTTCTACGAAAATTGAGATTTTGTATCAGGAGAATATGATAACCAAAGAGGTGGCACGGTAAAATTTTTTCGACAAAATTAAAATTTTTTCGGCAATTTCTCGATTTTGTATCAGGAGAACATGATGACCGAGGAGGTGGCACAAAATTTTCTTGGGATTTGACGTCATTTCTCGGAACCTCGCGATTTCTCAGAATGTGACGTCATTTCTCGGAATTAGTTTGACGTCATTTCTCGGAACCTCGCAATTTCTTGGAATGTGACGTCATTTCCGGGAATTAATTTGACGTCATTTCCTGGAATTCCGCGATTTCTCGTAATTGTGACGTCATTTCTCGGAATTAATATGATGTCATTTCTCGGAATTAACATGACGTCATTTCTCGGAATTTCGCGATTTCTAGGAATTTGATGTCATTTTTCCAAATTTTTCTATATATTTCGTATTGTTTCTGCCCTACAAAAATTTTTAACAAAGATTCCATGATTTTCGTTACTCTTTTATTTTTTCGCGTTTTTTACTAGTCTTTTCGAATCTTATTTTTAATTTTTGCAGGATATTGTTTAAATAATTATCTTAGATAGAATAGGTGTGGGAATAAATGATAAAGCATTGTAATACTGTTAAATTAAACTGATTTATTATGATTTTTGTAAAATACATTGTATAAAATAATTTTACAATAAATATTCTGATTTTGTAATATGTGTGTAATTTCTTCTGAAGATTTCCGATCCTGGGAGTTGTCCGATTGTTCATTTCCAGGTCCAGACGAGTTCTGTAACAATATTTATTTTTATATTCAATAATAACCGTTGAAATGTGTGATAAAATTTATAAATCGAAAACCAATAGTTGCAGTTAAAAACTTAAAACTTTTAAAAGTTTTATTCAAAATTAATTGAACCATAGTTAAAAGGTAGATACAATTTCGAATAATAAAAATAACAGCTATAAAAGTTCTCAAATTTATTTACGAATTTTATATCATACCAAACTGTTTTTTTCTTTAATTACTGCTTTACTTTTTTTACACGTTGCAGTTCAACAAATGTATACGTACATACACATACGGTTAAGCATTAGTAACTTATAGTGGAATACAATAATTATACAATTTATCTCTTTGCAATGTATAAAATCATTTTTAAATTTCCCGCATATCTAAATTACTTTAATAACGTTAACGGCGCCATCTCTGCAAAAGGTGTCCAAACTGTTGTCAAACATTTATCGACAAGTAAACAAAAGTGGTAACGGATTTTGATGAGGCCTGCCATCTACCAAAGAAATCCGTAAACAACTTGCACATGTTTACCAACAATAATAAGAGTCAGAGAAAAAGACGTAGCTGCTGCACCTATACGGTAAATAAACAAACTACTTCGTTAACAGTTTGAACCGTTCTTCAATAGATGGAGCCACAAACTAAAGTTACTTAATATATGCGCGAAAATTTAAAATCACTTTCTTCGTTTACTTTTTTACTTAATTCTTATTTCTCCAAAGTCTCACTTGCTTTTGATACAATATGATTAATCTCTAGTTACGGAAATCTTTACCTTTAATTTGAGCCGCCAGTCATCTAAATAGCTTGTCATTAAATTGAGAAATGATTAGAACTATATATGCGTAGTTCTTAGCTTGATATCGCTATTCAAAGATTGAACATTTTTCAAAGAACAGTGCAATCTTTGAAAAGCGATACCAATTACCAGGTCTCACCACGAGGAGGTGACTACGCTTACAAGGAGAATCTCAGGGCTTATCCTCTCCGATTTGGTAGGCTTGTAAAGCACAATAATTGCAATCAGAATTATAACTGCAGATGGGAAATCATTCTCAAGAAAAATGAGTGTAAAATTTGAGAAAACTGCATATTCGAGAGTATTTAAGTAATAAAAACACGTAATACTTTGTCTCTGATTTAAATCATGTCACTTGTTGTCATAAATTCTTTTTTAGTTAACAATTATTATACATATGTTAAACTGAAATAAATTATATTACATATGTTAACTTATGGTTAACTAAAAAATATTTATGAAAAAAGTGACGAGATTTGAACCAGAGTAAAACTATTACGAGTCTTTATTAGTTAAATATACCCAAATAAGTGGGTTCCACAACTTTTGCATTCACTTTTTTGCGAATGGCTGCTCATCTACGGTTATACTTCCGGTTACAATTACTGTACACATACACCTACAAGCCCACCGAATTTTAACACATTATGAGAGGATTTATCCTGAGACTCTCCTTGTTAAAGACCCGCCGGAAACACACTCAACAATACAACAAAATAGAATACAACAATATGAAGGCGCCTTCAAAAACCCAACACTAAAACCAACGAGTTTGCGAGTTGCCACTTAGGGCACTTTGGAATACGCAACGAAAAACTAAGAGCAAAAGATTTCCTCGTAGCCGTACAATGCCATAAATATTTCGTATTATGATTGACTTGGTATAAATTTACCAAAGTTTGTTTTAAAAAAACAAGATAAACGTTTGGCTCCATAAACTACAAGCGAATACTATTTGTACTTCCCACCCCTTTCCCTTAACCCTTATCGCGGACCCCAAAACCCCCTAACGCTAATCTAAACCCCATAGCCCCAAAAAACCACCCATAACCTACACCGATTCTAAAAACCCCACCGCCTAACTCGCGACCCTCCCAACCCCCGCCATCTAATCCACCCTCACGGAAAACAGAACTACCACAGGGCAGATGACCGTACATAGGTACACATAAGCTCCGGTGTGAGCCGGAGGGCCCCATGAGACCGACGGTGCCAGATCCCTGTGCTAGTTCTCCCAACCCGTTCCCCAACTACAGCTCCCGAACCCCCCAAATATACCCCTGAAATACCACAAGGCAGATGTCCGTACATAGGTAACATAAGCTCCGGTGTTAGCCGGAGGGCCCCATGAGACCGACGGCCCCAGATCCTTGTGCTACTTCCCCACCGTACCCCCTACCCCCGCGACGCGACCCAACTCCCTACCCCTCGCGAAACCCACCCGCCCAAACACCCATGAACTACCACAAGGCAGATGACCGTACATAGGTACACATAAGCTCCGGTGTCAGCCGGAGGGCCCCATGAGACCGACGGTGCCAGGATCCTTGTGCTAGTTCCCCCCCTACCCCCGCACCTTCCCACCCACAAACCCACCGCACCACATATACCCAACGGACGGATAACCCACGAGCGACCCCCCCAACCCACCACCCATAACCGACGCGCCCCGATTACCCCTTACCCAAAACCCCCTAACTGTTAGAAAACCCCCCTACCCTTAACCCCCTAACGCGAACTACTAACCTAACACTAATCCCCTCAAATAGTATTCGCGTTATAGCTTACAGAACCGATTTACGATAACGCGTATTAATATTCGCAACACTAATGTTAAATCGCGAGATACATCGTGGCACTGTACGGCTAATCGGTTGTCATGTTGCTGACAAAGTCGCAACGATCGATAGAAGAAGCTCGCGAAAACTCGCGATAGTCAGAAGAAAAGACACGCGAGAGATGGTAACGATCGATAGAAGAAGCTCGCGAAAACTCGCGATAGTCAGAAGAAAAGACACGCGAGAGGTGGTAACGATCGATAGAAAAAGGTCGCGATAACTCGCGATAGTCGGAAGAAAATACGTGCGAAGAATCGCAATAGTCGACAGTGAACTCGGATAATAATATGCGGTAACGCATGAAGAAAAGGTCGCGAGGGTACGCGCGTACCCGTGACGTCACGGGTCGATATGTCAACATGTGTTCAGAAACACAACCGACACAGAGACGTCGTCAGTAGGAAGGTCAACCGACGACTGAGGTGTTACCAATGAATGAGTCGTATATCACTCACGAGTTGCGCAGTTGAACGATATGCGCAGTAGTGCATGCTCCGTGGCATAGCCTTGATCACTACTAACTGATATATGATCATCAATATAAACATTTATTTTGCTATATTAATAACAATTTACCAAGTTTTAATTGTTTATGCAATAAATTATTACTGCACCCGTTGTTTTTTATTGCTTAATTATCCTTTACTATGCGAATATACGGCTATTTTATGTTAAACAGATTTATTCTTAAATGTTTTGTTGACAAAAATGTACGAGTTGTTTGCAGGTTTTTTTGATAGATGGTAGGCCTCATCAAAGTCTGTTACCACTTTTGCTTACTTGTCGATAAATGTTTGTTACCAGTTTGAGCACTTCTTGGAGAGATGGCACCATTAACGTTATTAAAATATTTTAGATATGCGGGAAATTTAAAAATGATTTTATATTTTGCAAAAGATAAAGTGTATAATTATTCTATACCACTATAAGTTGCTAATGTTTAACCGTATGTGTATGTACGCATGCATTTATTGAACTGCAACGTGTATAAATAGTAAAGCATTAATTAAAAACAAAAAAAATAAAGATTTGTAAATTAATTAAAAAGTTTTATCTACCTTTGACTATTTAAAAAAATGCAAATAAAATTATTCATATACTATTCATGTTTAAAAATAATTCATTTTCGAAAATTGAATTTTTCTTTTTTTAAGTAAAAAATGATCAACCTTCATGCAAAGCCTCTTTTGGTCGAATTTTTATATCTTAAACCTCTTACTGAAAAGCAATCAAGTCAAAACTTTTATAACCCGAAGTAGGAGTTTTTGACCTTACCTTATTATATAGACCTTTAGTTTTGAACGTACCTTGAGAAACCGTAACATTGTTTCAGCAATAGGACACTTCGTAAAGTTACTGATATCATTACTTGTGTGTAAAGACTAAGAATTCAAGTACTTTAACATGATCTTAATCATTTGCATTAATTGAATTTCTGTCATTGATGTTTTAAAAAATTAAATACTTCAAACATTTGGTTTAATTTAATTATTGTGTATTTCTAAATTTAATAAAATCTTAATGTAAGCTAAATCACATTTGAAATTTATACATACATAAATAGTTGCAATAATTATTTTTTACTTTAATATTTTTACAAGAAAAATATAAATAAGTTAATAATAATTGTATATTTTAGTAAGATGTACAACTTTTTGGGTAAGCATAAAGTACACCAGATATCGCCATATTATCGTTCACTTTAGGAGATATGTTTTTTGTTGATCTGTGTACATTTTATCTATGCACAAAATAAAACAAATATTTTGTTGCAAAGTTATGTCGCAGGAAAGATTGTTGGTTAAATTAATTTTAATGTACATTCTTTTTTATTAGAAATTCTAGAATATTATATTAATATATTAAACTAATGCTAGGTATATTTGTAAACATAATTACGTACTAGACGAATTTATCATTTCTGGTTACGTTTTATATGATTCAAGAAAAATAAAAATGGTTGTTGATTTCTTAATATAGTAATCATGTTGCTGTTCAATTCATTTAACAATATTTGAATAGTAATTTAAAAGCAATAATAAATTTAAACCACTTAAAAAGAAATAATTGAAATGTGAACAATATGCCTAGTGGAAGACGTAATGCTGCTAGCAGAAATGGACAAAATAAATCTCAGACTAATTTTTCTGTATCTTCAAACATTGGTATACGAAGCAATAGTGGAGAAAGAACAGCTGGAAGTGGTGCAGATGATAAAAAGGCAGAAGAACATTGTGGGATAAAAACATTGGTACCAAAACATGTACCTATACCAATTGTACCTATGGATGGCCACTTAACATTTGAAGCTTTGTCTTTGATTGTGTCAATTATTGCTGCTTCTTTACAAATGCTTAATTTATATAGAACTGTTTGGTGGCTACCTCATTCTTATAATAATTATAGTATGGTACATAATTTAAAGTATTTATATTAGTTTAAATTATTAATTATATTAATCTAGATCATATTCATTATTATATGTATCTTTTGTGTCAGTGAAAATATATATTTTTTATTTTTCAGAATTTTTATTTAATAGATCCTTATTTACTTATATTTATTGTTACTATGATTGCAAGGCAATTTATCTATTCCTTATTACGTCGGATTATTGATATTTCATCACCAGCTCGTTGGATGCCAGCTGCTCAAAAAATGATGAGGTATACTTCTTTTGTTGCATATGTATTATGTAAATAATATATAAATTATTATTCACTATAACTACATCTATTATTACCTTTTAGGATAACTTTATTAATCATTGTGATGAATGTATTATGTTGGTGTCTTTATCACATGGCTGAAAAGCACAATTCAATGAAGATTTTTTACTTATGTTATCCGTTTGTATTTATTTATTATATTATAATTATTAATTCTAGTTTAATATACTTCTAGTATGATGTACAAGATTATTATATATTTACAAAAATATGAGAGGCATATATACACAAATCAAGAAGTGTTCATTATATCTACTTTGTTTCAGAAGTTTATCTGTGTATTTTGTAATGTTTGGCGTAAGTGCAGCACCATTCTTTGATATATCAACATCTGTACATGGTAAAGATGAAAAGAAAACGAAGTTTCTAATGGGTATATAATTTGGGTTTATAATATTAATAATATGTTTTTATTTTATTCATAAACTGTTACAGCTATAGGTATAAATTTTACACTAAATGTTTCTTTTCACGTAGATAAACCTTTACATAATTGTTCGTTAAATGCATCAGCAATTAGAGCAGAAGTTTCAACATTGAGGTCGGATTTTAATCGCCGTTTAAAACGAGCTTTATTTGCATCTTCTAGTAGTGCTTATGTTTGTGGTATTGCACCTATCATATTTGTACCTCAACACCTGCATTTTAATGTTTCATGGGTTGTACAACATGTTATTATGTTCTGGCTTGGAAGAATAAGTGCTCATTTTTCACATGCTTATCCAGTTAGGTATGTATTTATATAATTGTTATGTATAAGATTATATATTGTACAAATTCTATAAAATGTATACATCTTGTTACTATTAAATTTTATAATATCGATGTTGTACTAAAAATTCATTTCCAGAAATTTGATGAATACCATAATTATTTAGGTACTGTGATGTCTTACATAGAGCTGCTTTACATTTAGGTCGATGGGTTAAAATTGAAAACCGAAATAGTAACATTTATGCTCAAACTTGGAATGAATCAGTTTTGTGGCCTCATGGTTCAGTTGTGAGACATAATAAGGAACTTTATCGTTCAGAAGGCTTATGCACTGTAGCAGAACCAGGAAATTCGAATCATTATAGATTTTATGTATGTGATAAATATGTATAAGTATGTATAAATGTACTATAAAAATGGTTCTACTCTAACGGTTTGGTTATTTCATACAGGCTTTATTTAGTAATCCCACAATGTTGCTTTGTTCATTGTTGGGCTTACAACTTCTTCTTGTTTGTGCACAGTTATTTATTTTAGTACGCACAACCGATTGGTATCAAGTATTATCCATAACATTGCTTCTTGTGATCAATTATTATACTTTATTTAAAGTTACTAGAGACTATCTCATTTGTTGGAAGATATATCATGCTGAACAAATAATACAAGAAAAATCTCAAATGAATGTAAATTCGACTCTTCAATAAATAAATATTAAAAGTAACGCGTGCTTAATTTTGTTTTCCTTTAAACCTCCTCAAGTACAGGAAAAAAATAAGTTACTAACTATAATAAAATTATAATATTATTATTATTATCTGAAGTTAGATAGATAAAATGAATGTACAGTCTCATGACAATTTATAGAAGGGATAACGACTGAAACCCATGTTACTTCGACTTCAAAGAAGTTTACATTTTGTTTCCTAAAAATAGGAAAAAATCGACAGAATTGCAGATATTATTCGCTGCCATTATAATGCAGTTTATACAATTCTGTTGACCGTACAAAGCGCGGTGAAATTCCGACTCAAAAAGTATATATAAGGTATAAATAAAAGAAAATATTTATTAATTACATAAATAGAAAATATTCTTACAGAACTTCAAATAACTACTATTTCATTAATTCAGTTTATTAAAATGGAATTTTTACACTTTAAAATTGTAATGTGGTTCTTTAATAAATATTACACTTTTAAATTTACTGTTCAGAAATCAATCTTACTTAAATATTTTAAGTAATTATTATATAATTTCGTTAAATTAAAGACATCACAGTAATTTTTTAAACTATAGAACAAACTATAAGGATAAGGAAAAGTCTAATGTTAAAAGTTTTGCGGACTCGTCGCAATATTTTTTGTATTTCTTCTTTTATTTAATTAAATTATAATAAAGTATTACGGTTGTTTACACTTATTTAAAAATACGATGTGAAATAAGAAATTATAGAGAAGTAATATTTAAAAAATGATAAATAAATTCAAGTTTTAAAATAGTCTTAAGTATAAAAAAGATTGTAAAAAATGTTCTTCCATTTTCGCATTTTTCTGATTTCTATTTAATAAAAACAAAAAAAAGGAAAAGGAACGAAGCATAAAAAATAGAAATTGTTCATTAATATCTAAAGAAATTAACAAAATAAAAGCTACAGTATCTATATAATTCAATTATTTCCGAATTCTTTATTTAAATACAGTGGTTATAAAAAATATTCTTTTAATTTTTTATATTTTTTCATAAAATTATAATTTTACAAGTGTGAATAATTAAAGTTTATAAAGAATGGTCAAATTTATGTTTCGAAAATTATTGTTAAAAATAAAATTTGCTTATAAAAATTAATACTTCAAACTTCTGAATTAATGTTATTAAAAAATACTTCAATTATTTAACTTCATTTCCTTGTGCAATTATAAATTTTAATGTTATTACAATTATTTCCTTGACACTATATTTTTTATATATACATTAAAATATAATAAAACTGGAAATTTCATATGGATAAAAATAACAAAATGCTATTATTTATAACATAAATCCTTTAAAAACATAAAATATTATTGTATAAAAATTGAAGTTAAAAATATACATTTATTATTATCTGAAAATAATATTTAAATAGAGTAATCACAAAATATGATTAATTCTAAATTTTCGTAGCAAATTTTATATTTGTTATAAAACAAGAAAAAGCTGCAAAAAATAAAAATTACAGCAAGACTCTATTTCATCTAGCGTTAGACTAGACAGATACTGATTAGCAAACTATATAAGACAATATTTAATTTCTTTTATCCTTAAACCTGAAATATACATATTTTTGTACAATACTATATTATTTGTGTCATAATCTATTCATTGTTAAAACTGACAACGAAGTTACATCTGTATGGCAAAACGACCAACACCTTTTGGTTGCCCAAGCTTTTATCTTTTAATTAAACCTCTAACATTCTTATTACTAGTTGTAAGTTTATAACATTCACTCTTCCATAGGAATTTAATGCCTTGTGGTGCACATGTATAAAACAGTGAGATCTGGTACATCGACAGTATCGAATCAGAATAACAAAAAAAGAAATGTTCCCTTGATAGTCTTCAAACAGACTACTTATGGATAATGTCATTTTGGAGTTATTCTACCTATTCCTGGATCTTTTGTTGCTGTTTTTTTTTGCACTGTTCCCTGATTTATTTTTTGAAGGCTCTTTTCCTGTGTTCTCCTTTAAAGAGACGTGCTCGAGGCTGCCGTTACTCGCGTGCCCGTTTGCAAATTGTCCGGTTGAAGAGTTGAGAGATCCGTTTTGGCTATATTGGCCAGTTACAGAATGATTTTTTCCGGACGACTCCTTATTACCATTGCTGCTGCCGCTATTGGTGGTTGTTCCATGAGAATTAACGAGGCTGCAATTGTCTTCGCTACCGCTGTTGCCGATCTGCGACTCCGATTCGCTGTACCGGTCAACTGGAATCAAGTTTAAAATGGGAAAACCGCGATCCACGATCGACACGTGGATCGATCGACTGAGTGAAGAATCAATTAGTCGATTACTCAATCGATGGTTGTACGGTTTGCTCGGATGTTAAACCTGTCCCTAAACAATTAATCAGCCAAGAATTGTTAAACTGTTTATCATTTAATAAAAATATACCTTTGTGTGATCGATTAAACGCTTGGAAAGATATGATAATTCAATAGCAATCATTTTTAAGATATTGGTGTATCCAAAGATTTAGAACTTAATTGGTTATCGGAAATTAAAAAATTAAGATAGTAAGATTTTTAAATATACACGTATGATCATTTCTTTCGTTATTGAAAATTAGTTAATTAAAGAAATTATTTGTACAATTCACTTTACATGATTGTTAAAATAAAATAAAAGATTGTTTAATCGATCAAAACTTATACTTTTTTAATTCCATAGTTTTCTGCAGTTTTAAATAGAACTATCTAGAAGCAAACATAACAAGTACAATAAAAGTGTACCGAAAGCATATTGAAACGATTTTTTAATGTGAAGCTAAAAGAAATTTATAAAACGCTTTTCCTAATGCAATTTAGTGCAGATTGTTGTAAACACCTCTTTTAAGCATAATTATTTTGCATTGAGAGTATAAAAGAAAAGTTTCTGCTATACTCGCAGTAATATAGAAAATATGAATTTATTTAAAGCTTAGATACAGAGAAAAGATAAACAGAAAATAAAGTAATAATGATAAGTTAATATTTTCTAACATATACAAGGAAAGCAAACTGCAAGTCTACTACCAATATACACGTAGAGTAAAGCAATATGATAGACAGAATTATTAAATTGAGGAATAATTTCTTATAAAATTTTGAACCAGGTAAGAGAAATAGATATTAAATTTATTCATAATTAGATACAGAAAAAAGATAAATATAGATGAAAACAGATAGAGAAAAATCAATGTATACAGTACTATGTTAAAAATTACTTTCAAAAAATCCGAAATAAATTATTATTGAAATAGAGTGAAAAAATAAATAAAAATTTATTTATAAATTAAATACAGAAAAAACAAATATTATTTCGCAAAAATTCGAAGTGATAACGACTATTCTTCGAATTTTTTTTACCACTTCATTCAACTGTGCTTCGCAATAATTCACATTTATTATATTTCTATCTTTTTTTCTGGAAGACAGTTTGATTGATACAATGAAAAGAAAGAGAAATACAATCAAGAATAACTTAAAAACTAAATAGAATTTTTGTTAAGGAAAGGATAAAAAGAAAAGTCGGAAGGGGTGATAGGATGAAAAATAAGTTGTACTCTTTTGTTTCTTTATAGAATTAACTATCTCAGGAATATCCATTCAGGTCCTTACTTTTTTCCTGGGTGTTTTCGACCAGTCCGCTAACAGCCTGTAAATGTTTAATACTTCTAATTTATCAAAACTCTACAGAAAACATTATACTACATTGAATTAGTTGTATTAGTTTTTGAAAACAGATGCGTACTATTATTAAAATATTATAGTTAATTGATAATTTGACTAATAACAGCGAAGTTATTTCTTTTATTTGTTATTGGTACAATTTTATAAAATAAAATGTTGATTACTAACAGCCATAGAGGTGATTGAAGATTTTGAAAACAGTCTTTCTGCTTCTTTGAATTTCCTATTCCGTTTGTCTGCTTTACTGTTAGTGTTTTTGTTGCTCGCTAAATATCTGTCCCAACCACGAATTATGTTACCATATAACTGTGTGTCTTCCAAATAACTACCTTCAAATGCATAGATTTGGCGTTCTAAATTGGCAAGAGTATCCTGTAAAATTTTTATATTTTGTAAAGTGCATTAAATAAAAAATGAACTAAATTATAGTATTAAATATAGTGAGATCTACATATCCGCTAGGATATGTTCTAAGCTTACTATGTAGATACTGGAAAACGCGAATAGTAATGAACACTACACATGCTAGTGATTATGAATGTGATTTAAATCAAAAATAAAAAAAAACTATTTTATTAATTGAATTGTATGGAACATAAAAACCAAATTACAAATTTTAGAAAAAGTGTTTTACTTATTCTAGATTGCTTTCATAATCACGAGAATACGTACTGTATATGCTTTACATATCTATAATATAGTTCAGTTTGTAAATTAATTATAGTAAGACATTAACAACAGTATTAACAACAATCACGGTTGCCAATTAGTTGAAAATGTACATAATGAATTTTAAGAGGATTGTACAAACACTTATTAATTTAGTGTTATTTAAATATAAAAGTAATGTTTTTACATTTATTTATATATCTTTAATAAATAAATGGACATGCTATTATAAATATTGCTTAAAATGTTAACTAAATATATTGATATAAATTATTTTATACAATTCAGAAAAATATATCTAGTAAAAGAACTACAAATAATGTATCATTTTATTAAGCGATATAGTATATGAATTTTATCACATAAGAATAAATAAAACATACTATTAACTTTTTTTTAAGCAAATCATAAATAATATTATTATTGTTATATTTTTCAATGATTTACATATGTAAATTAAGACAGTAAATCGAATGCTTCAATCAAAACAAACTATTCAGGTTATATCAAAATAACTTGGAATGTTCATGATGTTTTATTTTCCAAATAAATATTATTAACAGCAATAATAGTAAATAACCTTAAATACCAGATAAATCGGAAAATAAAATATCAATTATTTGTAAAGAAATGATCAAAAATATAGCTTAACATAACCTCAAAACATTTAAAACGTAACTTTTCTCGAACTTCCTTAAAATAAATTTACTTAAGAGTAATAATTATTTTACATAATAATAGTAATAACGTTTGTATTAGATACATGGTTTTGAAAAAAAGGGAACAAAATAAATACATGTGATGTGACAGTTAGTTTGGTACTTACAGCTATTTCAGCTTTTCGTTTCACTAATTCTGCGAGTTCTGCTCGCAAATCGACGGAGGACTTCGTCGACATTACGTAGTTAAATAGATAAATAAAATAACACCAAATTTTGAGTAAAAACCTTTCTTTTATATATAATAAATATGAAACTTCTTTTTCACGAAAACTTTCTCGACCGACTTGAAGTTTAATGCTGTCTCAAGTCTGAAGTTTGAATCAAAACAATGTTGCCGTAAAGGCGGCCATATTTGAATTAGGAAAGTGGATCAAAAGTAGGTTTTGTAATAAAGTTTTTTTTTCATTAATTTAGTAATTACTCACAATGATTGAATATTATCAGCTATAATTACATTGATTAAGCTTTATAGTAATGTAAGTTATAATGGATAATATTGAGTTTAATATTATCTTAAATAAATAAAATATTGTATGCTGCACTCAATTTTGTTAGTAAGTGTACATTTGCATAAATAGCTAGGAAGCAAAAAGCAAGTAAAAATATGTTTATACTTTGCAACTATTATTAATTAAGATACATTATGCTTCTGTTATAATTTTGTAATACAAATTTAACTAGAAAGCCATCTCCATACATTTCCTATAATAGTTAAAGATAATACCAATTAAGTAAACATTTTTATAGTAGGCTATTCTTAATATCCCACTTAATTACGCGGATTATTTCGAAGCATTATAGTAGCATTAAAGAATTTAACCTTGTTTTGTAACACATTCGACCTTTTTTCAACATGTTTTTAAAAACGTTTAAATACTTTCTCGACTCTTATTTCTTTTACAGAATTACTAGATCAACAAATTTGGGATAAAAAATTGCACGTTATATTATACCAGAACTGACATGAGTAACCACAAAGAATCTGTTTTTCTTTTTTAATACTTCTTTTTAGTTTTGCATGCTACAAAATCCTATTTATTTAAATCAGAATACATAATACAATATCTATGTTTGCGAAGAAATGTGTGTTTTATTATTAATTTGAATGTTTTCATATGTACTAAACAAATGTATTTTAAACATTCTGTTTAGACTATATATTTTCTAATAAGTTGTGTGGTCTGTAAAATATATATAATGCTTCATTTTTAATAATGATCGTTATAACAATATCTGTTTTAACTAAAAATGAACACAAGAACTGTTCCTTTACTTTTCTCTTGTAGCAAATCATTTGTTAATACTAGTAATTAACTACTTTATGATATAATGTTACACTGTTTCAAGAATAGATAATTTATAGTTTTTTAAAAAATTCTTTAACAAATGAAAAATCTTCATTGATAATTATTAACAATTAATTAACTGATAACTCAACAATGATCAAAATATTATTTGTAATAGTAAGAATTTTCAGTATATTATTAGTTAATGTTAATATTAATGATGATATACTAATGTATTAGAATGATTGCAATAATTACCCTAACATATTATAGTGCATGTTAAATATTGTAAATTTTTATTAAAAATTAAAAGTAAAGTTCCAAAATGTAATAACTGCAGTTATAAAATATACCGTATACGTAACTATAATACGTATACGTAACTATAACAATTAAGTTCTTGGAACAACAATAAAATGCAGTTTTAATCACCAAAGTTATGTATAAATTGCACACGTTGCAATAACAATCGCGTAATATCGATATCCTAGGATACTTGGAAGGAAAAGAAGTCGAAGTTATGATCGTGCTCTAAGAAAACCATAAAAATTGCTCTGCTGCCTGTTGCAAATGATCTAAAAGGTCGCCGACATCGTTGAACTAAATCACGGAACGAGAAATTTCGCTGTCCTCGAGTTTTTCCACAGCCCGTTTTTCCTTTATCCAGGGTCGGGTTTGCAAAAGCAAAAAAGAAGAAAAGAAGATGAGAATGGAGGGGGGAGGTTTGCAATTTCTCCCCTCCTGAAAGCAATATATGCCTTCTTGACACTTGCCGATGATATATGAAAGAACATGTGTCACCAGCTTCTCAGTACACCCACGCGGACCATTATTGTTTATTCGTGATCCTTCGGAAAGTTTTTTAAGTTGGAAGCTCGATAATCGACTACCACTATTAATGCCAAGTTGAATTTATTTAGTAATCCATATATGTATACGTGTAATATTCAAGAAGAGGGGTTGGAGAACAGAAGAATGGATCGCAAAAATGGAACGGAGGGCTCTAACAAAGTAATAAATCATGTGAGTTTTTCTTTTAACGATACCTCGATTTTCTTGTAGTTAAATAAATTGTCAGAAAATTTAAGAAAGATTGGATAATGCTTTATTTATAAAAGTTTAATATAACTTTCCTGCGTTTTTCTTATTAATTTGTGTATCGATGTATGTTATAATTTTTAATGATGTTAATCATTAAAAACTAAACGTGCCTTTTTAGTTACACATTAACATTTATTTATGGTTTATAAAGACAGTTTATTAATTTTTCAATTTTTCACCTTTAATTAACGCTTATAAAAGATAGATCAATTTCAATAAATAACTTTTACAATGCATGCTAAGACTGTTTATGTTTGAAATGATAATATATCATATGTATAATTTGTACAATTACTTCCTATTGCATTTGCCTATGTATACATCAATCTATAATAGGATAAACCTAAGAACAAATATGTGTAATAAATGACTAACAATAAATAATGATAAAATAGTAATTTGTTGATCCGATAAAAAGCATAACTTCGGTGATTATATCATTAGTGTTTAAACTGTTAGATTATTAAAAATTGAGTGTAAAAAGGATTTACCTGTGTTCAACATTCATAACTTATATTATTAACATATTTCTGACTAAAAATAATGTTAAATTAATAAATTAGAATAATTAGACCTTGTTTCATAATTCACTAATTAATAATATTAAAAACGTTAAGTTAAACGATAAAACGATTAAAAAGGTAAGTGGTAAACCTTTGTTCAAAAAATGTCTTTATAGTTAATTTACAATTAATTCATTGTATACTTCATTTTCAATAATTAAAACTTGAGCATAAATTTTTTTACTTATTTCTTAGTTTCTATTAGTCAACTGTTGGCCGACTTTCGAAACCTTTTTTTTCGGGACTTCATAAAAATGTGCCATTGCAGTGTGAAACTAGATCGCAAACAATTGTTCGTCACGCGTTCTCTTTTTTTGTCTGTCGAGAAAAGTGCATGTATAATAGCCATGAATTAATTATCTATGAAATAACAGAATTCAAATATGTTGCAATACGTTTAATATATGTTAATATTTTGTCTTATAGACATAACATTAAATTTATTCCATTCTATTCCTTATTTATAACTATTTTTTGCAACATATTAATTACAGTAAAATAAAACTGTCGCATATCCGTTAAAATGAAATACAAACAGAACATCTGTATCAGGTTTACTTATACTAGTTCCATATAAATAAATTATCATTCGCGTTTCTATTGTCCACGACTATGTTACCAGCAGAGTTAATTATCTTCATCTAAAGATTATGCAGTTGTAGTTGTGAATTATTATGCTCATCTTCGAGTTACAGGTTCATAAGTGTAATTGCTGTTGCAGTGATCGTTGTAATTACAGAGTTCTCGTATTAGTAGTAAGTTATTATTTCGACATTTACTAGCTTAATATATTTCCATTCTATTAATCAGACATTATAATTAGCTTTCTGTGTTTTACTAGCACTATAAACAGTTTAGTATGTCAAATCGTTATCGTAGACAAGATATTTTATATTTTGTCTATGATATTGTACAACATTGATAAGATGCGTTTCTAATTATTATTTAAGTGTAATAGTGAAGTTTGAAATGATTTCTTTTAAAGATATACATGTAACATAAAGATAACATGATAATGAGTTTTCTTCTAATCACTATAAAATGACGTAGCTGATAAAGTATGTATTCACTTAATGTGGTAATTTTCACTTTTTACATGGATTCAAACATTATCAATTGATGATTCGATTTTCCATTTTTACTTAGCTAAATTTTTATTGTTTAATAAGGCTTAAGAAGAAATAATTAACTATCTAGCTTAATTATCAAATTATATTTGTAACTAAATTTTAATAATAATCTCAAACAGACCCCTGTACTAGAGTCTAAACAATTATCTATTCCATGAATATAACATTGAAGCATAGTTATCTATAATAGAAAACTGATCATGAATCACTGTTTCCGTTTCATCATCAAATAGTAACTTGTTTTAGAATAACATGAAACATTAATTATATTGTTCTTAATATTTCAATTTCAGATACCTGAAATGTTAAAGAACTAATTGCAGCACGTATAACAGTAAAATTATAATTATAATTTAATATTATAGAAAAAGTTGCAGAATAGGGAAAATGAATAAAGTTTTGGGAATATGCATATATTAAATAAAACTAGAATAATAGAAAACAAATACACAAAACAATTACACTTACGTTACGCAAATTACATTATTGTTTGCTCTACGTTAGCTGCAAAGATTCTGCTTCCCGTTCGATCGAGTGATCCTAAGGAATCCTAAAAGATAAATATTCAGCCCCACTCTATCAGTCTTCATACACAGACATGCACGCATACACACACATTCATGTTCGAATACACACCAAATATACAATCATAGGATTCTAATTTCAACGTCTATGCATTCCATAATATTTTCCAATTCACAAAATGTTAATTTCTTCGAACAATGATAATGAAATGAAATTTAATACCATTACGGTTGAAGAGTACTCATAACAATAATTTAAGACTGTTTTTCTTAGCATTAAAATATTACTCACTTAAGCGTGCGATAAAATGTAATGATATGAAGATCAGTTCCGTTTTATGATTCCCTGGCCTTCAGTGTTTAAAACATCTAGTGAAATTCTTCGATCCCACCGTTAAACCAAGACACTTTCCTTTTCGCTTTCTCATTTTATAGAATTTAAATCTTCGACAGTCGGATCGAAACTATGCGTGTGAGTACTTTCTTTCATGGTGTTTTTCCTTGAGTAATCAAAGTAAAAATCTAAACGATGTTATTGTTTATACTGCACACATTGTAGACGATTTTCAGGAGTAAATAAATGAACAATAAACTTGTTTAGTGATACACACACAATTCATTCAAATTTAAACTAAAAGGCGAAAAAAATCGTCACTTATAGTGAATGATTAAAAAGTGTAAATTATAAAAGTTAGTTTTATATATTATATATAATGGGAATGTACAAGAAGACCTTCTTGGAGGATCGAAATACACAGAGAAAAGCAGATCAGGTAAAATAACACGTACTCGATGAATTTATTATTATATGACTATGGACAATTATTTACTGGAATTGTATATTTGATTAGTATTTGGCAATTTTTCTTATAAAAATAAATTACTGTGTATGGTATTTATTTTAGTATTACTTTCATCTAATTGTTTACTAATTTAAGTATCACTATTACTATTAAGTACAGTTATACAAAAATAATTATTATTTATTTTATAAACTTACTGTTCTTATTTTTTACAAATACCTCGTTTTTAAAACATCAAAAAGCTTTCAATTTAAAATAAGTGTCTTTTAATATTAATTTCTAATTTAAAATGTCTTTAAATGCCCAAATTTATTAATATAATTTAATATTCGTGAACAAAATTAAAAAGAACTGAAGTGTTTGCTTATCAGACAATGTATTATGATATTTAATAATAGAAGTATTTTGTTTATGAATACAGTAAGCTATTGTTATCTATTTAATTCGATTTCAATTTAAATATAAACGTTTACGTATATATTATACATGGTGAAATAAATGAATGCATGAATGGATAAAATATTATACATCATATATTAACAAAATATTATTTAACAAGTTTTGTGCACTTTGGAATACCAGAAAGATACGATAAACTTTCTACTCATGTGATTTCTGACCTTCACTATGAATGGTTACATATAAAACGTATTATGTAATCGTCGTTTATTTCATAATTATTATATGTAAAGCACGTATTATGACATTAGTCGATAATCTTACGGAGGTGTGGTGATGCATTTTATCACTTTAATGTATTTGTTGCGGGAGACGTCAGTTGATCTTATCATTGTTTTGTTTTAATCTTTCTTACCTTACGCCATAAACATTTACAGGTATAGGTACAATAAAAGTGTTATCTGTGGAAATTTTTTATTGATATGATAGTTAATACCGATGATCAATATACGTATACACGTAAATACGTAAATGTTGTTTACTGAAACGCACAAGTGGCACAAACAGTTTCGAATTTAATATTAAATGATAAAATTATACTTTACAGTTGCTTGCACTACGAGCAAGGAATTAAAACTTAAAAAATTTTGCCTGTCATTGGTGGGCAAAGTTATCGTTTCACCTTGTGTACCCAACTTCATCTTTGTTCACTAATAAAAATTAATATATAAATGTTCATAAAAAGAACGTATGATTAAGCACGATCGTCAAGCTTACTAAACATAATTTACAATTTGAATTTTTATGTTAAAATGTTTGCAGATTCTCTCGACGAATGTAATGCAACAAATACATCATGTGTCGAGAGAGAGACGAGGAGAGTCATATGGGAAATACAAAGAATTTCGTGGATGTACCATTTGGCTAACGGGACTCTCTGGTGCTGGGAAAACATCGATATCATTTCAGCTTGAAAATTACCTTATTTCTCAGGTATATTCTTGAATACTTCCACAAGATTTGAATAGAAAATACAATTTTGTGACCAACTTTTAAAATAATAGCACACTATGTTGAAATACCGTAAGAAGTATGCATTAATTTTAACATTGACATTAATTATACGTGTAGGTACTATTTAGACAATTTATTTTTAAATGCCTTGAGTGAAATAAAATGTTTTCAAAATGCTGAAATTTATTATTACGTTGTTTAAAGCTAGTGATTACGAAAATAAAAGTACACACGTGACTCGTAACAATTACCGTTTTTTTTTTTTTTTATTCAATTTGGCCTTCGTGATACTATAGATTATAAAAAGCGTACGGAATTCTTTTCCACAGTCAGTTTGAAAACTACAAGCTACGAAAGACCTAGAAGTCTTACTAATTTTCCGTACAACTTTCTTCAGAGAATTCCAGCCTACAGTTTAGACGGTGATAACCTACGTCAAGGATTGAACCGGAATCTCGGCTTCTCCAAAGAGGATCGGGAGGAAAACGTACGAAGGTCGGCAGAAGTAGCAAAACTGTTCTCAGACTGTGGTGTAATCACCATTTGCAGCTTCGTTTCGCCTTTTGAAGCCGATAGGAGGCTAGCCAGGAAGATCCACGAGGATTGCGATTTAAAGTTCTTCGAGGTTTTCGTGAAGGCTTCGGTCGAAACATGTGAAGCCAGAGATGTTAAGGGTCTTTATAAAAAGGCTAGAAAAGGCTTGATTAAGAGCTTCACAGGCGTTGGACAAGAGTATGAAACGCCAAAGCATGCTGATCTTGTGGTGAATACAGAGGTTTATGATTTGGAAACATCGACGAAGATGGTGATCGATATGCTGAGGAAAGAAAAAATCCTTCCAGAGATCCAAGAGGCAGTTCAAGAGCTTTTCGTTGATAAAGAGAAGCTTGAAGAAACGAGAAGAGAGGCAGAAAATCTTCCTAGTATGTTTTATGTTACTTAGAAGTTTGTAAAGTTAAAGTTACACAAATGTGAATAACTTTTTCAATTTAAAGAAGATGCAAACGATTTAATTGAAAAGATATTAAAATAACTTTTTATCATATACTGCAATTCTTCCTTGATCAATTTTTTTTTTAATTTTTCGTTAGTTAAATACTCTTTAAATGATGAATGAATTATATTTCTTGTTATAACGATAGTTTCAAGCATATATATTAAACATAAATAATTTAAGTCTATCAAATTACAGACAGCATCTTAAATTGGTTATATAAAGTAATATAATTAATTCAAGGCATTGAAGTCAATGACGTCGATTTGCAATGGATTCAAGTGCTTGCTGAAGGCTGGGCAACTCCACTTAAGGGCTTTATGAGAGAGGAACAATTTTTACGAGTCAGTATGATCGATTTTATGTTTGAAAGTTGTAAAATTGTATAAAAATTATATAACATGTATAATAAAAGAAGCTACATAGCAACAAAATTTAATTCTCGAGTGAAAATAATATTATTATAACACAATAATAAATGAAACAATGTTTTTTTTTTAGTGTCAACACTTTAAGACCATTGAATATAACGGAGGCATAATCAGTCAGTCGATACCGATTGTACTTCCGGTTGATACAGCCCAAAAAGAGAGGTACACGAATGCATTTGGACTGACTTTGAAACATCAAGGTCGTGCTGTTGCAATTTTGAGAAGACCAGAATTCTTTGCGCATCGAAAGGAAGAAAGGTTCGGAACATCGTTTTAGATTTTAGAACGAAAAATACTTTATTTCTACTTAAATACCAATTTCATTGAATCAAATAAAAAAATCAAAATTTTAGTTTGTGTGATTTCTTTGGAAATTTGCTTCTCAAAAGAGTTAAGTTTTAATTAAGCATTTTAAAAACTATAACTCAACAAAAATAATGTATATCTTGAATCTTTTTATAGAATATTTCTTAATTATACTTTTGCTTTCGAATTTACGGTATTGATGTAAATAAAATCGGTAACAGGTGTTGCAGAGAATTTGGAACAAACGATCTCGGCCATCCTTACGTTAGAATGATCTATGAATCGGGTGACTGGCTTGTTGGAGGAGAATTAGAAGTTCTGGAAAGAATTAGATGGAATGATGGTCTCGATAAATATAGACTCACTCCTAATGAAATTCGGACGAAATGCAAAGAAATGGGCGCAGATGCTGTTTTTGCTTTTCAATTAAGAAATCCGATACATAATGGCCATGCACTCTTAATGCAGGTTTCTAATTTTTAAAATATTTATGTAGAAATTCAAGATGCGTAGATTAGCATAAAAAGTAAACTGTTAATTATTCATAAGAGGAACATTTGATATTCGCATTAATTGTTTTCTCAAGTATAATATTATCATTAAACATAATAGGATACAAGAAGATATCTTGTGGAGGAACGAGGCTTTAAAAAACCAGTTCTTCTACTGCATCCCTTAGGAGGCTGGACAAAACAAGATGATGTACCACTACCAATAAGAATAAATCAGCACCAGAGTGTTCTTGAAGAGGGTGTGTTACATGAAGACACCATTCTGGCCATCTTTCCAAGTCCAATGCTTTATGCTGGACCTACAGAGGTATTCTTATCGATTCTTATCGTAACATTTACAATCAACATTATAGAGTGATTGAATTAAAATTAAATATCTTTTATTTGTAATTAAGGGAATAATATAATGAAAAAATGTAAATGGACATTATTTTATCATGCATTTGTAGGTGCAATGGCATGCTAAAGGAAGAATGATGGCAGGGGCAAACTTTTACATCGTTGGTCGTGACCCTGCGGGATTACCACATCCTGACAAGTCTAAAACTCCAGACGGTAAAAATAATGAAAGCTCTGCTTTTCTTCGGTTTACTAAAACTATTTAATTCAGTTACTTAAAATAAAATATTCTTAAATTCTTACCTTTTATATTATCATATCTTAATTGCATTTCTGGTTAATTTAAAATTTATATATTTACAATGTATCAAAGATATTTATTAAGAAAATACGTAAAAGTTACGAATTTTATATGAAAAATTTAAATTTGAAATCAACGTAATATGTACCTTTGTTTAAATGTTTACTGAAAAACATCATAAAAAAGATCTTAATGTCGATGTACCATTGCATAAATGATTAATAGCTTTAAATCAAAATTAGGAAATTTATATGATGCAACACACGGTTCAAGAGTGCTATCGATGGCGCCAGGTCTTGAAGATCTCCAAATAATTCCATTTAGAGTAGCAGCTTACGATAATAGATCACGGAAAATGGCTTTTTTCGAGCCAGAAAGATCGCAAGACTTTAGTTTTATATCAGGAACCACAATGCGGAGTAAGTTATTATTTTATTACAAATGAAAGTAGATTAACATTTGTTACTATAATATTATAGAATATACATATATCTCTTCCTTGTGCAGTTTTAATTTTATCCTTACTGTTTTAATAAGAGCATTCACAGAAAAACGGTATTATTGAAAAAATGTATTATGTGAAAGAAATAAATGAAAGTACAAAATTAAATATTAGAATTTAATTCAAGTTATAATTACATCTCTAAGACCACATAAAAATTTGAATGGAAGCTTTCATAAAACAGTTGAAAAGTTTGGAACTGAACATTTTATAATAAATAGGAATATCATTAAATCAAAAACCTGTTAATAATAACAAATTCTTTATAAACATTAACGATAAATGGTAATGATGATTTCAGACTTAGCGAAATCTGGTGAAAATCCACCAGAAGGATTTATGGCACCAAAAGCCTGGAAGATTGTCGCAGATTATTATAAAAAACAATTAAACAATGGAGTTTGAATTCTTACACGCGATTATCACACAAAGGGTAATGTTTAAAAATACGCAAGTACTTTCTGTTTAAATTTAATTTAATTATTAAAACAATAAATAAAGGATTCTGCACAAAAATGATTTGCTTTTCTTTTATAAAAGACAGTAATCTCGTTGGATACAAATAAGATACGTTAAAGTAATTTATTTGTAGTATACTCGATAAAAATGATCATTAAAAAGATGGGGATTAAAGGACAAAAATAAATAATTTTAATTTATTTGTTCTCTAATACCGATATACAGCAACGGACAAAACTTGAAGATCAAAAGATTAGCAGAAATAAAGTAATTCATATATGAGGAACTGCACAATACACAAATTTCGTGTTTTGTACTAATCAACAAGCACCATACTATCCTATTAATAATATAAATAGATGTATACGTAATATTTATAAACCATGGTACACTATTTTATAATATCCTTTCGCTTTAAGCTTATGTCCGCTACTGTACATGATACGTATAGTCATTTATATTCATATACAGTAAGTCATGAAAGTATTTGAATGCTTACATTTATAACTTTTAACAAGTGAAATATCTACGTTAAACTGTGATTCATAAGAGTATTTAAACGCTCCAAAACTGATGTTTCTTAATGGATTATTAATAACATTTAATATAATCAGTAGTTATAAAAATTAGGTTTAAAAGAAATCATTTGAATAAATTAAATATAAAGGTCACTTCTTCATTCGTTCAAAGCTGCAAATATAAAGAGTTCGAATATTTTCGTGAGTTACTCTATATGTATATACATATGTATATTATATATATTTATATAATATAAATATACATGTACATGTTTACGTTTATTGCATCAGACACGAGAAATTGGTAGTTTAGAGTGTTTTTTTTTCTCAGGAGCTATTTCTCTTTCCTTAATGTTTTTTATTTTTCTTATTTTCTTCTATTCCCTCAGCTTCTTTAAAAGAGAATGGAAAAAGTGAAAGGTACGACGATTAGGATTTAGTCCGTTTATTGTTTAATGGAACGATGTTTAGTCTGGTATACCTGAAAACAGAAATTAAATTTGAAGTTTAATTCAAAGTTTAATAAGCTATCTTATCGTTTTAAAAGTATTTTTGTATATTAATAAATTCGTACGTAGAAATTTAATTTGAACTTTGATTTTGTATTATGATTGTGTAACAAAAAAATTACAGATATCAAACAGATAAGATGATCTTATAATGTATGTTTAAATTTTATCGTGAAACTTTATATATTACTGTAAACAATATACGTGCTTAAAGTAGATATATAAGAAAAAAAAAAGACAACTCTTTATCTTTTTAAACTAATTTATGATTTCTTACAATATAGCAGCTTACCCTCTTCTTCGGAATCAGATATTCTAGTAGCTTGTAAAGAGCTTTGCTTCGAAAGTGTTCTACCATGAGTACGAGGTCTAGCAGGTGGCGACTGTTTGTTCCAAAGTGCTTCAAGCTGATCGAAATGTTGCGACTGGGCAAGAGCAGCCTGTTCCGGTCCTAATCCGGATGGACTACTGGTTAATCCGACTTTGCTGATCTCGTCCATAGAAGCGCTTACGCTAAATCGTCGTTGTAATCCGTCTTCCACTGATGATGTTAACATTCCTAGATGAAGGTAGCGAATCGTGTGCTTTAAAGAATTAATTCAATCTATCGAACTGAATAACAAAAATGTTTAATAAGTGGACTATGAATTCATATCCAAATTAAAATTTATGTCTAAATTTGTTTTATCTTATAAATATTATAATATGAGTTTTACTTAAAATATTTAACAGATTCTTATATATTTTATGTACATTTTGCACACTGTTCAGTTTCTTATAAATGCATTAAAATCCACAGTCTGTCAATAAGGGATATAAAAAATGTTTCTACGGATTTATAGATTTATTCAACTTTGTATCGGATAAAACTATAATAAACATAAGAACAAAGAAATTAATTATTTCTTAAAATAACAAACATATTGATCTAACGTCAAATTAAATAAATAGTAATATCTCAATATTCGAATGCTTAATATTCCTATTTAAGCCCTTATCAGATGAAAAATTCCCATCAGCAATACCTGAAGTAAGGTGTCCATATTTCCTATGCCACGTATCACTATCCAGCGACACCTCTTTCTTCAGCAACCTCTTATTTGGTCTCTTTGGTCCAGCTGGTCTTAAATTCCGAGTGTCGCACCAAGGCGCCACATAGTCCGGCAATTTAACATACTGCGCCGGGGTGTTGTGCAAACAGAGGATAGGCATGCATTTGTGTTCCAGCAGATGCAACGCAAGTCTCGATAGATCTGTGGCGAGTTCCAGGCCTAAGACAGGAACGTGTAGCATTATACTACTAAGGGAACAGCCCTTCTTCGTGTCCCAGATGATCAGACTTTTATCTTCACTTCCGGAAGCCGCTAGACTTCCGTCCCCTGATAACTTGATGCATGTTATGTAGCCTAAATGGCCCCTGAGGGTGTGCAGGTCACTACCAGTGTTGATGTCCCAGACAATTAAGTTAGCATCTCGGGAGCCGGATACTACGATGGATTTATCCAAAACGGAAACTGCTACGCAGGTAACGTGGTCTGTGTGACCAACGAGGACCTGAATGAAAATTAATCGCATTTCTTTGATAGTTTCAATTTTTGCTAAACAGACTGGGAAAATTAGAGCATGGTGCCATCAACAAAATAAATATTCGGAATTATTTTATGGGTTTAACCGTATGAAATTTTTCGATACTTCACTTATCAGCTTGAGATTAAAAATATACATGTGAACAGTAATTTTTTTTTCCTTCTTTTGAGAGGTTCTTGAGCAAAACATTTTCTAAGGTAACATATTTACAAACTTTTCTTTTTCTTTAAATTCTTGTTTAAGTTTCTCGCTTAAGTTTGATCGATAGTGTACATATTATGTTATATAATAATGTGTTAGAGCATTTAGACCTAAGATAGACGTTTTTAAAATGTCAGATTCCGATGGTCTTGTAGTTGAATAAAAAAATATATATATTATATAATGTTTCCGATTTTATAGTTTTAATGGTCACATTATTTGAAAAAATCAAACCTGTGATAATTTGCCGCCAGCAAGCTGCCAGACTTTCAAACTCATATCCCTCGAACCGGTAATCAATGATCGAGAGTCTGGTGTGACTACCAGACAAGTGATTTCTTGAGAATGCGACACCTGATATTTCTCTTCAGGACCAGCACCTAAACTCACTATTCTCAATTGATTGTCTCCTGTCCCACATATCGCGTATCTAAAGAGTTAAGAAACATAAACAATCCCATTAGATCTAGAAGTATTTTAACCTTACAGTATTATCTAGAAGAGCAAATGTTTATCAATTGATAGTAAAATACCCGTATATAGATACCTTGTATCAGAAGAAACTGTAAAACAGCGGCCAGGTCCACATACTGATTGAATTAGAGTACCCGTGTCAGCTGCCCAGACTCGAATAGTACCTGCTCTATCAGAACTGACTATTCTTCGTCCATCAAACATAGCGGTCACTGCAGTAACAGGTGCCTGATGTTTAAACGTCGCTACCACTAAACCTAAAGTTAGACCCCAAACGCGGACTGTCTTGTCCTCGGAACCTGTTTTTTTTTTTATTAAACCTTCTGTCAATTAGTTATTTAATACGAGTCGAACAATAGATAGCAAAAGAATGTTTTCAATCAGCCTGAACTGATGACTTTTCTGAGTAAATAGAGTTGTCGTATTTTTGTTGAATTTATATTCAAATTAGCGTGAAAGTTCTAACTTCTAGATCATGCATAATATACGAGTAATCGCAACGATTCAAGTTGTGTTTCGATTTTACAAAAAATAAAACAATGTTTTAGATTAAAGCTTGACTACGTTTTAATAGTGATTAAAAATCGGTATTCTTATGCGTATATTTGCCATAAAAGGATGTTTCAGCTTACATGAGACCATGCATTTGTTTTAATAAAATTTCTTCGGAGCTTCAAATAAAATATACTGCTATGAATTTATACTGCAATAAGTATATTCAATCTGCCATAATATGATACTAACACGATACGATACTGAATGCCTTTAATTTCTAAAATAAATATCTAAGTAGGGCGCTGTTAATTTTATATGTTTAAGTAATGTTTTCTATTACTATACCTACCAGAAGCAACAAATAAACCGGAAGCTGAAAACGCAATACAGGTCACACTAGCGATATGTCCCTCGAAAGTGGAAAGCAATTCATGCGTGTTCAATTGCCAAAGATTTACAAGAGAATCAACTCCACCAGTGACCGCCATTGCTCCGTCCCTGGATATATCCAAACAAGATATGGGAGCAGTGTGCGGGTGTAATGATTCCAGTTTGCTGGATTTTTGGGGCTTAGTATGCACTTCTTCGCCACGGAAACTCCAATAAGCCACTCGGTCACCGGAAGCTGTTATCAGGAAGTCGTCTTTTTCTGTTACCTTTTGAAAAGAAAATTCATCTAAGTAATACAATACTTCTCAATCTCTGTTTGAGTTCTAATCCTCTTTCATAATAATCAAACAATGCTGCTTCCCTCATTCATGTAAGAAAACATTTTTAATAAAATAAAAAAAGTTTCAGAGTATAATTTAAACTCAACATTTGAGTAACGCATTTTAATATACTTAATATACTTAAAATTTTCAATTAAACTGAACCTGGATGACCCCTTGGAGATCGCGATTCACAGGCTAGGAACCAAACAATTAATGTTCAAAATAAAAATTCAATTTGCAGGAAACAATTTACTATAAAAAATGAATCTCATCGTCTATAACAATTTTATGTTTAACGATCAACTTCCTCCTACCTTAACAGCAGTGACATCCGCCGAAGGATTCGCCGGCAATGTCCTCGTCAACCGGCCACTGTGCATATCAAAGACGGAAACCTTGCCCTTGGTCCCTCCAGCGATCGCTCTTCTGCAATCCCTTGCCAAGCAAATACTCTTCACTTCACCTTGATGGCCTCTTAACGTGTGAATCTCGGTCCCTGTGGCCAAAGACCTTAAGTACAGTTTCTGATCTTCGCAAGCTGCTAGCAGGAACACGGAATCTGCTGATACGTCGAGCATCGTTACCGCGGACGGCAAAACGATGCTTTTCAACAGTGTAAATCTCACTAGACACCACAAACAGACTGTACAGTCGGAGGAACCGGAAACGAGGATCTCGCCAGCCGAATCGATGCGAATAGAGTTCACTGGACCTCTGTGGTGATCCACTTTGATGAGGACGTCGCCGGTTAGGAGGCTGGTCACAATTATTCTTGAGTCCTCTCCTCCGCTGGAGAAAATAGATATCTAATGTTAGTTGATAAAACAATTTGTTGTAAAAAGTCCAAATAATAACTGTCATATGACATTTATGAAACAGACTGTACACGTAAGTACACGAGTTATTTAGAAGTAGTGTGATTTTTAATGATTTAAAAAGAAATACTTAATTTATGAAAAGGAACAGAGAAATGAAAAGAAGTTTAAAGTCACGATTTTTGAAATTTCATTCTCAAACTTTTTCCGAATGACCTGATTTATTTCTACCATCGTAATATTATTGTTAAAATATTATAAAATAATATTGTTAAAATATCACCATAAATTAAACTGAATTATTACAGATAGAAGTGCAAAAATGCTTTTTACATGTTATAAACGTTTCATATTTATCATTACTGTATTAAAAATATGTAGGTATTAAATAAACATGCTCTATTAAAGTAAAAGGATTTGAAGTAAATCAATATTTCTCAATGTCTTTTCTTTCAGTCTATTCAATCAAAAGCTCCTGTTTTCTTTAAGAATTAGAAAAAAAGCATTCATGCGGTTATATTTATCTTAGCCTTGTACAGGATGAAATATGAACCTGACAATCACAGAATTCTTGAGTGCGGACGTCAAGCACAGAACTGGGGCAATGTGTTCCTGGATTCTTAACTTCAGGGTCAATTCTTTCATATCCCAGACTATAATTGAAGTATCTTCGGAGCCTGTCAACAGATACTGCGAGTGTTGCGTCACAGCTAAGCACGAAATTGGACCCGAGTGTCCTGAAATTATTTAAAAAAAAAAAAACTTGATACCTATCAGATAGATGAGGTATACGTTACTATTTTCAATCAATTATTGTAATAATGAAATTCGGGAATGTAATTGTTAAAAGGGCGATAAAAAGAACTTTATTTAACAATTATCTTTTTAAAAATTATTTTCGATCTGCGAATAATAAAGGAAAAATTAAGAGTAGAAATTATATAAAATTTCACATCATTAGTGTAGTAAATCTTAAACTATATAATTGTTTATATTATTATTATTATTATTATTATTATTATTAATTACCTTTAAAAGTGTGAACCAATTGTCCAGACATCACGTGCCATAATTGAGCATCACCTTGGAAAGGAACAATGATGACGTGCTGTCCGGAAGGAGCAGCTTCAACAAGTTTCACACCTTGCGGACAGGATAAAGTGCGAATTTGAAGAGGAAGTGGAGGCTGAAGCCATCCATTCAATGGCACTAATAATGGTGCTGTATAACCATCACACCACGCCATTGCTGCTGTAACCATTCTGCTAACCTTGAACCAACAATTTTTAATTAATTAAAAAAGAAAATAAAAAAGAAATTAAAATTCGACTATTTGCTCAATGATCAGTTATCGATAACCAGCTTTAAATATGTTCTACACCATATCCTGTATCGTTAATTTGTTGCTATGTTACACTACAAAAACGAATAAACTTAATAAATAATTCTGCATTGTCTTATAATCTTGCATAAATCTATTTATGTTAAATATTAAATACTTCAATTAAAAAATTACTAACATTAAATTAAATTATAGATTTATACTGAAATATTAAGATGTTAAACTTATTGAAATTCACTTGAGCCATTCTAACGTGTAACTGTTACTAAACCATCTCTTACCATGTCATCAAATTATAATATACCAAATATCTTGATCTTAAAAATGTTCCGAAAATTACTCTAAACAAAATTTTAATATAAGTAATTAATTTCTCACCAAATCACCACCATCTTCAGCCACAGGCCTCAGCCAACAAATCAACTGTGCTCCAAGCTGTAGAGGATCCCTCGTCAAGATATCACTGGACTTCCTCACCGTGTAATACACTAGCTCCAAATCTCTCTCCAACAAATATCTTCTCGAATGTTCAAGAACACACCTCAAGTAACTAACAGAAATCATTTGCACACCGGCCAAAAGAAAATCAAACGCACAGACTGCCAATTTCTTTAACTTTTCCACGTCTCCAGCTCGTAATAAGTGTAACCAAGCTTCTTCGACGTGTCTAAGATTGTAAGCTGTGTCCTGCGATCTTGGCCTGCTTTGGAAAGGCGTTTCTTTCTTAGGAGTTTCTTCTTCCGGGGAAGACTTGTCGTCTTTATCCTCGAATTCCTCTGAGAAAAAGAGATTTGCCAGTTCCCCGTGGTAACTCTTCAGCGTTTCTTGGTTGGAAAAGTATCGCTTTCGAGCTAAATCGCGGATTGGATATCGCCAGGAAAAAAGTAATCTTCCACTCATTGCACGAACCTGAAGATAATGGTTGTCAAAATTTGTTTAATTTATCTAGTTTCCTCTGAATTAAATTATATTACTGTTACTATACACAGCTAATACATTTTATTGTTATATAGTCTAGAACTCAATTTGTCATATTTATATTCCTTTGATAATCAATGACATTTTATTTACATTAAAAGAAATACCTTCAAAAATTCTTCGAACGTTCTTCTGACTAAGCACCAAGTGGCAAAGTTGAACTGTCCCTCGTCCAGAAACAGGGGTCCATCGCCTCCAGTTGGCATGATCACTTCGAGAATCTCCGTTTCGGATAAACCGTATTCCGTGGAAGCCAAAATAGCACCGATTCTATTAGCCGCACATTCACCCACCAGAAGTTGCAACGTGTCAAAAATGTGTTCTGTTCCTTGTAACTCTGAATTCGAGTCTTGGAGTTCGATTAAAATTTTGTTGCTGCGTAACCTTTCTTTCTGTACCGGAGTGAGCCGCAATAGTTCAGGAGGTACAGCTGTGGTTACTATTAAATGTACACCTGGAATGTGCAGAAAAATTGTTTTCTACGATTTTGTATTGCTAAGTAAAAACTTTTCCAGTATCTCTGCTCTTAGATGAATCAATCACTTCACTTAGGATATACAAGTATTTTGAAAAATTTTAATATTTTTAAACACTTTCCACAGCCCAGAAAAAGAAATTGGATAGCTCAAACACTCTGTGATGAAAATGTAAATTTTTGACATTCAAAGTATTCATTAGAAGAGTGTTTAATGTTTGACGTTGAATAAAAGCTTTATCATTAGTCATACTTGAAATAAAGACATTCTAAAACTGATTGCTCTCAAAAATCTAATATTTATCCTATATACATGTAAAAGTTCATTTTCATCCGTCTTTTTTCATTTTTTAGGTCGATTAAGACTAGCAATTTTTTAAGTCGTGTATTTTTCAGATCCAAAATTCTTAAAATACCAAACAGAACGAATCACACACAAGAGGTACACCACATTACCTGGTGGTAAGTTCAGTGGCAACCACGATAGAGCTGCAACAATGTCGCAATCGAGTGGATGCAGTCGGTGAAGATCATCAAGGAGGATCACAAGTTGCTCTTTCATCGGTTCCTCTTCGATCCGTCTCATAATTTGGCCCAGCCAATTATTTAGGTAAAGGGGATCGAACGAGGCGTCTTTGGGAAGGTTTCCGTCCAATAAACCGGAAAGGAAGCCAATATGTTGACAGAGCACTCGAAGCAACTCGAGGCTGTACGCTGATCGAGGAGTGGAAGCACAGAGACGAACCACTTTGAACGTGGTACAGTCCAACCAAGAAGTGGCATCAGCGTAAATTCTTGACAGCAACGATGATTTTCCAGAATACTTCCCGCCTTTTATCAATACGGGCCCGTGTTTCTGCGATTTACCTGTTAAACGTTCGAAAATAAATCAAATAAACGGTTCCTTATTTATTTATTATTTTAAAGTAATTCTCTTACAAATTTCGTTAACTCTTTTAATGCCTTTGACATGAACTACTGTGATGCATAGAACATCATAAAGCTTTGTTTTAAACCTCAATTTTATTTCAACATTACGGTCGATTAAATGAATTGAAGCTTATAACAGTTGAAAAAAGAAATACAATTTAAATATATAACGAAATATTATAATAATGCTTGAGTAAAAATAGAATGATGAACGCGTTATTCTTTTATTATACCGTCTCTAATATTGTAGAACCTTAGCAAAATTTACCAGCTATCAAGATTTCCTTAATCTTTTCAACATTCTTGTTTTCCTCGCAGGGTTTGATCTCTCTTAGAAGCGCTAAATGCATGAGACTCTCCGCATAGATCTCCTGTACCATCTTCTTCTTACTCTTAATTTCTGGGTTGGCTTCGATGGAGGCATTCACCAAACTTTGCACACGATTCACCACCAAGCGACAGAGATGTGCCAGATACCCTTTGTGAGACCTATTGTCGGGATTAATTCCGCCTGGTTTCTGTTCCACCTCGACATTAATTATATTTTCAGGCGGGAGATGGTTGTTCACTAGAGATTTTAATGATGCTACCGCCTTGGGGCTTTTTTTGCCTTTCCACGAGCGTGTCACTGCTATCACACCTTCGCCTGTTTCATCTAGTTCTGTGAAAAGAATTTTAGAATCAAGGGACGGATACAAAGCTGAGAGGGAACGAAAGTGTAATTGTTGGAATCCTAGAAAGAATTTTAAGTTTCATTACACTTGGCGTGTGAAATTCAATTGTTCTACGAAAATGCTCCTAAATAAAAGTTTTTAGTGAAACTTGATAATAGACCGTGGAAAAGAATAAAAGACTTAATTTAATATCTTAGCTTGGAATAATTCAATTTTCCGTTTTTAAATTACTCTTCTATAAAGTTTTGTATGATTTACTTTGGTTTCAGTTATTTTTTCAGGAATTTCAATTCTTATAACTTGTTATTGGATAAATAATAAACAGTAGTAAAATACGATACACGTTCGGTGCTTTTAAGTAGAATGAAAGAACATTTGAATAATATCTAAAGAAAGTAACGAAAATGTGATACACGTGTAAAAAATTAAACCCGACAAAGTTCTGCAATTTTATTTCAAAAAGCAAAAATATAAACTAAAGAAGTTTAATTTAAAGAAATTAAATCTTTTGAAAAATTTAAACGAAGAAATAAGTTTCTAAAAGATCATTTTAATAAGTTGAAAATAATTTCTTTTAATAACTTACTTAAAGCATATTCCAGCTGTCTTTCTGCAGTGCTTTTCAATGTATTTCTAATTTCTTCGTTATCACATTTTTCCGCTACTGCAGATTCAGCAGCCTTTTTCAATGCTTCCCTTATCGTTGGTTCTGAACTATGCCAGTTGTCTTTGCTAGTTCCCAATCTGTCAAATACTTACGATAGAGCTTTCTATACTTATGCAATTAAAATTTATTTGTTAAGTACTAACCGAATTTCTCTTTATTTTCATGTAACGTAAATTATACTACATTAATCACCAAGGAATTACACGATTGACTCCATTTGCGAAGGGTAAAAATGTTTACAAAGTGCAGAGGTACTTGGAAATTTATTAAAAACTATACGAAACTCGTAAAAAAAAAAAACACGAATGATTATAGTATAAACAATAAAAACGGTATCGTCATTTGTGAATCGCAAAATACTTTTTAGCTTTAATAATCGATTTTCACTTATAAATAAACTCTATAAATAGTACTAAGTCTAAAGATACCATGGAATGTTCAACTAAAGTTTTAAATGTTCCTTAACTTTATTACGCCTTTTCTCGAAAACTCTGATTAACACGAACAAAAGTACAAGGACAATAGAGTTTTAATTGAGAAGCTTTAATAGAGCGAAGAAAAAAAGGGAAAATGAGAGCGAATGTCAAGGTGACAAGGAAACCTTAAAGAATACATTGAAACTGGTTTGATAAAAAGAAAATGGGAAGCATATGAAAAACGAAGCAAAAATGTTGGTCAAAGTGAAGAAAAAGAAACAGACTAAAAGAAATTACGTAAATGTTACATAATTTCTGTCCTACTTCGAAGTTAAATCGAAATAATATACTAGAATGAATCATATTCGAAGAAAAATAAGCGACAAGTCGCATGTAAGCTTGAAAATAAAAAGAAAGAAAAAGGGAAAGGAAATGAAAGTGAGTAAAATCACACATTGAATTTCAATGCAGAAAGTTTCTTCCATTGGAAACAGTCAATCAATAGGTCACGACAAAGTGAGTTAATATTCAAAGGAGAATGAATTATACATATCGTAACTGCTAAAATAAGAGCAAAAGAATAACGAAATGAAGGAGTCACAATCGACATCGTGCATCGAATGAAAATATGCGAAAACGGCTTATACGATAAAAATAACGAAAAATATTAACCCTTTGCGCTCGAGAGGTGACCGTTGGTCACCAAATGATAGTTTCGCAAATTTTCGGACTTTAGTTAGTTTGTTTATCAGTCAGGTTCAGAGATTAAATAGACACATATGTAAATTTTAATATATCACTTAACTAAACTAAATGACGTTTAATACAAGCGAAACTTAGTAAACTTTTGAAAATTTTTGAAGTTCATATCAGTAGGTGACCGACAGTCATCTCTCGAGTGCAACGAGTTAAAAATCAAGGTAAAGAATGGAAAAGCTAAGGATAATATATTAAAACAGAATAGCATGCACTAACAAGTGAAAACTAGAACGAAAGGAACATCGCAACGTAGAAATAAGAAGAAGGAGGGAGAAAAGAAGGGAGGAATACGTGACAATGAAAATAAAGACAATAGGAAATTGCGGCCCCAGATTGGAATAATAAAACGAGCGTCCTTCCCACTTTTATCGCTCTCACCCACGCCTCACCGTTTCCATTTCGCTTCTATGCAGCAGCATAATAAAACGTAATTACCTGCCAGCCTTTAGGACGTAGCAATTACCATCGCGTTCATAATACTCTTCCACGATGGAGCAGCGGCTCGAAAGGGTTTCGTACGTCCCGGAAGTGAGCTTCGTTGGCAGCCATCCGGCGTTGTATTCGTCACCTATCAATAACTTCAAAACAGAAATTTACAGCTTCAATACATGAAAAATTGAATAAAGGGAGAATAAAAAGGAACGAGGTATAGGTATTAGTAGTTATGTTTTCTCTAACATTTTTATTTATGAAAATTTAGTAGTAGAAGCAATTAAAATAATGGTAATTAATTACTATTTATATTATAGTTGCATTAATTGCACACATGTAGTTTCGGTAATAATTGTAATATTAATGATTAATTTCGTTATTTCTGAAGCAGAAGTAATTATCAGTTGTTAGTTATTATTATTAGCTATTCATCTATTTATATATTTAATTATTACCATATTTGTAATTTAATTGCGTTTGTTTAGTATAAGTGACAATTTAGCGAATGCAAATGATCATGTAACGTGTGGTTGTTTGGAAGATGCAAATAAACATGGATTAAAATTGTGCCATCAATCAATGTTTAAAAATACGTTTTTTCTATTTTGTTGTAAATATTCCTAAAATAATATGTACGTAAATATTTTGTCTATTATTCTACGTGTTATAATTAGAACACTCACCAATAAGAAACAACCTCTTGAGTGTTGATAAGCCGCATTTATCTCATCGAAAAAATGTTCAGCTAAGAATGGATTTCTATCAGGATTCACATTCGTTGCATACTGCATGTCCACCAACAGAACCTGTGTTATTTTTTATTAATTGCTTTTGGCATAGAAAAATTCGTAAATTACATAGACGTATAAATTTCAATCGTCGTAATTTAAATAAATTAATACGTATACAATACAATATTTTTGTTCTATATAAAATAGTGAATTAAATTTATAAAATAAAATCCACAAATTTGTCTTAATTAAATAATGCATAACTGATTATACCATTCCCTTTTTTAATGTGATATTGTTTGAAACACAGGTACTTAAATTTTTCACTTCAAATTTGTAAATTGTATTCTTGCAAAAAATAATTATATGAAATGAATTCGAAGAATTTAAATGAATTCATAATTCTGAGCTGAACTAAATTTCGAAGAAAATTTAGACTTTTTTTTATACCTCTATTCCCATGTCGTCATAAATCGATTGCAGTTCAGGTCCAATAAGTTCCAATAATTGCTTCCTTTCCTCTACAAATTCTGAAAATATTAGAAACACAAGTGAAGTTATACCAACGTAACTCAAGAAAAGAAACACAGTAAACATTAATAAAGACACTAACAAATATGTGAACAAATTTCATTTATAATTTTACTTGTGAGTATTTTATTTACATTACCAGGTGAAGAGACATTGTTTTAATGTTCTGCATTTTTTTATTTTATTAATTTTCTACGAAAAATTAAAATATTTCTTTTTCTTTTATTTAAAAAGATTTAATATTTTTAATCTTTCAATTCAAATTTTTAATCATACTACTTACCTAATATTTATGAAGTTGATTATATTTATTTAAAATACAATGTATTATTCTTTATAAAATCTAATTCACTGTTATTCAAATTGATTTATTTAAATCATATATAGTCGATTCCGTTATTTAAACAATTTCTTACCAATAAATTAACTTTTAATTCATTTTTTACATAAATAGATGCTTGATGTTTAAATACATATTAATTTAATACTTCAACATTGCATGGTAAACGAAAAAATAATAATTAAATTATTGTTAATTAAGCGTGTGAAATATTTTATCGTTTAGGAATACATTAATCTAAGTATAAATAAATCGGGACACAAAAATGAAGCACCATAATTCATGAAAAAAAAAAAGAATATACTTATGTATGTACATACAAAGTGCAAATAAATGTTCTTGTAATTCATCCTCTATAGTAAACTAATAGAATTTTAATTAAATGATGTAATAAACTGGTGGGAGTAATTATAAAAGCATTGACAGGGCAAATGAACAATCTTTAAATGTAAATAAACAAGTTTATTAATTTTCCCTCTTTGATTCCATCGTTTCATGCGAGTTGCATATAAATTTTGAATATTTGAACATTTCTGGTAAAATACATTAGATACGCATAACGTGTATACACAGACACAAAGAAATGCATTCGTCGACTAATACACAAGCAACTGTAGGGCTACATATATCTGTGGAGTCAAAAGGTTGACCTATATCGAATTATTGACAAGATAAAAGCAAACGTCAATTGCTTAACTCATTTTATAGTGAATCAGTTTGTGTAATTGACCAGAAAATTGATTTGCTAGATTTCTGAGATCGTTTTCGATAATATTGTTTCTGAAAAATTGGCTGGATTTAAAATATTGGAACCGATTTGGGGAACTTTTAAACTCACTTGGATAGATGAAACCCCTTAAATAAATGAGTTTAATAAATAATTGTGAACAAAATCGACAGCTAGACAGGCATACCAAAAGACGAACACACAAACCAAGAGAGCAATTGATCACATTGATTTACAGACAAATACATATGCATGTGAACGTATAATATATGATTTTATAAATTAACAAATGAAGCGTTTTATATTTATTTAACCCATTAGACATTGGAGAGTACGCGCAGTAGGTATATGTCTCAGTATTTAGCTATATTTTATTAAATTGTTATATTTTGTTAAATTGTTTCATTATTTAAGAAATTACAAAATTTTATTAAAGTATATTAAATTTCATTCAATATTCAATTAAATTTTATAAAAATATCACTAGTACCATCAACTTTAATGCTTAATAATCAATAAACTACTTGTCATTCTAAAAATTGAGGAGTATCATAAATCCGTATGGAACATAATTTACGTCTAATAGGTTAAAAATTGGCGATACACGTGTTATAAATTAGTTTGTTTTTTAAATGACATATAAATCCTTTTTCCTATATTTAATTTTCTTCAATCATTTATTAAATATGGATTTTTAAGTCTTGATAATTCTTTAAGTTATCTAAATTCTAATACTTAATCTTTCAAAAGTATAAAAGAAGCAATTTCTAACAATAGAAACTATAATTTCATTTACTAAGAATATTATTCAATTATCAGCAGTGTTAAACAATTACTCAGTTCTTTAACAAGTCCGTGAATTGAAAAAGCAATATTTATAACAGCTTATTTGAAATGCGTGTCATTTAAAAAACGTTAGACACAGACAAGTCAGAGCAGAAAATGATTAGAGAATAAGACCATTCCGTTCTCCAGCGATGAAGATTTTAATGAGTCTCGGTGCGGGCAAGTTTTTAGGGGGTGGTCCGCCCTTAATCACCCCTGCGATAAGTTCCACTTCCAGATTCATTTTGGTGTCTCTTCACTTCACAATTCAGAGCAACATTCTCTCCTCTCCGTGGGAAATGTTCTGAAGCTTACAACTGATTCAAAGTGACATTAATTACATTTTTTAAACAAAGGCTTGAGTAAAATGTTGAACATAAATCTTCTTCATAAAAACTTTACAATTTTATTATACGAAACATTGTTTTGGAAAAAAACGAAATAATATAAAAGACCAAATTTTGTACTACAAATTTTAATTTTTTACAAACTTTTTCTTAATAATATATTAAATATTCATGTAAAATAAATAGATATTGTTTATTTCAAGGTTCAGTATTTACTGTATTTATAAATTTGCGAAACATCTTTTAAACATGGAAATATAATTGTATATTGAAACATTTAATGATTCTGTTATTAAATTAATTATTGGTATTTACTCTATTCAAATACGTTTGTGACACATGTATACAAATAATATTTGCAGAATTCAAATTTCATTAATTATTCGATAATAAGAATTTATGGAATGCAGTTGATTATTAAATTGCTTTTAATGGGAGAATCAGATCCTCTTCCTATTTAAGGTATGCTTGAATAATTGATATTGTAGTTTTATTTAACAGATCAGGACAGATTGAAAAATGATTCAGGAAATAACTCATATTTGTAATTTTTGAGCCAACAAAAGTAATCGCAATCGCGTTTAAAAAGGTATTATTTTAAAATGTATTTACTTGAGGGATTAAAAGGTTAAAAATACATTAAATCAGAAATAAGTATTATTTATTAAAAAAAATTATAATTTCTAATTAATTAAATTATTCTCAATAAATAGTCATAAAATTATCACAAATATTCCAAAAAAATATGAATTAATAAATCATAGTCTCGAATATTATAATAATACAATAAAATAATAAAATTATAATATTTATTATAACATTTTAAAACATATTTAGTATTTTACATTAAGTAATCACCTTTAGCTTTCAATATTTTTCTTCCTTTTCTTTGAAATATTTCTGTTCTTCGATTATTTTCAGCAACAACAATATAAATAAATTTATTTTTGTTCGATAGTCTCATTAATTATGGATCTCATAGATACTAGGCAACTATACAATCTATATTTTCAACGTCTATATATCGCTCTTCAAATGCAGCTAACTATATTCGTTATAATATCCTTTTTTTTTTTTTAATAAATTGATTGTTTTCTTCTCTTTAGTTTATCCGTCACTTAATATTATTTATCAAATTTATGTACTCTTGTTAATTTATATAATTTTTCACTATTTTCTCCTTAATCGTAGTTATTTCATTTACAATATAAATTTATTTTCTTTTGGTTATTAAATTGAAGTTAAATCGACTCTACGATAGATAAAATCAAAATATTCGTTCCTTATTTAATTTTCACTTTTTGTTCGATAATATTTTAAAACATCAAATATCTCTTAACATTAACAGTGATTAGTAATAATAATCTCTCGTTTTAACCTTCAATATATAATATATATAATATATACATATAGATGAATATATATTCTCAGTCGTCAATAGAAATACGTATAATCGATTTAACCTGTTAATCAATGTATGTTGATTTAATTATTTAGGTAACTTTGTCCTAGATTGTCCTCGCTTTGTCTTTGTTCCTTCTTCTTCTTCTTCTTCTTCTTTACTGTTTCAGTTTATTGTACTTTCCTCGAAGGTGATTTTCTTCAATTTTATTTCGTTTCCCTTTCTTATTTCATTATTTTGAATACTTAATTCGTTCTTTTCGTTTACATGCTTGTTCATATCTAGATGTTATATTTTTTCTTTGTACTGAATTTGTATTGCTGATTGATGGTTCTGGTCAAATGACGAATATAATATTCATTGTCTTTTTCTTTGGTCGATTTTTCCATGAAAACTGTTTTCGTTGACTATGTTGAGCTCATTTTTTCGCACTTCGATGAATCTGAAACAAAAGAGTTAAACAACCGTTTTAAAAACTTAGACATTGTACGTATAATGGTGTCTGTGAAGGAATATTACAAAAAAGATTATTCAATGGAACTGTGGGAAGAAAAAATGAATAAAAAATAAATTTATGCTAAAAAGTCTTTTAGCAGTCAGAACTTTCCGTCCAGCTAATCAATTATGTACGAACTCGACGAACGAATACTAAGTTACAGATTTACATCGTGTAATTTGAACAAAATTTACAATTCTAATGTAATAATTCTTCCCCTTAGTACTTGGTTAAAAAATTAAATAGCTAAATATAAAATGAAATAACAAAGAGAATTATACGTGTATTTATTTTAAGTAGAAATGAAAATAAAAAATAAAAAATTTAATGATTAATTATAACTTATCATTTCACCATTATTATTTAGCTATTTATAAACATTAGACACTATTTTAAGCAGTTTTCTGTGCAGCTTTCACGTTTATACGAAACCGAAAAAGAAATGCATTCCTTAAGGCTCTTAAAACTCTCATTCGTCAAAATTTCAGTTACACAGACATAATTTTCTTCCGTTTTACTTAGAAAAGTACAGACTATAACAACGAGCAAAAGAAGAATTACGTTTTCTAAATCAACCTCTAAGTTGAGAAATAAATGTTCCACACAGGAGAATGCCTACAAAAGAACAAAGACTTTAAAAAAGATTGCTCTGCAACGCCCTGCAGAATCTACAAAGTGCTTTGATAAAAAGTGCAAAGAGGATACGGTGACGCTCGAGAGTTTCCCAGTAATTGCGAGTTCTCACTTAACCAATCTATCACGCGAATCGTTCACCTAACGGTGAGTGTCCCTGCTTTCAAAGCACGGGATCCACGAAAGAAATAATCTTACTAACGAGCCTTCTGTCAGCTCCGATAAGAAATGCATTCCCTTTTTATCCTGCACTTTCTTTTCCCTCAATTTAGTTTCGTTCCAACCGCCTTTTAAAAGCTTTTCGAGTCATCAGAGGGATCGAGGAATACTTTAACGGCTGGAACACTTCAATCCCCAGGTGAATTTCTTGAGAACAATTTTGAATGACATACCGGGTGCTCCGCGAAGAGATTATTACCCTTTAATCTGGCCAGAAGAAATTATACGGTGAGTGAACGGTCCCGAGCTCTTCCAACCGACAAAAGAATCCCCTGGGGCAGTACGAGAGGGTGTGTTTAAGAGAAAACGGTTATTAGTTTCTTAGCAGATGCACGGACGTGCCTGGCGTTAGACCAAGGAGCTGCTACGAATATTAAAAATTATAAACCTGACGGGAGCAGTGAACCAACTTGATGCGAAATCAGAGAGTTACCAGAGAACAAATTCGCAGATAGAATCTGCGTGAAGTCGAGGAGCTGTTAGAAGGTTGGGAAAACAAAGCCACATCTGATTGTAAAATCAGGTAGCTGTAGGATGCAGACAAATCTGATCGTGAATCGGGTTATTCTGGAATTGTCGTTTCACCGACACTGTCTTCATCGACAACGATTCGACCCACATTGACTTTCGTTGACAAATGTTCTTCATCGACGGTTCGTATTTACCAACAACTCTGAATTCGTTTCCACCGACATCAAATTCCTTTAGTAGATTACATTAATGTGGATTAATCGCTGTCATCATTTTTATACTCTTGACAAGGTTTAGTTATTTGTGTAACAAATAATAAAGAGAATTACAAAGCAATGTTATTTATACCAAGGTTTTTGTAGATTGTTTCATTTTATTAGCATAGTGTCGACAGAAAGTCAATGTCGGAATGAAGACAGTATCGACGAAGTGAGCTGTTAACGATACTAGGGTATCCTTGTAAATTAGGGTGCCACAAAAGTAGTCAGGTGTCATGAGTGAATACAATTCAAGATCGAAGGGACAGAGGGTTGAGTTGAATTTATGATTTGTATAGTGAAACCTGATATGAAATCAGGGTGTCGCAGAAAACGTTAATAAGGCCTTCTAACTTTAATTATTATCAACGTATTGATACAGCAGAATCGTATGATGTGGGATCGATCAACTGAGCTGAATTACCAACTAAGGGATTGCTGGATACGAGTAGCTGGGTTTAATGATCGGACTAATGATTAACTGCTAATAGAATATATCATACAATCAAATATAAACGTTACAATTGGTATAGTCTAAAGATGAAGATTGTGGTAGCGTGGTAGGATTGTGGTATGCGTGTTGCTGCCCAACCAACAATACTCAGTTTTAACGTACTAGCAATACGGAAACTCCAGAATGGTTTGAGTAACCAAAGTCTAATTGCAAGCCCGATCTCGCTGTAAATTACCAATTCCAACCGCGCGAGTGACAAAGTAACGGCGTACTGGGTAGACTGTGCTTGAATTCTAAGGGTTTATATAGGACCAGAAAGGGTGCAAGGATATTCTAGAAGATTCTCATGGGAGAGGGATGCTCAGGTAATGCGTTCAGTAAGTTAAAGGATAAGGATGTTTATGTAAAAGGAATCGTGCATCTGGGATAACTAGAATTCTGTGAGATCGTGTGTCTGGATTAGATTACCCGTCTGTGTTCCTCAGGGTGTTTTCCTTCCCAGAAGCAAGATTACAAATATTTTTATCGCAGTATACGGAAAAATATCCTCCGTTCGTTGCAATAACATGAAGAAATAAATCTACAGAATCCTTGAAACGTAAAAGTATTTGTAAACATATAACGAATTGGCATGTATGATTATGTTATAACTGAATTTTTAGAATTCAAGTTTAGAAATTAATGAGATTAGAAAGTTTAGAATTCGAATGTTGTAAGAAAATTCTTTTCTTGATTTTTATTGTAAACGATAAAATTTAACGTTGCTTTATTTCGTAAAAATTACAGCTCGTTCACACGTGTACGTATTTATTTATAAACGTTCCAATAAAATGTTGGAGTATGTCACGAGTAATTTTCCTCATATTTTATTTCGTGAAAGTTTTTACCTTTATAAATCGCATGATTACAATTATTCAGTCCGACAACAAGATTGACAAAGAGTATTAAATTAGCAAGTTTAATGCATTGAATTATTTATCAGAAAATGCCGCTGTTTAAGTTTACAGCAATAATACTTGGTTAGTAGGGTTTTGCATAATAATACTATTTGCATTTATAACAGCAGCAGCTCGCGAATACTTTCTATTCACTGCGTCCCTTTCATACGCTTGTTACATTCAGATTCATATTTATTAACTCTGAAACTGAATTCTTTATGCTTGATAACATGCATTAAATGTCAGGTTATTCAAAAGTATAAATTCAGCTGAATAGAAGATTGAATCAGACGGAGGGTAACACAAGCTGTGAAAAAGAGTATAATTTTCCTATTCATAAATAAATGAAAGTAAAGTAACGATATTAATTTTTGTGTTCAAAAACTTTGCATCGTACATTTTTACTATAATAATAACTTAAATAATGGCAATTAAACTAGAGATAGTGTTTCATGTTTATTTTTCAAATAAAATATATTTATTAAAAAAAAATAGATTAGCAACAAACTCCTTGTATAAAAATTATTTACGTTTATTCTTCAGATTAAAATAAAATATGCTAATATTTTATCATACAGATATTTCAGATTAAGTAAAATAGGAAAAGAGTTCAAAGAAATTTTTTAAATTAAACGGGCTAACTATAAAAATAAATTGTTATCAAAGATAGACGAATAAATGGATAAATAAGCATTTCAGAAAAAGAGTTGGCCACATAAAATTCACGTTAGCCTCGAGAAGCAAATGAAGAGAGAGATTCCAATAAAGAAAGCAGAAATAAACTTTATTCCTCGAGAAGGTCATCCTGTATACTGTTCCCAATATTTCGCTATTCGCGGCATACCAACCTACACTAATCGCTTCAGAACGAGATTAGGACGCGGCCAGGGGATAATTCAATCCTTAACGAGAAACTTTGTTCCGACTAAAGATATTACTCTCGATTTAGCTACTATGCGGCTGGGTGTCACGTTCAGATGACTTCGATACATTGATCCGTCGTCGTCGATGTCCTAGAACCAGATATTAGCGTGATTATCACGACATAATTGAACTGTGGACAGAAAATCTCAGCCTCGAGAGCACAAGGGGTTACACGAGTGGCACTGAAATCAGGAATCCAGGTCAGATGACACGATATTCTGCCGTGCTCAAAATTGCTAGGGAATCTGGTTAATGACCAGTCAAAATTAATTCGTAATAATCAAACCCACCGGTTTATATCGTTAGCAGGAATTGAGAAGAGAAGAAGAAATATGTTGTAAAACTAATCAAGAAATTTCTGGGAATCTCGAAATCTTTATAATTTTAGCGATGTGATAAGTGGAAAGAAAAATGGATTTTAATGGATTGTTTGATTTTCGAACGTTGGATGCGAGTTAAGTGTAGCTACGTGTATGTATGAGGTTTATTAAAGGAGAATAAATGTTTTTCACATTGTTGTAGAGAACTTGGAGTATCAACTTATCCTTAGATAGCTTTAAGGCTGAGGCAACTAGATTGCTAGAGGTTACAAATAGTCAAATATAAGCAAGACTGTACTTCCTAGTTTCCTTTTACATTCTTATGTTATAGAACAACGTACCCTCCCAAGTAATTGTGCTCCCTTAGTTTTAGTTTTATTTCACTTTTATTTTCTAACTATTATATTCTTTATTGTATTATGTTTTTATAAAGAGTGTTTACCCGTTAAATAAATAACTAAATTTGTATGGTTAAATAAGAAGTATAAGAAATTATACTTCTTTCCCTGACCAATCAAATTTGTCTTTATTAAATTCTTGAAATGCTTGGTAGATGTTTTGCAACCAAAACGTTATCAAACTCATGTAAAATCTGGTACGCCAAGTTTTGTTATCAAATTGGCAGCTAAAGTATACCACAGAAGAGATGCTTCCCGAAACACATCAAACCTTGCAAAAATAAGCGACACTAAATTGGTTACGGAAGCATAACGGAGTCTGGCGAAAAAAATATACCAAATTCTGTTAACCAGATTGTGGCATCAAGGCCTGGTCAGCGTTCGTTTGGTGTCAAAGTTTGGTAGAGAGTTTGACACCAAAATCAATACGAAATGGCGACACAGATGAACATGGTTTCTAGCCAGATCTCGTAAAGGTTTGATGCCAAACTGTGTCCAAAAGGTTATCAGGAAGATCACTAAGAATTAATTATTTAATAATTAACTTTCACATTATCAGCATTAAAATTCACATTCCACGATTAAAATCCTTTGATTTAACATTATAACTATCGTCAATTAAAGTGTACTTATTTGCATGGAAGAAATCAAATTGAAAATTACCTGAAAAAATACTGAATACATAGAAAACAAATTTTTACTTATACCTTCTGCAGAAAATCATAGTAACTTTTGCAAAGCTTGGTAAAGTAAATTTATAATGCTGCTATGAGTAATCATCAATCCGTCATTTTGACTGCTCTGGTAGTTCTAGTGTTAACCCTTTGCACTCCAGAGGGAATTGTTAGTCGTCTAATGACACTGACTTCAAAAATTTTCAAATTCGAAGTATTTACCAAGATTCGCCTATATTAAACGTCATTTAGTTTACTTAATATACTAAAATGTACATATGTGACAATTTAACCTCTGAGCCTGACTAACAAACAAACTAACTAAAGTCTGAAAATTTGCGAAACTATCATTTGGTGACTAACAATCACCTTTCGAGGTCAAAGGGTTAACGTTTAGCTAACTGCACGGTGCCACACTTGACCGAACACTGTTAATTATTATACAACGCATACAATTCTTCTTTAACGTTCTCTCGAACAATTTATCCTCGCAGAGCCAACTGCAAAGACGATCGTACCGAATAAAACTATATCTTCTCTTAACCCTTTTCCAATAAAAACTACATTCTCCGCAGGATTGATACAAATGAAATATAAATGGTCGGGCACAGCCTGGAACCAACTGAATAGAGATGTTGTCGAAGCATTTTACTGGATAATTCATGGCTCGTACAACCACCGTTTCATTTCGTCTCGTTCTCTCTCCATCGGTCCACGTTCAATCGACCAGCGGCAACGGGTTTCGTTTTTATTCCCCTATTCCAATTATTGAAATCGAGGCCGTTTTCGTCATCTAGAGAATTTGTTACGGTCGCCAATCAACGAACGTTGTCAACGTTAATTCGCTGCCCGATGCATAGAACGAGCGTGTCTTTAACTTTAAGAAGAGCGTCACCCAAATATGGGCGACGTGTTAAAGAAAGTTTATTCAAAACAATGTTTATATATATATATTCTGTTTTTAAAATACATTATCCGCAGATTTTTTTATTACATTTAGCAGAAACACTTTTACTTCTATTCCTTTCATCTGATACTTGAACTTGACAAGATCATAATTTACTCACTTCGGCAATCCTACGTTAAAAAGCTTGTAGTTAAAAGTTGAAATGTAAATGTAATACAAAATGAAACGAAACATAAAATGGTGGATAGCTAGGAATTCTGGCAATTTAAAATTTAATTAAAAATCGTGAAACTTACTCACGTCACAATTTCCATACCACCACTGGTTACAACGGTGTTCGAAAAAAAGCTTAAAGTTCTGCAATTATCGACCTACGCTGACAAGCGTTTTTCCCGATGCATCGGACAAAACAGGTCGCCGTGGAAGCGAACACTTCATGTCAGCAACAAGAACTGCTCGAAAATGGCGGTACATCCAGCTTAACCGGGTCTTTTGGAAAATTTCACGGGGCTGGGAATCTATTAAAATTGAAGAGGATAAAACTGAGCCCTCGTTAAATGGGAATCAAGCCGAATCGTAAAAGGTTACGGATCCTCTCGCTTTCAGAGACTACCAAATCGATGGAAATGGATTCAGAACCGAGTTGAACTAGAAAGCTCTCCCCTAGAGGCGGGTTTCATTCAAAGACAAATTATTTGCGTGTGAAATATCGAATTTAACTTCCTATAACTAGAACCTTGAAATTTATTATAATTTTTCAACCAATAACTAAATAAAATTCTAGTCATTTCGAACTTCGAACTAGAAATTAGAAATATCGAGTCAATCAATGAGATAAATTTAAATTTCCGTTCCTATTTTTTTTTTTTGTTGGTTTAAAAGATCGCTGTATCCGCATGTATTCATCTGACCTATATTCGTTCGTGTAGGAAGATTATTATGAAGATTAATAATTAAAAAAAACAAAGCCACAAGCACAGTTTTACCGATTTTCGTCTTATCTAGGCTTGGAGGATGTCTTCTAAATCTTTTTCCAGAAATAGCAGAATATCCTGCATAAGACCAAATCAAAAAGCAGAATAAAGCAATATTTTGTACCTTGAAATAAATGGAAACTAAAATTGGAACACATACTAAAATGAAGATCTATGTAATTTGAATTAGAACAAATTTAGTAGAAATGCTATATTTAAAAATAAATCTAAAGAAAAGAAATAATTTAAATTCGAAAAATTACTAGAAGTAGTACTTTATTATTCTTGTTATTCTATCAATAGAAATTTTCTTATCAATAAATTTTTATTGCTGTAAATAGTAATTTTTTGTAAATATTATTATTATTATACATGATTGTATTTCAATTAGAAAAGAATTTTCACGTTTCTTGTACGTTCACGTTGTTCAAATGCCTAACATATTTTTAAGAGAGTTCTTTATGGTGAAATAGAAGCTAGAGGTATTTAATTCCCTTCTTAAAGAATTCAAAAAATGAATCTTTCTCATCAGATAACTGCACTGATGAAATAGTTGCAATTAACACGATGTTCTTACAAGACACCACTTTTATGAGGAGAATACAGTCGGTAAGAAGGTTTTATCGACGCAGAAAACCTAATAACTCTAATAAATTCAAATAACTATACATATGCAAAAATACGATAATGCAAATAATTTATTATTTTCATGCTGTGCATTACCAAAACCAAATATTTTTAGACGATATTGAAAATTATTACTTCAATTTTATATAGAATATTCGTAATCATAATATAATTACTAAATATTACATTTAAAAACTTTGCAGCACAAATTTAGTAATAACTTAGTAATGAAGTGTATGCAAATGAGTTGTATTATACAGTTATACAAATGAATTATTCATATCAGATTAGATTATCGTCGAATTCAGCTCACAGCTATGTAATACTGAACGAAGAGTTTTGTGTAAAAAATGATGCCGAAGAGCCGTGCTATAATAAGACACGTTCACCGAAATACATTTTATTGTCAGAGTATAATCGGTGTCTGTTTCTCATCTGGAGTCCAACAACAGAGATAATACAAAGCTAATGAAATTTTAATGTTTCATTCTATCTATTTTTCGACGTGACCCCATTCCAATTCATTTAAACAGAAATATGAACTTATGCATTATGTAAATACTTATTCTAAATTCCTATTTTTCTTTTACTATTATTTTTAGAGAAATACTTCGTTTTACGAAACTTTGTACATTAAGTTATTTCCTTTTTTTTAGAAGAGGCATATTTATCTTTCATTGTGTTTACAATTAATCATGATAAAAATATCTCACAACATATTTATTTTCGGCATGTTTTATGTAACAATCGCAAAGAACCGAATCGTAAAATTATTCAAATTTCAATTATTTACGTGTTCAGATTTTAATAAATCACCCTGTATAAGATGGACCGCATAAAGGTTTATAAACCGCAAGAGTTCAGCATAATGAATTTCATTAGCATAATTGAGCGATTGCTAGAAAGATATATAGTTAGGTATGTAAATTAGAAATCGGGTCAACTGTATTACACATTTTACACTTACGTGTACAATTTCGTTTAAAGTTCTACTATTACAGTTTATTCTCGTCATACACGAATTCACTGTAATTAATGATTATTCTGCATGGGTATGATACATATACGTAATTTAGATAACATGAAACAAGCTTAAAATATAAAAATTTCCTTTTTGAAATTCATATTATTCCAGATCGAGGTTGATAATATTATAATAACAATTTATTATTTGCAACGACGTTTCGTTTCATCATTTCTTTCCACGTTATGGTAATTAAAGTTTCGTTTTTACGGTTTTCATGAGCGCTATAATAACGATTACACTTTAACACTAGATTTATGGATAGTTCTTGTGTATCTATTTCCAATATACACATACTAACAGAATTTGAAACTGCAGAACCGTGTCTGGAAATAGATTTGGGTATATTTGTATCAGTCTATCAACAAAAGTCAACAAAAATTGTTAGAAATAATAACAATTGTTTTTGCAAAGTTTGCTCACGAAGGTTGAAACCCATCGAATTGACTAAACCTGGTGTTAATGACAAGACTTTCTAAAAATATCCTAAAAGGACGGTATGATCAGAACTTTGGTACAGTGTTGGAGTTAGTTTTCAATTCCTCAGAACCCAGCAAACCTTATAAACCACCACACACCTCGAGTATGCAACTATTCAAAGCCAGTCATTCAAAACCTCAGAACTCTCGATCCTCTGGTTTTGCGAACTACAGAGTTGCATAGAGTTTGCCCTAATTTTATCAAAATCTCAATCTTATTTGCAAACAAACTTATTATTAAATAGAGACACGCAAATATTCCTTTATTTCTAGTGATTCGTTCTCAATAAACCAATTTTTGATTCATATTAATAAAGAATTTCTGATCATTATCAGTAATTTTTAACTTCAACAACCTTTTTTCTGGTCCCTTTCAACGCTTGATGGTGAACATAAAACGGCTTCTTAACTTTCTGTATTAAAATTAAAAATTCAAATCAAAGGATACTGCAGGCTACCTAAAGATTCGAAGAACTGACGTGACACACTGACTTTATTATTAAATTCACGTTTCTAAGAAAATACGAGTCCCTGAAGGAAAATATCTACAACAAATTATTATTATATTAGGGGGACCAGAAAGTAATTTCGTTTCCGTCATTGCATCTCTTGATATTTTGCTCAAAAACAAATGAATTTTTATTGACTCGGCATTGAAAATTGGCACGATAGATGGCAAAAAGTTGTTGATAATGAGGGTGATTACATCAATGATTAAAAATAAAAAAAACGTTAAAAATTTCTGTGTTCAGATTTAATGTAAGAAAACGACATCACTTTCCGGTCCCCCTAATATAACAGATAGCAAGTGGAAGATAATTAAAAGGAAGATTCACGTTCAATAATCCGGAATCTACGAAGTACATCTGTTTCTGTACAGTAAGAAAGTCCCTTCGCCAAACGGTGAAAATGACACAATATTTTTGAAACTTTTAAATACAGCCCATAAAAGCAACTAAGAACAAGGATCAAAAGTAGTTCACGGAGTGGACGATATAAACCGTTTTTCTTCCCCGATGTATTTATGGCTGAAACAACTGCAACTAATTCACGAGTTACAACACATGCAACCTCCAAGTGAACCTCTGAACTTTTGACCTGACTACCGTGCAACCAAGATGTACACACACACACCATCGTACACGAGCCGTTCCACGTCAAATTGCACTCCTTCCGCCACGATGTTACCAACATCTTTCGAACTTGACACGTTTCTTCATACATGAAAGGCTGCAAATATTTGTCCATTCTATGCAAATTGGTGTTTTGGTAAACAGAAAGGGAAAAATGAAATTTAAGCAGTTCTTTTTATCTGGATACAACTTTAATTTTGGAATAATACTCTGCACGACACTTCCCTTTTACATTGCACTAAAGAGGGTAGGATACAGTCAAATCCAAAAATATTATGTCACATTCCGAAAAACTTGTTAGGTGTACACTTAGATATTATACACTTCGCAATTTTTGTGCTCAGAAAGTGTACTCGTTGATGTAAAAACAATTATTTAAACTGCACCAAATGTTTGTCCATTCTATGCAAATTGGTATTTTGGTAAACAGAAAGGGAAAAATGAAACTTTGTTCTTTTTATCTGGATACAGCATTAATTTTGGAATAATTCTCTGCACGATGCTTCCCTTTTACATTTAAAGAGGGTAGGATACAGTCAAATCCAAAAATATTATATCACATTCCGAAAAACTTGTTAGGTGTACACTTAGATATTATATATTTCGCAATTTTCATGCTCAGTAAACGTACTCGTTAATGTAAAAACAATTATTTAAACTGCACCATCAGATAGAAATGTTAAAATATAATGAACAAGCAGATTTAAAATTGTGCAAACTAAAATTAAATAAATCTATGTGTTTTCACATTTGTCGTTTCTTTCCCCTAAGCAAATTTGGGTCAGTCCCTGCATTAGCGTAGCCAGAAGTGTAAAATTCTATTCAAAAGGAAGATGCGATTGCGCTTTTCAGACGCACACGATGCATAGAAATTAATTTCAGAACGTGCTTCGTTCCGTACCGTTTAACGCTAAAACTACCGACAATTAAAGTGTATTTATTTTCATGGAACGTATCAAATTGAAAATTACATGAGAAACTACCGAATATATAGAAAACAAATCTTCATTTATACCTTCTGCAGAAAATCATAATAAATTTCAACAGCTTTATCACATTGAACTTTATAAAGTTGCTATGATAAATAGATATCATTTTATTTCAGCGTTTTGGCCTAGAAATAGGCTTCAGTTTAGTCTTTGGTTACATAGTTTACATCATTGCACTTATTTTATCTTACTCTCGTTTACATTACTTCTATCTCACTTATAAAGTTGCTATGAATAATCACCAACTGGCCATTTCGACTGGTTTGGTAGTTCTAGTGTTAATTTTGCGTTACGATATTGTTTTCCCACGTCTAACATTTTCTAAAACACAACTCGTCCCAGTTACATAGGACACCCTGTATAACAGTGTGTGCACGACGTAACAGGGCTGAATTGGCTGGCCTAGAACGTAACCACGCGACTCCAATTATTTCTTTCGAATAAATAAACGAACGTTCCCTCTCTGCGAGCCGCTCGTGGAATCAAAGAATTATGTACTAACTGGAACACCGTGTCGAAGCTTTCGGTAATCCAGCAGCTGAGCTCCTATTCATTTTCATGGAAAACATTCGGAAACGTGACTACAGGGATTCGAATGACATGAAATTTTAACGAAAGGAAAACTTCGTTTGGTATTACGTAGAAAGGTTCGCGTCGAAGGAAAGATAAAAGAATTTTTAAGAAATTACTGATTCCAAGGAAAATCGTGAATTAAAAAAACGAAATAAATTAATTTTTATCCATTTTCAGGAAAAACGTTTTGAAACGTGACGAGAGATTTTTACAGATTCAGTTTGATATCACGTAGAAAGTTTCGCGTCGAAGGAAAGATAAAAGAATTTTTAGGAAATTACTGATTCTAAGGAAAAACGTGAATTAAAAAAACGAAATAAATTAATTTTTATCCATTTTCAGGAAAACGTTTTGAAACGTGACGAGAAATGTCCAATGGCGTGAAATTTTTACAGATTCAGTTTGATATCACGTAGAAAGTTTCGTGTCGAAGGAAAGATAAAAGAACTTTTGTGAAATGATTGATTCTAAGGGGAACCATGAATTAAAAAACGAGAAACCACGTTTCTACCCATTTTCATGGAATGTATTTTGAAATTTGATGAGGGAATTCAGATGATATGGAAATCTAACAAAAAAGGAAATTTCGGTTAATGTGTTGCATTAGGCTGAGCTTAATTTGATGGATACACTTTTCGAAGTGGTGATTTCACGACACTTTATACTCGCCCAAAGTTCTTTCTGCTGCTGTACGTAAGAATTTGTTATTGCTGGGGGAACGATGCGGAAGATATAAGTTTTGGGAGTGGAAAAGTGGGGATTATCCTGGGTTCAGGGGTTGCTGAAGGATAAGGCAGTGGGGCTGGGGTTCAGGTGAGCAGTAAGGGATGTGGTATTGATTGTTGAAGGATGATTCTGTTAGGGAGGAAAAATTGGAAATCTGAGGTCTATTTTACTTAACGCATACAATTGATTGCGAATAAGCGTTGGCATGTGTAGAAAATTTCACGTGGAAGCAAAGATAAAAAGACTTTCGAGAAGTTATCGATTTTATGACGAAACATGGATTAATACTAGATTGCCGGAGTGAGTCAATTTGACTCATTTGTGATTTTGTCAAGTTCAAGTATCGTGTGAAAGGAATATAAGTAAGGGCAATATAAAAATCTAAGGGAAAATGTATTTTAAAAACAGGAAATATATGTAAAAATTGTTTTGATTAAACTTTCTTTAAAATTAAGTTTTATTTTCTTTTTTTAAACTTCAATTTTCATGTTTGAGTCAAATTGACTGGTTTCTGGCAAAATAGGTATATACCCAACGTCCGGTAATCTAGTGTTAAAAAGAGAGAAAGATGATTCGGGATGAAAGTCACGATTCAAGAAGTATGTCGTTAATTAATGATTTTAATTGAATCAGTGGAAAGATTCGGTCGACTACCGTTAGACAACCTTCATTTACATAAAAATAATGTCACTATGTTTACGCTTAAACGATTGGAATTAATTAAGTGTTTCGAATAAGTGTTTCGAAATAAAAAAATGAGCGGGTTAATAAGAGCTTTAAAGAACGTTCGGGTAAATAAAGTTTTGCATTGATCTAATAATTTAGGAGATCATTATTTTAGAGACAGCCTACAAAACTAAAGTAAAAAATTTAATTTCTTATTTGCGTAACGGAGCTCTAAGTTCGTTAGCCATTTTAGGAATGTATTGATTCATACTTGTAGCAAAATGGCGTCTACCATGTAACAGTTATTTGGGCCTTTAAACTATTCCTTTTACAACGTATAGTCTATAAAACATACCCTTTGGATAATATATTTTTCACTCAAAAATCGTTATTTTAATTTTCCTGAAAAATTATCTTCTCAAGGAATAACCATACTCAAAGAATTCCTTAAAAAATTATCCACAAACAATAAGATAACCTTTTCAATATCGTGTTATAGAACACGATTTATTTTTTTCATAAAATACAATTTTCTCAAATCGAAACGCGAATTAACACTAGAACTACCGACGAATTAAAGTGTATTTATTTGCATGGAACGCATCAAATTGAAAATTGCATGAAAAAGTATCGAATACACAGGAAACAAATCTTCATTTATACCTTCTGCAGAAAATCATAGTAAATTTTGGAAGCTAACCACAGTGAATTTATAAGGATGCTAAGAATAATCACCAATCGGTCATTTTGTCTGCTCTGCTAGTTCTAGTGTTAAAAGAAAAAGGAAAACATTGAGAGGAAACAATCGCGAGTATAGAGGGTTGAAATTGTGGTATGAACATACGAGATCCTTCGAGACCCTATCTGGCTTTGGTATTGACTATTCGATAAAAACCTTCCGTCCGTTATCGTGTTTCGATACGTGTGCGTACATGTACCGAAGGAACACATAAGAAATGATTCTGTTCAGCCCCGGCGTCAAAGAAAAACGTGTTGGCTGTTTTTGAAGGCGTGCGGGATCCGCTCGAGAGGCGAACAAAGGGACAAAAGGGAAGCGGAAAGAAGAAAGGGAATTCGGATGAAATTTTCGCGGGAACTCGGGACGAAACGGAAAGCGTTTCCAGGTCCGGGGGAACAAAAAGTTGCCGTAGTGGAATTCCTCTCTCGATTTTCGATTGCGGGAGCTTTCACGCGGTGACGGAAGTTACTTTTACAAAAATTGTTCCTCCGACGAAGCGAACGGATGGAACATTTTACAAAATGTTCGTTAAAAACTTTCCATCCGTGTTTCGTTTATCTGTTTATTTGCACTTTTCAAGCTTTTTCTTTCGCTTAATCAACATTAACATTTTCGTTGGAAACAGTTTGACCGAGTATGAAACGGTATATTAAAATTAGAAAGATTGTGTAAGTAAAGAAAAATCAAACACGATACGTACAGAAAACAGTTACTCTTAATCTTTTTTTCTCAAATTTGCAGTCTTTAAGAGTATGATAACTAGAATACAGACTTTTATGCAAATTATAATTTTTTATGAATACAACTGAGAAGGTAAAATTTAAATAGAGATCTGTTTTACTTCATAAATATAATTTGCATTTCGCCTGACGTATGTATGTACTTTGTAAAATTGAAATACATTATGTGCATTCATTAATTTCTATTTTATTTCATTTCAGTTTCTCCAAAATTCATGAAAATTCCTAGGCCAGTGATAACGTTTGAAATAATGTCCAGTAAAAATGTTTGCAGTTAACAATCGTCTGTAAATAATAACAACGTCATGTTGATTTTATAACACGAACAATCATGTGTCTGGGCACCTCATAGACTTTTTTTGTTACAAACGTTTAGTTAAAAAAAAAGTATTGCTAAATAAATAAGAAATATAAACAAACCGATGTTGAGTCAGGCTCGAAAAGTTAAAAATTACATTTAAACGTTTAAATGACCTCTAAATCATCGTGTTTTGTATTTATACGATAATTACTGGCAAAAGCTATGAATATAAACTATGAAATTAAGTTAGTTATAGAAAATTAATTCCTTGATAGATTCGCAAAGTAAATTATTATATTACTTAATGATGGGTCATTAATAAATCACGTTCATTGTGTGTTCTGACTATCGTATGGCCTATATAGGCCAATTAAATCGATTGATTTAACTGTATCATGTAACCGATGCTACTATTAGATTAATTACTCTAATCACAGTTTCCACTTCTACTTCTACGATTTCAAATTGAATTTCCGATGCCCTTTCGCATTGATTTGATATGTATATACCTAGTTAAAGGTTAAGCAAAATCTGTTGTTCATGAAAATTGAGAGCGACAAAATTGTAATCTATAATTTTGCTTAAGTAGATACCTTTTACGTTTTAATTGTAATTATAACGAAATCAAGTTACCTTGATGTTTAAAAAGTTCATTATCCAATGAACGAAGTAATTCAATCTTTATAATCTCATTTGAATCATCAAAAAGTGAAATTTAAAAATAGTGGAAAAAGTAAATAATAGATCATTAGTAAAGGGATTGTGAAAAATGTACAAAATAAAATTCGAAATATCAATGTCTATTGTTCTTAACATTATACTTATTTTAAGTATACGGGTATACTTATTTGCGATGAAGAAATCAAATCGAAAATTATACTGAAAAACTATCTAATATGAGGGAAATAAATTGTAATGATTGCAGTAAAATTCATAGTAAATTTACGATCATGTGTGGGTATCGCAATAAATTAACTAAGTTTCCATAAAAATTAGGAATTGATCATTTTCACCGGTCTTGGTAGTTTTAGTGTCAATTTATTAACCGATTACAGTATTTATTTGTCACTAGAACTACCGTCAATTAAAGTGTACTTATTTGCATGGAAGAAATCAAATTGAAAATTACATGAAAAAATACCGAGTACGTAGAAAACAAATTTTTACTTATAGGTTCTGCTGTAAATCATAGTAAATTCCGGATGCTTTACCACAGTGAATTTATAAGGCCGCTACGAATAATCCACCAATTGGTCATCTTAACTGCTCTGGTAGTTTTAGTGTTAAATGCATTGCTTTACAGTGCTCAGGGCGTACACAAACGTTGAGAATTTTACGTAGAGTCACGTGCAAATTTATTTTTTCCTCTTTTCAAAAAATAGGTTGGAAACCTCAAAAACGTACACGTAACTGTTTTACATACACCCGCATGTAGCAACACGCGATGCATGATTTCGAGAAATCATAACGGCATGAGAAGCGCGCGAAAACATTGCACTGGTGTTTTCTAAACTCACACAGATCGAATCGTGACGAAATTACATGCAAAGCTGTAAAATGAAACTTCGTGACGACCTTTTTCAACTTCAACCTCGATTTTACACGCAAATGTAGAACGAAATTGTATTAAAATAATTAAATAGCTGCAACAATTATAATCATGAAGTGAGGGCATTTCTGTTTGTCTAACTTTCAATGCCTTCGTTTCAATTCCAAAGCATTATAAAACGTGTCGTAGAGAAGCTAAACATTTGATCAAAATGTTGGTTTATAAAATTATATTTCACGATTTAATTATATTCTAAAATTTATTAAAATTATGAAAAACATAAAGAAAGTATGAATACAGTAGTGGACAAAAGTTGAAGACCAAAGGGTCAAAGAAAATAGATAAATTAATTAATAAGAAGTAGTAGAATAAATGAAAATTGCATTCTATGCTAATCAATAAATAGTGTCTTACCATAACAATAGCAAAAATGAATATACAGACAACATTTGCAAACCATAAGGCTATGCTGTCCTCTCGTCTTAAACTTTTGTCCGCTACTACTTCTTCTACGTCCTGTTTTTTAGGACCAAGTTGTCACGATGATAGTTTCTACCCTTTTTTATATCATACAAGCCTACAATTTTTCTTCTCTAACCAAGTTATCACGATCGTAATTTTTTCCTTTTTTATATCATACAATCCTATAATTTTTCTTTTCTAACTAATTAACAGAAAATATAAACGACTATTCTTTTCTTTTTTATCCAAAATAATGTTCAGAGTAATTTGTCTACGAAAGCACAAGTCCCTTCCGAGATGAGAGTATTCTTTTATTTTTTAAATACATCCTAGAAACTAACTTATGATTGGAAAAATCTGTAACCAGAACAACTTAAACGTACGGTGTAGCGAGAGGTTTTGATTTTTGATGATGGTTTCACCGTAAGGTGTGCATGTTATTAGCTTCGCATACCATCGCTCGTGTCGTATCGAAGAAGAAACATGGAAACTTGCATACATAATATACCTGCGGGTTACGATTCAATTGCCATTGAAATCTGAATAATGAAACTACGGGGTTGACAGCAGCTATGGTTCGTAATAATCACAAGTTTCTACCGCTGAAAGAGAACTTAGTAAGCTGAACATGGTCGTTATTCTTTTTGTTATTTCAAAACGTTTTTGCAGAAGCGAGCGCATACATCGTCGAAGAAACTGCTCGTTTTATTATACAAATCTCTGTAAGACACGCAACGTGTACACAGGTTGTTAATAAAAAATTTAGGTCATTCTTATAGATTTACTTCTCCACATTAACGAACGCGAATTCTATAGCATTCAAATTTAAAAACCAATTATTATTGATTTAATTTTATACAACCTCGATTCAAATATAGTCGTGGATGCTATAGCATTCGTTGCATATAACTGTTAAAATGTGATATTCTGATTACTCTTACAAAATGTGTTTAATCACATTTTGGATATCACAATTAATTTCGAAATAAGTCGTATGTCTATTTTTGCACCTCACCTTTTACTGTTCGCGAACGTGTTAACTCGGTAAAAGAAAATCATATTTACAATGCTTGGAGTAACCTTCTATCTCTTGACTGTAAACATTTTTAAACCATAACTGTGAGCATTTGCATATCATTTTCTCCTGATACGATACATAGTGGTGTTTAAATGGTTTCAATCAGAATTTTTGAATTGTCCAAGAGAAGCTTTTACAAGAGTATAGAAATTTGGAAGGGAATTTGCATATATTTAACATTCTGAGATTGCACGATGAAACTCTAATTAATTATTCGATGTTGCAATTTATTTATAGAATAAGAACACTTTTTTCAACTTCTGGTGGGTATAGTTTTGGAAAAAAACGGGCTTAGATTTTATTATGGTTTCTAGCCGCAGATATATGCAACGCGAAATAAAGTGAAATCCATAAAAAGATACGCATACACAGACCAGGCACAATAAACGTTAATCTCATCGGGATCTACTATATCACATAGCTATACCAATAGAAAATGTATTGAACGATAAATCTTGTTTCACAGTTTTATGATTTTATACGCTAGTAAAATAAAAATTTCTCGAACCGTATAATACTCAAATTCTTTTATTACATTCGAAAAGAAATACGAATAAATGTTACTTTCTCAAATTAATCGGTTAATGAAAATTAATTTTCGTAGACCGTGTCGTTAGAAATTAAAAATTTATAGAATTTTTAACTATGTTACGATGAATTCAATAGCGATGCATTCGCAATCTAACCGTGACAGATACTTAATATGATAATCTCCAATTTTTATAGAATTCTGATGAGCGGTAATTCTTAAGATAGACAATTAGCTGCAATGAAGAAGTGAAAATAATCATGTGTGGTGTAATGTGCAACAATTTTCAAAAGTGAAAAAGCAGCATAAATTGATTCTATCGAAATTTGAATACATAAATACATTTGGAAAGAAAGAAATTTATGTGTTCAAATAAGATATTAAAAGCTAATAATTCTTCTTGTCGATTTTTCATCGAAAATATCTCTAGATTACACACCCAAATACAAAAGAATTTCAATTATTTATAAATTAACAACAGTTACAGTTAAAAATAGACTGTTAATACAATTTTCAGTTTTAACATGTTATTATGTAGTAAATTAATGTTTATTGTCAAAACTATTAATCGTATGAACACAATGCGTTGTTCATCTTTTTTATATGAATTTCTGACATTCCAAAACATTCTGAATCATCTTTCTGAAATGTAGAAGTTTAATTTTATCATTCTTCAATTCTAATTTTGAGTAAAATATCGTAAATCTCGTAAAATGTTACTATTTTGTTTTTAAATTAAGATAGAACGTTCTTACAGTCCCTTAAATTTTCTTTTTGACGTGTATATGTTTTGTGTGCGATATATTTAGACATTAACTTTACAATAAGATACATATTAAGTGTGACCTCACGCTTTGGTAGGAGGTAGAGGCATCCGAGCTCTCTTAACAGTCCAGCGTATCTTGTATGGTGGCATGTCGTAGACCTCTCACACTCTTTACGACGAAAGTCCACACCACAGTCTCCATACCTGAGGTATTAATTCCGCGTGTTCAGAAAATAGCGAATGAAAACGAATAGCTTTCAAAATGAACGTGTTATAAGCACTGACTCAACATAAAGTATGGTCAAATGTTATAAATATTGTTAAACTGTAAAAAAAGAATAAAAATTCTCTTTTACCGAAGTCTCGTGTTTGGGTATGTAGTCTATACGCACTAATTTACGTGGAAAATATTTTACATGAAATAATGACTTTTAATACATCGTTTAAACAAATAAACTTTTTTATAATCTGTTATCGCTGTTAAATTCATAAATATACAAAATTTGTTAATTACTGTAATACAATAGCTATGGTGTGCTACTTAGAAGTTTGACTGTATATATAAATAATTTGCTAGAAGAAACTAAAGAAAACTTTTTATTTACATTATATATCTCGCATAATAAGTATATAATCAATGAACTTTAACTTCTATTAGATCTGTAAAATGAAACAAAAATTACTAATTGTTTAACCCGCTTTGGATCCGATATTGTTGAATGCTTTAAATTCCAATTCAAATACCCATTCATGTTTTGCCGCAATCAGTATGACTTATTACTTAGCTTATTGTCTTGTAATAAAAGTTATAATTCATTAAGAACTTCTGGCCTTATGAAGTAGCATTAACTTTTATAAGTTTTTTCTAGTTCCATTTTGAAAAAATTGTATAAAATAATTTACAAGAATGTAATCAGCATAGAAGAAAAGGAAAAGAGTATTACCTATTATAATTACTATATAAATGCTATATGATATGATGTTCTTATAAATATTATATAATGCCGAAAAATGTTGACTAACTTTTTAAACTGGAAAAGATATTCAGGACTATTTTGTAAACAGCGAACAAGAAGCGTTATAAAATTGTAAATTCTAAAAAGAAACAAAAGACAAACGGTGGAATAATCGGTGAAAAACCTAAGCGCCACCTGCCTATCGATGAGCGATGATAATTATTTTTTTAATTCATCGCGGTCAAGAAACAATCACCGCGTCGGTAATACTACCAATTATCTTCTTCCTATCGATCGGTAAGGACGAGTCAAAATGGCGGTGGGAGATGTTTATCGAGCCAAAGGAAGACTCAAAAAAAAAGAGCAATCCTGAATTCCTCAAAGAACAACAATCACGCACGAAGGATCCTTAACCCGCCAAAGTTCGTATTTCACGAGCGACTCTGAGAAGAAACAGCGACGACTGGATGGAAACGGAAAGAAAAAGGCGGGATGAGCGGTAAGAGCGTGAAACGAAGCGGATGCAGGATGAATCAGAAGTCTAAACGGGAATGAAAAGGCGCTTACCAGTCTGTTCGCTCGACTTCAACAAAAAGCACCAACCCTTACTGTGGCCGCCGCACCACTACTGATATTCGAAGCCAGAGCGACCGAAGTGATAGGTCGACGGGCATGCGTATTGGACCCGTTCACCTGGGAACAGGTTGATAAAGCACTACCTACTGGAGGGTGGATGAAACGAAACTTTCGCGCTCCATCATTCCTTAAACCTGCTTCGCACAGCGATTCGTAAATCGAAATAAAAGTACGATGGATACCGACCGATACGTGTAATTCAATGGGAGCGTTCAGACGGCGATTCTTGCAAGGTACAGAATCGTGATACGGATTTTGTGAATCCTCGATCGGTCGGTTTTCGAATCGAGGTTACTGATTGTTATATCATACAAACGAAGGACGAATTGCCGATTCGTACTAGCGATATAAATGAAAAACGGTTCAATAGAGGAATTGTCCGTAAAATTACCCGGACTTAGTTACTGTATTGCAACTTGTGGCGCGTGAATCGGGATACACGAATTGTGTGAACGGTCAAACGTGTCTCGCATACGTGAAAAGCCGTGTGAAAATTTTAGCGTTACAAAAATACGAAAGCGGTTCAGTGGTATAGGATTGGGTATTCAACCAATTTCCAAATTTTTGGTACCATTTAACTCCAAAAAAGGGACTAAATCTTGTTTTTCGCTAAGTTTCGCTAAGATTTTGTAACCAATATAAAGTTTAACGCGTTAATATATTCAAATTTATCTACCTGTTCTAGGAAAAGAAAAATCAAGGAACTTTGCTTGTTTTTAAAAATTTGTCTGATTTTGATTGTTAAATGAATTGATCTTTGTAAGATGTCTGAAGTTCTTGTATTTTTCCAATATCCTAAGTTTAAGAAGTGTATTGAAACATTTTTAATTGGCTTTATGTGAAATTATATGAATAAAGCTTTTAGCTGTCGACAACAATAGGCAACGCGCTTCGATTGAAACGATCATCAATGAAAAATCGAGGACCCTAATTTCAAAATAACTCAAGTCAATTGTCTGACAGTGTAGTGCATGAGTTACTAATAATGCTGTTTACTGTGGGCGTCATCCGACAAAATGTAAAGTAATAGAAAAATGTTAAAATTATAAACTATATTTATAAGAACAATTATTATATTTAGACGATTTCATTTTTGTTGTAGGATTAATCTTCTTAAATGGAGCCTTCTATAAACATTTTACAATCGCCTTTATCTAATATTTGTCATCTCAGAGGACTTTTTCTCAATAGTGTGCACTACTTACAAAGCAAAGATATTTACTCAAAAAAGCTCTTATTATGTAAGGAAAAATATACAGTATATGGAACAAATGCTTTAAATGTATTTCTTTTCAAACTGAATTGTTGAACAGCTTTTGAGAATTTTTTGAGCGTATACATACATCAAACATGTCTATTTCAGAAATCGTCCACTACGAACAAAACACACATAAAATTAACATCAAAAGGAAGAGCAGACTCTGAAAAATAAACTAAAAGCATAAAAGTTTATAAATAAATACTAGAAATGTGATTTTTTAAGAATTGAATATTTGATTGATTTTCTGGTACCGAAACACTATAATCATCTAGCGGTGAAATGGTGGTACTAATTAACATATTCATATCCATTCTACGTATAGAATAATGTTTTATTTTATTTACAATAAATAATTTTGTGAATAAATACGTATAACAAAGTTCTTGATAATAGATCATAGGCTTAATTTGAAAAAACGATGCATATCCAACATTTATTTATAAATATTTAAAGTTTCATCTGCTTATGTAGACAAAACACTCTTTTGTTCTATCATTTTTGTTAGAATATAAATTATAATAAAAAATTTTTAAATATACTTACTCCGTTGTTTTGGAAAAAAATTCACTTTAATTCTGAAAATCATTAACTATCAACTTACTAAGTATAATTCATAAAATTATAAGATATACCGTCTTGTGCTTCATTTATAATGTTATATTTGCGACATTATTTATAGAAAAACCCAATGCATGTTTATATGATCAGATTGTGATTACCCTTCGTGTAAGGGAGAGAATACAGTATCCGACAATTCTGATGGATGGCGCTTATCGCTTAATCCCACGTTGGATGATCAAATCAAGAGTGGAAAAAAGTCACTAGGCAAAGGTGGTGGAAACTAACAACGCCGTTGAACTGGCAGAGGGAGTAAGCCCGCGCCCATTTTTTCAGTGATCAAACCACGGTCAAAAACAGTTTGCCGGTTCACATCAATTTACGTTATTTGACGGGAATTCTTTCGTACTTTCGTACTTTATTTGTGAGTGATCATCAATCAAATCCGTAAGAGTTTATAACCCATTCAACAAAAGCGAAGTGTTGAGAGCAGCTGATTGTGGTACTTTTTCGGTCCATCTTCGCGAACGCGTGCCGAACATCTTGAGTTCTCTGCAAGATCTTTAAGTAATCTTAACTGCCAGCTCCAGACTCTAGTCAGTGAATTTACTCAACTAACCCTGTTGCTAAATTGTCTTGTTAATTTAATAAAGACAATTAAATAAAATTTAAGCGCTTAGATTGTTTCTATTTAAGTCACACCGCTCCTTCATTCAGATCTTTTCCCGGTAGAGTGCTCAATCAAGCTCTAATACGTGCAAACACATACATACATCACAAGTACACATGCATACGTAAATATACAACATGTTTACTTAAATATGATAGGCAAGTGCAATATTCTTTTATTAACAATCCCTTAAAAAAATATTTACTGACAACTGTTAAACCACTCAATTACATAATTAATAAGTTCCAGGTCATGTGACCCACAGGTGTATATGAAATCTTCGTTAGCTATTTTTTACTATAAAATTAAAATATCAAAAGTCTAACATAAGTGTTATATTTTTTTAATTAGATATACTATTTGCTAATATAATCTATGTGTTTGTTCCAGTAAAGTTCGTTTAAATCAGAATAATAATTAAAATTTACAAACTTATATAAACTTAATAAATTTAATCTAATTAAATATATAAATATCACACTACAATTAGGCATGTACAAATTATTTTATCAGTGCTTTACAGGATCATTAAAAAAACAATTATACTTTCACATCATATTTAATGGAACATTCTATACGTAACATATGTACAGACTGCTTCATAAAGAGTAATATATTTCAAAGATATAAAATTTTTGCATGAAAAATAAGATGACTTTTGAAACTTCTTTATGATCATTATTGAATACATATTTATCTTAACTTAAATATATGGGTACTTAGAAGATGTAAACAATTTTAATATATTACACCACTTTTTGCACAATATTTTGAGGTGCACGCGCGCGCGCATGTGTGTATATGTATGTATGGTATGTTTTTCATGTGGTCTCAAAAATTATTATCCTACAGATAAAAAGGTATGGTATTCCAGTAAAAAAATTAAAATGACCCAGAAGTTTCTCTCATCCCAACAGCTGAAAAAGAACTATATACAATATGTATTGTCCCCTTTTTTACCAAAAAAAAACTTGTAAGAATAATTTGTTCACATGGTTATAGAATATTTAACTAAGATACACTATATATGTGAACTATAAAGTCCACTTTGTTATAATGACCCCAATAATAAATTCACTAAACATACAAAAATTATTAAAAAGGAAAAATTAGACTTATTAATACAAACCATCTTATACAAACAATCAAAATATAAACGTATAAACAATCCTTATCACAACAGAAATAATGTAATAAAAATAATTAAATTAATTATTTCTAAATTTAATTAATATCACCACAAAAAGATAACAGAGCTACATTAAAAGAGAAAATTAAGAATTATTCCTATTTCTAGCGTGTGAATTTCCTTTTTTTTTTTGGATACACCATACCTTGTGAAACATTGTATGTATATACCAGCGCGAATACGTGCGTGCACATGTAACGAACACGCATATATGTATTGCTTTATATTATAGAACTGATAAGTCATAATACGTATGCAACTGCAAAATTTCTGTTTGTGATGCAATAGTTATTTACAAAATTACTTCAACTAAAAAAAAAATATTGACAAATACATCCCTCTAATTAATAAAATATATTACAATGTAAAACACACAAATTATGCAAAGTAATTAATTTAAAACTAAGTTCTATAAAACATTTAGATTTCGAAGCAATGTTCGAATTTGACATAATTATTTGAACAAATTTACTGAAAATAGATAAATATTTAATAGATAATGTACCCAAAATTAGTATTTAGGATTAAAAAATTTGGATAGCTGGAATATTACTAAAAAAATTTGAAAATATAAAATCGAGCAATTAAAAATTTACATAACAGGATAAAATTAAAAAAAAAATTGGCTCGAGTTCATTTAATCAATGTGTTTAAAAAATATTGCAACTAATAAGAATAACAATAATTAACATAATAATTACTATAATAGTAATAAAATAATAATAATAATAATTACAGTTGAATTATATTTAAATGCTTTAACATTTCTTAAAACAAGAATAACATTCATTCCTACGTAGTATGAATTTATATACAATATGTTCAATTTAACTGTGTACACGTTATTAGTTCTCTAACTAACGGAAATATAAAAAAGTTCATAATGAAAGTTATTTGATTTGATGAAAAAAATCAACAGAATATTTAAATCGTTTTAGAGTTACTTATAGAAATTTTAATATCACTATAATTTTTTTTTATGTGTTTAGCAATATGTATGAAACATATATTTGAATAATAATTTATTGTTTATATTACTTGGTAACAAATATCAAGTTCTGTTACCATCCTTTTCATAATGCACAAATTATTTTACTACTGTTAAATATATTCTATTTTGCAATTATAAGAGATACATTAAGCAGGATGTTAATAATAAAAACATTCAATTTAAAAATGTAATTGTGACACGCACAAAATTTGCGAAAATGCAATTAAACATGAATATATATACGTGTGTATATGTGTGTGTATGCATTATTTATACAGATATGCTTAGTATGCACCTAATTTATTTTTACCGCATTTTATTAATGTTAACGAGACGGCATTTCCAATGGAAGAATTAAATAAAGAAATTTGCAACCAAAATGACTGAACCAAGCTTTTTTATTCGATGCACGTGGCGTTCTCACTTTTTATATTTTAAATATTTTTACAATAAGTACTATCCTGCTTCATGTGCCTCTTATAATTGAAAAATAAAATACTTTTATAAAACAGTGGTAAAATAATTTATTAATAAAATTACTAATTTCATTAATCTTGACTGCGAGGTGGTCTAAAAATTGTAAGATATATATTTATATTTAAAGAAAACAAAAAGATTACAAAAGGTTTCTCTGAGTTTCCAATTCGGACCAAAAAGAAATAACTTACTTATGGGGCGAACGCCTTACCCACCGAATCACCAACTACACAATAAGAAATATCATACAGGTATAAAAACAGATGCGTAACTTTCATATTAAATATCTACTGAATTAATAACCCTAGTAGGTCCCCAAAAACGGGTATAATTATTTTCAGATCCTTAAAGTCTGCCACTGTGCTAAAACCAATTGGAAAATCAGCGTTACACCCAGAGACCTCTTCTTGTTAGACACAAGCGCTACTACGGATGGTCCTGCATGGCCGTGAGATTGGACCAGTGGCCAGCAATGAGTTCGAGTTGCAACATCGGAACATTTGACAAACGGACTACCCCTAAACACAGCTTATTTTCGCCTGCAACTCGAAGTGATCTGAACCTATCACTATCCACTCTCATCGTGTAGGGCCACTTTAAGGCTGTGCAAACAGAAGGAAAAGAGGTCCAAGGAATATACGATCTGGTTGAGGAATGATGTGGAAGGGTGTGAGACACCTCAACAAGGCAGCGGGTTGGGGTGGACACTCGTACAGGGTTGGTTGACAGTATGTAGGCACGGGTTACCCATATGGATGAAAATAAAGTTAGGACTGCTGAATTACTATGAATTGGAGGAAATTCTATTACTGGGAATTAGAATTCGAGTTCCTGTCCTGTAAGGACGCGAGTGCGATGAAGAGGGAAGCGAGGCGTTGGCAAGGCGAAGCAATACAGATATCTGATAAATTATATTACGTCTTGAAATGCGTAATAAAGTGGCAATGATAGAAATGTATAATTTTATTTATGAAGGTCATAATGATATTAAAATATCTGTAAATAACAGTTTTAAAAAAATTTTAATGTTCTATTAAGTTTATCTGATTAAATCAAAAAATTTTCATATGAAAAACTTTTTCGTATTTTCAAAAGTTAGAGAAATAATAACGTGCATACACTTAAATCAAACATATTGTACGTATACATGTACATAGTTTCCAATATACATACATATATATGAATATATACATATGCGTGTATGTATATTATATGTATATGTATATATACACATGTATATACATATATATGGTTTTTTAGTAATCCTAAGTTTCATTCTAATCAACTGAATAAACAATCGTTTTAAGAGGTTCCTTTTTTTTTTTGAACACAGTTCACGATTACTAAACACTTTCACTGTAATCAACAATGGCTCTTGCGTATTAATCTTTCTTTGTTTTTCTTTCTGTATTTAGTTAATCCCAAAATTATTTCTATTACTATTATTTCACTTGCGTCTTTAGATGCTGCAAAAATTCGTAGTAACTCAGAGAATTTTCAAAACGATCTTCAACTAACCGTTCGATAAAGAGCGTCCTGAAGTGACTGTCATCCCTGACAAATAAAAATTTTTATACGAATTAATATGTGTAAGAAGGATCAATGTTTTGAAGCAATATTATGTTCAACCATTTAAATAAAAAGTATATGTCCTTAGTAAGTTGTTAAATTCTTACTAAAAGAGCAGTTTTTAATATACTAATTAATAGTGCAATGCAACATATACTAATTCAAAGTTATACTTCAAAATGATTTTTATAATATAATTTACACTATCTATACAATATTAACAAAGAAATTCCATATTAATAGCAAATCAGTTTCTAATTTTACATATATGCTCTATTAAATTAATTTTTAAAATATTGCTTCAAATATAGTACTAAATTGCTGTATTTATCATTATTTTAGACTTAAGAATTTAAAGCGTAATAATTTTAAAAATATAAAAAGTAACTAATCATACCGAATAATTTGTACAGAAGCTGGATACGGTTTTTCTTCTTGTAGGCTAAATATAAAATTGCGTAACCTTTCATTTTCAGGTGTCTCAACCTCTGGTATCTCGTACTGAAAACAGAAATATTTCCGATTTCATTCTAATAATGCGGAAGAATTCATTGAACTATCTAATTTTTTTTTTATTCTTTGTCATCTTAGTTATTCATATAGGTATCCAATTAAACTTACGAATTCTTCCGGTATTGAAGGAAAAGCAGAAACTCCAAATACGTTACAACAAAACGAAGGATTAATGTTCTTGCCGATCAAAATAAATATTCGATCACCAGCGTCCATTAAGAAAGCACCTCTAGAATCTAGTTTTTCAGCAGAGAGATGCAATCTAGGTGGTTGTGGACATAATTTTCCATCAATATCTTTCGCATTTCGATCTTCTAGTGCATGAATAGGATAAAGATCTGGATAGATCATTTGAATTAATTGAAACAGTGGCAGAGCTTTTAACTGACACATTGCAAATACCCGATCATCAAGTCTTGTACTTGTTCCTGATCTGAAGGCAACCTGAAAAATATATTTACTTCTTAACCACAAAAAAATAAAGAAGCAAAATTATGATTATTGTATATTACTAAGACAAATTATAAGTCATTAATTAAAAAAATTATTTCACAATATATATAAAAAAATGTGACTCTTCAATTATTACTTACGCATTTAAGCAAAGCAAGAATATAAAGTGATAATAATTTTAAGCTTCCTGGAGCAAGAAGTCCACCAGAGGCCATTGATTGGGATAATTTGTAGGCTGATAAAACGTCCACAGCCACGTTTATTAGAGCATCTCTTGCATCAGATAGGGAGGACTGTTGAGATCTGTCTACAGCTATGAGAATATAAACAATACAAAAATTAAAATATAATTAAAAAGGTAAATATTATTTCCCAAATAATTAACGGTACGTTATAAACACTGAAAAAGAAATCTTACCCATTTTAGAAAGTAGGCCCACTATACATTGTTGATCAGCAGAATGAAGGACATCAGTCAAAGTAGATACTACTGGCAGGCACAATGTATGTACCCTAATTCTTCTTTCACCTAGAACACATTTTAGATCCATATTTATTTTCTTATTTGTTTCCCACGGTAATATTTTCAATTTTATATTTTAATTTTATTAAAATGTAAAAGCTAATTAGATGAAATACTGTAGACAACAAAGAGTTCAACAAAATTTTTAATCCTTTTTTATCTATAATAATAAATAATTTAAATAATATATATTTTTTATGAATCTTATTTATAATTATTTACTATAGCCCTTACAATATAAGGTAATACTTACCTTTACTAGATGTATAAAGTAAAGCTGCCTGAAAACAAACATTTTGTACGTCAGAAAGATTCTCTTCTATGGAGATTTGCATTCCAAAACCAGCATCTGGGTTGACATTAGGTAAACCAAGGAGGTCAGTCGCTCTCACAAAGAAATTTCCATGGAAAGTGTGAATACTCAATCCACGCGTGCATCGTATTCTCATTACAGCTTCAAAACCGATCTTTCTAGTAAGATAACGTCTCAATATTCTGTCGAGAGTTTCCGCATATTGTGGTTTTGAACCTCGAAACAGAGGAATGTGATATATGCAACCCCCAGAGAATTTGCACACACCAGCTGTAACATAAAGTTTTTATTTATTTAATCTCCATCTTAATTTTTTGCTAACTAGCCTTAATTATCAATCAAATATATCAATTATTTAAATATTCAATAATTTAAAGCTTTTAAAAAATTAATCCTTGTATAATAATATGTAAGATAACACATTTAAGTACTCAATACATTCAATAATTAAAAAATAGGAATTCTTTTAATCTATAGATTGTTAAAAAATATACATAGTATATAACCAGTATATAATTAATTAATAGGGTAAATCATAATTGTTACATACAAAGAGTAGCCAAGTCACAATATTGACTATTTAACAAAAATAAGTCGACTGCGATTTGTTGTCCACTGCAATCTAGCGCCAATCTTTTGTAAAAGTCTGTAACTGGATTTAGATGCGGTACATCTTTACTCGCTCTAGTATTTGGATCTTCTCTTGCTTGTAGGATACCTGGACCCAGATTTGGTAAGCACGTTTGAAAAACGGACACACGTCCACCAGTTGGTGACTGAGACAAAATAAAGAACGTTTACATTTTTTATTATATATTTTTACTACGAAATAATTTATTAATATGTATGCACTAATTCTTTGAATAAATGTATATATCCTTTTACATACCATAAGTTTATATGCAGCTTGCAACGCCGCACCTAAAGCACTATTTGTGTCATGAGTTCCTTGAAATTTTGTGGGTAACTGAGTTAACAAATCTCTTATTAATTCTTCCCGTTCTTTTAAATTGACAATTAAATTTTCTGGACATGGAAGAAACACATCTATACGAAGATTTTTGAAATTAGATATATATATTAATTAAATATATTTGACTTTTAACATATAAAATGAGTTTAGGTTAAATATAATTTTACCATCAATATCAAGCATGATCATTTCCTGAGGTTGTGATACATTGTCAGGTATTCCAAAGAAATGTATTGCAGAATCTACTGCCAAGAATCCAATTTGTGTTCTACTGTCACCTGGCAGCCTCGACAATTCCTCTGAAATTGCGTTGCACACTATGCTCAGATAACCGCTTTCTACTGCCAGTCTCGAAACGTCCAAAACAAATAGATACACAGCTGGCTGTGGTGGACGCAGCTTAAACATATTTATTATTTCAATTATTTATTCTTTAAAAGCTCTGTATTATACCTAATTTCTCATCTTAGTTCAAAGAATTGTACCAATACAAAACATTCACAAAATGCTCATAACAAATAAACATGAATAAGTGATTACAAAATTTATATAATTATGAAATTCATTTAAAAGATATATTTTTTTTTAAATCTTTCAATATTTCAGTTAATTACATAATTAAAGTGTCAGTCAATATACCAACATTTATATATACTTCAGCTACTAATGTTTCAATTAACATTAATTACATACAAGTGTTCGAAATTTCTCACCATGTATTCACTAGGTGCAATGAACTCAATTGTGCTAGTTTTTACTTCTGGCCTTCTTGATGGATCCCCATATGATTTTGTCACAGGATCAAACTGAAATTCTTCTGGTACTATAAACATTTATATGAAATCAGAAAAATGTATACAAAAATTGATTAAAACCCACAAAAATGAAATAATTTAAAAATATAAGAATTCACACTTACATTCATTTATTCTGTAACAAAGATTACATTTCCATCTTTTTGAATCATTAAAATATACAAACGGATTAATATACGTTCTACAAGCACGACATCGGACTATTGTACTGCACTGTATTACTGGTAAATGCTGAAAATCCAACAATACTTCATTATATTAAACAATCAAAAACATACATATTGTACTGTAATGTTTCAAATACTGAACTAGAAAGGAAAATATTTTACATACATTTAAATCTTTAAAAGGATGTATTAAAACCCCTAGAGGCAACCTGGATTTCTGCAGCAAAGAATTCGATTCTGGAATCTTTGTAAGTGTGCAGCGGAAAATGCTAAAAAAATTTACAAAATCATTAAAAAGTAATATTTAGATTACAACTTTTACATTTAATAATTTCTGATTATATTGTAATATGTTAAATAATTTTAATTCATTAACTTACAAATTTTTAATTAATTTTTTTACATATAAAATACTTACTCTGGACTACAATTAACACTGTCCAGAAATTCTTGATGCAGTTTGATCTTTGGTGGCTCTACTTTCTCTACAGGTAGAACATTTCTACATTGCAAAAGATCAGTAGTCTCCATTCCCTAGAACAAAATAAGATTGTTTATTACTTAAATAACGACAACAGTTAACGAAAATTAAATTTTTTTTATTTATTATTATTTTCTAATGCACACAATATGTGATAACAAAAAATACAATCAAATTACTTAAAGCTAATAAATAATGCTTATACATAAGTTAGAAAACAGATTAATACTTTGTATAATTCTTTTTATATTACTAGCACAAAAATGCATAAAATTTTCAATAAAGTTTGTAATTACTTGAAAGTATTATTTTTTTCAATTACATACCCACAATTTATTGTAGCCAGTTTGTGTGACAGTCATCATATTCATCTGATTGTTTAATTGATTCATTTGATCAGAATATGATTCTGAATATCGTTTATTCATTGAATCTGCTGACATACTCATTGGATTTGGTGGCTGACCTTGATACTAGAAAAAAGAATTAAGCTTAAACTACAGTTTTATTATTTTGTTAAAAAATATCTCTGAACTTTATTAACAGATTCAAATCTACATTTAATAATGCTTATTAATACTATATAACTCTCAATAAATAAAAAAAAAAAAAAAACAAAACTTATACATTTTTAATATGAAATACAAATACTTAATATCATATCAGTTAAAATCAATTCTTTGTTAATGCTACAGAATTCTTTAATATCGAAAACTTTCTTTTACACAAAATAATAAAGTAAAAGTAAACTCAAGCAAACCATTCTTTGTCCAGGAAATCCTGTAGTTGGAACTGGAGCTTTCATCTGAACCTGTCCACTGCTAGTCATACCATAAGGCATAGTAGTTGGATGTGGTACATTATATGCATTTTTGGGATATATTCTTTGTCCCATAAAATTTTGTTGATAAATACTTTGTCCTCTAGATTGCTGTACAGTAGTAGGGTTTGCACTTTGTTCTTGCTGTTGTATATATGGTTGTGCACCTTGTACAATATTTGAACTATCAACTTTATAAAGTTTTGAATCTAATGGTAAATTCTGCTGTGTAGAATTTTGATCAAATCGAGCCATTGTTTTTGGTATTTCTATTTGCGAATTTATTGGTTCGTTTCTTGGAGGTGCTTGACTTTTTGTAACTGGCACTTGAAACTGATTCTGAACATTATAGATCGGAGGATATTGTTGATTTTGAGGTATCCTCACTGGTGGTGGTAGTGATGATGGCAGCATAACATTCATTGGATTGGTTGATGGATTCATTGAATTTTGACCATTTATTGGAGGTAATGGAGATCGCTGTAAAGGTGGCCTATATTGATTATGAAGATATGAAGTTGGTGATGGATCTCTTGAGGTCTCTCTTGATGGATCACGTGATGATTGTGATGATGAGGTACCTAAAAACAAAATATAGTGTTTAATAACCTTATATATTACTTTAAGCAGAAAGTAATTTAAATATATTTATAAATGTTATAAATATATCTGTAAACAGAGGATAACAAAGTAAAATAAAAGCAGTTCCAAAATCTATAGGGTTAAATTTTAAAAATTATTCTATAACTGTAAGTGTCTTTTACACATAAGATAATATTTCATATATTCTTACCAGTAAAGTTATAATTTGTTGATTGCATGCCATTATGATGTGTCGCGCTAGCCTGTCCATTTACCATTTGAGGAGGACCAGTTTTTAAGTTACTTCCATTACCATATGTATGATATTGGTAGTCTGTTGGTTGAGACATATTGAGGATTTCTGAAGGTCACTAAAAATATATTGAACACATAAAATGTAGTTTTCAAATACTACTAATAAGAATGTTAAAAATAGTATTAAAAAATACAATTACAAACATTTGTACATTTGAAAATATTAAAGTAACTTATACTATAATTACACTTCCTACTACCTCAAAAAATAAAAGAAACATTGATGCTTCATAAAAAAGAATAAATTATATCTCTAAAAATAAACACAATATACCTTTTTTATTCTGTAATATACTTATACTTATTTAATATAAAAAAAAGATTTATATCTGATAACAGAATCATATCATGAAATTGTTTACTTTAAATAACAAACACACTAAAGTATAATAAAAGAATCATTCATTAAAATAAATATTAAATGTCACTGTCATATATACTACAAGCAAATATTTAATAACACATTCATCCAATATGTTCATAAAACATACATTAAATGTTACATTTAATATTTAATTTACTTTCATAAGTAGAAAACTAAATGTTTATTTAAAATACCATCTTGATATTTTTTTACTAAAGTTTATGGCTCAACAAGTCATAATTTATTTATATATTACTTACATTTAAAACATTAAATCTAGAAATAATTATCTCAAAACAAAATATAAATGTAACATTTTGATGTGTTTATTGAATTACACTTAGTATTATTAAAATAATAAGACTATATGATTAATAAATTATATAAATATTTAATTGTAATTTAAAATTATATGAATTTATAATTACTTTTTTTTAAATTTAGTACATATTCTTTTTTGTAAATATTCATAAAACATATTTTATTAACACAGATATATGATTAAAACAAAATATAAATAAATAAAAATGCATTTAACATAAAAAGATATATTACAGAAATTCAATTTATAAATTATTACAATTGTTCTAAATATATTAATGTAACAAATTTCGAAATAAATTCAATGATTTTAATATTGTAATTTCATAAAGTAATGTTTTATTAGTTCAAAATATTTAATTATTTTATTCCAAATAAACATATAACAAATATAAACTTTTATTATTGTAATAAAAATCAATAGATAAACAACTTAAAAATGAACATTTAACAGAAGACAAATACAACAAAGATTTTATAATACCGTAATAAAACATAGATTTATTGCAATTTATCCCTATCAACTAAATGCTATAAAATCCCGAAATATAGCTTTCATGTACTAGTGTCATAGAAGAATAAAATTATGTTCTTAAAGAACAACAAAAGTTAAATAAAATTAAGAAAAGCAATAACACAACATTACGCTAAATTATGCGAAAGAAAATAATGTGATGATATACTGAATGTCAAGAAAAAAAGCAAATAAAACACCAATGAAATGCAATAACTTCGTTATATCAAAAGTAAATTTATAATTACACATCAGATTAGAATTTGAATGGGAGGGAAAAGAAGTAAAATTTGAAATTTAAAATTCATGATGAGGAGAAAACAGACAACTGCTACAGGAATTTTCAATGATTAAAGGACCAGGGAGAAACTGAAAGGTTAAAACGTCATGTTCAAGTGAAGATACCATGAAGTCCAAGATTTTCCTCAGATTTTTGAGCGCAAAGGAAGTTTCTCACCTTTGGACAAGGTTATCACGTAAATACGAATAAAAGTTTAAACTTCACTGCACCATAAGACGTGCATTGCACTTTTTTACAGTGTAATTTGTCGTTAATTATCGAGAAGACGTACCTCGTCTACGCGACACACAACATTACGTGGCAGCCCAGTTGATCGAAACGCCAATTTCGCTTAGTGGATTAATCGTGAACCAAACACTTAAATTCATTGATGTACTTACAATGACTTACATATGTACTCAAATGTAATTTAATAAATAATCAACGTACTTTAATATAAAATATAAGATGAATATTATTTGCAAAATATGTTTTCTCATGAAATTACTAATTAGTGTTGAAAATTATTGTCTTTTCTAAACATTTTTATTCAGCTTTATCAAATAGCAGACACACAAATTAAATAGCATAGTTTTATCAAAGTAAAAGTAAATGGGTATGTTTTTTACATTAAATTTTGTGTTGAATCATTGGTCAAAGTATTTAATAATGTATCGAAAATAATATTAATATGTAAACAGTTAATATTGCAGTAATTGTATGAAATAGATACAACTATAATATTAATGCTATAATAAATATAAATAATACAACCGATAATAATTATACAATTATCAGAAACTAAAATTTATTTGAATTCATTTTCATATTATTTTCACAATTGGTTACATAAAATATACTGTTTGGTCAATTTCTTAAAACTATATACACATTTATGTTCATAAATTTTCAGTAGTTTATTCTTTTCTTTGTAATTAATAGATTAATTAGTTACATTTAAATAATGAATAATTTACATAATTGATATATGTTCCAATCAATTATTAACATCAATCCAATTAATCAATTATTTTATACAAAGATTTTTTTACATTATAATAGCAAATTTAAAGAATAATTTTCCATCTAATAATCGTTATTATACCATGTTGTTTTTTTTGTAACCTTTTGATATTTATAATCATACAGATAGAACAATTTAAAAAATAGTTTTTAGTACAAAATGATATCATATTTATACATATACATATATAATGAAGAATATACATATATATTTTTCCAAGAAGACGTCGATAATGAAAAAAATTCACGAGTAATAGATAACTAAAACTGAAAAACGTTATAAAAATGATTACATTTTTCAATCTTAAATATAAATCGAGCACATTTATTTCATAAATTGCACATTTATATTTAATTTATATTATTTTCGTAATTGTTAGAAAATCATTAAATAAGGTGAATGATTTTCTTCCATTTGAATCAAAAATATTTTGCACTTCTGACATTCATACCTTATAAAAAATTCTGTACTTTTAATTCTTATTTTTCTGTTTTGTAGTTATGCAATTCTTTCGCAAATTTTTTGTAACTTTCCATTAAGTTTTGGATCTTCTTTGATTTGGTTTGTTTCTTGGCATAATGTTATTAAATCAGTTTTTTTTAAGTGTTCCCTTAAAGTATCTGAAATTTAAATATAACAGTTGAAATTTATTTAAAAATTGTAGTTTATATACATGTTATATATAATTATATAAACTAAAAATTATATAAATAGGTAGATAAAATATATAAGTAGCTACATGACATAAGTTAAAAAAACGCAAACTAATAGAAAAATTAATGTAATTATGCGAAATTTTCAAATTAGCTTCTTTCATAATTTTATATATTATTTAACATTTTTAACATTTCGCATTTTACAGTACTAAGAAAAAATATAAATACCTGAATTTGTAATATTATCTACTAGAGATAACACATTATGTAAAATTGGTACTTCCAAATTGCTAGCAGTATTAAAGAATGTACATAGTTTTTCACCTATATCAACCTCCAATAAAGGGTTTTCACATTCAGTTAAAGAAATTGTGGTCAATATCATTAAACTAATCAAAGCTTCATTCTGCATTAAAACATGTGGTGCTGTTAACATTTTGGCTAAATATTTCACTGCTCCATGTTCTATTATCAGAAGGGATATTTCTTTATTCCTGATGCAAAATAAAAAATACAACAAATTTTTCAAACATGACAATAAGTATACTTTAAAATATATTGTATATTGTGTAAAATTTAATAAGATATGCTTTTCAAATACATATTGATTTAAGTTAATTAACCTGCTATTATTAATTAACCAAGCAATCAAACGATTTGCTTCACCCTGAACTCCAGGATGTTCTTCGACTTCGCACCAATCGACGGCTTTTTTTATTAAACCATTCCTTTTTCCTAACTCTATAGCAGCCTCACCTGGAATAATGAATAAAACATGTATTATCTATGTTATATACATTAATTAATATTATCAAAGCATAAATATTTTTGGAGCATTTTAACAATATTCAAAAAAATTAGTTATTAGGAGCATACTTTGACCATCTATAACAATCCTTAAAGTGCCCAATAACTTAAATACAACTGGATAGGATGGAATATCCAGCATAGAATATAAGACATCTATCAATCCATCTTTTAGTATTAAAAGTTTATTATCTGCAGGAATAACAAGATTCCTCAAAGCACTAAGTAAAGCATGTTGGAATCTTATATCACCAGCATCTGTGTTATTCTTTTGAAGCAATTTTAGGAGGTTGCAATGTACTCCTTGCGCAACCATAAGTTTACAATGAGCATCAGTACGAGCAAAATTACCCATAGCTAATACTGCTGTGATTTGTAAATCTCTGTCCTCGCTCTCAAGCCACTCAACCAGTTCTTTATATACAACACCATTACTGTTGTCATACAAACTGTTCATACTGTCATCTGTATATTTTTATAAAATATGATTACTTACTATAAGTTGCCTTTTTAACAATACAATTAATGAATATTTTTATTTATTAACATACCTCCAGTCAATACAAGAACAATTAAGTTACAAGCAATTTTCAACACGGATCTCGTTTCTTCGTCTGTACAATATGGACTGTGTTTTTCCAGAAGCTTTAACAATAATTCACAAACACCAGTTTTAGCAAGCAATGATTTTGCATTTTCTAAAATTTAAATATCTATTAGTATCGATTAAACTTTTGTAAAATATTAAATTATTAAAATTAAATTCATTACAAAAATAATACAAATCTACTTAGACCATCTAAAACTACTAAATTTAAATAATTTGAACGTTACCATCTTCTGCTTGCCCATAAAGAAGCTCTAAACACATTTCAGAAAGTTCTGATGATCTATCAGTTGTTAAAATATCTATTAAAATTTTGACGAGTCTTTCATCTAAAAACATTATGTTAGCATCATTCAGTATTCCTAATATTAAAAGAGAATGCATTGCAGCTTCTCCACATGTAATTCCATCAATTTCCAGAATGCTGCAGATAATAGGTACTATTTCCTGTTGCAATGCCTAAGAAAGATTTCCTACAGATTAATGTATTAATTATAATATATACACTATTATGTTATTAAAATAATTTACATATTATATAGTATATGATATATTGAATAATCATAACAAAGTATACAATAAAGAAGGAAAACATAGTTATAAAAATATTGTACCTTTGTATGAAGAGAAGGTCGGTCAATAAGGAAATTTAATAAAAGTCCTGCAGCAACATTACGAAGAAATGGTGCACCTTCTATATCTTTTAATGCAACGCTTTTCTCCAATACTGCCAGAATTGACATTAATCCATTTGTATCCTCTACAAGCTTCTTACCATTTTCTATAATAATTTTTCAAATAAAGCTTGCTAAATTCTTAAATGCAATACAATTTGAATGTTTATTATATTAAAATACATTTTTATTAATTTCTATATCCTATTTTTCTATTTTATAAAATTTCCTTTACAATTAATATTATTAAGTAATTACATTAAAAAGGCATTTATACCCACTGTTTAAACTTTCATAAAGAAATGTATTATAATTAATGTAAAACCATCTAATGTTATTAAAGGTTTTAGTGCTTTAAAAACCTTTCAAAATGATGAAATAAAAAATCATTTATGTCACTATTTTTAGTAGTATGAAGTTTTATAGTAATGATAATTTTAATGTTAGCTACATACATGAATAAAATTTGAGTCATTAGGGATTAAAGCTCCCTACCATTCTCATAACAAATATTTCCCAAAGCCCTGGAAGTCTGTATCAATATATCAATGTGATCTTCCTTTAACAGATCTATTAATGCATTCACTAGATCTGAACTAGTACACTTTTCTCTTCCTTTTTCACTTTTTGCAATCTCTGCAATTGCTTTTGCAGTTTTTGCAATAATTTCTTTAAACTCATGGTGTAATAAAGTTAAGAAAACATCATCTATTGTAAATTCAATAGCTTCTAAAAATAAATAAAGCTTATTATAATAATACATTAACTGTTCTAGCATTTTTGTTACACTTATGCTAACAATTAAACTAATCTTAAGAGTAAACACATGTTAATGATTAATTCTCTACTAAGATTAGTAAATTAAATATATTTTAAATATTAATTTAAGTAATATCTTTACTAAAAAAAAGGAAAAACAATACCTCCAATAGAAGTTTTGCTAACATTGACAATAGAATCTAAAAGTTTGATGATATCTTCAATTTGCTTCAACTGTGTTTTTTCAGATTTTACAACAGTATGTAGTTCTTCAACTAATTTATTAATATTATGCTTTAATTCACCTAAAAAAATTATAAAAAAGAATAATTTACCAGTATAAAGAAATATTTTACTTAATATATTGTAAGTACAACAATACAATTTAAATACACAACAAGGAGTATGTATATTTGTAAATTTGATTTGTTTTATACTTATATTACAAAAATATGGTATACATATATTTTATGTTGCTAAAATTTTACATAGCATTCAACATATAAAATCAATATTAATTTTATAAAAGCAATGTTTACTTTTAGCAGTTAAACATTTAATATTTATTTCCATTTTCTACACAATTTTTTTAAACTTTAGTATTATAAATTAATATGATATGCTTTAATTTAAAACATATTAAAATATATTATAAAACATATTTTATACACAAATTTTTTATAATTTTTATTTATAAAAGTTTCTTTTTGAAGATATAAATAAATGACAAAATGATTTATCAGTATGTTTTGACGCCGAATATTTTTATTAGAAATTGTCTGTAAATTTAATTGAAATTCATGTTTACATATATGTATTTAACATATCTTTTGTTATACTACCTTCCATCGTTTTTTCTTATTTTAATTTTAAATTTTATACAAATAAAACTTTCGTTTAAAATTAACAACAATGTTTATTTAACATAAAAATAACATCTTCAAAGATCCTTCCATGAATTGTAAAACATTAGACAAGGAACTTAAATTTTTTTAGTAATAAATCAGTTGGAGAAATAATTCAATTTCATATTTCATCAATGAAAGATCTACAATTTTATTTAGATATTACAGATTTAAATCAGTATTATACAGTTTACTATGTCATAAGTTACATAATTTAATAAATACTTTATATATAGTGTTTATAAAACTTTGTACCAAATTTTGACACTAAATTTACACCAAAAACATACCAAGTCTTGATGCTGTCGCCAAGCTTTACTATGATTTTGTAGCCAAATTATTCAATCAAGTTTTGGTACTACTCTGTAATCAACTGATTATTAGGATATTATTATTAATATTTATTATATAGTTCTAAAAAATAAAACCTACTGCGTTTTGAACATTACAAGCAATGTTTAATATTTTTTTTATATTTTAATTAATGTTTTTTTATTTTAAAAACCACTTGTGTCATAAAGATTATGTATTACTGATACCATGCACATATTTACTACATCTATTAAGTAACTGATGGTCGTCTATCTAGCAACTTGGTAGCAACAGTAAATCACCAGAAACCAACATGGTGCCGGTTTCGTAAGTTGTTTCAATTAGGTTTTGTTATAATCTTTTTCGGAGATTTTATTTCTGTAATATTATCTTAATAATACAGTGTATTATAGCAGTAAGTAAAAAAATAATGTAATATAAAATAGTAATAATGTCAGAAACAGAAGTAAAAAAGAAAAAAGAAAGATTGTACGGTAAGTATTTGTTTAAACGTACTATTTAATAATTTGCACATTAATTACAGTTTTATGAATTTGTGAATTTATGAGTTACATAAGTTTATATATAATATATAAATATTTTTTACTTTATTTATTTTTCAATATATCATTGAATATAATAAAAGAACAAATTTAAAACAACCTTTTTATAACTTAGTAATATTAATATTAACATGGTAAACAGATCTAGATTTAAATTATTTCCAGATTTATATGACTATATTTTGAAATTAAAGTATGAAATTATATTTACCTTATATTTATTATTGTAACAAATCATCTTTTCTATTAATAAGATGAATTATTTAACAAAATTCATACTATTTATTCTTAAGAATTTAGATTACAACCAAAATTACATCAGTGAGTTATTAATATTTGTTTTAGGAGTATTATTCATAAGTGGAATAACAGGAATTTCCACTATGATTGGTTTCTTTACTGCTTTAGCAGCAGCTAAAAAGCAGGATACTAAACATTTTGACATAGGACTTATAGGAGGAAAAGGTCTTGCTGAGTCTGGTGCATCATTAGCTACTAGAGCTTTGTTTTGGGGCACTACATGGGCAGTTAGTGGCTGCGGTTTACTTTTTTATGGGATTTGGAAGATTTCAGGAGCTACAACTGCTGAAGAATTTCGATTAAAGGTTGGTAACCTTTTACCAAGAATACCAAAAAATGATCCTCCACAAAGTAGAACTGAATTTGAAAACCTTACTGATTTCTTGAGATATGTTTCTGAAGATTGGGGTAAAGAAAAATAATTTTACATGCATTTGCATTTGAAAGGAAATGATTTTTTGAAAGATTTATTACATTCTTAAATATTGCAATACAAGAAGCAAATAGAAAACCATAAAAGAAAGTGTTTTATAATGATTTATGAAAAGAATACTTTCAAACATGTACATTAACACATTCACTGCCAAGTTGCATTTGACTAAATGTATCTTCACGCCATGTTACCGAAAACAGTACACGCTATAAAGTGCGATAAATCTACGAAGTAGAACTATTTATCTTTTCTGTTTGCAAGTACTAAAGTATTTTTTAATGTTAGTAACTATTAAAATAATAAGAAGCATTGCATAGTATCTAATAACCATACTAACAACTATTTTTATCTTTTTATTTTTTAATGAGAGAAATATCATTTAGTGTAGAAATGAGTTTTAATGTGTACCAAAAAAAGTACATGTGACAGGGAATGTGTTAAGTGGTTTTTAAATCTGGCATTGCATCTCATATTACAATTTATGTTTTGTATATATATTGTAAATAAATAATTATGTTATTAATAAATAAAACCAAAGGTTTTAACTTGTAAATATTACATTATAACATACTAAATTTTATACTGTACTTTCAATAAGTATGGAAAATTATTTATAAAGCAAATTAATTTCTTTTAGTTTCATATTTATTTATTTATTTCAAATGGAAGGAAGTTTTATTGAATCACATAGTTCTTTTCATTTTAATTCCTTAATACTAAATTAATGTAATAGTTGTAAATATAATAATACAATTTTCCGAAATAAAATATAATCGTATTATTAAGCGAATAAATTCTTTTTTTCGTAATCAATTTACCTCTACTGAGGATTAAGTATAAGCCGGTAGAAATGCTTTCAGATTACCATTTTGTTTTACATTTTTCGGAGGCTCGTTTCTTGTCACGACAGCGTTAAAGCCATTATGGTCGTCAGCAGTATACGTAACTGTTCGAATTGATCCGTCAGCTTCGACCACAGAATATTCACCCTTTACAGCATCGCCATCCCTTTCTTCCCATGCTGACTTCGAATCACCCGTGTATCCGTCTAGAACGCCATAGTTAAACGAATACTTTGGATAGGCCTGTAAGAAGATGCGATTTTAGATCAATTTCATATTTAAAAAATAAGATATTACAATGTTTTTGGAAAGTATTGCACATTTCCAAAAATTTAGTCTACTCAGAGTTTAGTCTATTCATATATTTTATTAACACTGCTGCGTCCCTAATTTGATCAAAAAGAATTCCCAATTTGTGAATAAACGTTCATTTAAACGTAAAATTAAAGGGATAAAACGGACAACAGTTACCAATCAGTAACAGTTTCTTTATTCATCGCTTAAAATTAAGGTGGCTTTTTAATGAAACGGAGACACGTCTGGGACAAAATACTGCATCAAGGTTGAATGTTATATCGTCTTGTTATTCTGTCTTACTTTAAAGTTTTCTTGCTTTTTTTATTTTTCTGTTCGTTTAAATTCTATTTTATTTTTATAGTACATAATAGTAAGAATTTGATCAAGTTCACTGAAGTTACCGTGTATTCTGCTCCCTTCTCGCTTTTCGTGTCGGTTGCAACGATAGCGGAGGCAGTTTTAAAAATCGGCGGAGCAATGTACACCAACGACGACGCCTTCGGCAGAGGCCTGTACGAAATCCGAGTGGGGACTTTTACGTAAGTCGAAAGTGCTGGTTCCACTTTGCTTCCGATTGATTTAAGAGCGCAAACCACCGGCACTATACCATCACCCGCGGAGATCGCATCGACTGGTGTGCAAGGAAATCTTCTGAAAGCAGAATGCAATGTAGAATAATCTTAAAACTTGATATGTAGTCAGGAATTTTTTAATCTAAACCTTTACTTTTTGAATTCAACTTTTTTGATTCTTCGAATATTTTAAAATTTACCTAAACTTGAAACAATGAAAACATGTAATGGGAATGATCAACTGTTTAATAAAGCTGTGGAAATGATTGTGCGATCTTACTGTTGAAGAACACCGGCAATGATTAGTTTCATGAAACAGCACAAGATTATGATCTGCAAGAAAATAAAATACAATGTATATTCAACGGAGCATGAAATAAGTATAAAATAAGCGATCGATAAGAGTAAATTTTGTTTCATTTCTCTTTTATTATACAGCTATCTGGGTCTCGATTAGTGTGAATAATAAATCCCAGAAACGTGAAATATTTGTCTTTATATCTCTACTAAATCACAATGAAAATATATTTATTGTTTTTTAAAATGTTTTTAACAACAAACTGTACTCTTTTCTTTTTCTTAAAATATTAAACATGGATTACTTTATTCTGTTGTTCTACAGTTCGAAGAATATGTCTATTCAAATTACTCGAGTGTAAATGATTTTAATTCTTTTTCTCGTATCGCGTTACCTCGCATTAACTGAATCTTCGTTTACATTAAACGAAACCTGATATCATTTTACAATTCGTACTAAACCGAATATCCTACTATTTGAATTCGCATTAATCGAGACTCAACTGTAATCACAAAACAAAATTGTAAATATACGTTATAGTAAAGAAGTGATAGGGGAAGATTTGCAAAAGTCAAACAATCTACTGAGCATGTGTGTTCCAGATACTTATTGCATAATGCGTCTGTGCATCTCGAAGGAGTGCCGCTAGGTAAACCCTGTAACTAACCTACATAAAGTAGGTGCTCGGTTCAGTAGTTCTCAACCATAATTTTCATGTAAAAGATAACAGATAGGAGAACTTTGACGCTTCATCCTCGATAAATGGTAAAAGGAATATACACGTTTTTTTTATGTGCGAGAACAATAATGAGTTGAAAGAAGCTAAACGAATGCTAGTATTAATATTTTGTATAGTTCATGTTAACACTGGAACTACTAAGGGGGTCGAAATGACTTATTCGTAATTTTTCATGGAAACTTGATAAACTTACTGCAGTACCTACACTTCTGGGAATTTACTATGGCTTTTATTATCATGATCACTAAGATTTGTTTCCCTTATATTAGATATTCTTTTTATATAATTTTCAACTTGATTGTCGCAAATGCTGTTACACGCATAATAAGTGTTTGTCCACCTATCGTACTTAGGGTGTGTAATAATAAACAAAAATACATACATATGCAATTGTGATCAACGATTTCTAGAAATATTAACTTATTCTATGTTAATAAAGATTAATTTCTGTGTCCTTCATTTAAGTTTTATATAGTTATGCATTTTCTCTCCTTTACTTGTTTACTTTACCGAATGCGATCAGTAGACGAATACTTATGCGGCTAACTGTAAGTATGCCCTAATCATCGGTAGTTTTAGCGTTAATTGTGAACCGCTACGTTAAGCCAACCGTACTTTCAAATGGCAACCATGATCAGAGACACGAAATAAAAAGTGATCGGTAAGCTTAGCATCGTCGCTTACTTAACAGCAGAGCATACGAATGGCATCAGAGTAACATCGAAACATATTCACATTACTGTACATAGTTTAAATAAATATTTATTCATACAATATGTCGAAACGTTTTTATCATTTGCTGAGAGCAACAAGATTCTTGGCACGAACATTTTGATAATTAAGCGCAAACGATTGTATGCTGTTCATTACTATAATTTCTTTAAACATGAGGTTTAAACATGAAATTATTTTCCTGATCGTATAAATATGAAAATAGTATTTCGGTGTAAAAGTTAATTTTCTATTATATAGAAACTGATACAATTATATTTTGAATTATTTTACTAATCTTTAAATTAAATTTCAATTTTTTTTTTTTAATATGGAGTATTTCTTAAAATATTTTTTATAGATTTATAGGATTAAAAAAATTTAATAAAAGAAATTAAGAACTATAATAGCTATAAGGTATAAATATGTTTATATTGTCATGAATTTTCTTTTTATGAATATTACGATACAATTTAAATTCGACATAATTTTAATGATAATTACTTTTTCATAGATGTTAGAAATAGCAACCTCTGTTTTACTGACCTTGCGAATAACACTTTTCGAAAATTGTAACTGCATATTTTAAACACTATAAAAATCACAACCTATCAAATGTGCACAAGAACTACACTTTTCAAAACTCTTCCCAACTTGTCATTTATTGAAGTTTATTATCGAGCTTCAATAAATTATATCTTTTTCAAACGAAAACAATACTCCTTGTGATTAATTATCTATTCAAACTTAAAGATAATATTCAGAAATATTTCAAAAAGATCTTATGAAACTTTCACAACGATCCTTCAGAGAATAATGCATAGGCATTCAGCGCATCCTTATATATGACTTATACAGGGTGGTCTTAACAACGCTTAAAATGACAATTTTTATCAATGTTTAACGAAATACATATGTATTGTACGTAAGTATTGTACGTGTATTGTAATATAATTATTATACGCATACAATAAGTATATAATTTATCCGTTTGCTTTATATAAAATCATTTTTAAATTTCCCGCATATCTAAACATTTTAATAATGCTAATGATGCCATCTCTCCAAAAAGTGTCCAAACTGGTAACAAACATTTATTGACAAGTAAGCAAAAGTGGTAACTGACTTTGATGAGGCCTGCCATCTATCAAAGAAATCCACAAACAACTGGCACATTTTTACCAACAATAAAAAGAGACAGTAAAAAAACGACATAGCTGCTCCACCTATACGGTAAACAGTCGAACTACTTTGTTAACAGTTTCAATCATTCTTCAATAGATGGAGCCACAAACTAAAGTTATTTAATTTATACGAAAAAATTTAAAATCACTTTCTTCGTTTATCTTCTTACTTAATTTTTATTTCTCCAAAGTCTTACTTTCAACAATAGTTCTCAATTTCAACAATAAATTAATTGAAATTTTATGATGCAGCATAAAGAAATGTAATTAAAAAATTTGTAAGCAGTTTGATCAATCTCTCCACAGATAACGTTACATACAAAAGTTCACAAGTAAGTCCACTTCGCCGTCGATAACAATGTACGACAAGTTTGAGCATTTTTTAAAGAGATAGCGCTAGTAAGAGAATCTTACTAACTTATTTAAGATACAACCTGAATATACATTGATTATAACTACTAGTTTTAAAGTACTGAGCTTTTTTCATTATACATATAAATGCTTAATTATAAAAGAAAATATAAAATTGCGTATTCCATAAGCAGTTAGAGGACATTTGGTGCTACACATTAATTCGTTTATTGTTAAATAATACAGATTTCATAATTATATTTAGTTTTAATTTAGGTTACTGTTATAATGCTGTAATCTTTGTTGCCGTTGCTATTATATTTAATTGATCATTGAGAACAAACGTTTTTTTGGTCAATTTTGCATTGTTGAATCCTATTTCTCAATATTGTAGTTATATGAAATTATCAAGCGAATCTCTAGAATTTCGTTTCATAATCATAATGGTGAAAAATAATATTTCACGATCTAAATTAACTGAAAGAATGATTGTATTGTGTAACAATGTTTTATACACTGATTTATGGTTGCGACTTACCTCGTTAATCGAAACGTCAAAGCTCTTCGTTTATTATACACGATTATATAGACGACGAAGCAGGAAAAACTGTTGAAATACTTTTATAAATTTAACCCCTTGCACTATTTTGACGAGTCCGACTCGTGATGAAAATTTCAGGCCGAACATGGATGTCACGAGTCTAACTCGTGGTCTTAATTTCGGGCAAAATTGATATTTAATTGTTTATTCATATTGTGTCTTTCAGTTTTAGGTTTGATATTAGTGAGACAATCAGAAAACTTATTTGAGTTCAAATACTACTACCGCGGATTTGCTTGTACATATTTTTATTTCGTTATTAATTAATTATATTATTATTACTTATTCAGAATTTATTTTAATCTTATGTGATAATTAAAGTATTTATAAAAGTTATTGATTCAAATTCATTTGAATTTCACAAGAGTTCCATCACGTGGATAAGATGGGTCTCAAGTTTCGGCACGACAATTGAGGCAGCCGCGTTTGGCCTGACTTTTTCCGAGGTTCCGAATAGTGCAAGGGGTTAAGAATATTTGTAGACTTAAAATCAGGCCAGGACTTCGATTCGAATTCCCACTGAGTGGGGTTCTGGCCCCCGGCAGTGATGGGTCTCAATCGAGACAAAGGCGAGAGGGAGCACTGGAAGTGTTCTTCCAGGGTTCCCGGTGCCCCCCCCCCCATTTCGCTGTAGTAGGCCACCGTGGAGGTTTTAGTAGGTAAGAATCTGAGGTGGTATGTGCGATGAAATAATAAAATATAGTAACAGAAACAAATAACGATTTATTCAACGAAACAAAATAACGGACAACAATATGAATAACAAAATATAAAATGAACAGGCCTGACGCTTATTGGAAAACTGAGGACGTACTTTTTTGTGTCTTCCAAAAAATGGTCATTATATACTATAGCCCCCCGCCAAGGGCTGGCTGTACTTTCGGTGGAGGTGGTAGCACTCTGGAAATTGTCGAAGGAAACCTGGGACTCCGCGCGGACAAAAATGGTCGCCCGCTCGGACCCTCGGTGTTCGAGGCCCAGGTAAAATGAAGTGGTAAAAAAGGTTTATTGGTCGGCTGTAGGCATTTCCCTACAGTCGTTTTAGTTACTATTATTTTCTTCGACACTTTCCAGGGTACCGCCACAAATCCTACATAACCTCGCCATCTCCCCAAGGTGGTGGGGGATCTTTCTGAAGATTTCCTCCACGTAAACAAAAAAAAAAAAAAAAAAGGACTTTGATTCGAAAGAACAAATCGCGTCACCTGAACGCGTGTCGATTTACCGTTGCCCGAAAATTTACAACTCCGGAGGTCTACAGGATAACGTATGCGGTCACGTCAGTTTAGCATCACGTGTTTCGTCACGAATTTTACGGCACAGATACTCCGGAATTCCTGGTATCTCTTCGGATAACAAAAAATGGTAAAATGGACCCCCGAATTAGCCGGCGATTTCGTCACGCACGAACTCGTATGCAATTACGAGTTGTTTGCGATCGAGTCGAGCATTATTGACACCCATTATAAAACTTTCACTGATCTCCCGAAGCAAAATTCGTTTCTTTTTCCGTCAATCATCCGCAACAACCGTGTTTCCTTTCATAACCGCAACAACCTTTTACCTTTTGATCGAAGACGCACTTTTTAGGCTTAGCTTTTGCACGCGATGTGCTCGATGATATCAATTTGTATTGGGAATGGGGTTTTATATTGCCAAATGAAATGAACTCTTATTAGTGAAATAATACTTAGATATTTATTGATACTTTTATATGGCACGAGGAAGGGCAATTTTGATCGCACCTAGCGAGTTTTGTCAGAAGACTAGCAGAACGCAGTGGTCGAAATTCTTACAACCCCGTCCGGGTCCTTCAGCCCTTTTTCTTCTGTTTCTTGGTGTTTTTGAACTTTCTAAAATGCCAGATGTGGCTTAGCTTCTTGGAAAAAGCCCTTGAGAAAGTACGTTAAGAGAAAGCAGGTTTATGGTTAATTTTTGCTTCGCAATATTTCTGTATTCAATTTTTAACAGATACCCTAAGTTGCAGATGTTACTTTTTTTTCTTTTCCTTCAGATTTCTGATCAATTCAGAGCTGATATTTCTTATAGTTCTTACTATGCAGTGATTAATATAAATAGCGGTTTCTTTTAGAAATAAGTAGATTTAGAAATCTTTTAATATTGTTTGTTTAGCTTTGTCACAAGACTAGCAGAACGCAGTGGTCGAAATTCTTACAACCCCGTCCGGGTCCTTTAGCCCCTGCAGTTCTGTTTCTCGATGTTTTCGAACTTTCTAAAATGCCAGATGTGGCTTAGCTTTTTGGATGAAGCCCTTGAGAAAGTACATTAAGAGAAAGCTGGTTTATCGTTAATTTTTGCTTCGTAGTATTTCTGTATTCGATTTCCAACAAATTGATATTCTGTCACGTGACAAATATACAATAGCTTGTAACTCTGAGGTCACAACGATGTACAACGTTTGCACTTGTATGTGCAAAAGTTTAGGCGAGGAATTCTATAAAAATTACCGCCATTTTGAGGTAAAAACATTAAATAAATTTAATAAGATGTACATCGATGCGTGACATCGAAAACACACCGGGCTACTGAGAGTTAATTTCTTTTAAAAATTATGTATGTTACATAGGGGGGGGGGGGCATAAAAATTTTAAAGAGGTTAAGGTGGGGCATGGCACAAAAAAGGTTGGGAAACACTGTTCTAACGTTACATTTTAGCCTTTATATGATATGTAATCGATCTTATGTCTTTTTTAACACATTGTATGCCGGCCCCGCGAAAACGCGGGTTTGGAAGTCTGTTGCTTTAGCGCCAGGTTTGCGATAATACAACATTCTTTTGTTTGGCGATTTGTTTATTTCTATTTTTCGTTATCGTTAAATTGCATATAATGAATATGCAAACCAATTTTAGTGTTTTACAATAATGTATAAAATTTTAAATATTTTCTTCACCTACAGTTTTAAATGCCTCAGATGCCACCGGCATACAATGTGTTAAAATACCTTGCACACTAAAATGTTCTTGGAATATATTTGCCGAGCAAAATAAATAAATAAAACGAACATTCGTACAGCATCTTATCTTTTTTATTTTATTATTTTCATCTTCAAAATGTTCGAGGTACACTTGCCTAAGCAAGACGAATAAATAAAACAAACTACCTTACCGTAGTCTCTTCGTCAAGATTCCAATTCGACCGGATAAGATTTCACTTATGTTAACGAGCATGATGTTCTCCGTTGACCCTGCTCAATTTAAACTAGCGATTTCTTTTTTTATCGTTCCGACAGAGCTTGTTTTCGTCGATCCGAAAGAAACCAAACACAACTCAAATTAATAGCAATTATTATACAAACGATGATGCTTTGCATTATTTATGCTCCTTAAAGTATTTTTCACCGACACAGTATAAAATATGCAATTAGGAGTGCTGATATTCGATCTTCTTTCATCTGAGCATAATTACGAGAGATGTAATTTATAAGAAAATTTTCTCAATAAAATTTACCAATAAGTTTTCTAACAAAATGCTTGCACGAAAATCCCACTTAATTGCAAGATCTTTCTTCGATCATTCTTCTAATAAAAGGAATTAATATGTTGCGAATCTTTTTTTTTTCTGACTTTAAATAATTAACCGTTCGAGTGGTAAGAAATTTTCTTGTATACAGGGTGTTCGGACAGCCCTGTGCTTAAATTGAAAGAGTAACTCCCTGAGACATTCTAAGACGAAAATCAAGAGTAACGATTTTGCGTTTGAGGCTTTGTTTACAAGTTATAACTAGTTAAAGATATCGTTTAATTCGGACCGTTCGACGCTTGAGAGCGGGTAACCGAGGCAACTCGGTCGGTAACGTCGCTGAGTCCACAGTGACGCTCAAGCGTCGAACGGTCCGGATTAAACGATATCTTTAACTAGTTATAACTCGTAAACAAAGCCTCAAACGTAAAATCGTTACTCTTGATTTTCGTCTTAGAATGTCTGAGGGAGTTACTCTTTCAATTTAAGCCTCAGGGCTGCCCAGGGCTGTCCGAACACCCTGTATAATAAAGTATTAACACATTGTATGCCGGCCCCGCGAAAACGCGGGTTTGGAAGTCTGTTGCTTTAGCGCCGGGTTTGCGATAATACAACATTCTTTTGTTTGGCGATTTGTTTGTTTCTATTTTTCGTTATCGTTAAATTGCATATAATGAATATGCAAACCAATTTTAGTGTTTTACAATAATGTATAAAATTTTAAATATTTTCTTCACCTACAGTTTTAAATGCCTCAGATGCCACCGGCATACAATGTGTTAATAAATGATCAAAGTATTATTTCACAAACGAGAGTTCATTTCATTTAGCAATATAAAACCTCATTCCCAATAAAAGTAACGAACAACTGAAATCCCGTCAGACAAATAATATGCAATAATACTTATTCAGTACACTTTTTCAATTTAGTAACACAGTATTATGCAATTTAGTGTTGAGAAAAAATATGGGCTTCAATTAGTTTCGCTATCAGGTACAGATTTATCGACTGGATAGAAGACGTACGCGTTCGTATCAATCGAATAATGAAGAACTGCCACCTTTTTATTTTTTTCACATGCTTCGCCGGTTCTCACGTTACAGGGAAAGTCGATAAATCACAGGAACGAAACCTGCACTAATCTGACGAATCGACGCTTCGTTGCAGCTTTCTTCCGCGTAGGAAAAAGAATATTTTGTCAGAAGTTCGTCACAGGCCGTGTAAAAGTGGATCACGCGTGAAAATTGCTTCGGTGAACGATGGCCCGGACTTTTGAGGAGAACGAACGACCTGAAATGGACCACGATGGTTAACCCTGCGGGGAAGGGAAACGCGATTCTCACGCGAACGTTAACAGGCTGTCCGCCACGAAATTATTCATCCGGCGTAGTGAAATCGTGAACGAAAAACGTAGCCGTGAAACACGAGTGGCAGGTGACTGCCTCGGTGGCAATTACAAGAAAAGCGTCCCGCATTCTTTCGTCGCAAAAATGCTCGTTCGTCTCTTAACGATCCAAGACGACCGTTCGTAGTGAATGCGGGGCTGAGAAAAAGCTTCGAAGCTTGGTCGATTCGTTTTCCCCCGATTTTTTGCATTAGCATAAACCTTGCCAGGTTTATCAATATTAGCTATGAATTAAAAATTAAATTTGTTGACTTTAAATTATTTAAATATTAATATATTAATAAATCTCAAATGAATAATAATAAATGATTAATTATTTAAATAATAATATAGAACTTTTGTTTAATTATATATAAAAATTATATAATATATATATATATATATATATATAAATAAGCGTTTGTTTTAGTTAATAATTATGAAGGGGGATAGAATAAATTTAATAAATAATAATATTCATTACATTGTTTAATATTTTATAGGTAATTATATAAATATGTTTTTAAACAATAAATAATTTAACGAATATTATTATTGTTTGTTAAATGTATATTAATAAATAAGGAGACAGACGAAATACTAAGATTTAAATAAATTTATTCATTCATTCATTTATTATAATATTTATTGATTGTATAAAAATTTAATTAAATATTTGTATAAACAATAAGTTTCTCACCAATATTGTTAAAATTAATAAAATATATATGAAAATTAAATTTTTATACACCTCAAATCATAATTTTATTATCTTCTTTGGATTGTTTAATGCTAGAACTATCGACGATTAAAGGGTGGGTACTTATTAGCATGGAAGAGATCAAATTGAAAGTTACATGAAAAAATGCTAGATATGTAGAAAACAAATCTTTATTTATACCTTGTGCGGAAGATCGGTAAATTTTGAAAACTTTGCCGCAGTGAATTTATAAGGGTGCTATAAACGATCAGTTGGTCATTTTGATCGATCTGATTGTTCTAGCGTGAACCTATTTGTACAAACTTGTAATACTATTTTCTGTTCAATTGTTACACGTAGAGTAGCGGACAAAAGTTGAAGGCCAAACATTTAACAGGAATAAATTGATCGATTTATAATAAATAGCATAATAAACAAAATTTGTATTCTATGCTAATCGATAAACAGTGTTCTATCATAATGGCAATAAAAATGAATGTACAAGCAATATTTGCAAAGCTATGCATTACATTGTCCTCTTGTCTTCAACTTTTGTACGTTACTGTGACTTCTAAATAAGATCAATAATAAACAAAAACTGAAGGATTATCGTTGACTCTCAGATGAGCGTGTTGAGAGCTATGATGCAAATTAGGTCAGCTGAATATGCAGTACGTAGAAAATGTCGAGAAGTACGATTTTTCTTGAGAACTATACTTGATTTTCAACATTAATTTGTATATGATTTTCGAAACGACTATTGCTACGATTCGAAATATAATATGATTGAAAACCCAGTTTGTGAAGGTTCTTGATAATGCTAATCACAAGTGAAACAAATTTCGAGCGTGCAAACAAGAAAATTTGCAATATAAACATTACAGTTGATATTAATAAGTTGCACAAGAAACGCTTACAATCAGACAAGAGATTGGCCTTCGATTTTTGTCGTTCGACGAAAAGCACGTTCGAACTTTCATAAAATAATGCACATGGCGTCCTTGATGTTTGATCGATCGTCAACGTTCGTGTTCAATATTACAATTTCGCACGATTTTGTGTACACTTTATTTACAGATCCGATCATGAACCGATAAATCATGCGCCACGATCGACTGGTTGATTATTTACACAAATGCACGATTAAGAAGTTACACTGTAATGGTCACGTTTTCGAATAAAAAATAACGTCAGACGCAAACAAATGTTTCGATCGATATTATACAGGGATGCAAGTATGCTTTCGTCGTTTGTATTTTTCTGTTTTATTAACCCTATATGGGCCGAATTTTCGTTTGAAATATGAAAAAATTGATGGAACGAAAAATAAATAATTATAATCCTATAATAATCCCCTAATAATCCCCTAATAATCCCCTAATAATCCCCTATATATGCAGATGAAGAAAAATTTTCCAGTTCAAACAATTTTACATTATAGAACATTATATAATTAATATATATATATATATATATATATTCTTTTATTCCTCACCTTCTGGTTTTGAAAGGCTTCCGGTTACCTTTTACATTTAATTTTACATTTTACCTTTCATTATATAATTAATATGTATACGTCATCGCATGAAAGAAGAAAACAAATTATTTGTTGAAATGTCGATAAATTAGCATGTGACCTGAAAGTTACACGGGCCCACAGAGGGTTAACGTAACTTTTGTTCGTAGTTGCGAAGGAAGTATGTCATTCATTTATAGTAGAAAGTAAATTATTCCCCAAAATGTAAGTATTTATAATACGCAGAAGAAATCCGGTTTTTAATATTCAAAAAGGATGCCTATGAACTTCCGTTCCTATTTTAAACACGCAGTTAAGAGAAAGTACAATAATAAAATTGTACACGGAGAATGATTCGTGAGAAATATTCTGTAAAATGAACCTTACTCGTTTATCTTGTTCATGTTTTCGTTTCTCTTTTCTTTTTTCACCAGTTGACCGAAATTGTTCTTTTTTTTGTTTGTAACAACAAGTATTCCTATTCCTTGCACAGTTGAAATTAATTTATTCTGTTTTCTGTTATTCGTTTAAAATTATCAGGTACTGTTAGATGTGATCCAATACGATTTAAAATTAAATTACACCTTGTGTCAGTTGCAGATATCACGAACGAAGGGATTACAGTTCTTTTCTTAGAGTTTAAAGTGGTTGAAAAAAAGGAAACAAGAAATACAGTTTACGATTCTTTGAGAATGGAATTACGCGAAAGAGGATTCAGGATCTGAAGAAAATCCTATACCTAACGAAGTTCCGTTCACCATTGAAGGACGTATCTATATCATTGTGTCTCCCTCTCGGAAAAATGCATAAAAAATGTAATCGCGTTCTCTTGGAAAAAGGTGGGGATCTTGGTGTCGTTCACAATCGTTTCTAAACTTGAGACAATATCAGAATAATAGATACTTACGATATTCAACAAGCCTAACATTTTTGAACGCACACGTAAGTTTAGGGTCACAATTTTCCCACCACACGTAAATCCATGTTACAAAATCATAATAAGGTTCGTCCAGTTTCTTCTACGATTTTATTGCTATCGTTTCCGATTGTTCAAACGAGAATATCAACTTTTACATCGAAGAACGGAATCCCAAGAAGGAGAATTCTTCAAGTTAATGCATCTTTTCTCTCGGCACAGACGACAAAGGAACAATAAGGCGTGTAAAACTGTATCACACGTTAAATAATAAACGTATGAATTTTCATTATATGCATATGCATTAGAAACTCTTTCATTTACTGTTTACTCTACGATATTACGCTGATACAACTGAGCAATAAATGACTTCATTATGCTTCATAGAAGTTTCTAATGAAGCTGACACTACTCCATTTTCCACGATTTGCAATAACAGAAAAATTGACGAAATTGCTCGCGGATAAATCTTTATTGACTGTTTAAAATATAATCGTATTATATAATTTTTCTTCGGTATAGTACTCTAATGAAGCTGACACTACTCCATTTTTCACGATTCGCAATAATAGAAAAATTGACGAAATTGCTCGCAGATAAATCTTTATTGACTGTTTAAAATATAATCGCATTATATAATTTTTCTTCGGTATAGTAACTCTAATGAAGCTGACACTACTCCATTTTTCACGATTCGCAATAACAGAAAAATTGACGAAATTGCTCGGAGATAAATCTTTATTGACTGTTTAAAATATAATCGTATTATATAATTTTTCTTCGGTATAGTAACTCTAATGAAGCTGACACTACTCCATTTTTCACGATTCGCAATAACAGAAAAATTGACGAAATTGCTCGGAGATAAATCTTTATTGACTGTTTAAAATATAATCGTATTATATAATTTTTCTTCGGTATAGTACTCTAATGAAGCTGACACTACTCCATTTTTCACGATTCGCAATAACAGAAAAATTGACGAAATTGCTCGGAGATAAATCTTTATTGACTGTTTAAAATATAATCGTATTATATAATTTTTCTTCGGTATAGTACTCTAATGAAGCTGACACTACTCCATTTTTCACGATTCGCAATAACAGAAAAATTGACGAAATTGCTCACAGATAAATCTTTATTGACTGTTTAAAATATAATCGTATTATATAATTTTTCTTCGGTATAGTAACTCTCATTTTTACGACCATTGTTCCAACGTGCTTATTCCAACTCGTGTTTGCTCATACTTGCAAAAAAAAAAAAAGAATTAATTCGCATCGATCTTAACAAACATTATTACGACATGTCAAACCGTGTCACAAGAATGTACGGTAGCCATCCAACTTAACATTTCTGATCGAGCGTAACAAAAGCATTCGTCACAGCCTTCACACTGATTTACCCATCAGCAATAAACAGAATGTAACATAAAATTGACTTTGACTTCGAAATTTTATCTTAACGCATTGTATACGAGTCACGAGATATGTCGTTTTAATACTTTCTTGTACACATTTAACCCTTTGGGTACACATTTATTTGAAATTCTTTTTGCACTTGGAGCACATTTAATTTTGTGGGCAAGTAAAAGCAGCAGATTTTATGCATGAATTAATTTATTTCGTATTATTCATTATATGTACTTCTATATAATATCGAAACAACTTTAGTAAGTTAGTATCACAGAATACTTTTAAAACAAATAAACTCTGGTTACAATAAATGCATGACGTTCTGATACGTCAAACGTAGCCAAAGGGTAAATACTATTACGACTCGAAATAATTTAATTTGTTCGTTATATTTGTTACGTGTATCACATTTATTTTTACATAATAAACAGATATATGAAATGCATATAGTAACATTTAAGAATTTACAAATGTGAATTTAAAAAGGTACTTGCATAAATTGTATTCAACTTTTTGGCGAACAGAGCGCCGTACGCAATGTGTTAACATTCTACGTGTTTAACAAAATTCCTACGTGTTCCTCATGAGAAAATCCGCCGATTTGAAAGAAACTGTTTGCTCCAAACGATACATTTTTTTAAACAGAAAATTGTTCTGCTATCGAATAGGATTTACGTTATAATCAAGTCGCCTGCTTAACACTGTATCAACCGCGTAATTTATTGCACACGCACTTCCGATCGGCTCATTTTGGCGCGGATGCATGGCTAACGAATTGATCACACGGATTTTCTTCGAGTAATTCATAATTTAATATCTCTTTATAGTATACATACGATATCGCTCGAAACAGTTGCCTTCGTGTAAGGAAACATTACAAAATTTACAGACTAATCGTAAGCATGTAAAAGCTGATTTATCCGGCGCCCAGGTCGATAAAATGTTAACATTTAACGGACGATTTGTTTTTTTTTCCTCCATCTTTCTCTGCTTTCGAGCACTTTTGACTGGATTAGATGAAAACACGTGCAAGCCAACAAATGAATGGTAGTAACGCATGAGTTCCATGCGCTGAGAATGGAAAAACAATGCTGGTTGCGTAAAAACGTAAATCTACGTAACTGGGTTCCGTCCGTTAAGCGGTGAACAGTATTCTCACAAAACGCTCCAAAAATCCTAAACGAATCCTTAACCAAAGTATGCGATTGTTAAATTACGAATTGTACTACAAACCTTTCTACTTTCAACGACACTCTCTGCCATCTTCAAGTGGACAAGAAGATTACGAATAAAATCGTCTAGTATTTTGGAACACGCCGAATTTGCAAGAAACGGAGTAAAGCAGAAGGAAGAAGAGGAAGTGAATAAGAAGATCACGAATAAAATCGTCCAGAATTTTTAAATGCGTGAATTTGCATGAAACGGAGCAAAGCAGAAGAAAGAAGAGGAAGTGGACAAGAAGATCACGAATAAAATCGTTCAGCACTTTTGAACGCTCCAAACTTGCAAGAAATGGAGTAAAGCAGAAGGAAGAAGAGGAAGTGAACAAGAAGATCATGAATAAAATCGTCCAGGATTTTTAAATACGTGAATTTGTAAGCAACGGAGCAAAGCAGAAGAAAGAAGAGGAAGTGGACAAGAAGATCACGAATAAAATCGTCCAGCATTTTTAAATACGTGAATTTGCAGGAAACTGAACAAAGCAGAAGAAAGAAGCGGAAGGCGTGTACGGGAGGGAAAATAAAAAGGAACAGTCAGTTTCTGCGATCCTTTCTAAAGCTAAGCATTGATCATTGGAACAGCACGCGGTTCGAGCGATGCTAAAAATCGGCGCAGCCCAAGAGCTTTTGATAGTGTGGGGCACCCGTGCTGATCTGCAATCGTACTCTTGCACTTTCTCCCACCATTTATAAAGTTCGGCTTGTATCTCACACTCGTTCAGTCGTCCTGTTAGCACGTGTGCGGAATATCGTCCAGAATCGGCAGGATTAAACGCGGACGAGGTAAAGTTCCGGTTGGGTTCCGATCTTTTTGTGCGCGAGACCAAGTTTCAACGCTTTTTGTGTTCGGTTCTTTTTTTTCTTTTTGTCCCGGACAAACCAAAGTTTCCGGTGGGTCTGAACTGATTTTCTGTGAACCGCAGGTTGGTAGATTCGTGTGTATCAACGATTGCTTTCTACGAATCAAAATTGAACGCTAAAAGTCGTTTTTTTTTTTAGTGAAAATAAGATAATTAAATTTGAATTGCCACGTGCTGAGGCAAAAGTCATTGTTTGTCGAAATAAAATTAAAAAAAAAAAGAAAAAGGGAATTACGGTACTTCCATAGTGTAAATCAAGCAATTGTTAATCGTTAAAGTACATTTTCATGAATTCTGAAGGCATAGGAATTAATTTTTTTTTAAGTCAGGTACGAATTTAGAATAACAGTTGTTAAGCAGCATGTGATCATTAAAGATCTGACAGGAACTAATTTATCACTCAAGTATTACAAATAAGTTGTAATGCTTGAAAGTAATTTCCAGCCTAGAAAATGTCTTAAGCGTTTCGCTAATGCCAAGCGACATTTGCTTTCCTTTTCTCTTCGCTTGGCTTCATTTACTTATTTCTGCGACAACGTGCGTTATGTAATACGAATTCGGCTAATTACAGGAAGATGACAATCTTTTGAGATGACTCTTGAGACGAGAAAGTGACGAGTAATAATTTGGTAGTAATTCACTTTCTAATTTGAAACTGAATGTGTTAAACAGGAGGTATGTTTAATTCAAAGAAACGGTAATAACCATAAAGATTCGCGAATCGCACTGTGTGACGATACGATCATAACACAATTTTCTAGATAGTAGTTCATTACAGAAGACTGATGATAGATTATTTAGAAAATGTAAAATTTTTTAAATTGAAATCATGGACAATTCTTTGAATTAGAACATTTAAGGGATTGTAAAGTTTCTAACATTCTTGTAAGGTTAAAGTGATGAAACGGCATAGAAAAGTGTCCTCGTTCAAGTATACTAAAGAAAATACCACCTTGGACTTGCCATTTAAGAGCTACCGTGCGATAATTCAGACAATTAAAGGTTAAACAATGCTTAAGCTGAACCACAAGTGCATTTCATTCAACGCTTTAAGTGCTTTTACTTATCGCTGAAATTTCTTTTAATCGTCAAACATTTTCTGCTTTTTCTTAAAAAGAGGCGAGCACTCTAAATAATGAAAAAATGTAGCGAATGCATTTACAATTTACGACAAATTTAGTATAGAGAAATTTAAGAATTTATGATAACCAGAAAATGTTGATGTCGTCATGTTTAATTTAATGGAAACGTAAATCAGTTATTATTTTATTCTCTTATTTGATAAACGCTTTGTCACGTTCTTGTCTAATTCGATTAAATAATTTCCAATAATTTCCAATAATTTCCAAACAATTCTTCCCACAGTTTAAATTTTATAAATCATACCTCCAACAATTTTTCATTTCTAATCTGTGATTACACTGTTGTCTAATATTTCCCTGTTACATAGGTAACATCGGTAAGATTCTCGTTTAATAACCGATTTTTTCGAAGCAAACGAAAAGGAACAAATTGCTCGCGGGCTTGTAACGCATAAATTACGCGTACAATAGAGTACCGTTGTAAAAAGATGACGGACGGAATGATTGATTGAAGGATCGCAGTCGAAACTGCGGCTAAATATATCTGCAGTTTCTCTTTTCGTTACATTCCCGAATTAATATTTCGCAGCCTATTATTATTAAAGAAATCTGACGTTCATTGGCATCTGTCCTTGATTCGATCGTTCGAACAATAACTAGCATAATAATAATTAAAAATGTTACAAAATCATGGACGTAAGGGGACGCATGTATTCGAGTGATTTCCTTATTCATTTCCAGTTGCACGCTTTCTTCTTGTTGTAATTTCATAGATGATGATTATTTGCATAATTAATACGGGGGATATTAATTTTTAAACAGCCGTTGTCTTAATGAATCATATCGATTCCGAGATTTTATTCGTGAACACTTCTTTTTATTATTAATAAAATAAATCAATATTGGGTATTTTAACGTGGATTTGTTTCGTAATAAGGCTCGATGAAGAGATAGAACTCAATAATTTATACTTCGATGATTCACATTGACCATGGGATTTCATTCCCCAATATCTTTTTCAACTTTTCTATCTCTGTATCTGACTTTCCTTAGTATGAAGAACAACGTATCGATGATTCATAATCTCTTCGAGGTTTCTGTAATTATCACACGAACAAGGCTGTATGATGTTTGAGTAGAGCGGTCAATCGTTTGAACAAAGCATGAGCGAGCTGAACAATAGGGTTAAAATGATGGAAAATGTTTTTTCTTTTTGATACATTCTGCTACTTTTTTCGAATTAACATTAATCTGCACGAGAATACTTTTGTTTAAAGGTTTTAACACTATTCCTATCTACGTTTCACGCATACCTATTTCTACCGCGACATTCCCGCGTAAGAGAGGCTATAAATTTTTCTCAGAAAATAAACAATGAAAAAAGAAGTGAATATTGAAAAATGTGTTATACGTATATTTGAGGAAAAAGTTTAAAGGCGATTCAATTACGTTGTATATATGAAATTGTAATCGAAATTTTAAAAACGGTCATTTGACCGGTCGTGGTAAGAATAGTATTAATTTATGTGAAAATTCTTTAACACTATTCCTACCGACACTTCACGTGTACTTATTCCTACTGCGACATTCCCACGTAGGACAGACTACAAATTTTTCTTAAAAAATAAACAATGAAAAAAGAAGTGAACATTGAAACATGTATTATACGTATATCTGAGGAAAAGTTGAAAATTTAAAGGCGATTCAATTATGTCGTGTATATGAAATTGTAATCGAAATGTTAAAAACGGTCATTTGACCGGTCGTGATAGGAATAGTGTTAAGGTGCCGTAGATTTGCCTCGGATGAAGCAGTGAAAGAAACGATTTGCATTCTTGGCTCGTAGCTCGACCAAAAACCTTCTTTTATGATGGTTTCAGGAAGCTTGTGCAACGATGAACCAAGTGCATTGAAAAGCAAGGGGACTATGTTGAAAAATAATGTACATGCACGTTTCGTATTTGTATTACAATTAAATTTTTAACCAGATCGCGGATAATAATTGACTTACCCTCGTGTATCGTTTTTGTTAGATCAACAGTTTTAAATGCAACAAGTGCATAATCAAAAGATTAATTCTGGTTTGGTTGGGATTAATTCTAATCAATTCTAATTTAACACTAGATTGCCGGATGTTGGAAAATAGTTTAGTTTCTTCAAATCAGACATCACAGTTGCCCGAAAGATAAAGCAAAGGTTACAGAAAGTGAGGGATATTGCTTCATCCGCTAACTTTCGGGCATAAAAATTTAAGTAAACTCTGAATCTGCCAAAAAAAAAGACTAAAATTAACTGGTACACCTGATAGAAAAAAGTTGGTACTTAATGGGTTAAGTATTATTATTATATACAAGTTTCGATAATGCTTAGTAATTAATTATAATTATCATACAGAGGTGTCGCTGTTCTGACGGCAAATTCTGTGTGTATGCTTGGACAATGTCTGTTACAGAAACGTGTGAAACGTAACAGCTTTAAGCATTAAGAACACGGAATTGTCGCGATAGCGTAATCTATGTTTTTCTTTCTTGGAAGACGAAAAGAAGGCGAAGGAATAACGCATGAAACGTTCACACGTGTTAACGCCACAACATTGTGTTCCGCAGAAAGTTTCTAACAAGCACAAAACTTTTCAATTTTGCAACTCATTTAAGGTGGAAAGTTAAGAAACCACGTTGCCTCAACACTTCCGATGCAAATTCTAAGCGCCACGTGCTCGTTACACGCTACATCCTTCGAAACAAAGTTGCTGAAGTGAAGCAAACAAACTGTGAAAATTGTTACAATTCTGATTTCGATGTTGCTTTAGTCATTTTTATCTTTCCCGTTAACACTATTGTGATTTAAAGTAAAGTGTGGGCGATCAGAAAGGTGATGAACTAAGGTATTTTTTTTATTATTTTTCATTTATTCATACGTAATCCGTACCTTTCGGTTTTGGACGGCTTCCGGTTACACTTTTCTTATTATTCAACTGTATCGAACCTTAATTTAACCTACCCATTTACCCTACCCTATTCTAATCATTATTTTATAAATTAGAAACAATAATTTAATTTACAAATAGAATACACAAATCAATTAGTAACTTAGAAACGATAACTTAATCTATAAATAGAATACATGGATCAACTTAAATACTGAGATAGGTGATAAACTTGTAAATGTCTCTACATTTCTTATACAGTGGAAAGGTATTCGTACACTGTATTATAAGGAAATTCACCTAATCCTGAAATTTTGATTTCAATGAAACTTTATGTATGTACAGAGCACGGTGCATTCTGCGTGGAGCAATTCTTTCGGCGGTAAAATATCTTTTAAGGGGGTTGATAACGAATCTCAAAGTTTTAGCGATTTTTCACGCGTTGAGTTCAAGCTTTACCGTGTTCTTTTTTTTATGACAGGGCGATAGAGTATTAAAAATTAAACGTTTTCTATTTGAAAGGTTTTGCTTCGTCAAGTGTCATTACAAAGTTATCTTTAAAAGATTAGAAAAAACTCAGAGACTTCAACGCCGGCTTCATCCCTTTTAAATTGGCATTTAGATTAAAAATAAAGATTAATTCATACGTATACTGTTACGATCTACATACCCACAAAATTTGATCAAAAACACTTCTATCAGACTCAGAATTTCAAGGTTAAACGAATTTATTTGTGATATAGTGTGAATACTTTTTGGAGCCACTGTAATTTGTAACAATATTCATTGCTAGAAATCTTCATGTGTGCAGTCTCTAATCTGTATTTTATTTATTTTTCTCTCGTAACAACCAAAAATGCCCAGTAGCTGATTTATAAAGATCCTTTTAACACTTTACCGATTCGCTAGTGGTTCAACCATATGCACTCCTGATCGGTTCATTTTGGCGTGGATACATTGCTAATGATTTTATTATTAAACAAAATTTTCTTCGCGTAATTAATAGTTTAATATTTCTTTACAGTGATATGATACCGATCAGAAACGTGTTATCTTCGTATAAAGGAACGTTATAAAATTTATAAACGAAGCATGCAAAAAGCCGATTAATAGGCTCCCTTTAAGCGTTAACTATTACCTCACTTTCTCTACAACAGGCTGCACAACACATGCAACAAACACAATCTTTCTTTTATACGATACTCATCTACAGAAAATTGTTTTGTTCCGCTAATAGCCCGCGTCCTGTAGCTTCCACAGAAAAAGAAGCATCCCAAGATTCTCAGACCTCTCCTGGGAATATCGATAACGCGGTTGCATAATGGTACTAGGGGACGAGACCGGTGAATCAGCGATCGACTTTCCTATTTCTCCCATCCTGTTGCGTTTTGCGACAATCCAGCGTTACTCAACACATTAACGTTTCGTTAACATGTGCTCTTTACAACTTCTTCTTTTTCCTCGATCAATCCCTTTTCTCTTTTTCGATAAAAAATCCAAATGAAATGTTAACACGACGTTGAAACTGAATGGCTTAATATTAGATTTACTATGGAATGGCTTAAAACAAAGATTTATTTTCTATGTACTCGGTACCAGTCAACTCTCGAGTGCAAAGGGTTTACGTTAGAACTACCAGAGTAGTCAAAATGACCAATTGATGATTATTCATAGCAACCTTATAAATCTGCTTTATCAAGCTTCCAAAATTTACTATGATCTTCTGCAGAAGGTATAAATAAAGATTTATTTTCTATGTACTCGGTAACAGTCAACTCTCGAGTGCAGAGTTTACGTTAGAACTACCAGAGTAGTCAAAATGACCAATTGGTGATTATTCATAGCAACTTTATAAATCTACTTTATCAAGCTTCCAAAATTTACTAATAAATAAAGATTTATTTTTATGTACTCGGTAACAGTCAACTTCCGAGTGCAAAGGGTTAACGTTAGAACTATCAGAGTAGTCAAAATGACCAATTGATGATTATTCATAACAACTTTATAAATCTGCTTTATCAAGCTTCCAAAATTTACTATGATCTTCTGCAGAAGGTATAAATAAAGATTTATTTTCTATGTACTCGGTAACAGTCAACTCTCGAGTGCAAAGGGTTAACGTTAGAACTATCAGAGCAGTCAAAATGACCCCAATTAGTTATTATTTGTAGCAATGTTATAAATTTACCGTGGTAATGCTTCAACAATTTACTACGATTTTCCGCAGAAAGTATAAATAGAGATCTGTTTTCTATGTATTCGGTATTTTTTCATATAAGTTTCACTTTGATCTCTTCCATGCAAACAAGTACACTTCAATCGTCGGTAGTTGTAGCGTTAATCGGAGTGTTTTCGACGAAACCAAACATTTCTTCACGGATTAGAAGGAACATTTACGCGTTTCGCGGACATCGTCGCACCGCGAAACCATTTTGATTGAGACATCACGATAATAGGCGTTAAAGTCGTGTAACCTTCACGGGCATAGAAGCCGGCTTGCGTAATCATGCCGTTACACCGACCACGGCTGCACAACTGTTGCACTCCTAATTAGCGCATGAAAACACGTGGCGAATTTCCTCGTGGAAAAACACGCGAAGAAAGTACCATTTTCTCGGCTCCCGTGGGAATCGCCAAACCGGTTGTGTCACGATACACCGAGTCAATTTAAAGGATTATTCAATAATAATTATTATTATTCGATATCTATATAATTATATAATATCTATATAATTATTATTCGATCTATTATTATTGAATCATCCTTTAGATTTTTACTTACTTTCGAGCATGTTCATTTTAACACTTAGCCGACCGAATGGGGAGATCTCCCATCTTTTGCTTGACAAAGCAGTGCCATCGATTTTATTTACTTTTGTTATTAGTTGGTCCTAAGCTGATGTTGAATTTATTAAAAATTGTATTTTGGAAAATTTATGAACAGCACTAGTTCAAGACTAACTAATAACAAAAGCAAATAGAATCAATTGCAGCGCTCTGTTCAGAGCAAAATGAGAGATCTCCCCATTCGGTCGGCTAAGTTTTAACCTTGAAACCTTAACTTATGCTGTTGCTGGCCAACGTGAATTTTTCGCGCGATATATGTTAAATAAAGTAACGTATAAACAGAATACATACAGTGGCTTACACTTAGCTGTACACAGCAAAAGATTTGTCTGTGAGAACATTCAGTTTTGATAAATCGATTGGAATATAAATGATATAAGGATCACATTGAGCATGGTACACAGTTATTTATGGTATCATTATTCGATGTATGGATGATTTTTAATTTGTACACAGCTGTGCATTCTATCGAATAATGGTTGTTAATTAATGGCTAGAAATTCTAAAACGCTGTTATTTAAGACGTTTCACGCGCGATACCGATCAACTTACAAACTCATGCGACTTATATGGTAGCGAATAAAACGTAACATGCTTTCCAACCTGTTTAACACTTCCTATGACTTCATACGTGTTTCATGTTTTTTAAAGAACAGTATTTGTACACATTATATTTACATTATAAATATTATAAAGAATAATATTTTATTTAAAGAATACCGGTCCACCAGAATTTTATCAATGACAATTTATTATTAATCCTTTTATTTTACCAGCACAACCTCGTGGTTATGCGTGTACACTTCGAGGTCTCATCGAATCGAGCAAAATTTCTCGTGACAGAAACAGTAAGCTAACTCGCAAATCAACTGTAATAATTTAACGTGTCCAGTTACGTGATACAAATTAGCCAATTACAATTATCTTGTCAGCATGGCTTCATCGATCGCATAAGAAATCGATAAAGAAAAAGAGGAAACACGATCCACGTGTTCCGTGAATGAAGAACAGGTTTTGTTTCAGTGTGGTCAAGCCAAAACGGCACGCCGACAAAACATAAAGGTTAAGCCAGTGGTTCGTCGTTTCTTATAAGTCACGGAACTCAGTTGATTGCAAGAAAAATTTGCAGCACACACTAAAATCGCTCAAACCATAAATTTGCTAATGAAAGTGAGCAGACGTCAGTTTGTGGGACCAGTAACAAATCGCACCTGCATTCTTTCCACGGAATTTCTTACGATCGTTCACAGTTTCGCGAAACACTTTTAACGAGATCACGCAGCACCAGTATTCCGTGAAACTTCGATCAAGAACCATTGGCTTAAGCTATGAAAGAAAGATATTTAACGGTAAATTTCACTTTACACATTACTTTTGGCGTAATGTTTCAATTATTCAAACGAAGAAAAAACGATTTCTGTTTACAATACATTGTCTTTAGAATTGACAACAATTAATATTTATAACGATAAAAAAGAAATAAGAAAATATTTCCAAATGACACTGTCTTTCTTTTCTTTTTGTAAATAAGATAATACGTTTCTTGTGTTATTAGTCATGTACGACGAACATTTTGCGGCTCAAGTTCGGCTTTAATTTCAGTTGTACATAACTGTAACAACAATTTTTTATATCATATCCTTATGAATATCTCGGTTCACAAATTATGCTCAACGGTGGTTTCGTTAGACACGCAGAATTTGTTTAGCCTCGCGTGCAGGCAAGGGTTATCGAAAGAAGTTCGTGACGCGCAAACCGGAAGGCGATCGCGGACTGTTGCACGTCGGGACACGAATCGTATTCGCCGAGTTTCTCGTGCACCGTTAGCGCGGCGAAATTATCGAGCTAACGTAACGTAACTCTGCAGAAAAAATGTTTACCCATGAAAGTGGAAACAAATTGTGATAAACTGTAGAGCAGTAAACCTTTATCAGCGCGTACACTCCTAAATGTGGCGCGTAGCTTTCCGGTTGTGTTGAAATTGCTCAATTAATTCTGTTACATAAACTAAAGTATCACAATGTAAACGGGACCAGCTTTCTGAATGTATGCCATGCATGGTAGATAAGCATGTAATTATGCACGATTAAAGAACACTTGTAGTCGATGCACTTTTAATATATCAGTTGGAACAATAGTTTTCATCGGAAAAAGGTGATAATACACTTAACACTTAGCCGAATGCTCGCGCGACAGCAAACTGTACGCATTCGAGCGTGTTTGGGCGAACCAAAAACTACCGTATTTCGCAAAGTAACGCGAACTGATATTCACTGTTTGAGATCGAAGAAGTGCCAAAAACTATTTATTCAAGTGTTCGATTATATTTCACGGTAACGATTCCGTTCGACGATTTCACGTATTGTTTTTGTACAAAATACAGAATTATTAATAAAAATAAAATATATTATAATTATTGTTTGCAGGGTGTTCGAAAGGTGTAGGTAGATAAAGTTTGAAAATTAAGAACGTAGCGATGATTAAAGATAAATAACAAGATTCAAAAAGTAGTAATCCACTGTAACTTGATTGTGTAACTTTTTGAATAATTTCTAGTAATAAATTGGTGGATTTTATTGTATGTACATCGTGCTGTATAGAAACAGTTTGTCAGTTTGTCAGATACGAAGAGCTCCAAATAAAGGTAACCGATGATAATAAAAAAAGAAAGGCGTCGCTGAGGTCAAAGTGGGAGATCTCTCCGATCGATCGTGCAATGATGTACGTTAAAATAGAGAGATCTCTCCGATCGGTCGTGCACCGATTTACCTTAAAGTGGAGAGATCTCCCCGAACGGTTGGCTAAGTATTACGATAATCGTGTATTTCTTTCAAAATTTACGCGAAACCGAAGGAACGTTTAATAAACATATTTTTATTTGTACGTTATTATAAAAAAAAGACATTCAACCATGTGAAAGGCTGTCGAATTTATTCATTTAAACAAACATAACAAGTTATTGTTACAATTTCATACGATGAGGCAACCGTAATGGCAGTGGCTATAATATCTGGCTACATCGGCAGTAGAATACTCCGTTTATGTTCAGACAAGCCTCTTTATTACCGAGTTATCGATTTCTTCACTGTATTACGTCAATTTTAGAAACTTATTTCAATTTTATTATCATTGAAATACTCTATTTGTTATAACTCGTTATTCTTTCAAGACACACATGTATGTGCCACTAGCAGTGATTTTTTTTATAGATATTACGCCAAACGTGAATAGATCTTTTTTAACACTATTCCTACCGCAACAGTCCCACGTAACACAGACTACAAATTTTTCTCAAAAAATAAACAATGAAAAAAGAAGTGAACATTGAAACATGTATTATACGTATGTCTGAGGAAAAGTTTAAAGTTTAAAGGCGATTCAATTATGTCGTGTATATGAAATTCTAATCGAAATTTTAAAAACGGTCATTTGACCGGTCGTGGTAGGAATGATGTTAATTTATGTGAAAATTCTTTAACACTATTCCTACCGACACTTCACGTGTACTTATTCCTACTGCGACAGTCCCACGTAAGACAGACTACAAAATATTCTCAAAAAATAAACAATGAAAAAAGAAGCGAACATTGAAACATGTATTATACGTATATCTGAGGAAAAAGTTTAAAGTTTAAAGGCGATTCAATTATGTTGTGTATATGAAATTCTAATCGAAATTTTAAAAAACGGTCATTTGACCGGTCGTGGTAGGAATGGTGTTAATTTATGTGAAAATTCTTTAACACTATTCCTACCGACACTTCACGTGTACTTATTCCTACTGCGACAGTCCCACGTAAGACAGACTACAAATTTTTCTCAAAAAATAAACAATGAAAAAAGAAGCGAATATTGAAAAATGGATTATACGTATATTTGAGGAAAAGTCTAAAGTTTAAAGGCGATTCAATTATGTGTGTATATGAAATTCTAATCGAAATTTTAAAAACGGTCATTTGACCGGTCGTGGTAGGAATGGTGTTAATTTATGTGAAAATTCTTTAACACTATTCCTACCGACACTTCACGTGTACCTATTCCTACTGCGACAGTCCCACGTAAGACAGACTACAAATTTTTCTCAAAAAATAAACAATGAAAAAAGAAGTGAATATTGAAAAATGTATTATACGTATATTTGAGGAAAAGTCTAAAGTTTAAAGGCGATTCAATTATGTTGTGTATATGAAATTCTAATCGAAATTTTAAAACGGTCATTTGACCGGTCGTGGTAGGAATGGTGTTAAAATCTGTTTACTGCGCATTGCATCATCTGTTGCTTGATATCATAATTTCTTTTTCAATTGAATACAATTTGTATTTCAGAAATATGAGGGAACGAACAGAATGGTGGATTGCGACAACGTTTCTTGCTGTGGTAATTATAAAAGAAGCAAGTGTAGCGAACGGTAAGAACATTACGTCTGCGGATGGGAAATCTACAGAAAATATAGGTAAGAGTTTAATTGAATTCGAAAACGTTGATAAATACGAATACGATTACCCGTGAGAATATTTATTGTTTTCACTCGCAGTATTTCATTATTATATACGTCCAGGGAATTTAATGGAGAAAGCTGATGAATTTATTTGCATAAAGTTAACAAAAAAAAAACATAAGAATGCGGAAATAAAATACTGTTGATCTGTTTTAGATAAAACGCGCATCTTCAGATTTGTTTTGTTTAACGTAATTTTATTTGTAAACCGTTCTTGCAATCCGACATAATTTATTTCGCATTATTTTCGTTAATACTATCTTAAACTTACAATTTTTAACAATCTTCGGTATTTTACAATCTAACATCCTCCATTTACTGTAATTTCAAAATGAGCGCAATTTAGGATCATAAACCGACATTTTTGCTGTAACTTTGTTATGAGTCACCACAAAACACCATAACATTTTACCGCCACTTTCGAATGTTTTTTAACTGAGTTTGTTTACCGTCGACGCGTTAAACGAAAGGAATTTCCATGATCGTAGCAACTTTAAAAGAAACCGTACACGCGTATTTTACAGCACTGGGTGCTTTCAGTCATACATTATTCATACTTTTCGCAGTAGGAATAGCAAAAATACTAATATACCAAAGGATTTCATCCTTCTTTCTCACCTTTTTCTACAGCTCGGCACCGTTATTAATTACGCTAATCGTTCAAATTCATTTTTAAATACCGATCAAAAATTTCCGCCTCGCCAGAGAACCATTCGTTAATTAATGCAAGAACCGAGCACACTTATAATTACCACGTACTTCATTCGCGATCCCTTAACAGCTTAAAAAAAACACCGATAATGAAGACCGAATACAAAGGTACACGTACACACAGTGAATCGTGAAAGCTCCCTATTCGCGTACACGCGTACAGTAGCGAACAAAAGTTTAAGACCAGAGGGTCAACAAAAATAAAGTAATTAATATATGAGAAATAGTACGGTGAACAAATTTCGTGTTCTGCATTAATCGATAAACACTGTATTACCTTGTTAACAATAAAAATGAATGTCCAGACAATATTTATAAACCATGGTACTATACTTTATATTGTCTTCTCGTTTTAACGGTAGAACTAGATTGCAGTGTATTTAATTGCATGGAACAGATGAAATTGAAAATTAAATGAAAAAATACCGAACACACAGAAAACAAATCTTTACTTATATAAATTAACCAAGTTTCCATGAAAAATTACGAATTGATCATTTTCACCAGTCTTGATAGTTTTAGTGTTAATTTATTAATCGATTACTGTATTTATTTAACGCTAGAACTACCGTCGATTAAAGTGTACTTATTTGCACGGAAGAAATCAAATTGAAAATTAAATGAAAAAATATCGAATACACAGAAAAGAAATCTTTACTTATATAAATTAACCAAGTTTCCATGAAAAATTACGAATTGATCATTTTCACCGGTCTTGATAGTTTTAGTGTTAATTTATTAACCGATTACTGTATTTATTTAACGCTAGAACTACCGTCGATTAAAGTGTACTTATTTGCATGGAAGAAACCAAATTGAAAATCACATGAAAAAATATCGAATACACAGAAAACAAATCTTTATTTATACCTCCCGCAGAAAATCATAGTAAATCTTGGAAGCTTGTTAAAGTGAATTTATTAGATTGCTATAAATAATCATCAGTCCATCATTTTGACTGCTCTGGTAGTTTTAGCGTTAAACTTATGTCCGCTACTGTATACAGTCGAGCAAAGCATCAGGTGTTCGCGATCAAGTATAGTTCCACTTTCTCAAACAAAAGTATTAAGAACCATTAACGACGGGACTAAACACCTGCGTAAATTCCAACTGTGGTAGGCGTCGTGTTTTTATTCCGCGAACGGTTTCCCCTTTCCCTAATGACGATTAAAAAGACAGCCGATCGAGGCAACGGGCAAGAATAGGGGAGAGAAAAAAAAAGGAAGGGAACAAATGCATGCGTTTCTTCGAGGCATTGGACGTTTCGCTTGACCATCGTTTCTGGTCTATCGAACGGCAATTAAAGCGTTGATAATCAAGGCGAGGGACAGGAACGCGAGGCAAAAGAAACTGGGGTAAGGCGGGTTCCTTGTGCGAGTGAAACCTGATGACAAGAAACACGGTTCGCGGGATAGAAAACGTTTGCGTGTTGCACAACACGCCGAAATATGAGTTTCTTAACACTTTGTCGGCCGTTGTTGCGTACACGTGACTTCTTTTCGCCAGCGATGATGCTTCGTTTCGATATCTGTATAATTTAAAAATATAAGACTGTGCAACAAAAATGGTGTAACAATTATCTTAACGCCTTCTTTGATAATAATTATATTGCAACTACTTGTGTTACGAACGATTGTGTAAATATCACCGTGATTCGATAAATGTGCGGTCGGCAAAGTGTTAAGGAAAGGTTTTGCGTATGGTCACGGTGCAGAAATTTTAACAATAAATGATTGAGGATGCCTGAACTGTGGTCAATGATTCGACTCATAACTCAATTTTGAAAATAAATAAACTCAACTTAACTTATCTCTCGGATGTACATTGATCTTTACATCCACTCTCCCCCTGCCAACCCCTCGATAACCAAACCAATTCAAGTCCATTCTCTTTCAAACCGAGCAATTTTTGTTAAATAAGTACTCGTAATACCACATATAATTCAATTTTTAAGGTAAACGAACTCAGTTTAGTCTGTCTCTCGGGTGCACATTGATCTTTACATCTTCTCCCCCCCGTCAATCCCCCGATAACCAAAGCAATCTAAGTCCATTCCCTTTCAAACCGATCAATTTTTGTAGATTAAGTACTCGTAATTCCACATGTAACTCAATTTTTAAGGTAAACAAACTCAGTTTAGTCTGCCTTTCGGGTGCACATTGATCTTTACAACCCCTCCCTGCACCCTTTCCCCGATAACCAAAACAATTCAAATCCATTTTCCCTTTCAAACCGATCAATTTTTGTTGATTAAGTACTCGTAATACCACATATAATTCAATTTTTAAGGTAAACGAACTCAGTTTAGTCTGTCTCTTGGGTGCAAATTGATCTTTACACCCCCTCCCTGCACCCTTCCCCCGATAACCAAAGCAATTCAAATCCATTTTCCCTTTCAAACCGATCAATTTTTGTTGATTAAGTACTCGTAATACCACATGTAACTCAATTTTTAAGGTAAACAAACTCAGTTTAACCTGTCTCTCGGCTGCGCATTGATCTTTACACGTCCCCACCCCCGCGTTGCGTCCAAATCATTAAAAGTTCGTACCGGGCGCAAACGAAATTGCTGCTCGCGGAACCGGTTCTCCGGGACACGTGCCGTTCGCGTAACTCGCACAAAACGGCTAACCCTTATAAACGGCAGCAACGCGCGAGTAATTTGGCCGCGCTCCAACGCGATACCACCCCGCCCCGACGTTGATTGAAATTCAAATTCGGCCAACAGTTAAGTGTATCGAACGGCCTTACAGCGGGTGTACGCAGCCGACTAAGCTTCGCTCGTTTGCTGAGTTGGCCGCGGTCGCGTATCGATAAGATCTGTCCCGATGGTACAACATTTATCGTTCCGGCTGAAAGCAGTGAAAGGCATCGGCCCGTATCGAACAAGCGTGTTTCACGATCTATTACGTCGACATTGGAGATTTTTACGATCGTCCAATAGCACGGTGAACGTAACCGAGTCGATGGTATGCACGCGATACAGCACGCGGAGAAACAACAAAATCTGCGACCGATCCATCGTACACGTTGGCGCGAACTTCAACGGTAGATACAATGGCTCCAAAAAGTATTCGTACGCTACGTTTCAAGGAGATTCATCTGATTCTGAAATTCTGATTTCAATGAAAATTTGCAGGCATATAAGAGTATAATCGGTTATACATGGAACAATTTCTTTTCTCAACGGGGGAATTCTTTTTGAAAGGTTAAAAGTTAGCCTCAAAGTTTTAGCGATTCTTCATGCTTCGAATACAAGCTTCTCTGGAATCTTGTTTTATGACTAGAGATTGATAGAAGCTTAAAAATTGGACATCTTTTATCCGAAAGGTTTTGCTTTATCACTTACCATTACAAAATTATATTTAAAATGTGAGAAAAAATTGTTGAAACCATTAACGTTGTTTTCACCTTCTTAAGGTGGGATTTCAATAAAAGAAAAAATTAATCCATTTGCGTACTATTACGTTCCACATATTTACAAAATTTTATCAAAAACTTTCATTGAAATCAGAACTTTAAGGTTAAACGAATTCATTTGTAACACAGTGTACGAACACTTTTTGGAGCCACTGTAGGTATCTACGAAGAGTTCGCCGGTGCGTCATCTTTATCGTGGGAAATCATGATATCGTTTTAAGCACCGGGTGCACAATGGAGCTAGCTGGCATTACACGATGCCGCTTTATCCTGATTAAAGTGATCCCGGTTGCGCGTCGGCCACCGTGGTTCCGGGTAACGCGAATAAATTAGAACGTGATTCTTGGACGAAAGCGGAGGCAGCTACGTTAACGAGAATATTAATCGGGCTGTTGAGAAGATTGACTTGGGGTTCCTGGGGTCACACGGAGCTTGAAAAATGCGAGGCGAATTTGGGACGACAGGTGTCCCGAGTTAACCCTTTCACTGCTAACCCTTTCACTCTGTCGGCAATTGTGTTGCTCTAAATAGGAGCGAGGAAAAATTGACAAACGCATATACGCGTCCGTAATCTACGCCAGTAACTTTGGCCAAAGACGCATACATGCTCCCATAGTTCACACGAGTAGCTTTCGTTAAACGCATATACGCGTCCAAAGTATCGAAAGGGTTAATGTGGATTTCAAACACGTTGGATCCGATAGTAATGAAGCTTTCAAACGATATTTTTAAGAAATTGGAACTGAAAGATAGCTTACGTCTGATTTAAACATTTTCGTTGTCGTTTAAATGCTTGGATAACGAGTTCAAAAATATTTGCGATCCTTTACAAAAATTTGTATCCTCGCTGATCATTTACTCGTCACGGAATAAGTTGGAATATGTTTATCAGATTATTTTTTTATAGGATACGCTGATATTTTATTCGTTTTTCGCATGTTTGCCTGTTAAAGAAAACGATTACACGATAAGAGTGTACCGAACGGTTTTAAATCTTTCAGCGCCAATTAAAATCTGGGAATTGAAATTGACGAAACACATTGAACGATAAGTTTCAAATTCAGTCGGTCTGCGATAGCCGTCCCGATTTCAAATAATCGCGAACAGGAAAACGTAGAGATCGATTCGGTCACGTAGTATATTAACCGATTCACTTCTCGATCATTATCCTTGCCTCCTTTCAGGAAACAAGGAGACCCTATCGGATTTAGAAGGATCAGAGACCAGCTATCGTTACAGTGGGGCTACTTATTCGAATGGCTTTACAAATCCGCATAATTCGTTTCCTTATTCGTCGCAACGCTACAGCACGTATCCGTCCATTTTCTCGAGTGGTAGGTACGTACAAAGCAGCCTAATTTTATCAACTGTAGTATTCTATTAGAATTCAGATTTACAGTGGCTTCAAAAAGTATTCGTACACTATGTCACAAATAAATTCGTTTAACCTTGCAATTCTGAGTCTGATAGAAGGATTTGATAAAACTTTGTGGGTATATAGATCGTAATAGTATACGTATGAATTAATCTCTTGTTTTCATCTAAATGCGATTTTAAAGGGGTGAAACCAGCGTTGAAATTTCCGAGTTTTCTCTCATTTTTTCAAGATAACTTTGTAATGGTACTTTGATGAAGCAAAACCTTTCAAATAGAAAATGTTTAATACACTATTCCTACCACGACCGGTCAAATGACCGTTTTTAAAATTTCCATTAGAATTTCATAGATACAATGTAATTGAATCGCCTTTAAACTTTAAACTTTTTCTCAAATATACGTATAATACATTTTTCAATATTCACTTCTTTTTTCATTGTTTATTTTCTCAGACAAATTTGTACTCTGTCTTACGTGGGAATGTCGTAGTAGGAATAAGTACACGTGAACTGTCGATAGGAATAGTGTTAACACTCTATTGCCCCTGTCATAAAAAGAAGAACCCAGAAAAGCTTGTGTTCAAAGTGTGAACGATCATTGAAGCTCTGAGGTTCGTTATCAGCCCCCTTAAAAGATATTTTGCCGCTCAAAAAAATTGCTCCACGCAGAACACACCATGCTCTGTACACCCGTAAAGTTTCATTGAAATCAAAATTTCAGAATCACGTGAATTTCCTTATAATATACAGTGTACGAATACTTTTTGAAGCCGCTGTACTTATGTTTCTCAATTTCTCGTTAAACATTGTTTCAGGGTTACCTTCGGTTTCGAACGAAACCTGACGTCTAATATTCACGACGAGATCATGTGCGGGGACACCTACCTACGTAGCTGCGGAAAATCGAGATATCGAACGTACGACGGTTCTTGCAACAATTTGCGCAATCCCACGTGGGGTATGGCAAACACGAGATACGGGCGATTGTTGCCAGCAAATTATGGAGACGGTGAGGATAAACTTAGGATTTCTCCAATTTCCTTCTATTTTCTCAATTCTCGATCACAGACAGGAACGAAATAACACGAATTACCGAATTATCCTTTTTGCGCTTTGATCGATTTGTTGAACCGGAACGATTTTCATTGTCGAACCGAAAAAGGGGAGAACGTTCGAAATGGCGGTCACAGGGAACAGAGAATAGAGATTTTTAGGAATTCATTAGAATTCTAATGAAATAAAATAGAGCGAATGCACGTAACGTAAGCAGCAAAAAAATGCACGCGATAAATGCAACACGTAATGGTATTGGCAAACGAGGTTTCAAAACAACGTTTCGACTAAATTTAAACACACTTTTTGCTGGACCCGTAATACGTTTTCTAATCATTTTTAACGCAGTTCCCCGATTTACAGCCGATAAAAATCACTTCCGTGATCGATATAAAATTGGCCGAAACTTTCACCAGCTGCAAATCGATCTAACATCGTCCGAGACAAAGTCTCCCGCGCATTTCAACCGTTATAAACAATTATGCATGACAATCCGTTTGTTGTTGTACCATAACGAACCCCTTCTTTTCTTTTTTTTTTACCGGCCACTCGTCGATTTCTCCTGTCAAACGTTACGGACACCAGCAAAGAGCGTTGCAGATCGAAAAAATTCAGCGACCGTGAGAATAGGTAGCAAAATTCAAACGTCTTTTTCTGCAACATTTCAGAATCGATTGTGGTTATATCAATTAGCTTTAACTAATACTTTTCTCCTGCGTTTATTTATAACGGTGCAGGTAACATTTACAAAACACCTTTCTCACGTCTATTACAACTACCATGGATCGAAACGTGTAAAAGATTTCAGATTTTAGCTGGTAAAATTATTGCGATGCGATTACATCACAGATTAGGTTCATCTTTATAGTAAGTGCTGTAAATGGTTACATAAATGTGGTTGATGCAACGTAATTAATTATGTGAATTTAATTTATTATTTATTTATCTGATTTAACCGTTTGCAGTCGAGAGGTGACCGTTAGTCGTCTAATGATACTAATTTCAAAAATTTTCCAATTCGAAATATTTACTAAAATTCGTCCATGTTATACGGCATTCAGTTTAATTAAGTGATACACTAAAATTCGCCTATACGGTTATTTAATCTCTGAGCCTGATTAATAAATAAATTAATTAAAGTCTGAAAACTTGCGAAACTATCATTCGGTGACCAACAGTCACCTCTCGAGCGCAAACGGTTAGATAGTAAAATTTTAATTCTTAAATAAATAAATTTTTAATTTGAAATAGTACAAACGTAACTTTCAACTCGTTAACAAATTTAATGGTGAACGATTTATTTGGACAATAAAATTCTTGTGTTCAAGGGAGTATTTTAGTCTAGAAGGCCACTTTATCGGTCTTTTCTTCGAGAATCTTTTTCGAACAAACTGTCAGACTTCTTCATACGGAACTTGGCGAGTAGATTTACTAATATTTGAAGCAGGTAAATCATTTTTCTGAAGAAAAAATAATACAAATTTTTAAAAATACGCTTCCACTTCATTTTATAACGTAACAGACAGTTTTAGCGGAACTGTTTCACAGTGAATGCGCTAAACAGATCATAATGCAAGGTTCGCGGTTGCCTTGGGCTAATGATATTAAATTATGATTAAGGAATCTTTTCCCTTTAGCACGTAGGAGAAATAGGTCAACTCTGAGAATTCCTTTTGAACAGACTATTAACCGGATTTTTCACAAATTTCATACATACTTTCTGTTTGCTCTTCGAAAGTGTTTCACGGTTTTTACAACCGGATAATCGATGTATAACGACGTCTGCGTGACCTTAAACCCTTTTTAAATGGAAAAAGATGAGGGATTAAGCAAGAAAAAGTGTTTAGCTTTCCTCAGAAGTGTTTCATCTTTAAAACATACCGATGTCAGTGAGGAATTTTATGCACGGCATTCATAATTAACCTTTAAGATGACATATGTAACATTCTCAGTCGATGAATGGCGAAACGGTTGAGCAAAAAGACAACAAACGTATAGAAAAATTCCCGACGAAAGGACGATGAATCGACTGTGTCCCGTTTTATTATACAATCGCCGACAGACAACTGTGATTTCATGACAAACAAGTTTTGTAATTGTTCGAGTTTCTAGAAACGAATTAGAAAAGTGATTACTTAACTATTTTACGGTTTCCTTTGCGCAAAAATGAAAAAGAAAAACCCGCGACACGTTGCCACGGTTACAACATATCCGAATTCCTAGACGTTTCTTCATTCTAACAGAAAACATAAGAGCTAATAATTACGATTCTTTGCAAACACCTTTTTTTTTATGACAATGCAGTATCTACTAGTGAAACACCGTGTTTATGAACAAAATTTATAAAATAAAATTACATAGACGTTATAAAGAATCGAGTCTCAATGATTATGATGTTAATTTTAAATGTTTTAATTGAATTGATAAAAACTGAATGAAAAATATTTTCCATTTTTTTCTTTTCCTTGAAAGGACTAGATGATTAAGAAAGTGGTTTAACAGTTAGTCGACCGAATGGAGAGATCTCCCATTGTTTCCTTGACAAAGCAGTGCCATTGATTCTGTTTACTTTTGTTATTAGTTGGTCATAAGCTGACGTTGAATTTATTAAAAATTGTATTTTAGGAAATTTATCAATAGCACTAGTTCAAGACTAACTAATAGCAAAAGCAAATAGAATCAATTGCAGCGCTTTGTTCAGGACAAAATGGGAGATTTCCCGCCTTTCGAACCGCCTTTAAATTTTAGACTTTTCCTCAAACAAGCCTATAATACATTTTTCAATGTTCACTTCTTTTTTCATTGTTTAAAAATTTAAAAATTTTTAATTTGTAGTCTCCCTTACGTGGAAATGTCGCGACAGGAATAGGTATACGTGAAGTGTCGGTAGGAATAGTGTTAATAATAAGACTAAGACAGTCGACTTCCGTTTAACGGGGCACGCGATCAATTTTATTAACAAGACGAATGGAAGGGAACTGTACCGCAAGCCTGCCGCCGTCTGTCTTAATTCCCTTGATTCATTATAAAATGCTGAATTTATCCAGGTATACGGTCGCCCACGAGTTCAGTAACTGGAGCGGAATTGCCACTTTCTCGATTGGTCAGCTACACGATGTTTCCCAACGTGGACATCAACGACCCGATATGGACGCTGGTATCGATGCAATGGGGACAAATTATGACCCATGACATGGGTAAAATCGATGGAACTACACAATCAAGTAATTCTGAATTTTTATCATTCTTTTTTTTCTTCTTTAATTAATTTTTTCCATCGCGATAAGATAAAGTTTATATCTGTAACACTTTATCCGTACTTCGTGTCTGCGTTCACCTACATTAAATTTCTCTACACCTTTTGGAACTACTTTCGTAACGAGTAATATTCGACGAAATTACGATATTTATTAATCAATCAATTGTAACTTTCTGCTTCGATTTATAGTACCTCGAAGTACCTATTAGTTCACGAATTATTAAATCGTTCTTAGAACCGGTTTCAGATTAAATACCATACTCAAATATCTACTTTTCGCTGTTTCAGCCTAACAAGTTGTATCTCGTGATTTATAGTTCAACTTCTCTGTTTTTTAAACGCGCGTTCAATTTTTAATCAAAACACCTTACCTACGCGAAAAGCGAATGTCTTTAGCGATTAGTTTTCTACTGGAAATAAAATTATTTGAAACATTTGAAACGGATAAAGTTTATTTTACCCACGGGATGGGTAACGGATTGGATTATTTGATCGTGAGAGACGAAGACAAAAGAAATATGAAGAATTACTAATATTAAAATGATAAATGGTGTAATAAAATGAATCGAATAAAATCGATTTAAAGTAGCGTTATTAATAGAGTAACCTGTTCAAATTCATTCTACAATTATTTGACCAAATTAAAGGAACTACTGAAATTAAATTAGTAATTACCGTAGTTCCTGAAAAAGATATTTAATCTCAAGGAAGTACGTATCCTGCAGGATGGGTAAATAAACTTTATCCATTTTTTTTTGTTTTATCGTGCCTCATGCGTTCATTCGTAATTATTTTTTATGCGACAGAACCACATGCGACGCAATGTTGCACAGACGATGGGCAATTGATAAATCCTGCCCTGCTTCACGGCCAATGTTATCCCATCATTATACCTTACAACGACCCCACCTACAGCCAGTCGAACATAAGATGTATCAACTTCGTTCGTAGTACAACCGACCTTGACCGTGGTTGTTCCCCAGGTTACAGGCAACAAGCAGAACAGGTTTGTTATCCTTTATACTTGATGACTTTGCTCGTTCATTTGTTGCTTCATCCACGGATATCGAAAGTGTATCTTGAGAACCAGTTGTTAGGGGAACGTAACGTGTTCGGTTTACAAAAATGTTGAGGAACATTATGAGTTCACACAAATGTAAGAAGTATCACAATTGTCTAGACTCGAGGAAATTTATCAATTGATCGACACTCTAAAAGTTGCTTTTTATCAGAAATATTTCATCGATGTATTCCGAACTCCGATTCACTCAAAAATGAATCATATTCGTTTCCATGTAGAATCAACCCTTTCTTTTATACTGTTGCATTTCAGAATGCGTACACGTGTTCTCGTAAATCTAACTAAATCGTTCTGAAATTATGCGATTGAATTTTCCGTTTACGTAGAACTAGGTCCAAACCCGTTCCTTTGGCTTAGCACTCGATTAGAGAAAGGCATTTTCAAGCTGTGACGTCACTTCATTCATTACCGTTTTCTCAGCAGAACATATTTCACAGTACCAAGCTACATTACAAAATCTCGTAATTTTACGTCGTTGTTATTTTTTAACACTATTCCTACCACGACCGGTCAAATAACCGTTTTTAAAATTTCGATTACAATTTCATATATATAACGTAATTGAATCGCCTTCAAAACTTTAGACTTTTTCTCAAGTATACGTATAATCTATTTTTCAATATTCACTTCGTTTTTCATTGTTCATTTTCTGAGAAAAATTTGTAGTCTTTCTTACGTGGGAATGTCGCGATAGGAATAGGTATACGTGAAGTGTCAAATGACCGTTTTTAAAATTTCGATTAGAATTTCATAGATGCAACGTAATTGAATCGCCTTTAAACTTTAGACTTTTTCTCAAGTATAAGTATATCACATTTTTCAATATTCCCTTCTTTTTTGATTGTTTATTTTTTGAGAAAAATTTGTAGTCTTTCTTACGTGGGAATGTCGCGATAAGAATAGGTATACGTGAAGCGTCAAATGACCGTTTTTAAAATTTCGATTAGAATTTCATAGATGCAACATAATTGAATTGCCTTTAAACTTTAGACTTTTTCTCAAATATAAGTATAATCTATTTTTCAATATTCACTTCTTTTTTCATTGTTTATTTTTTGAGAAAAATTTGTACTCTGTCTTACGTGGGAATGTCGCGATAGGAATAGGTATACGTGAAGTGTCGGTAGGAATAGTGTTAACCCTTTCGCTACGAACGGTGACTATAGTCACCCAACAACTGACGCTCGCTACGTACGAGCGGTGACTATAGTCACCCCGTGAAATCTCGCGAACAGAGTATTATTGCATTATACGATAATTTTTTAACTCTTTCCTTTCTACGACCGATTATAGTTACGCTCTGTGTAAGATTCGGCGGTGCTGAACGTACGACGGGCAATTGCAATTGTTCCGTAAGTGCACACTTCTGGCATAAGTGGCTTGTTCATGCCATAATCCTCCCCTAGCGAAAGGGTTAAATAGCAACTGAAAATTGAACCAGATTTAAAATAGCTAAGCAGCTGTCCTGTTCGATTCAAAGTGGAATTTCACAATGGCATAAAATTAATCTTTTAGTTGAACGTCATAACACATTTCATGGATCTCTCTCTGGTTTATGGATCCGATGATCAAACGGCGGCTAGCTTAAGAGCTGGTGTCGGTGGCCGCATGAACGTGGATATCAGGCATAACAGAGAATGGCCACCTGCGGCAATTAACAAGAGCGAAGCCTGTGAAACCGTAGACCCTAACGAAGTTTGCTATCAGGGCGGTAAGCTTCAACGAAAACCAGTATTGTTGCAGCAACAGGATTATGGGGAACGTTTGCGAAAATAAGCGGTATAAGCGCATGTATTCCACTCGTAAGCCTTTTCGAACTTCGATAAACGTTCGGAAAGGCGTGTCCAACCAGTTTCCCAACTGAAATCAGCCTGCTTCTCTCTAACAGCTCTTCAATTTTATTTCTGTCGGCTAACCTAGCGTGCAGGAAAATGCTTCGACAAGAATCGTTAACCGTTTGAGTGCGGCGAAGCGCGATCGCGCTGCTGTTTTGTTACTATAATGAAAGCGGTTGGGTTTATATTAACACATTGTATGCCGGTGGCATCTGAGGCATTTAAAACTGTAGGTGAAGAAAATATTTAAAATTTTATACATTATTGTAAAACACTAAAATTGATTTGCATATTCATTATATGCAATTTAACGATAACGAAAAATAGAAACAAACAAATCGCCAAACAAAAGAATGTTGTATTATCGCAAACCCGGCGCTAAAGCAACAGACTTCCAAACCCGCGTTTTCGCGGGGCCGGCATACAATGTGTTAATATCATTCAATCATAGTCCTTGATAATATAAAAATTAAAAATAGTTTTCATCTTTTTAAGACAACCGTTAAACTGATAATTACAAAACGCACGCATGTCAAATTCTACTTCATCTGAAAATGACTATAATAGGAAGAGATAAATTTAAAAATTTTTATTTGCTAAAAATTACTTTTTACATAACAATTACAGTTAATTATTGCTGGTTTTGTTATTTTTCAAAAATAAAAAGAACTACGCATTTCATCCCGCACCGTTTAGCATATATACAAGAAAATTTCTTAGCACTCGAACGGTTAACAATTGCCTTATGTATTCCACATGTGTTTTAGTTACTTGTTGCTAACAGCTGACCCACGTATATGTCTCTACTTCGTTTCAGGCGACACCCGGATCAATCAGAATCCCCAGCTGACGATCTTGCAAATAATGCTGCTTAGGGAGCATAATCGCGTTGCGAATACTTTAGCTCGTTTAAATCCTCACTGGACGGACGAAACAATTTTCCAAGAGACCCGGCGAATTGTAATCGCGGAACATCAACACATCTCGTATTACGAATGGCTACCAATATTCTTAGGTGAAACTACGTTTCACTTGTTCTTCATTTTACGGTTCACTCGTGTTTGGCATTTATTTATTTTCCGTAGGATAAGTTGACGTTGTTTTAAAGTATTACGTTTCTAGGTGCTCAGGCCTCGTATGCCAACAAAATTTTGTACCACACCAAGGACTACGTAAATGACTACGATCCAAATATGAATCCAAGTGTATTGAACGAACACTCGAACGCAGCTTTCAGATATTTCCATTCCCTTATAGCTGGCTTCCTCAAGTGAGTTCAATTTTAACCCTTTGTACTCGAGAGGTGACCGTTAGTTGTCCAACGATACCAACTTCAAAACTATTCAAATTCGAAATATTTACTAAGATTCGCCTATATTAAACATTTAGTTTGGTTAAGTGATATACTAAAGTTTACATACGTGACTACCATTTAACCTCTGAGCCTGACTAATAAATGAATTAATTAAAGTCTGAAAATTTGCGAAACTATCAAACTTTGGTGACTAACTAATCGCCTCTCGAGTGCAAAGGGTTAAAACAAAATGAACGAAGAATATAGTTGGACTTATCCAATGCTGTATTAAAATTTACCAAAAAAAGAAAAATGCCATCCTCCACGTACGGGGTAACAAATTACCAAATGTCGATGCAAACTTCACTATTGTTATTCTTTCATTACCCATTTAGTCTGGTGAACGAGAATAGGTTTTCGAACGCTGCCTTGAGGCTCAGCGACCACTTCAACAGACCACAGGTCATCGAAGAAAATAACAACATGGACGATCTGACAAGAGGCATGGCCTATCAATCAGAAAAAGCCAGCGATCAATATTTCGACGCAGAGGTGACAGGAAACGTTTAAACGAGTTACGGATCACGACGTACGTTAATCATTGCATCTTCGTACATTTCAGATTACAGAGTTTTTGTTCAGAAACGGAAGGCCACTAGGATCTGATCTTCGAGCGACGGATATTCAGAGAAATCGCGATCACGGGCTTGCATCGTACAACGATTACCGCGAATATTGCGGTTTGCCCAGAGCGAAATATTTCACCGACTTTAATGATTACATCTCCACTGAGGTAAGTAGAAAGAGAAAGGCTTAAAATTGCGAGCAAACGTGCTTTAAAATCAGAACAACCTTATGGAATGCAAATTTTCCAAAAATCGACTGCTACGAATTCCAGTTCGATACAATTCGTTTCTTGTTCATTCCTGAATTTCATTTGATTTATAGAACATAGGAAAATTGGCCCAATTGTATGCCAGTCCCGATGACGTTGAACTGACCGTCGGAGGATCGTTAGAGGAACACGTGCAGGGCACACTTTCTGGTCCTACGTTTTTGTGTATTCTTGTGAGGCAATTTTATCGAACACGAGTAAGCGATCGCTACTGGTATGAAACAGGCGATCCTGATATAGCGTTTACTATAGGTAAATATTTTTCTTTCTCAGTGTACTTGTTGGTGCTATTTAAAAATTAACCCTTTGCGCCCGAGAAGTGACAGTTGGTCACCAAATGGTAGTTTCGCAAATGTTCAGACTTTGGTTAGTTTGTTTATTAGTCAGGCTCAGAGGTTAACTAGTCATGCATATAAATTTTAGCGTACGACCTTAACTACGTAAATATTTTATTATTACTAATTAACTTATAATAATTATTAATGAAATAATAATAATTATTATTAATATTATAAATTATTATAAATATTATTAATTAACTTATAATAATTATTATTATATTAATAATTAACTAATAATAATTATTATTATATTAATAATTATTAATTAATAGTATATTAATATTATCGATTAAATATTAATTATAATTAACTAATAATAATTATTATTATATTAATAATTATTAATTAATAGTATATTAATATTATCGATTAAATATTAATTATTAATTAACTTAGTAAATATTTTGAATTTGAAAATTTTTGTAGTTAATATCGTTAGACGACTAACGATAATCATCTCTCGAGTGCAAAGGGTTAAGACTCTCGGTTTTCTGAACAGCTAATAAAAGCGAACTACAAAATTTATGAAACAACTGAACAAATGAAAATTCAGTTTCATTGTAAAAGCAAAAATTCAGATTTCACAGTTGTTTTAAAATACATAAAATATCACGGTTCAGTTGTGAAAATTGTACCGTTTCAATTTCGTCGAATCCTTTTTCAGAACAATTAAACGAGATACGGAAAGTCAGTGTATCCCGACTGTTCTGCGATAACGGTGATCAAATAAGAAGTATGCAACTAAGAGGATTCCAAGTAGTATCCGCATCGTAAGCTTTTCGTTTCTACATCACGATTCCGCATTATGTTCCATCCGATTAAGAGTTTTCGTTAATTTCAGTAATCCTATCATGAGCTGCGACAACATTCCATCGGTTGATCTTTCGTTATGGAAAGATTACGCTCCAGAACTAGCGAGTCAACGAAATACACAGTATCCATATTTCAAGAAGTAAAAGCAATTTCCCCGCGGGATATTGTTATCGTATTACCAAATATCAATTCATTTAGATATAGTTTCAACGACACGTAAAATATGAATAGTAGACGTAAGGTTGTAAAGGTAACTATAATTGTAAAAAATTATGCCCCTGTGTGACGTTATTAAATGCATTTTTTCTTTTTTTTTTTTTTTGGTAAAATTCAGCCAGAACTTTAGCAATGTCAATATTGTATTTGTTTATTATTTAATTGTATTATATTTGCAATATTTATCGATATATCAATCCGACGTGTAACAAGAGGACAGGTAATATACTTGTAATGTGTAGAGAACACGTGACGGAAACCTTACCTGTTAAGAATCCTCATATGAACGATCATTCAACCATCCAACAATGTTCGTAAATAATGAATTGGCATATCGTGTAATATCAGCGGCTCCCACCATTTGTAATCGCTGAAACAGTTTACGGTATCGTACAAATATCGATATCGATGATAAATAAAAGATTAAACTTAAGATGAAAATAGTTGGCAAGAAAAGCTGACACAATTCGGATTACTCTTTTAATTTTTCTCGGATTGAGAAAGAATTACTGTGTAATTGTTTGCGTTCTACTTAAAGATTTTTTTTTTTTTTTTTTTTTTTTTATTTGAATTAGAATTTCAGTGAAAATTCGTTCGTCAACCCTTAACTCGTTCATAAGGAAGATAACCGAATTCGATATGCATGTAGATATTTAATATCAGAATATTATGGAGTTCGATCAAAATGATTGTTACGTTTGCACGATGAAAAAAGAAAAAGGAAGCGTTCCGTTATTAATTTATTGAAGATGCAATGTTTTAATTCGCCACGTGATACTGTTGCGTGCTTTATCAAGTCACCGTTTATTTGCAATATATTCTGACATAAAATGGAATTTACGACTCATCCCACCACGTTCAATACACTTTCTTATCTTATACATGTTTACGACCGTCTGAGCAATGTTTCCTATTAAGGAACGAAGATCGAATCAATCTCGAAACGATCGTTTTCAAACAATTTATACTCATAAAATTCTAGAACAGAATTGATAACGAAACGTTCATTATCATACCATCAATAAGATATCGTGCAAGCTCAAAGAAAGCTCATATTCAAAGTCGTCGAAGAGATTTTGCAAATTTCTATTGTCCAGTATAAAATTGATTGTTTATCAAATTGAATAAAAGTTTTATACATTAATAGGTTATTCAGTTATTTCTACACTGATAAGGAAATTAATCGGAAAGTATTTGTACAAATTGATATAAATGGTCGTCATTAAAAATACTTCATGAAGCCGAAACTTTAATCAGTACATGTAACTTCTGAATAATAAAATATCCGATATCATTGTTACTGCTTGTTTAATCATAACACTGATTACATTACAACAAATAATAAATAATGTAATACGTAATACGTAACCAATTAATGTTTTCTAACAAATTTTCATTTGAACATTTTTTCGGTCAAATTTTTTTATTAAAATTTATAATTATTATCCGATTGATTATGTTAAGAAATAATACGAAAAGGTTATACGTTAAAAATACGTATCTGTGATATTCTGTTTTTTTTTGCGATAAAGTATTGCTTATGTTCGCAATAAATGCAAAAACAAATAAATTAAAAACTTTGAGCTTATACGCAAATTGATATAAAACATATTGCAAAATTAAGCTTGGAAAAGACCATCGTTTTAAGTAATAAAAGTAACAGAAAAATGTATAAGAAATTAATTGAATAAACGTTCAATAATAAATGCTAGAAAAATGAAATATTCAAAATATATATGACAAAAAAAACTCAAAAATTCTGTAAATGGATTAAACAAAACGCTAAAAATTAAAAACAATTGTAAACAGTTTTATAACAAAAGCATTTATTTCTGTTCATTATTGTAATTAGTATAAAATATTTCTGAGCAAATACATACCACTGTATGTATTATACAAATGTACAATACATGTTTACAGAAAGTTATTGCAAGATTAACTTACTGTTTTTTGAGTTACAATTACTATCTTATTATATAATTAAATACATGTCTATTAAATTTGTATGTGTTAGAAAATCTCTACTCATTTCAGTGTGTAAATGAGTTACATATTGTGTAGACTGAAGTATAAAAAAGGATTAATATAATTATATTTCAGAGTATGTTTTGTTAAATTATATAATACACTTACATTGTTACTGCCCCATGTGGTTGTTTCTGTGTAAAAAAAAAAATTGTTTCTTCTTATAAATATTCTACTTTGACAAAAGTAAATAGTTTTTGAGTAGGATTGTATCAATAATATAATACTATCTTAAATAACAAAATTTGTTCCTCTTGGTTTTAATTTGTAAGGCAGTGTCGGTTTTGAAAATATACTTGTAATTTTAGTATGTAAATGTTTAATGCATTCTGGAAGAGGAGCATATTCGGTTAAATTTTCTAATAGTGGTCGCTTGAAAAGCCTTTTTGCTTCCTGACGTTGTTCTGGTGTCACAGTTCTGTCATCCAGGTGAACCAAATGAGGAAACCAAGATATGACGTATAACCTTTTATTATAAAACCAGTTATAAGAGCAGAACTTTTATACTATTATTTATAATTTTGTCATTACTTCGTGTTCTTTCTATTTTCCTACCTGTATTGAAGATAGTCATAAAAAGTTCCACCATTTAAATAACTTGGTGCTGCCTTGTTTCCCATAAGACATAAGTATCTCAGGTTGGGTACACTTTCATAGAGATTCTTAATAAACGGATATAATTCTTCTATGTTATTATGATTTAACCACAGAAGTTGAAGTTTTGGCATATGTGGAAATACAGTGTGGTCATCAATGTTATTATGGTCTAAATTTAAAGATGTTAAATTTTCAAATTCAGCCAAAAATTGTAAGTTTCTAAAAATGCGATAGTAAAAAACAAAACACATTTTACTGCAAGCCTCTTGATTGTAAGAATCTTCCTTAAAACTTTTCACACAATATATATACATACCTACTAAATTTATTATGGCTAATGTCCAATGTACGTAAAGTATTACCATAATTTTCAATAATGTCAAATGGCATGTGAAAAAGGTTTTCAAAAGCAAGGGATAAAGAATTAACAGCATCTACAGATAGTTTATCTGAAGATAAGGACTTTGGGTGTCTACAATGTATATCTACAAATATTAACTTTCCTAAAGAAGTCATGGCAAATTGTTCCACTTCGTCTGCTTCTTTTTGTAATTCTAACTCATCACTGTAATCCAACCTGTAAAAAGGTTATTCTATTTAACATAGCAATGCCTTATATCTTCTAATTAAAAGTTTTATATATACTCAAACATTTAATATTTCACAATTATTTAATAAGCAGACGTTAAAACATTTAAAACTATTCTGATATAAAATACATCCAACGTACTACTAAAACATGTATTATGTAATTTAAAATTACTGTTAAAAAGATCTCATAAAAAAAATGATTATTAATGCTTTCAATATTTTACTTCAAAGTTTATTTTATAAGGATAATAACAAATCTTGTTTTAAGCATTGTTGTGTTAACTTACAATGTACAAAATCTACTAATAACCTGCTGATAAAAAAGACTTCTAAAGAAATTCATAATACTTACATGATGCCTTAACTTGTATCACCTTAAGGGGCAGTAACTTCAAACCAACAATCAACGCGTTAGAGTCATGCAATACACTTTTCACTCACTACATTTATCTATATCATTCACCCTAACATTGGTTAAAGCTACAGCTTGTACTGACAGATAAAACGGCGTAAATAAAAGATCGTATAAGGTTGTAAGGCTTCAGTGTAATATGCAATACATATAGTAATTGGGTGAACCATAGTGAGTCTTCCTGAGGTATGATTGATACTGAACTCTCGTTCGACAAGGCAGTATATAAAATATATCGTTTATCCGATGACAGAGATAAGATACGAACGAAACAGAATCATAGCTAACATATTATCTACACTATGAGCGATACGAATACAAACGGAAATGTTTAAGGTTAGAATTTTCACGGTTATATAAGGTTTAAGTGTTAGATAACGCTTTGAAACATAGACGGAATGTTAACAATATTAATCGATATGAAGGGTAACGTTTAATGTAAATAATAGAAAACACTCACCGAATTTTCCTGCATATCTTGTTTTCAAATCTTCCCACCGGATGAGATAAAGACACTTCGGATACTTTGCATTATAATAGTGAGATGGTGCTGCCAGTTTGTTAACTACACTATGACTGAGAATCGAACTATATACTTCGATTAATCGTTTTATCGTTTTTGTTTCTTCCAGTTTGGCGGTTTTTGTGCGTAGTGTGATTATTAGTTTTTCAGAAGTTATGTAGTGTGAAAGAAACTCAACGATGAAAAAATAAGGTAATATTTATAAAGTATTATTTATATTAAGCGTTGATGGATATTGATTTGAAGAAAGTTCAAGTATTAATCATTTCTGTATTCGATTTCACTCATATATAATGGCGCCTATTTGCTTCATATGCATATTGTGTTATCTTACCTATATCAGAAAAAATAACTTTATTACGAAAAACATTCCGTACATCTCGTACAGTATATCTTCGTAACTTCTGCATACATACATTAACAAATTGATTTCAAATTTTATTTTGATCTTTGTCTCTTTTAACGATTTTCATTTTTTGTGGCAACAATCATTATAATGAACGATAGGACAGAATTTATATACTTGACTCTATTTGTACTATTTCGAAGAGGACATTATTGTACGTCTATCTTTAAGGGGCAATGATTAATGATGAAAGCGGATACCAAAGTAAAGTTCACAACACTTCCATACCTTACACAGTTGTTATTGCATGACAACAATAACACAGTTATATTAATAAATATGTTTGAGTCGAAATTTTCAAAGGAACACACTCAAGTTTTCGCTTCTATTTCCAAATATGTTTCTTAATTAGAGATCTGTAATAAACTCATTTTTAAAATTATTATATTTTGTTCAAATTTTAACGTTACTTCAAAACGTCTATCACACGTTACTAAATTATTTCGTAAAATTTGAGATTTAACAAGTTGATTGGTTGATTGAGTATTTAATGATCGGTTTTAATTTGTCTGATTACAAGAAAGTATGTTTTGAGCTTTTCTATTGGTAAATACGTATTACAGGAAGTCTTAAGATAGTTATCATACCTTTCACAGTGGAATTGATGCCGCATATCAGAATTGTTCACAACACGCGTAACAAATTGAATGTCTGCTCTGTCTGCTGCTCGTCGATAAATATTATTTTTTATGCATTTATCAGAACCGTTCGATACCTTTGTTCTGCGTATTTCCTGTATCGTCTGAATGTGTTTCAACGCGATAATTTATAAGGAAACAGCTACTTTAACGACTGTGATTGTTCATTAAAAAAAGAGCATATTTTTTCCTGGTCAAAAGTTTAAGAATTGAATTATTGCTCGAGGGCCAACAGTATAATGTTGTTAAGACCAGAATTTAAGAAGTTTTAAAAAATCATACTCTTAAAAGCTTTTTATTATCAAACTTGTGAAATGTAATATTTTTTTGTTTGTATTGTACTCTAAATATAATTTGCGTACTGATAAAACGATTAGATTGTGACGTAGATATAAATAAATAAGAATTTTTATTCAAAACTAGCAATTTCCTGAGAAGTTCATGTTTGCAATCTTCTATGATCCTAAAAAATGTTATATATTTAACGATATATTAATAATTAAATCGAAGAACCCAGGCATCTTTGTCAAATACTCAACTATTAAATATACTTTTAAAAATGTCTCTATTTTCATTTAAATTGTTTATATGTTTTTGTATTTTTTATCATTTTCTTTAAGATTTCAGTAAAAAATAAAATATGCCTCGTCCAAAGTAAATTTTGGCTACAACTTTGTCGCTTAACATTCGAGACACATTTCTATCAATTATAATTAATGTAAGGAAAATTTATCGAGTTATTTTATTAACCATTAACAAATATACGTAACAATAATATCTAACAGCGTCTAACCCTAGAACATAGCTAGATTATTTATTAAAATCGAGGAAATCAATTTCCGCGTTACTATTTTCAATTTCCTTTTATTGTACATTCAGAATTACATGACAGGCTATATTAAATCGCAAAACGACGTTATTGTTCGACACCTTGAAGCACGGGAGAGCTTCGAAGGACACAACTGAACATAAATGTCTCTCAATCGTATTCGTAACGCATCTTTTATAGTTTCATTTAAACAAAAGCGTCTTAAACGACGTAACTTGTCTGCTACTAAATATAAAAAAATACAGTGACGTTGTTTAGAATCAATTAAACGCGTCTAAATTGTTTATTAATTTAAGCTGCGAGTAATTTGAATTATCGAATTGTTGCAAGTTTTTATTGAAAGCTCGTGTACAAATACGAACGCGAGCACTTTTATCGTAAAGCTTTACCATTCGAACTAAATTAAATTTCTATTGTCCATGAAATTATTATATACAGTGGCTCCAAAAAGTATTCGTACACTATGCCAGAAATAAATTCATTTAACCCTGAAATTCTGAGTCTGATAGAAGTATTTGATAAAACTTTGTGGGTATGTAGATCGTAATAGTATACATATGAATTAATCTTTTCTTTTCATCTAAATGCCATTTTAAACGAGTGAAACCAGCGTTGAAGTTTCTGAGTTTTCTCTCATTTTTTAAAGATAACTTTGTAATGGTACTTGATGAAGCAAAACCTTTCAAATAGAAAATGTTTAATTTTTAATGCTCTATCGCCCTGTCATTAAAAAAGAACACAGAAAAGCTTGTATTCAAAGCGTGAAAAATTGCTGAAGCTTTGAGATTTGTTATCAACCCCCTTAAAAGATATTTTGCCGCCAAAAAATTGCTCCACGCAGGATAGACCATGCTCTGTACACGCATAAAGTTTCATTAAAATCAGAATTTCAGAAGTAGATGAATTTTCTTATAATACAGTGTACGAATACTTTTTGGAGCCACTGTACATAACAATTATCCTTTTCCCGTCTCTTTCTTCTGATAATTTTCGGTCATTGTGACTTTTAATCAAGGAAACTTCTAAGTTTAGAAATATAATAGAAGATTGAACGGCTTAAAATTAAAATACGTACCAGCTGTACGATTCTTCGACTGCGCCTTTCAAGTAAACATCGATTAACGTTTAAAAATCTCTTTAATTACAATTTATTGTAAATTCTGTCGTTCAAACGTACAGGGTGTTTTCTATAATATTTCTCCATTCGTTTCCTCAAGCGTGCAATAATTTGTAAGTTTATTCATACGATAAAGACACGAATATACGACAACGCGTACGAATCAGTGGAATATCACGGTTTTAAAATTTGTCACGATAAATGATAAATCAACATCCAATTATGCTGCGTGCTTACGAAAATAAGATCACGCTGAACGTATACCGACACGAGGAAATGTTTTCGTTATTTTTGTATTCCGAATTGGTCATTGCAATATTTCCCAATAGCAGGAAACACCCTGTACTCATACCTATATAGATATATTTTTCTGTGTATATATGTATATGTACAATCCACGGCAAAATGATAGTAATTTCATGATAGCATTTTCGAAATCCACAAAACAAGGAAACGAGTGTACGCATCCTGTTTTGTGTATCTTGAAAAAAAAAAAAAAACAACGAAAGAACAATCGAACGTGCTATCGTTTTGCCCCGGATTCTTGTGTTCCGTTTATTTCTCGGTATAACAGCACAATATAATATATATTATGTCTATACAAGACACATTTAGGGCAATGTCGAAACTCGTTTAAAATATAATATACTTCATTTCTGCGATATTCCTTATATGGTAATTAAGCCAACGTCTGTTACTTTTAATCCGTCTCTAATTTATTTCTGCCGATGATTACACAAAACGATATGACCATTTATTTATTTATTTATTTTTTTTTCCTTTTCATTTTTTCTCGTCATTCTCTTTATCCGTTTCGCTCCTTCAAACACAGGTGCCACGTCGGTTGTTCTTGCAATGTTACTTAAAAACGTCTCGGAACTGTACCTTCGCACCCGAACAAGCTTCGCCTTTTTTTTTTTTAAACTCTGAAAAATACCGTCTGTTCAACAATGGAGGGAGACGCGTGTTTAGCCAGGATCGCGAACGGTAAATCGTTCGTTCGACGCGCCGCTTCAGAGCGCCCGACGATCCTCGTCGTTGGACGCGAGAACAGGAGGCTTGCAACAGGTCACGATCATTAACCCTTTCGCTACGGGTGGTGACTACAGTCACCCGACGACTGACGCTTAGCTACGTACGAACGGTGACCATAGTCACCCCGTAAAGTTTCGCGAACAGAGTATTATTGGGATAATTTTTAAATCCTTTTATTTCTACGGCCGATTACAAAGATTTCATAAGATTCCACACTATTGAACGTACTACGGGCAATTCCAATTGTTCCGTAAGTGCACACAGACCCGTTCTACAGGAGTGCCGCGTCGTAGAATTCATCCGTAGCGAAAGGGTTAACCGTTTGAGTGCCACCGCCCTTTCTTGTTTCCCGATCAGCAAAATTGCCAAGCGTCGCGATAGCGCTCGTCGATATTCCGTGCCGAAAAATGGCAAAAAGTGCGATTCCACCGTTTGTTTTTGGCTTACATGCAATAAATATTACCTACAGTTCAGTTTTGTTCGGACATTCTCCTGAGAATAAAATTACTCCGATTTTATCTGTCTTTTTTTTTTACCTAAGATTGAAGGGTAATCGTAAAGTCGCCCGTTTAAAGAAACCGAGCCCTGTTGTGATTCTGGGCTTCGCAGTTTAGATCGCTTGGCGCTTTGAGGACAGAACAGAAGTAGCACGATCGCGCCGCTTGCCACTCAAACGGTTAACATGTTCATTTTCTTACATTTAAAGTACGCTACAGATACAAACATACAGTGAGATTATACTTTATTACCGCCGGCGTTTCGCAAATGGCGGAAGGTGTTCTCGCTGTTGCGCGAAGAGAAACGATATTTTATTCGTCCAACGAAATGTTCGCATCATCGTCCCGTGTTTGGCGAGCGTGACTCGCTTGAATGATGATTTACGATCACCGAAACATGGGGTAAACGCAGGTTGGGGGGGTGGGGGGTAGAGAAATTTGCTGCGTGCAAATGATCGTAATTGTTCGAGCGGTATTTAACAAAAATGAAGTGTTCGCCTTTTGTTATTCGTCGTCGAACAAAAGGAGCTCGGGTTGGCTCTCGTTATCCGGGCAAATTGGTGGCCGCGGGGAGAATCAGCGGAATGGACAGTAGAATTGCGACGCAAAGGAGGTTGTAATATATCATATGCACGTCGGTTCGGGTTTCCGCGGGGCAGAAGCGAGTTAGAAGGAAGTTTTTCCGAAAATAAAGTTTCCGGCTGCGGTCGGCTCGTCCGAGGAGAAATATTGCTTCCAGAGGTTGGTGAATTTATCCCAGGTTATTTCCTGACCCTGCACAAAGAGAAACGGTTTAATGAAATTGGCCGGGGCTCACGCCGGGCCAGCCCCGCGTTCCTACGAATCCGCGCCGGTGTGATTTAACACTTACGACTCCCAATTTTTTGAACGCCTCCCTTGCCTCGGCCTCTGCGACACCGTGGTATCTGCATACGTTACAGAACTCGTTCTCGTCGATCGTTTTGTCACCTGCGGAACAGAAACCACGGAACTGTTGGTTAACGGTTAGCTTCAGCATTTAGGATACCGATCTCTTTATACATTTTTTTGTGAAAATGAAACGCTTTTTTTGTTGGTGTACAATGTTCGACAAGCAAAGTTTCTGATAGATGGGAAATTGATTGTGAATAGGGTTTATTTAACGTTTACTATTTGGAACATTCTGTTCGATCTGGTTTCTAGATTTTGTTGTAAACGCTTAAATGTTTAACGAATTTTCTGAGACCGTTGGAAAATTCCGATCTTTTTTCATAATTCTGGGAGGATCAGACACATAATGAACTTACCAGATGCATCGAACAGCTGGAACGTCACAGACATGTATGCTTGTTGCCATTCGGATGGGTTCGCTGGATTTTTCGCGTATTCTTCCCACAGTGAAAACCATTCTTCTCGACTAACCTGGGGAAAGAATACAAAAATATGATTTCCAGCTTCCAACTGGTATCATTTAATCATCACGAAATTTAAAGGAATTCCATAACTTCAGATATTTCACACCATTATTGGCGAAATTCTGTTTATCCATTATAACATGAGCATGTTTAAATCTTCAAAGCTTCAGAACTTTTTTAAATGTAATAATACAACAATTGGATTGCAAGTATTAATGTAAAACGATGCCTTTTATTTACCTGGCCATCTTGATCTGTATCAGCTCCTTGCCTTAAATTATCCCACATTTTAAGCAAGGTATCCCTTATACTTTGAGCTTTGGGATTGTCTGCGGTCCATCCTCTGTTCTCATTGATTCGCTGAAACGAAACGAAAGATAGAGACAATTTGAACGTGATTCGAACAATTAACTCCTACGTTCGCCGTACAAATTTTATCTACTTCAGCAAAAACAATTCAGTATTCGCTACAACTTTATTATTCCCTTCTAACTCAGTCGACAATGTTAAAATCTTCGTTAAAAGACAAAGGATTGAATGCTTACTTGTATAGCAAGGTCGAGATCCTTCTTATCGATCGCACCACTTTGATTGAAATCTAAAAACACGACAAGAAACGTACGAATAAGTATATTTTCATAAAATCTTGTTCGATTAAAGAATTTTGCTAACAGCATGTGTTTGTTACTATTAGCAATGTTTATTACGAGTAACAGTACAGTAGAATATGTTCCCTATACAATAACTCTATCATTCAAATACCCAAATATTCGAACATTTGAATAACCTTGTACGTAGCTTAAAAAGTTTACACGACTTTGCAACCCAAACGATATGGAATTTTTGAATATTGAAGTAAATTGTCAACTTCGTTGATTTTGTTCATTGCAAAAGGTGATCGTTTTGTTATTCGAGAATTTCATTATCCGACCATTTCCTTAGTTCGGATACGGGAGACTCTGCTGTACTTAACACTTTATCGGCGAATAAATTTATAATTTGTTGCACACGCACTCCCAATTGGTTCATTTTGGTGTGGATGCATCGCTAATGAATTGATCGCAATGATTTTCTTCGAGTAATTGATAGTTTAATATCTCTTTACAGTATACACACGATATCGCTCGAAACGGCCACCTTCGTGTCAGGAAACATTCCAAAATTTACAGACTAATTGTAAGCATGTAAAAGCCGATTAATAGGCTTCCGGTCGATACAGCGTTAACCCTTTGCACTGTCCCCTCTCAAGGGACATCGTAATCCTGATAGCATATGATAGTTTCGCAAATTTTCAGACGTTAGTTCAGACCCGGACGTTAAATGATCATATATGTAAATTTTAATATACCACTTAATTAAACTAAACGAAGTTTAACACTAGAACTGCCGGCGATTAAAGTGTACTTATTTGCATGGAAAAAATCAAATTGACGATTACATGAAAAAATACTGAATGCTTAGAAAACAAATCTTTATTCATATCTTTTGTAGAAAATCATAGTAAATTTTAGAAGCTTTACAACTGTGAATTTATAAGGCTGCTATGAGTAATCATCAACTGGTCATTTTGACTGGTCTGGTAGTTCTAGTGTTAATATACGTGAATCATAGTAAATATTTCGAATTGGAGAATTTTTAAAGTCAGTATTGTTAAACGGCTAACGGTCACCTCTCGAGTGCAAACGGTTAAAATCGTGTGCAGAACTGTTACAAGGGGGAAAAAAATCACCCTTCGATCGGACTCGGCCTACTTCGTCGCTCTTGATCATTGAGAGCGCGAAGCTATCGTAATTACAAAACAGCTAGAACCAGCTCATCAGGCCGGTACAGTTGGCACGAGATGTTACGGTTCTCGCGATATAAGACAACCAGATCCCGGAAATTGAGCGGACAGATGGACGAGGACTAGCTACGAAAGAAGTAAGGTGGAATTTGGCACGGGACCAAGCGAGAAAGCGTAAAAATGAAGATAAAGCGTCCGGGGACATCTAACGTAATGTTAGGATAGCGTTAAAAACGTTATCGCGCCGTTTCAACGCTATTCATATCTAGATACAATGTCAATTCAAAGTTATAGTTTATAGACTCACCTTTATTTACCATGAGAAAAATAGGTATTAATATCTGACGCGAATCAAGTAATTAACACTAGGTTCACGGGATCTGTTAATCTGACGTTGGTGTTGGACTTCATGAGAAAAATGTGCAAAAAGAATTACTATTATTCCTAGCCATTTTTTTTTTTCGTTTACTTTTGTTGGAGCGATACGAATGTTTCCCTAATCTATTTCCTTTTCAGCTGTACAGTTTCAAATTGTGTTAGATGTATACCTATTTCACCGAATACCCGTCAAATTGACAAATACATATACAAGAAACGTCTATAAATTTAGTGTTAACACTTTAGCTGACCGAAGAAATGGGAGATCTCCCATTTTGTCCTCAACAGAGCGCTGCAATTGATTCTGTTTGCTTCTGTTATTAGTTAGTCTTGACCTAGTGCTGTTCATAAATTTTCCAAAATACAATGTTTGATAAATTCAACATCAGCTTAGGACCAACTAGTAACAAAAGTAAATAGAATCAATGGCACTGCTTCATCAAGGAAAAAATGGGAGATCTCTCCATTCGATCGGCTAAGCGTTAAAACGTGATATTCTGATTACTCTTACAAACTCCGTCTAATCACATATATATATATATCGGATTTAATTAATTTAGAAAAAAATCGCCTGTCTATTTTCGCACCTCACGGAGCTTTTTACCGTCCGCGAACGTGTTAATTAAATTACGCGTGGGTGCTTCGATTCGTGCTCGACATTACGATTAACGAACCGTTCAGGTATCGCTAATCCCAATGTCTTCCCGTTTTGTATGCTTCGACGATCGGAGCAAAATCTCGCACGGCCCGTTGCGCTGGAGTGCTTTCGCATTCCAAAAAAGGGGTTCGATTACGTAGGCAAAACACGTGACAAGGAATCGATGTAATGAAATATGGGCGTATTTTGGCCTGTATCCAAGCCAGAAGCTGCGCGGCAATGTCTCATGGCGGAGCCGCGGGAAGAACGGCCCTCCCGTCGATCGTGTGCCATTCATCGTTCATGGCAAGGTCGTCGTCGTCCTTTTCGTTCGAATCGGACGTCATTAGTTTTCGCAAAGTCGACCCAATTTCTCGCCTCGTGGCCCGGCCATTCTGCGCCTTTTCAGGTGTCACCCTACTATCCCTAGATTCCCCCCAGGAACCGCGGTGCTTCCCGTTTATTAATTCCAATTACTCCAGGCGAATCCCTTCTCTTCCGGCGCTGTCGCTGCTTCCCATTACTGTTTCGCGCTGTTTTAATTCCCCTCCCCCTGGCCCCGTCCGGCCCCTCACCCGGTTTATCCGCCTTCTATTTTCTCTTTTACCGTTTCGTTTTCGATTTGTCTGTCGTGCCGGCCAATAATCGTCGTTCCACTGCGTAGAATTTACAATTCTGTCGTCCGGCGACAAGCAATTTTAACCGAGGTCGCGATGAAATAATTCAGCGGACGAACGATTCGGGGCATGCTAGGTGTCTGCCTGGTATCGTGCGCCGCCAGGCCTGGGTAGCTTTTTATCTGATCTTGAATTGATTAGACGACACGTGTCTGATATGGTGTCTGCTATACGGTTCGAGCTGATGGCTGTGATGCCAGACTGAGGACGGGAGCTCTCAGGAACACCCCCTTCCGCTACGCACGCCACCGTGGTAAACGCGTGTACGTGAAATAACTTTGATAAAACGATAATTATATAAATATTTGCTATTTCGCGTATGGAAAGAAAGTAAGAAAATTATGATGCTGATAAAAGTTTAATAATTTGTTGGCTTCAAACAATTCGTGGTTATTCAATAATGAGAATTGGTTTGATTGTAAAATTATCAGATTCGATACAATTTTTGTAAATAACTGTTGCAATATTAATGTTTATTTCTAAAACAGCAAATTTTAGTGGTTATAGATTATAGATCGAATGTATCTCTAAAAGACCAATATGTATCAATATGTGTCTTTGTACTGTAGATGGTTCTGTAGTTTTCAGTTTCAAACATTTATTTACTTATCAGACATAGTACTTCGACCCAATTCTAATACGTAACATAGTAGTGCTAATTATTTCTATTTCTAAAGCCCTATTTTATACATAAAAATTTCTAATTTAAATCAATTCTTATACATAACTTAGTAATGCTAACAGTATTCTATTTCTTAAGCCCTATTTTATACATCAAAATTTCTAATTTAAATCAATTCTAAAATATAACATAGTAATGCTAATAGTGTTCCATTTCTAAAGTCCTATTTTATACATAAAAATTTCTAATTTAAATCAATTCTAAAATATAACATAGTAATGCTAATATTCCATTTCTAAAGTCCTATTTAATAAAAATTTCCAATTCTTATACATAAATAGTAATGCTAATAGTGTTCCATTTCTAAAGTTTTTTATACATAAAAATTTCTAATTTAAATCAATTCTAAAATATAACATAACTAATAGTAATGCTAATAGTATTCCATTTCTAAAGCCCTATTTTATACATAAAAATTTCTAATTTAAATCAACTCTAAAATATAACATAGTAATGCTAATAGTGTTCCATTTCGAAAGTCCTATTCAGTGCATAAAAATATCTAGTTTAAATTACAACCGTTTCAGTAGAATCCTAAACCGATGATTCTATCCTCGACTGTATGCATTGCATTTCTCAAAATTCGTCGTTTATTACTTCCCATTTCCCTGCCAGTCTCGTCGAAATCATCAAATACGATTGCATAGATCGTACAAGAATTTATGTTTCAATCACCACAAAAATCACAGCGTTCGTCCACGAAAACGTGTGAAAATTTCTCGGCTACGCGACCGAACCTGTAGTTTTCACACGAAGGCGTGCGATTTACAGCACCGTTCACGGCTTCTCTGGGTCACGGTGAAATATCGTATCGACATCGAAGAACAGCCCCGTAGGATATGTTTAGCAGCCGATCGACGGTCAAAGAAGGGAAGAAAGTAAGGGGCTAATGAGAGCCGCGAAGCGTGTACACGCCTGTGACCTCCATGCTCCACACGAGCAGCCTCTTCACACACCGGGATCATGCTAACCGCAGCTCGCAGATGTGCGCGTGTCCACGTGCACCGACTCTGTTCGTAAGTTTCGTTCGTTGGTTGTGCGTAACATCCACGTCAGCTTTTTATCCACCTTCGTGCCACTTGGTCGGTCGGGACGATCGTTTATCATACTCGGCTATTTCCAAAATTTCAAACTGCGAGACGCTCTTCGATAAGTCTCTATGATCGTCGATGTACCTACGGCTGCCTCGGTCTCGTCGAGAAATTGCAAAACCACAAACAACTCGTTTCGAACGTATCCGTACGATTATTTTGATGCCAATTATGCATTCCAAGGTGGCTTTATCGTTTAGGAACGACTGCGACAACTAGATACTCATAGATCGACAAAGACAACGTTGTTACCGCAAACTTAACACTTTATCGACTGCGTAACTTATTGCACACGCACTCCCAATCGGTTTATTTTGGCGCGGATGCATCGCTAATGAATTCAGCACAATGATTTCCTTCGAGTAATTGATAGTTTAATATCTCTTGACAGTATACACACGATATCGCTCGAAACAGTCACGTTTGTGTAAATTACAAAATTTACAGACTAATTTGTAAGCATGTAAAAGCCAATTAATAGGTCTTCCGGTCGATAAAGTGTTGATCAATTAAGCGAATAATTTTTGCAGATAATTTCACTTTATAAGTAACTTATTCAAGATGATCATCAACTTGGATATTCCAGTTGCTTAGCGTTTTTGTTGACTGGCAGTAGAATTCCATTTAATATGTTCATACACAGCTATCGATCCGTTGTCATATTATTATATTACATAATATCCAGCATTATTCAAACATCAACGTTGCGTTCATCCCCCAAATTATAGAGCGGCCCCAAGCAGCTGGCCGTATGGGGGCCCATTATTCTCTCACCTCGAAGATAGGCGTGCCCGGGCGAACGTGTAATTTCAACGCGACAAGGCATCCCCCTTAACCGCGTCCATTGTTTATCTGCTTCTGTTCATACCATAAATAGGTGGTGTCCCGGAGACTCACTTCTGCCCAACCAACGTCAACGCATAGGTGCCATAGAGCGGCCGAACAAAACGCCCCTGTACAACGGCGATTCCGTTTTCAGCCCCCAAAAATATCCCCGGGAGGACGTCATCCACCCTTCGCGCACTTCTCCTACCCTTCAGGGCTGTATTTCATTTCGTTAGAGGCCGGTATATACGTGGCTGGTCGCGTTGCCTGCCAAGATAGCCCTGAAAGGGGCCACGAATGGAGGAAAGATTGTTGGTTCGCAGCCTCGGTTCGAGAATGAGCTGCGGGGAAAAGCGTTAGGGCTGGAAGAACCGCAATCGGTTTCGTTATTTCGTTACCAAGCGACTGACGACGACGCTTCTCGGGGGAAAAATATTGACCCCGTAGACGAGGAAGGCTCGCTGTATCGGCCTGGTGGACGATAACCCGAGAGGGTTCGTCCTGACGAACGTGGAATTTTCTTGGGACAATTAGCTGTTGTTAACGACACGAGATAATTGGGACGAAATCGGATTACTCGAAGTCTTGACGGTCGTGTCGGGTATAGAGGGGCAAACGTTTTGCGCGAAATGCGAGGAACGTACTCGTTTGAAACGGATTGCCTTTCTCGTTTTTTTCCCCTTCTTGCTCGCAGGCTTCGCTTCGGGCGGTTGAATTTGATTAAAAGCGTTGTTTGATAAATTTTCCCTGGCAGGAAATGGGAATTAAAACGAAGGTTTAAAGATGTTACGGTGGTACTATCTTTGGCTACACGAAGTTTTCGTAAACTCTTTAATAAGCTATTAGCATATTCACGGTTGCTAGTGTAGTGTTATAATATTGTTCCCCGATCGAAGTTTAAATTAGACGTGATTAATTTTTGCTTGAAAATTAAACCTTTTTTATCTACACATTTTCTGGCAACATGGAAAGCTAATTATAACTAATTGTTCAACTCTTTCTTCTTATTTTTATTGCAGAACTGTGTTTCAATCCAGTTATGGCGTTGAATTTATTGTATCCAGTTTCGTGCCTTGGGAAAGTAAAGTAATTACCAGCTGGGAACGTAAGTTTTGCAATAAAAGTTCCAAAAATTATACGATTTCAGTGTATTTTGAAGTGTTAAAAAAACTTTCTAAACATTTCTATACCCGCTGCAATCCCGTACTGCATGAATTGTTTACGAAATTTCACAAAAGGCATAAAACATCGTTTGATTTTAACACCAGATTAAAATCGAGTCGATTAAACTTCGATAGAAAGAAAAAAGTACAAGGTGCAATGGACGATGTTAACACTAGGTTTACGAGACCCGTTAATTTGACGGATTTCAAACTTTATGAGCAAAATTCGCAAAAACAATCACTATTATACCTAGCAATTTTTGTTAACTGTTATCATTGGACCGATACAAATGTACCCAAATCTATTTCTCTCTCGGCTCTGCAATTTCAGATTCTGTTCGATGTATACGTTATTTTTTAGTACACCCAACTCTTTTTTTACACGATAGATACGTTACTTTGGGGATATGTTCCGCAACTTTAAAAAAATCATGTAACATGAAAAAACTGGAAATATTTTCCCGAAAAACCGTGCAAAAGAAGTAATAATGAAATCCGTATTACATAAGTGTTTATAAAACAAAAACAATTCATTTTTATTACAAAAGAAATTAAAATTAGTGTAGAGTGAAACTTCGATCCATAAGTACAAAACATGTAAAAATTCAAATTGAAATTAGGAATAAAAAACAATTTTGCAACTGTTCGTCGCTACTTGATAACAAGCATGGACTTTTATTACGGATTGGACTAAAATCATCGATAGATATGTCAGATATGTCTAGCACAACCGTCGGTTTTGATTCAAACGAAGAATTTCGTTCGTTATTAACGGCCTCTGTTGGTTTTTTTGTTGTTGTTATAAAGTCTGTTATTAGCGACCGGTTTTTTGGTTTTTCTGGTTGCTTATACAATTCTTGATACCAAGCTACGCAAAACTAAAGATCACGTTGAAATTTTTATCCACGCTCCATGTCAGAATCATAAGCAAGAAAATGTTGTTCCATAATTGTAGCAAATTTCAAGCCCTCGCGAATGAAATCAGCCGTTAACAGCTGAACTTCACCTTCGTTTTCTGTATTCTATAGTTGTGTTTTGTTGTTGTACAAACAAGTTTCCATAAGACGCTGTCAAAATTTGAATTAAAAAGAAATGTTTTACGGATTCGTGGTAGAACAAGAAATTCGCGTAAAAAGGTGTATTTATTCTTGTTGGTGAACCGCGTTATTTCGAAATCGTGTGAAAAAAGACCGTGTGAAAAAAGGGTTGGTTGTATACGTGTATTGGAAATAGATGTACAAGAAACGTCCGTGAATCTAGCGTTAAGACGCATCGTAGACACGCTGTTTACTCACCGAAAAACGTGTTGAAAACGTAGAGTAACTTCTTTTTGCGGAACTCTGACAGTGGCATCTTGTCAATCTGTAACAGAGAGAAATAAGGGGGTTGCTAAGTGTGCCCGTACGTTCGTGTGTGTCATGTTAATATTTATTCTCCGATCGAATGGCGATCAGGGTCGATTGTCTCGAGCGACCGACCCTTATTTTATCTCGTTAGCAAAAAAGTAATCATGGCTTGCTTTTATCGAGCTGCTTTGTACAACGCCTCGATATTTACAAGGCCGTCGTGAAGATACAAAGTCGGCTTAATTGAGGTACATCGACAGGTGTTCATTATTAAATGATCACTTTTTCCCCCGATAACTCGACGAATAGTTCAAGCTTTCGAATCTTATTTACGCGGCCATCTTTAATTCCGCCAGCAGTAAGCTCTGGCTGGATGTACGATCCACTTGGGGGTTGATCGTGAAAATTTAGCAGCTTTTACCGAAATATTTCTACGCCTGAAAGCCAGGCTAACTGAAGTCCACCTTTTTTCGAAAACTGAATTATCTGTGGTGTTCTACCAAATAAAATATGGACGGTAAGATGATGTTTATGTTTAAATTTCCAAAGAATACGGACTTGGATTAACCTAACTCTAAGGTACTACAGATTAATGCTTCTTATCCGAAAAAGCAACATTGATCCCTGAATAGTATTTGTATTTTACGTTTTGTCACATTAATAACTCAGTAAATAGCTAAACTTCTATAAAACATATTTCTGTCTCAAGGGTTTAACTGTTTTATTTCGGACGAGAAAAAGATTTGTCCAAGTAAGACAGTGCACTGATTCTATCAGATGAAACGTAAGAAGTTATATCGCGAAATGTAGAAATTACTGAATTGTTACTTCACTGGGACGCGATCTTACTTTTGTTCGATCGAGGAATTTGCAAAAAAGAACTACGGATCCTTCCTTTCGCCAAAAGCCAAGAGGACTGAATTCATAGCTAAACTTCTATAAAACATATTTCTGTCTCTTTAACTGTTTTATTCCAGACGAGGAAAAGATTTGTCCAAGTAAGACAGTGCACTGATTCTATCAGATGAAACGTAAGTAGTTATATCGCGAAATGTAGAAATTACTGAATTGTTACTTCACTGGGACGCGATCTTACTTTTGTTCGATCGAGGAATTTGCAAAAAAGAACTATGGATCCTTCCTTTCGCCAAAAGCCAAGACGACTGAACCTCCCACGGATAGCAACCTTTTATATAATAAGATTTAAAGGCCTTTACTTACCAAAGATAATGCATGTGTTTAAGTATTTTATGACGTACATTTAGCTGTAATTTCATAGTAATACTGTAGATGTAATTTAAGATATGTACAAACATCAGAAATGTATTATTGTCCGGAACGTGACGCAAGTTATGCCGAAGTGATTCACGCGGGATCTTTTTTACGTTTTCCTTGTCGTATCGTTCGCATCATCGGCGATTGGCCACTGTTTACAGTACGATATTAATAATAAAAAGATTCATCGGAGATTTGGAAATTTTTAACCTCCCAACGATCGTTATCAATCAGAAAATATCGTACGCAGATAGGTTAAATTACAATTTGTACCTCGAGGGGCAATCAGTTTTCTATGCTACCTTAAAGACGTATCGAATTGTACTTAAATGCTTCTTTGTGCTGTTATGCAATTAACTATGCACACGTCTGAATAAATTACAGGAAATTTAATGGTTGGTTTAAGAACGTAATTCCCAAGACCTAAGTTGTCGTTGTAATAGATAGCTGTTGAATAAGCTTTTTTACGTTCCTGCTTACGTGCTTCTTTTGTTATTCCTTGATTGTTCCTTTCACGATGAATAGTGAATGCTTCATAGTTCCAGTCATAACCTGCTGTAATCTCGTAGCGCACAGAAGCTATTACGAAGCTGTTTGCTATGAAATATACCTATCTTTCATTCATAACTTCTACATTGTGCCGTCGAATCGGGTGAAATTTTTAAAAATTGTTTTCCACAATCAGACGAGTTCATAGTTAGAAAAATATATTACCGTTACAATCTTAACACTGTAAGAAAAAGTTTCGAGAAAATATCAATACTTTGGATGAATTTTCTGCTAATACTTTCGCAACAAAAAATTGTTCGTTACCTCGTTTTTCTCGTACGTTTCTATTTCTGTTCTCATTCTAATTTGCGGTGCCTGAAATTCGCTTGAAAGGAAAGATAAACCGGATTAAGCCTCATAATCTGGTCACAGTTTATCGCAATAATAAGCGTATCTACGTCTGTCTCGAGTCAGAAAAATCGAGCCGCTGTCTAGGTGCACGGTGTAGAGGCGTTAATCGTGACCCGATCAATGATAAATAAGGAATAATAATATGTAATCAGCGTTGATAACAATCGATACGAGAGAGCCACTTTCGAAGAAAGCCACAGCCAACATCGTAATCGCGCGCAGTATCATTACACGTCAAGGTGAATGTTGACGTCAATGTTCAGAGTGGTTGATGTACCACGGCAATCTTTTCATTTCTCGATCGTGCCAGTCCTCCACATACGCTAACGAAGCGATACGCGAAACGAAAAATGTCCACGCTTGCGTGCGTTACCGTTGCCCTTCGATCCTGCGATCGAACACCATCGAATCGATACGATCTCGCGAATCTGGAGGGGTTCGTCCTTTTCTGATGATCGTACGTGACACATTATCGTCTAATATGATAATAAGTAAGTCAATCGAGAACTTCGTCGAACCCTGCCCACCAATTCGAGTGGTTTAATGGTATCTTCTGGTCACGATATTAGCCGTAAAAATGGCACTTGCTGGCAAACAGCTCATCACTTGGAAACGGTTGAGTCTTTGCGCTCGAGAGACGACTGTTAGTCGCCAAATAATAGTTTTCGTAAATGTTCAGACTTTAGTTGGTTTGTTTATCAGTCAGATTGAAAGGTTAAACAGTCATATATGTAAATTTTAATGTATTACTTGACTAAACTAAATGACGTTTAACCCTTTGCGTTCGAGAGACGACTGTCAGTCACCGAATGATAGTTTCGCAAATTTGCAGAGTTTAGTTAGTTTGTTTATCAGTCAGATTGAAAGGTTAAACAGTCATATATGTAAATTTTAATGTATTACTTGACTAAACTAAATGACGTTTAACCCTTTGCGTTCGAGAGACGACTGTCAGTCACCGAATGATAGTTTCGCAAATTTGCAGAGTTTAGTTAGTTTGTTTATCAGTCAGATTGAAAGGTTAAACAGTCATATATGTAAATTTTAATGTATTACTTGACTAAACTAAATGACGTTTAACCCTTTGCGTTCGAGAGACGACTGTCAGTCACCGAATGATAGTTTCGCAAATTTGCAGAGTTTAGTTAGTTTGTTTATCAGTCAGATTGAAAGGTTAAACAGTCATATATGTAAATTTTAATGTATTACTTGACTAAACTAAATGACG